>JAWWLV010000180.1:14988049-15024264 GCA_035041135.1 Platyrinchus mystaceus | reverse complement strand
AACTGTTTTAATTGGTATTCTATGATTGGCTCATTGTCTGTAGAGGACATTTGAAGGAGAAACTGAAGAGGAGGGGACGAAGTAAAGCCCCCAGACCCAAATAGATAAGACCCCTCGAATCAAACAGCGCATGCGACAGGGAATTGCCAAAGTTCTCACGCATGCGCTGATGGGGAACGCTCACATACCGGGGGAGGGACCGAAGGCCTCCAGCTGGGCGGTGCCGGCCACACCGGCCCAGGTGAACGTCACCGGCTCATTGACTAAAGAGCAGATGCCTGTTGCTCGAGTGCTCTCAAGCTTCACACGAAGGACAACGTTGCCGTTGGCAGGGATGCCTGCTCTCTTGTGAGCCTGCCGACACTCCGACAGTGCAGCTTCTGCTGTGGGTAATTTTAGTCATTCTGGGGTCGGTAAGACAACTTCATAAACACACGTGCATGAGCAGGGGGTTTTGCTGAGGGCTTAATTTCTCCTTCTCTTCTTTCCTGTCTCCCGGTTTTTGTTTTTGTTGGCCACCTCTTTGTAATAAACATTGGTTTCTTTGAGCTTTCAACAGTGTTTTGGTTTTCCATTTCGGCAATCCTCCCGCCCGTCCCTGAAACACCCGTATTATCCTAACAGCCTGAAACTATTCCAGATTTTATTTCTGAGAGACTAGGTCTGATGACAAAGCCATCTCTTCTAAATGATCTATCAATAACAACTTAAAATGTAATTCTCAGATGTTATTTGTATGAATTATTCTGTCATCATCACTAATGGCAAGTTGGTCGCATGAGAGAGACAATTATGAGATGCAGCCCCTTTGATTAGGGAATGCATTGCAGTGAAATGGAAGATTTTCTGCCCAACACAGAGAAGCATACTAAGTGTGCTGCTACCTGCCAAATATTTATGCCATCAGCTATAGCTTCAGACTAGTTTTAAAAACATACAAGTCCCTATTTATGGATAGTATTGCTGAGATTTTGTTAAGAACCTTTCTTTTACTTTAAAATGTGGGCACTATTTTTAATGCATTTTCAACCTGGCTTGAATTCTTTATCATACAAGTCTCCATGAGAGACACATTTCAAAGCTTGGAAACTGTAAAATGATATTCCTAAAAATGACACTGTAAGTAAGTAAAAATGTGAGAACTTTTTGTTCTGAATGAAAGATCTGAATGCCACAAAATCCCATCTAATCTGTTTTTCATGGGTCAGTCCCTCTCTATTAAATGGATTTTTAGCTGCTGTTCAGTGGAGTATAAGCTTAATATCCACTATATCCTCTATGAGGATAGTGCTGCCTTTTCAGTAGCCTGCCTTTTCAAGAGGATGGGCTTAACAATTTGTGGTTTTTTATCTCTAACTGTTGATGATCCTGCTTAAAAGCAGATGACTGACTTTCCATTCTGTAGCTTCTACTATGTGGGGGAAAATCTACTGTAATTAAATCTTATAAAATCCTCTAATTCCCAATATAAACATTTCTCTGACACAGGCAATTCCCCTAAGTCTACCTTGTAGCCCAAGGAAAACAAAGAGCAGGAGTGGTTTCTTACTTCCTCTTAAATATTTGATCATTTTGAACAAACTTCTGCCCTGATTACAGTAGCTTCAAGCCTTACTCAAATTAATTATTTTTGAGACAGAATTTAGATTACTGATTTTTTCTCACTTGTAATGTTATTTTGAATAATGATTAAACTAGCATATAATTTAAGCCGTGTAAACAACAATAGTTGTTTGAATTGTTCTATGACATGTGGCATTATATTTCTCATTTTGTGCTAGAAATAAAAGCAGAATTTGAGATTGAAAGTGTAGTGGCAAAAGAAGAGCTATATGCCTCATGAAGCAAATTTCCCAAAAATGAAGCATCCTCTTAGCTTACAAGCATGAATTACTTACAGTGATACAATACTAATTCCAAGGACATTGCAGCTTTTTGTGCCTATTAAGGGTTTGGGATAAAGAAGTGTGTAGACAAAAACTCTTGTCCAACAGTTATGAACCAGAGAGAGCTCTGAGTACCCAGTCCTTTACATACTTGCAGGATTTTGCTGCCCTTCTTGTACATTAGAGCTTTGAAACAACACCACCAGAGAGCACTGTGCTATTTGTATAGCATTCCTTACCTTTCCCTGCACATTTAAGGACCTATTTTATTCAATCTTTTTTTTTTTTTTCTGGGATAAAATAGAACTCAAATGGGGGTTGTGATTCTATTGGAATTCCCAGACATTTTGCAGTCATTGTCCTGTGTGCACCAATGGCCCTTAGCTGCCCTGACCAGCCTCATCTGGGACCTTCGCCCCACTTATGGCTGAGAAATCCCGTCTAAGCTCAGACCTGGGCCTGGGGTAGGGAGGGGTGCTGACTTGTCTCCTGGGCGGGCCTGTGTGGGATCTAGCTTGTCTCCTAGATGGACTTGGGATCCAGACTGTAGCTTGGGTCCAGCCCAAGCTGTGATTCATAGAATCACAGAATTGTGAAGGTTGGAAAAATCCTCTATGATCATCAAGTCCAACTGTCAACCCAGCACCACCACCATGTTCACCATTAAACCATGTCGTCAACAGCCATATCCACATGCTCTGTGATCATTTCCAGGGACGGTGACTCCACTACTTCCCTGGGCAGCCTGTTTCAATGCTTCACAACACTTACAGTGAAGAAGTTTTTCCTAATATCTAATCTAAACCTCCCTTGGCACTTGTTACCTCTTGTCCTGTCACTTGTTACCTGGGAGAAGAGATCGACCCCCACCTCTCTAAAACCTCCTTTCAGGTTGCTGTAGAGAGCCTTCTTTTCTCCAGGCTAAACACACCCAGCTCCCTCAGCCATTCCTTGTAAGACTTTTGCTCCAGACCCTTCACACTTTCACTGCCCTTCTCCGCACACCCTCCAGCACCTCAATGTCTTTCTTGTACTGAAGGACCTAAAACTGAACACGGGATTTGAGGCAAGGCCTCACCAGTGCCAAGTACAGGGGGATGGTCAGTTCCCTAGTCCTGCTGGACAGCCTGTTTCTTGTTCGTTGGCCTTCTTGCCACCCTGGGCATGTGCTGGCTCATGTTCAGCTGCTGTTGATCAGCACCCCTAGGTCCTTTTTCACTGGGCAGCTTTCCAGCCACTCTTCCCCCAGTCTCTTGCTGCATGGGGCTGTTGTCACCCAAGTGCAGGACCCAGCAGTTGGCTCCCTCTATTGCCCCCATGCCTGATTCATCCCCTCACTGTGCCTGGGAAGACTGATGGACCCTGTCTCCAGCACTCTGCTTTGACTGCCATGCTCAGGTGTCATGAGCCTTTGTGCTGGTTGGTGAGGGGGCTGCCTGTGCTGGGCTTGTGTGGACCAAACTCCTCCTCAGAGCATTCAACTCTCTCTGCACCTTGACATGCCTTAATTTGCCATGATTTGGAACACCTGCAACTGAAAATAGATTAGCTGGTGACATCCAGCTACCAAAATGCCTTGTTTCTGCTGTTTGCGACATATTTACCATGAAAGCATCATGTATTTCACTTTATAAAGAAATCAAGTAATTCTATATTGCACTAGTCTAAAATTTGTATTGGAAAAGGGGAGGCAATAAATGGCATATTTTGGTAGAATATTTTGCTTTGCATCACCTAGTTTTCTGTAAAACTTTGTCTGTCTGTCTGAACTTCTGGCCTTCTCTTTGTGGCCTGGATTCTTGTATGAGAGTGCTTTTCAAACTGGAAAAGAGGTCTGTCCTTCTTAATTATGATGCAATTAAAAAGCTAGATTGATTTAAAATATTGCAAAACCACAGCAACCGTATCTCCAGACAGATCAAATATGAAATAAACTAATAGTTTGGTAAAATGCAAGAATTTCCTATTTAAATGTCTTTCACCAGTGAAATTTGCATGTATTTATGTAGGCATTAAAAACGTTAATCAATGTGGGAAATGTCTTTTCAACTAATTACTGGATCTATTTTATCCAAAGAAACAAAGTAAGTTTTTCTGAGAGTTTGCTTTCAACTCAAACTGCAACTACTTTGTAGGAACATGTCAAGAAAGACAACCTTTTTCATTTTTGTTGAAACATTCTTCAGATCAAAGTATCAGTTTAGTATTTTTAAGTTTAGTCACAAAACTTAGTTATGGACACTTCTTAATCATTTAATAGGGCATACAATAAATATTCTTTAGCCATTGCAGTAGAAGGGTTAGGAAACTACTCATTCATTACTTTTGCAGCTTGTTCTTATTAGCACAATTTTAAAGAGATCTCAGGTAGCCCTGTCCGTAGCCACCTAGAGGAGTGTAATAAAGCCAACCTCATAGCTATCCCAACAGAATAAAGATCAAATACATGGTTGCAAGGATTTCTAGACAGCGAGAAAAAACTCCTAAATTAAAAGTACTTCAGTGGAAGCTGTCCCAATGAACAAGTTGTTTAGCCCTGTTTATAAGAGGAAATGTTGAGGCAGCAGAACAGAATTCCAAACCAGTCCCCATGCAGTTTCTTATTGGTTTCCCACAGCACCTGTCTTTCTTCCTATATGTGTGGCATTGCTAAAGCTGTTACAAGAAGTGAAATAGTCTTTGATGCTGTGTGTTTGAATAAATAATGCACTGTGGTGGGTGTCAAATTATATCTGTTGTAACTAAAGCATTTCCTTTCTTCCTCTGTAACTATGGGCAAGCCATCTCACTTGGTGTGCCTCTGTTCCTTCCCAACCTATCAATTTTATGGTCTTTGCGGAAAGAAAAACAGAAACTGCTTGAGCTGTCACCTAGTTTATTCTCTGGAGAATTGGGAGAATCTTAGGTGACAGTGAAATACTTTAAGCTGTTTGTTACACTGACAGGCTGACTTGCTGTTTTATCTCTGATGTTGCTATAGTTTCCTCTCAAAGTTATTATTCTTCACCGTCACTTTTGCAGTATTTATCCAAGACACCTTCATGTATACCTATCTTATGACCATCCCTGTCAGTCCCTGATCTTCCTTCCCAGGCTAATAGTCTGGTTGTGAGATTGAAACTTTTGTTATTGCTAATGTCCAGATTGATTCAGTGGCATTTTTAAAGGAGAAAACACAATGGCTGTTTTTCATCTTGGTGTTTTATTTTTAGTTAATATATGACAAAACAGTTTTATTGTCAGTCAGACAGGCAGCATTTAGCATTGCTAAACAAGAAAACACTTCCTAGTCTTGGCCTCTTCTGGTGAATAAAAAGATCCTTTCCCTCAAACTGTTTCTGATATGGATTAAGACCACGTTGAAGAGAAGTTTAGAACCTGCTAGGAACTTGTCTTGGCTAAGAGCAGAAGAAAGGAAGGGCTGACAGAACTAGAGTTGCACTTTTCAACCTCTTACTATCAACTTGCAGATAGAAAGGGCTGAGAAAAAAAAGGAAGGTCTTGGCAGTGGGGATTTATAGCTCTTCTGTTTCACCACTTATTGGCACGTTGATCTCAGTATGGTACTCCGAGGAGTCTCCAGAAGGCATCCAAGGTATTGGGGTTCTGTTGAATGAGGGTCTTTTGCTGAAATTTTGATTATATATCATGAGAGATTCTGGGAGCAAAGGGCAGATATCAAACTGAGGCACTTTGAAGGTCATCCTTTTGGCTGCTTTCTCGTAACCTCCGTAAGGCATGGCAGTCCTGGCACAGGGGGATACATGGAGTTAGTGAACAGAGCATAGGTAAACAACAGGATTTAGAAAATAAACTATAAAAGTTATCAAAATCGTAAGTTTTGCCACTGTTGCAGTTGACTGGCCAACAAATCCTTCACAAGAACATATATATATATCCATTGTCCATGTACTAAAAACAAAGATGTAAATACACACTTTTGCACTTCCTCCACCTTTGTTGCATCAATCTCCATCAAACCATCTACCTTTCACACCTGTTGGCACTCTGTGTGTAGAAGGGAGAGGCTGCATTATTGCAGAAATTAATAGTATGTGGGTTTATCCTCAGTACTGGTGTCCTGAGGCTATGGAAGTGGGTGGCAAAATTGTATCAAGCCATTTAAAAAAATTGTTGCTACCCTGGAATTATTTGTAAAACTTTCAGTTCTTGTCAGAAGCAGCAGGAAGATCCTGATTTTTATCTGAAATACTGTGAAGTATATGGCCTGTGATCATAAGCATTTTTCCCTAACTCTTGAACTTTAAAGGGCTGCAGTAATAAACAGTGACAAGCTAAATCTCCCTGGTCAGATGGGATGAGAAAGAAAGGGAAATAGGATTAAAGTCCTCTTATCCAGCTGCATATGTTTTCTGACCATAAGCTGAATTAAAATCTCTAGCTCTTGATATATTTTCTCTTTGTAGTCTTCCAAACATTTCATCCACAGGACACTGTGCTAAACAAAATGATATGCAACTAAAACTCCTTTACAGTGCAGCACAAGACAGGAGGCTATGGTCAGAGTTACTGTGGTTTTTTTGCTAAATAAACTTAATTGAATATCTAAGAAGACTTACCTGTTAAAAGACTTGTAATGGGGGAAATCAGCTTTGGGACTATATGACAGTAAGTCTATGGTGAACTGACTTTTGTCCTCGGGGCTGATACCCATCGCTCGTTCCCAAGGGGAGATGTAAGTTTTAAATATAGTTACTTTTTTGCCTCCTGACTTTCCATCTATAAACAGAGGAAGGTAAAGCACTCTAGTTAGATGACACTTTTTCTAAATACATTTCCTTCCTGTAGTCTGCTATTGAAGTTGAGACACCAGCTTTGTTTCCAGATTCTGTAACTCCTAGATCAATCTGAGTTTTAATAGTTAAAATAATGATCATACACCACTTCTGTCCTTATCCATAAAAACAGGGGTAACATAGTCTAAGATCCACTCATGCAGGAGTTTGCATTAAAGCATATATTTATTTGAAAGCTAATTTTTCATTCTTCTCTCTGGTTGCTCCTATAGAAAGAAATGAAGTCTTTACCTCATCATCTTTGTCACTAGCTTGGGGGAAGCTTTATATAAGGCAAGGTGCTATCTAATTTCTTACTTTACTTTTTTCTGCAGACATAATGTGGCATTTTCTTTGTGATTGCATGAACAGTCATTCATCTTTTCCTGCTTCTGAACCAGGATGTTAGAGACAAGTCTGGCTCAAACACCTTAGGATGGCTAAAAGCAGTTTGTAAATATGAAGAGGTATCTCACTGGAAGTTAAAATCCTGTCCATGACAAGAACTGCACTTTGTTGTTAAGTCAGATACTTGATTGCCAGAAATTTTAGATTAGTTTCTAGCTGCTCGATTAAAAAAATGAGCTTAGACAAGGGTTTTCATTCTGTGTGCCACTCCCTTCCCTTCCTTTTCCTTCCCTTCCTTTCCCTCCCCTCCTCTTCCCTCCCTTCCCCTCCTTTCTCCCACCTGTGTAATAAGAGCATCAGTTGTGTATTGATATGTGGCACACTTAAGATTTTCATCCTTCATAAACCTTCCTGAGCAAGGACTTCTGCTTAGCTTTATTAGAGCAGACAACAATAATAGGTTAATGGAGTTTGCCATTCTGGTGCTTTCATAGTACCACATTTTGTGTAGGAAACAAATCCTTATGAAGTAAGTGGCAAAGAAGGAACACTATTATCTGAATCTTTCTTCTTTTTATCACACCTTCTTTCTTTGTCTTACTTATTTTCTTCAAACCTTGTCAAATCCTGAGCTTTCCTGCTTTCAAAGAATTTCAGACACGTACAAGAATCTAATTTTCACTAAAAAAATAAAAACTACTACTCCCCTCTTTCTTTGTGAAGTATTTAAACTAAGCAGTTTACAAGAAAAATTATTGCTAGTGTTGAAGAATAAAAGCAGCTGGGATCCATCTCTGCAGGGAAAGCTATGGGATGATATTAATCCTCCTTCTCCCTGCACACGGAAAGAGGATAACAATGCAGAAGAATATCCTATAAGAAGACTATAAGAGTCTACACAGATTTCTTTTTCACGGTGATGCCCAGAAATGTAAAAACTGATTTTGATATAAAATGCTCGTTCTTCCAGAATGTAAATTAAAACCTTGGATTTTACAAGTCATTCATTTGGTCTCTTAAGGCAGTTGTTCCTGGTTCCCAAGCAAATTTGTTTTTTGTTGTAAAAACTTACAGGGGCTTTTAAAATAATTATTTCACCTGCTGATTCTCATACAAGTTATTTGGTTCTAAAGATTTCTGGCCAAACTGAACTGAGGATAAAATTAGGCAAAGACTAAATTGAAATAAAACTACTTTTGCTCGTAAAAATGTTGCTTCAGTGGACAAGTGGTGATTATTAGATAATTTTTAGAAATATTGCTGTTCCTTTCTGAAGATGATCCAAAAAGTGATCTTTGTTTAGGTGGAAGCTTTGTTTTGAAATCGGGGCTGAGATACTCAAGACTGATTTGTCAGATCGGACTGCTCAGCTAAAGAGCTAAAACTACTGTCTCCAGTAGTGGTCAGTGTGAAACCCTTGAAAGGAAAGAGGGCATAGCCATACTGGCATGGCATAGCCATGCTGGCAATACTGCTGTATCACCCCTAGGAGCTCAGGAGTTAAATTTTCTATAATTTCTTCAATCCAATCAAGGAAGGTATTTCTGCTTCTTGCCTATGACTGAGCAACACAGAAGCATGCAAACAAAACTATCAAGCTAAAGGCAGTCCAACTAGAGTTTGCAATGGAACTTAGTTTGGAAGAATTCAGGTTTTAATCAGATTAATTTGCTTGTCCTTAAGAGTAAGGTTGGCATGAGCTCTGATAGCTTTAGCTATTTCCTGTTCTTCCAGAGAGATACTTGCCTTTCTCAGTACCATCACCTCCTTCTCCACCATCTCCAGACGATTTCCCTGCATGCTCTGCTTCGCTGTCTCCAGGGCCTCCTTTGCTTCCAGGCCTAGGAGGGACACCGGGGTGCTGCTGCTTGCTGGAGCCGTGCTGCCCAACTGTCACTCCTCCCACCATCCGCCCTTGAGCGTAGCCATGAGCATCCTCCCTGTAATGCCCTCCCGGTGGGATGAACTTCTGAAAGTGATCCTAAGGCAGGAGAAAAGAGCTTATGTATCCTTGTTACAGGACATGGCCCATTCATTTTTGCAGGGTTGGGTCCCAGAGCACGAACTCCTGAGTTTCTGTGATCGGAGCAGTTTTTGTGTCTCAGTTACAAAACCAATGGCAAAACTCGTTGTAAGTTATTCTCTCTATCCATTATAGGAGCAGTTGTGGAACAGCAGCAAGGGCAATGGAAGCACACACACCTCATAGCCATTTTATATGATCAGGATGAGAACAGAGAGATCCATGTATTGTCCCCAACAGTGACCAGTAAGAAATAGGGGAGGAAGGGAAAGGAAATTTAGCTTCTGCCAGAGCAGGTAAAGGTCCAGACAAAGGTACATTCGCTAACCTGTGGGAAAGTAAGCTGGACAAGAAATAGGAAGTGTTTTCATGTCAAAGTTAAGATAACCCAAGAAAGTCAGCTTGATTATAGCATGGGAGCTAAGTGTTACAGGGCCCCTGTGACAACAGAAAAGCCAGAGAGATGTCTGCCTGTTTGCCTGTTTTCCATATATGTGAAGGTCTGAATGGGGAGAAGTATTTGCATGTTGAGAAAAACTGAAGAGATAGCAGCCTGGAAAAACAGAAAATACTTTCTGAAGACCACAAGGGAAAAATGACAAAAAGGAAGAATTTTGTTTGGACCAATATGTGCATTAATGAACAAAATTTAAGCAGCAACAATGCAAAAAAGAAAGTTGTGTCCATCAGTAAAACTAGGTTGGTCTTATTTTGCAGGCCATCCACTCTCCCCAGTCCAGGCTAGAAGACACAATCTCTGCAGTATATAGTGAAAGAGAAACAGTCCATGCAGGATTTATAGACCCTGTGGTGTCAGCACAATGTCCTGGCTTTGCACACAGAAATTTTAATAAATACTTATGTAGAATAGAAACTGATAAAATGTGTTCACAAAAATGTTTTACATATCAGTCATAAGTGACATCAAAATTTGACTCCTATCAGACATAAAATGGTATCTCTTGTGTATTACAGCCCACACAGCTATAGAATACAAGTCACCTGAGTTATATATCACAGATAGTCTTTCCTGATGGACTAGAAGGTTGACTGTTAGACGCACAAAGATGCAACAAATACAAATAAATGAAATGGAACTAATCTGTGATTCCTCATACTGCAATTCTACTTGCATAAATTTATCTCAGGCAGTCAATGGGAAACCAGAGTGTCAGCTTCAGAGCTGGCTCTCAAAGGGTTAAGGCTTTCTCAGGGGTCTTACACCTAGCACACTTTAGCAAAAAAAAGCTTTCCAGGCTGTAAACAGGCTTCCAAGGCCAGCTGTTCAGTCAGCTAAAAATAGATGACAAGTGAAAACCCACAAGGCTCAAGGCAGAATTAGCTAACCCTCCCCTCCCTGTGTCTCCTGCAACAGTGTCCGGGGTTTCACAGCAGGTCACCAGGCTGCAACCCAGGCAGGCAGCCAGCTGCAGGCTGAAGTGGCAGAGCTGGTGCCCCCAGGGCCTTTAGGGACTGTCTGTCCTTCTCCTAGCTGTAGGGAATTCCCTTTTTAGGAACAGAGGAGAAAATGTTCCCCTGAATGTCAGGAAGCACTGACAGCGGAGAGGATTGTGAGCATTAAGCTGCACACAGGAGCTAGCAGGGCAATCTGCTCAATTATGCATGGGAGCTTTGTAGCTGTAAAAAGGCAAACCGAAAAAAGGGTATTTTGAAGGCTACGGGTCAGAATGAGGTTATTTTCAAAATGTTAATACATATACAAAGTTAATGCTTCTGCTGATTTGCTCAGTACTTTCAAAACAGGATTTGCGTACGTTTTCCTTCAAGTGTCACCTATGCTTTGTGCCTTTCCTGAGAATTAAATGCTTATTTCTGTTTTCCTCTGGTTACTTACATGTGCCCTCCTGAAAAACAAAAGTCACAAAACATCAGCATAACATGAGCTGCAGTAAGATGGGCTGTTTTTACTCTGTTCACAGCAGTTATTTGATGTGACCAGGGAGGGGCATCAGTGTCACCTGGTGTTATTTTAAATTGCAGTATTATCACTGATAGGAATGAAGGTTCTCTGAAACAGAAGGTCTGCATCAGGAGAGCCACACCTAAATCTTATTTAGCTGCAAATTAAATTAGTTTGATTGTTTTAGGCTAGTTCAGGATTCTTCATGGACCTGCTGGGAGAACTGATCTGCTGAAAGCAGGCATCTCCATTCAGATAGGCAAGACACATTTTCCATGCAATACCCCAGTCTACACAACTGCTAGAAAAAAAATATAATTTTCTTTAGTTTTGGCCACAACAATAGTTTGTCTTAGCTCAAATTAACAGGAGGCAAAGGGAAATTAATATTTTTGAAAGATTTTCTAAGAGAGCAGACCTCAGGAACGGCAGCCTCAAGGAGGAGTCTCAACATAGTCAAAGCTGGGTGGGTGCAGCTTTGTCTCTGGTATAGAGAGCACACCTCTGGTCAGAGTTTTGAAGTGAAATACAGCTTAAAATTGGGGAGAATTTAAGTCTTGGACCATTGCTTGTGGAGCAATGTGGAGATCTTCCATATATGCATATTAACATCATAAAAGTAGCCTCTCAGTTAGGGTTGACTGACCCTATTGTGGAAGTTCCAGGAAAAAAGCCCAGGAATGTCAATTGAGAAGGCTGATAGCCTTCTCCTATTGGCTCTGGGGACAGATGACACAGTTCTTCCATGGTAGGGTCTACCCTGTCTGTGCACTGCTGGAGGTAGTGGATATTATCAGTGCCTGTGCATCCCTCCATCCACTCTCATGAGAAAACAATTGTCAAAAGCTCAGGTGACATGTAGTCCCCTGGGTTGGCTAAACAAATTGGGCTCATGTCTTTGAAGTCCCTAGTTCTAGCAAGAGTCTAATCCTGCAGGCTGAGTGCTTAGATGGACAAATTCTGAATTCTCTGGCGCATGTACCTAATAAAAACTAGATAATGAAAGACGATCCAACTGAGCTGAGATCTCTAATTATCTCAAGGCCCTGACGTCACTCCAGGCAGTCCCCAGGAGGAGACACTATGTGCTCCCCTCAGCTCCTTGCTGTGCCCTAAAGAAAATGATTGAGGCCACCAAATGTGTTTCTATTTCCACCTCACTGATAAAGAGCTCCCCAAATGTTTGATACCTATGTAGTTACTAACACTTCTGAAGTTACTGGTCTGCGTTCTCTTAGTGGCAGCCACTCAATTGCTCCTTAGTGGTGGGATGGGAGATTTAAAATTTAGACACTTGGAGAGTCTCACAGACTGCCTGCTGTTTTTATCAGTGTGTGCCTCAGTCCTTCATTTGGAATTGCATAGCCTTACATTTGTGATTCCTTTAAAAAAAAGGATTTAAATCAGAAGCTGTTAAAGTTCTTAGGCTATTTTTTAAAAACTTGCTACCCCAAGAGGTACAGCAGGTTGAGCTTTTGCTATTTCCAGCTCTACTTCTGACTTGCTGTTTAATCTTAGGCAAATTACTTTTTGCCTCTGTGCCTGAATTTACCTATCTAATTAATGGGACTTTTTATCTAATGCTACCCAAAGTTAGATATATCTTATTTGTATATTTTATAATATCTTTGCCGCATTTTCTTTGTGGATGAAAGAAATTGAGTTTCAGAATTTTGGTCCAAAATTTTCTCACAATACTCCAACAAGCTGCTGTGGAAAATAAAAGGATCTCTTTTTTCTGTTGTTCTGCTTTTTCCACATCACTTCTTGAATAAGAACACACTGAACTCCATGTTCTCTCTTTCACAGCTTTGGGTATAGTTGGGATGTCAAGGTCATCTGCACCAATCCAGCTCCAGTGCAGCAAGGCTCAGTTTGTTAGAGGAGTTACATTGCACCCAGCTCGGTCCACTTAGGTCATAACCTGAGACTTACATCTCAGCTCGTAATTATCTTGTAACATTTGTTCAATAGGTTAAATATTCCCCGCAGAACAGAATTCCTAGGAAAAATGCTTTTCCTACTGTTTTTCATTTAACCTTACCTCCACCAATCTCAAGTGGCAAACAGAGCCATCAGTGCATGTTTGTGCAATAAACCAAGTAGCTGCACGGTAACATTTTGTTTCTCCATCCTTATGTTTTCCTTCACACCTTGTACCAGGTCTGGCTATTTAACATGTAATATCTCTGAGGCAGGTTGATTATGTACTGCTGTCTGCTGTGAAGCATCACTCCTGGCATTTTTAACATAACCTCTTCCATTCGGCTACCTCTGCGTGCACCTGAGTTCTTTTTCAGCAGCAAAGGCAATACCAAGTAACTCCCACCATTGTGCAGAAGTACAGTAATACAATTTTTTAAACCTTTTTCACTTCCTGTATTTTGATTCACAGTTGGTGTCAGCTTATCTGAAGACACCTCTTGACCTGAAGTCCAGCAGAAATTGCCAACATATATTGGGATTGTTTTCGTACAAGCAAAGAAGAAATGGAATGGTACAAGATTGGAAACTGCAATTATTTTAACTTGTGGGTGAGCCTAAGAAAGTATGAAGGTGGGGTTATTTGTTTTTGGGTCTGGGTGTTTTTTGATGTACTACTGCTGGCAACTGTCTATTCAAATATTGGTTATTTCACCTTTGTAATGGTTTTAAGTTAAGATCTGATAGTAAAGCATGAAAAGCAAGGGAAAAGAAAAAGGTTTTCTACATGTAACCCAAATCAGGCCACAAGTTCTGACTAGCAGAAAGATATATTTAAGGATCCTCACTGGAAGACAGACAGCAATATCCAAAATACTATGGTTTGGTTTTCAGTTTCCACTTAATGATTAGCACAAAGATGTTGGACAGTTTCCCCTTGATTGTAGCAAGAAGATCTTACACAGAGGTTCCCAAAGCAGAGGCGAGACCTTGGAAGGAGTTAAGGCAATAATGGCTGTAAGGCTAAGAAACATCTTTTCACATGATCTCGATGTGCTTGAGGCCAAACAAATTTGGCATTATGAAGGAAAGGTCTGTGAACTGCTGATCTGTTAATTGCTGAGCAGTGAAGTGGGATTTAGGAGACCTAAAGAGAAGACTGAGACCCTCTCTATGATTTTGTGTGGCCTGTTCATCTACCCCGTGGTTCAGTTTCACTATTAAAAAATAAATGTAGTAATTTCTTTCATGCTATGGTTGGCCAGGTGCTACAGTAATAGACCATAGAGCAAGATGGGGTCTCATCACGGTCTGTAGTCAATAGTAAATTGCATCATGCAGCTCCACAAAGAAGTTGATAATATCCTCTGAGACATGGAAAGAACCACAATTTCTGCAACAGGGTGGCACAGCCTGGGGTGAGGAGAAGAAATCCTTCTTCTGATTTACTAGACAGGATTCAAAAGAGCCCAGCTTCTCCAGCACACCACCAAACACAAATGGTGTTGCCTGAACTCTCCCTGTTTGCCAGGATATCAGTGTCAAACTCAGCCCTCTTTAAAACCTCCCCTGGTACTGTGTATTTGCAAGAGAAGAGTGTCACAGTATTGAAAACAGCTATACAGTAGGTAGTGCATGTCATTTTGCTCATGCTGGGAGTGGTCAGTCCTTTTAACTGTGGGTTCAGCTACCATTTGCCTTTAACTGGATAGGTAGAGCTGCAGCAGTGATAGAGTGGCAGGCATTCACTTTTGCATGGAGGTGTCTGACTTTCCGGCACACGCAATATATGTTTTCTCTGCTAAAAATGAGAGTGATCTGATTGTCCAGTGTGGTTGTTTGGCTGGAGGAGAAGGAGGAGGAAAGAAGCAAGAGGGCGGATCAATGACACATGACTGCTGAGATCTTCTCCCTTCTGTGGAATGTTTATGGCTACAGCACAGGCTATTCTGGAACCCCTTATATGGTTTGGATTTATTTTTAATAACCTTTCTCTTTGTGTTTTGGGGGTTTTTTGTGCTTTTTTTTTTTTTTTTTGTTTGTTGTTGTTGTTGTTTGTTTTGTTGTCGTTTTTTTTTTTTAGTATTACATTACCTTGCTGTTAAACTTTTTTTGTGGGAAAAAAACAATCCATACTTCATGCCAGACATGTTTTGCTCTGCTTTGCTAAGTGTGTCCCAAGAATATTTAAAGGCAGGTAAGAAATCTATGATATAAAAGCAGAAAAACCACCCCAACCTTCGAAGCCTTTGCTGCCCGCAGCCATAAAGACAAAAGGATATTTTTGGGGTGGGGAGCAAAGATCATGGAAATTAATTGAGAGAGGAAGTAACCAGATGTAGCAGTAGGACTTCTTTATTCTGCCACTATCTTCTTCACACAGTTCCCTTTTGTTTAAGCTTTCTTTTTTGCATCTTGCCTTTGAGCAGATAAAGGAGCAAGAAAGAAAAGGAACAGAAAACTAATCAGGTATTGCAATCAAAAGGCCTTCCTGATGAAAGTTATTTGTTGCTAAGGTCAGGCACTGTCCTGATGGTTTGAAAGATGACAGGCCACAGATCTGTTGTCTTTACCTGCCCAAGAACAACCAGCTCTCCAAGAGAATGACTCAGTTGCTGCAACTGCTCCGCTTTTCTTCTCACTGCTCTGACTGCGAGCAAAGGTGCTTACTTGTGCTGGCTGTGCTGATGAGAATGGTTATTCACAGAGGCAGCGGATGCAACCTGCCAGAGTCCTTGCACAGGTGCAGCCAGAAAATGAGTCCTTTCATGGGGCAGCCAGAAAATGGTAACAATTTTGTTTGTGATCCTGCTAAGCTGGGTCCAAGTGAAGGCTGTAGGACACATCGAAGTCTTCCTGCACTGACTAATGGAGATTTTTTATCTGTACCACGAATGTGGACAGAAGATAGCCTTGAAGGGGAAACATGGAGGATTTTAAAGCTGGGTGCCTGCTGCTGTTTGGAGACCGTGCCATGGTTCTCCTATAGCAAAGCTATAAAGAAAATACTAGGCTTATTGGGGTTTTTCTAGCCCCTGAAGATATTTCTCCCTGGCACAGGACCTTACAGTCATGCTCAAAGAGCTTGGGAGCAGGGATGTTCCTACAGAAGAGAGGGAGAGATTCAGTACAGAAAGGGTATGAAATAAAAGTCAGGCACAGGTGAATGAAGTAGGAAAAACAGCTAAAAAAAGAGGGAATTGTCATCAGGCTTTAGTCATGTTAGTCATGTAGGGATTCTGTACACGTCCAGTTTTGAGTCAGTTTGTCACAGCTCATTTGCTTTGTATTGTCCTGATTGGACATTCTTTAGTGATACCGTCATATTTTTGAGAGCTTGGACTTCAGCCTTTTTATTCTGTCACTTTGTTATTTTCTCACTCCTCTTCACTGCAGCAGATTCTGACATGTGAACTAGGCTTTCATATGTTTTAGGAGCTCTGAGATTGCTGACTATTTATAAAAACAGCATGCATTTCTCTAGAATATTAATCTGAAGAACCCAAAGTTCATCACACTGTTCATTCTCATGTCCTTTCTAGGAAATAACTTCCCGAAGAGGTAAACTACCTAAAGCCTAAATAGATGAAGAAGCTGCCCTAAGTCTGACTTCACCAGATATGCTTGCTGTATCTCTGGTCTGTCATCACTCATGTAATCAGACCTACTGTTGTAATTTTAATGACCTGTTTTTTAATCAGGCATCTTTCCACATCCTGATTTTCCAAATTGTCATTTTTAAGAGTGAACTACAGATATTTACTTGTTGCTGCTTTTGAAAACATCAGAGGGCTAAAAACCAACGTGTTTCTGTTTCACAAAACATTTTCTTCAGTTTGACTGTTATTATTTTCCTTGAGTTTCCTTGGAGTAGAAAATAGATGCCATAAAGGGGTAAAATGACACCAAGTGAATTTTAAAGATCAGAAGACGAGGTGCTACATCAAAATGCATATAAACCTGAAACATTTTTCATTTGTTTTACTGAACTCCTGAAAACCATGTGATAGGAGAGTTTAATTTGTAAAAGTTTAGGTATCTTTAGAAGATTTTACACCAACAGCTAATGGTAGAAATTCAAAGATTAAATAACAGTACTAACTCATGGGAAAGGGAAAAAAAACAATGTTTACATTTATACATCATATCTGAAAGGAAAATATTCTAGAAGAAAACAAACTTGGCTTCTAGCAAATTAACTGAAGATATTGCAGAATCAGGTTAGGTGTTTCTGGCAGAAATTTCACTTGTGGAACTTGCAGAAATGAGCAGAGGACTCTGTCCAGGAGAAAGTGTAAAAGTATCCTAGGCTAGAAATATAACTGCACCTACTGGAGCTGAAGTCAGACCTGGATGAATCATTGCCATCATGCAAAGAAGATATGGAATGGGTACAAAGCTAATTAGCCCTGCTCTGAGGTCTGAACACCTGCCAAACATGCAATCCTCCTTCATCACTTAGTACTGAATTTTCTCATGCTTCTGAATACGTGATACGAAATATTTTCCAGAGGAAACCAATGCTGTTGCCAAAAGGAAATAAAACTTGTGTGTTTATACAATTTCAGCTTTTTCCTTCACTTCTTTGCTAGGAGATTCCCCCCTGGCCCATGCACATACAGAGGAGAGCTTGTGCATTCTCTATTCTTGTTTCCCCTGCATGTATGGGTAGCTTTTTTGTTTTAATCTCCAACCTACCACAGAATTGTCGGTGAAGGCATCAGGGTTATTCTCATAAATGAACTTCTCCACTCTCAGCTGACGTAATTTGAACATCTTGGATCCTCTGTTAGTGAGGAGAGAAAGCTCTTCTAGCATCACATCTCTGGGGATGCTGATCTTCTTCCCCAAGTTCAGTTTGGACACCTCTTGTGGCATGTCTACAAAACATATGCAATGGGACACTTTAGGAAGTGCTCTAGTCCACATCTCTTCTCTGTTGCTTTCTAGCATCAGTAGTGACTTCAGAGCACCCAAATTCTCTTGTAAATTCCTTTTTTAGGAAATGAGCTATGCACCAAGTTTTTACATTGATGACACTTTGGGTATAGATATTTGGGATTTCCTCTGAATTGCAATCAAGGCAAATCTGCAGAGATGAATTGCATAAGGGTGGAGCTAGATGGATGCGTGCCACATCTGACGTATTTCAGTCAGTGCAGGAGGATTCCTTAGGACTGCCTCAAAATGCATCTTTGCCTTGTGTGGTTACTGCCTTACACTCACTTTCCCCCCTCCCCCCCGCAATTAAATGAGTGGCAGTCAGCTCTTCAGATTGGGCTGACATATAATAAATAAAGTGAACTCTGCTGTGTTTCAGTTTAAACATTATCTTGGAGCCATTTCAAGATTCAATGTTATTATATTTGTTTGTTTGTTTTAGAGAGAATTTTTAAAGGGGAAAGTGGTTGAAATTCTCTTCAAGTCTTCATATGCTGGTTACTCAATAAGTACTTTTCCATTTAATTTGGTACCACCAATCCACCATCAAAGCAATCAATTTAAACACTTTCAGTGTAAAAATCTTACACAAATGCAGTTGAAGTTCTTCATTCAGAAACATGCAATTTTTCCTAGGTGTTGTGGGTTTGGTGTTTTTTTTCTTGGTATTAACTGAGGTTAAGAGCACTTCTCATTGAGAGCAGAGAATGAATCTCCATCTTTAAACTGCTAGAAAATTTGTATAAAGCCCATTCATTTTATTAGACATTCTTTGAAGTATTTTATTTTTTTTTAAAGCCAGTTTTATATAGCACTATTTCATAGCACAGGAGGAAATACCTTTTAACTGAAAATTGAATTTTTACTTGCTTGCTTATTAGGGGCAAACAGAAAAATATATACCTGTACCCTACCAGAGAAGTTTCTACAGACATTTTTGGGGGCTGAAGAAAGAGCAGCATTGAATCATTACTTTTTTTATCCTCTAAAAATCTTCCCCATGCTCTCAAAAGCAAAGAGAAGATAAGGATATCACAGTTATTTAAAAGTCACCCTCCCCAACACACACGTATTCTGTAGAAAGAAAAATTTCCCAGGTTACATATTTTCTGCTCTATTAACCTAAGAGACCTTGTCTTTTTCAGCAAGTGGGTGCTAGAATAAAAGCAATTCTCTCGCATAGAGGAAAAAAATAAGAGTCAAAGGTTATAAGAGAGAGAAAAAGAGTATAACTAGGCACTGCAACATTGGTACCTGTAAAAGATCATGTTGTCTTCCCTTTCACACTGGTGTGCATCCATATTAATGCTGCAGGAGAATATGGGTTTACAGAGTGTGATGTTGATCAACATTTGACGTGAGTGTGTGCAGTGCTTTTCAACTGTAAGACAGAAAATATGATGTGGTTGAAGACTGGGCTTTAGTAATATTTGTGGTGCTGCCTGCTGGTATGTATGTTCACTGCATATCTTGCTTTGGGACTTCAGTGAGACAAGTTGTGGAATTTTAAAGGCTGAAATTCAGGTTGAAATCCAAACAATTCTTACTTGTGCAGTTGTGCAGTTTTGCATATCTTACCTTCATGTGTCAGCTTCCCAATGAGTTTAGTGGACTTTTTCCTTTTAAGAGGAGCAGGAGTCCCTGCAAGGGGCATTCCCACAAAGAGTTCTCTGCTTTGCTCTAAACACACAAGGAAATGGAGAATGAAACACTGGAAAGGTATTTCTTGCCTTTCTTTTGGTTGCCATCTACATGAAAAAGATACCCAGCCTTCATTTCAAACACAGGTTCTTTTCTGTCCCTTCCACATGATGGAGCTAGTGAATGGTATCCTCCCATAGAGAATATCATCAGCAGGCTGTTGTGTTGTTCTCTGGAGACAGCATTATGACACAAATTATGGTAGCAGAGCGCAGCAGAAGCATTGCCGAGGTGCCATACAGCATTGTCATCCAAAAGATGCCTTTCAATTGAAGCTTGGCAGTCTCCCAGAATCCACGTGTGCCATCGGGGTACTCTGTTACCATTTTGTGCTGCAGTAACAGACTGTCACTTTGAAATAAAATGTTGTAATACTACTCAGTTATCATTAGATGGTAATATATATTTTTGTATAAAGATTTCAGGTCTGTCCATGGGTTATTGGGAGCGCTTTGAATAAGTGTGGCTTGGATATTTAAATAGTCCTATTAGAATTAGAATGGGAAGCCTCTAAACTGCAAGTTGGGAACAGAAAAAAAAAAAAGAAACAAAACAAAATTCTAAGTACTACTATCTTTTATGACTACTACTCTTTTGTTACAGAAGGACTAGAGGAAGAAAGCACAGGAAAACTTGTTAAAAGAAAAGTTGTTCACCCAGTTTTTTTAAAATCACTTACACCTGTATCTTATGTATGGATCTTACCAGATATCATTTTGAAGGGGGAAAGAGGAGAAGAGGCAGATTTTTTTCTAGTACAATGTTCCCTATCCCTAGATGGGATGAGAGATCTGCATGCAAAGTCAGGGAAAATCAGGAGAAATCTCAGCAATTCCATTTCAGGCAGCTCCTCAGAGTCCTTCTTCAGGGTTATCACACGTAATTTAAGTAGGACAATGTCTTGCCTTCACTTCAACACTGTCCATGCCCAAACACCAGCATATAAGGGACAAATCCTCACCTAATACAAGGCAATACAATGCCAAAAAAATGAGAAAAGACCCATTGGCTTCAGCAAGAGCAATAATTAACCACCTCTGCCATTGTGATTCTTTGTACTCTATTTGCTTAAAATTTCAGAACTGAAAACAATTAACTGAGTTGTATTTTAAAACTGCCAAACAAAAGCTGTAACTAGCAGTTTGTACACTGCCCTTGTGATCAAGATATTTTTATCTCCTATGTATTCTGCAGTTTCATTCCACCATTGCTTCTTTTGCAACATGATTTCATGTGATGAGGTGGTGATAACTACTAAAAGAAAACCAGCCACAGCAAAACAGCTCCAATCACATTGGCAGATACTCCCTGGGATTAATTTTTCTTTCAGATTTGCCAGCTTTTCCCTGTACTGAGATGCTGCCTATACAGTTCATGCCATAAATGAGACCATCCTGGGGTATTCCCAAAGCAAGCATGAGCAGGTGCATCCATAAAGCACGCGCTGCATATTCTCCTCGAGCAGCCAGACATCTGCTTGGCTATATAAAAGAATCAGGCCCTGCTTGACAGGAAAGCGGCAATGCTGCCAGGAGACAGCACGGGTGGGAGGTTATAGTCCATCTGATGAGTCCTAGGACCAGCAAAATGGAGGGAAAATCATCTGTATTCCCCAAACGTGGACTTCTTGGGACAAGGTAAAAACTGTGTTCCCCTAACGCACCCATTCCCAAGGACAAGTGAGGACAAGTCCATCCTATTCTGCTATCCTTCTTTACTAATCCAGCAGGACAGAGGAGTGGGAAACCTGCTGCATGCAATTGGTCTAGCTAGCATAAGGAAAGGGGCAGCAGTCTCTCTCTATGTACAGGGTCCAGAGCTACAATGGTACTACTGCTCTTTCAGCCCTCCCACCAGAGGGAGGCTGTTGCAGCCTCAGTCTCCATCCTCCGCACTTTCCCATACATAAAATCAGGGCAAAAATTATCTCTTTCTCCTTGAGCTTTATCCCTTGGTCCAGTTCCTCTGTCTTTTTCTGCATTGGCCTCTGCAGAAGAAATTTCCTTGTTTTGTCTGCAAACCAAACCTCTCCAGCAGCTGCCCTTACGCTGTTTTGCTGCCCTGCCAACTCACCTCAAGTTTGCAGTGCCAGGCTCAGACCAGATCACACACCTGTCCCAGAGCTCAGCAGTGAGCTGCTTCCTCCCAGCCCGTCCCTTGGTGCTGCTGGGGAGGCTTGTCCAGCAGCCCCTCTTTTCCAGGTTGCCCGGGTGCAGGCAAGCTCTGCCCAGTACAAAGTGCTGATGCAAAGTGATGTGAATTTGACTCCTGAGGGCTGTTTGCACAAGAATCCTGCAGTTATTAATAGCCAATGGCCCAGAGGGCAGAGTCTCAGATAGCACCACTGCCATCCCTGAGAAGACGGGAAAGTAAAATTTGCTCCTCAGGTCTCCTGCAGTCACTGACTCAGTGCACAGGAAGAGCAGGCTCTCTGTAGGTGCCTCACTTCTTCCTCCTCTCTGTTCAAATCAACATGCTGCTCCCCTTCCTTCTCCTATTGCTTTCTCATGCAGTTCCTAAAACCTTCTCAATAGCTTTTTTGTCAGTAATGCCTCCAAAGCTATCTTGGGTCTTGCTCTGTTTTACGCCTTCCTTCTGCCCCTTCCTCAATCATTCAACCCAGTGTCCTCTAGGCTGTCATACATAATTCCTAAAATGTATCTGTAAATAAAGAAGCAGAATAATTTTTTGCATTAAACAAGAAGTAAAAGGAAAACCACAAAGTCTAGAAAGCTATTTACAGAGTTCTAGGAAGTAGCTGTGTAATGTGTATAGGAAACTGAGATTAATCAAATAGCAATGAAACTAATTTCATGATTAATGACAGAAATAGGGTCCATTGCCTGCATTTGGTGCAGCTTTGAATATGCAAATTACCCACCTTAGCTCCTGTTCATTATGAGGTGACTCTCCCTCTTTTCTCCCCTACCGAGTTGGGTTCAGGTTTTAGGATGAAGGTAATGTATCTCATTTCATTAGATAGCTTAAAGATGCAAATGTTTTCCATCTGAGTAAAGTAGAAATCTTCTAGGAAACACTCTCTTCCTATTTCATGTGGAAAGATTGGATTCCTATTGGATCAAAATCCGGTCGTCCTCTGAATAATCCTAGGGTCTAATGGGGGTTGAAACAAAACACAGCTGTGATTGTAGTAGAAAATCTTATGCAGAGAGAATTGCAGGCAACGTTGATATAAAGGAACATCAGGAGAGAGCCGCTTTCCTTTTCCCCTAGATTTTGCTGCTGGTTTTGCTTGCACCAAATGCATATAAAACTTCCCCCTGTGATACGTATGTTGAAAGCACAAAGTGTTAACCTCCAGTACTGTTTGGAAGGTCCTGTAGAAGACTGCTGTCACACACCTATGGAGGATAATCAGTCTTCATACCCTGCTTGGAGTCTGGGCACATATGGCGATCTCCTGGCCCAAAGTTTCCCATTTTCTTCTTGCCTACATCTATGTAACCACTATGAATAACTTATATTGTGCCTACTTCATAGCTCTCATTCTTCCTCTTTCATATCTACTGTAAAAGCATGATGTAACTTCTCCACTATCCAAAAGAGTGCTGTGTCCTCCACTGAGCCCAGCTGATACGCCAGAATGATGTCCAGCACGGATCTTGCCCTCACACTCACATGCTGGTGATTTGGGTTTAAATACCTGGAGAAGTGCCAGCGTAAAACGGGTGCAGGGCATAGCACAATTGAACTGTAAATACCCACTGCTCTGGGCACCATCACAGAACTTCATGGCTGGTGAAGGCATTTACATCTGCACAGAGCTGGAGAGTGTCAAATGCTACTGACCATCTCTCAAACCTCACACCCACTCTGCACAAGTGCATGAGGCCATAGGGGAGTGGTTCTCAGTGCTGGCCAAGCCCTGCTAACTGCAGGTTGTACAAGGAGGAGTACTTTTTGTCCACATTCTCTCTCTTAGGTTGGTTTAGCACCATGCTGGGCGTTTGGCCAGAGTGCCCAGTGCTTGCTGTGACATGCAGTTTTGCTCTTTGACATGCTGCTCTCCTATTCAAGTTCCCTGTGTTCTAAACCCTACTCTTTAAGGGAGACACTGCCTGTCATAAGGTGATGGCATGTGGGGGGACATAGTGAGAACAGAAAAAACGTGCTGCTATATTGTTTAAAATCAGCAGCCCTTTGCCTCTCCTTTCCAAAAGGCATGAGTTACAGATGCCTCTTAATATTTCTAGATACATTTTGAGAAAAATTTAGGAAATTAATGTGATTCATATTATTGGGTGAAAAGATGAGAAATGTAGATACCATTATATGGCATCTTCTTGCAGTAACTAGATTGATGCTAAATTCTATCTGCTCTCTACTTGCTTCCAACAGCTCTTTTCAGACCAATTTATAGCTGCTGTATTATTTCTCCAGTCTTCTCCTGTGTCCTTCTGAGCACAAATTATACTTTAAGGAACAGTTTGTGCCAGCTGAAAGTCCTGTGGAAACCTGCTGGATTTTGAGATAAATCTTTTGTAGCTCGAAAAGATGATGTAGCAGGGAAGTATATGCTTGCTCTGACCTGATGTTCTTCTGCTTCTTCCCACCCCAGGCAACTGCAGGGAGAGAGGAGCTGAGCAGGCTGGAAGTGAGCAGAGTGCCCCATGGCTGGCTGGTCGTTGGAAGTGAGCACGAAACGGGTATGAGCCCTGTTATGAAACTCAAGAGAGACTAAAGGAAAAGCAACAGAAAGGTGAAGACAAGGAATGTCTAGCATTGTGTGCGAGGATGTCAATCACGATATAACCAGGCATGCCGTGCAATTAGGACCAGGAACAAGGCACTGACAGCAGTTCAGGGTGAGCCAACTCCAGGTGAAAAGAGTCCTCTCTTGATCCCCAGCCTGAAGGGCAAGAGGCAAGCAGGGTTAGGGGGAAGGCCAAGGACTCTGAAGTCCAGCTTCAGGGAGTGGTTGGAACCGTGGTCTGATGGGAACAAAGCATTTGTGTACCTAGTAAAGGTCTCAGGTGAGAAGTAGGCTGGGGGCAAAAGGAACAGGAAAAAAGACAGACAGAGCAGGCATCTGAAAGAAGTAAGCTTGGAGTAGAGAATATAAGGCAGGAGCTATATCCAGTACCCAAAAACCGTGCCTTGAAGCTGAAATTAATATGTGAGGAGATTTCTTTATTTCTACGTGGTGATGGGTAGTATTTCATTTCTTAGACAAATCATCAGAGTCCTGAGAAACTTCTGTAGCAAAATCCAAGATTTAGACCAGTCTCTTAGCCAGGCTTTTGAGTCCTGTTATCCCTGTGTCTGTCAGCCTCACATTCTGAGGAGACCTTGGCCACCTCCATTTTGAAAGATGATCCATTAACCCTCATTCAGCGCTCTGTGAAGTCCTGTTCTGTCCTTGCAGCCCTGATCCTCCAGAGGTTGTTTTCATCTGCATACACATATACCAAGTGAGATGCGGCACCTAAGAGTGCATCTGAAGTATGCTGCACAGAGCCTGAGCCTTGAGTCTGGAAAGAATGTTGATCCTATTAGTATGGCACTCGGATTTATAGGGTGATTTGGATAAAGCAGTCTTTTGTCTGACACATGCACCAAGACAAACCTTTTACTAAGATTCTTACCTCCCACTCTACCTTCAAATAATATCTTCATTTTCAGTTACCAGACTAAGAACCGAATCCTCCCCCTTTCTCCTCTCTAGACACAGTTTCTCCTGAGAGACAGAAATGTTTAGTTCACTACTCTAGAAATGTGAATTGTGGGTCTAGCGGAAACTTCGCTGTGTCCTGCCACTGTGCAGGGTTCAGCAGCAAGTTGTCCTTTTGCACTTGGAATATTGCAGCAATCTGCTATCTCCGCCATAGGCAATGAAATGAACACGGCATAGAGAACGTATCTCTTTCCAAACTGTTATATTGCCCACTCGTGCTACTCAATGTTAAGGGCTTTAAATCACTGCAAGCCTTGCTTGATGAGCTAGTGTAGTACTCATGGGGATGAAGCGGGAGGCTTACATGGAGTGTGGTGGCTAAATTCAATCTTTGTTTACATAAATGGAATTTCCATTTATGCCAATGAGGTAGTACATGTACTGCCTGTAGGCCATTTCAGCACTTCAAGGAGGTGTTTTTAATCATATAAGGAACTGTCTGTATCTCACTGTGACCACCTCCCTCTTTCAAAATATACCCTTTGATTAAATGGCCTTAAGAGCAGCCTGAAAAAAGCTTTGCCTTCTCTGACACTTTTCTTCAAAATTAGTCTGTTTTTGTGCTGCATTCTTGTGCATCTAATTTCATATGGTCTAACTTCAAGTCACTGATATATATAAAATCATTTCAAGAAAAGTGCATGAGATCTGCCTCATTACATTGTGCTACATGGACATAAGCAGTAGTTCGGACAGTGGTCATCAGCAGGGCTGTCTCCTGAGCAAATTTTGATCACGTCTAAGTCAGGCAAAGAGCATCAGCTTCACCAATTTAATTTTCCAAAGACAGAGAATTAAATCCTTTCCCTGCTCCACTTTTTCCCTGCTGCCCAGGACTGGTCTGTGCTGAAGGTACTCATAAGCAGCAGATTTCAACATAATTCAATCTGTTATTAAAAAAATGGCACAAATCTTGATTTGGTGCTTTTTTCGCAGTTGTTTTTTTTAATATTATTTTTAAATAAATACCATATTTGCTATTTTAAAATATTTAATACATGCTTAATCTCTTCCACTTTTACACAGACATAAGAAAGACTTGTCATCCACTTTGTAGCACCAAAATAGGAGAAAGAGTTAATGCCAGGCTCCCTGTTGCCATTTACTGAGCTTAATGCAAAATGAGATGTAGGTCTGGGGCAGAAATATGTAGGATTTGATCACAGAGCTGGAATGTGTGTTGAAATAGCTGGCGTGCCCATGGTGTGTTACTTGCAGGGTTGCCTCTTTGCCTGCATGATCCACATTCTCCACCCAGGAATCCCCTCTAAGCTGCAGCAAGCTGCCCACACTCCCTGGTATGAGGCTGACTTTCTCGTCTGGTATGTGGGACTGAGCAACACCAAAAACTTCAAAAGAAGATAGATTAAGACAAAAGGATTTCCTGCGGTTTTAAACCCTCCAGACTTATCACAGGAGAAAGCCAAACCCCAGGTAACTCAGAGAAGAACAGTGGCAACACCTAGTGGCCACTGAAGCGATAGGTCTGTACTGTCGGGGAATACCCTTTATCTTTCCTACATACCACATACTTGCCCTGCTGAGCTTTTTGCTGGACATTCTCCTTCCATCGTGTATAATTGTTTGGGAGTAGATATCCCCACTAGGCACCTTATTATTTTCTGGTTTTAAACTTCTCTCTGAGGTGCATACTGAAGGCCAAGTTCACACATAGCCTGCTGCGTAGATGCTTAGTAATCCTTTGGCTTGGCAGGCCTTTGTTCCGTCTTTCAAAGTCTGTTTATCTGGCTCCTTCTGACATGATCTGCCGTGAGAGGAAATGACTCTCACTTAAGAAGGTTAATAGGGAATTTAATCAGAGCCCTGGATACAGCAACCATCCAGCAATGTGTCACACCATCTGCAGTCGTAATCCTACTATGTCAGCTTTATTAAGCAAAACAAGATGCAGTCCTAATCTGCAGCCTCTGCATCTGTAGGTTATTTCTTTGTGAGTTGTGCTTCTGGTTGGACAGATGTTCTGGTCTTGCATCAGCAAACATTGCTGCCCCTTCCTGAATTTCCTGTCAAAAAGTCAATCAGAAATATGCTGGATAATTCCAAGATTCATCTCCAGACCACAGCATAGGGAATATCTCCTTGCAATTAATCTGAAAAAATCCTCAAAATTATACCTGGACAAATGTCCACAGCCTGCAGTCTAACCCAGCAGCTGATCCCAGCGTCTCCTGCAGTGCTCAGGAGTTGCTGTCAGTTGGAGAGATGCATCTGGAAAAAGCGACCTCCTACTTCTTGTCCTAAACTGAACACAATAAACCCCTCAAGAACCAGAAACTGAGTAGAAATTGACATGAATTGAGTTAAAGTTAGCACTAGGATTAGACTTGGAACCTGAGGATGCAGTGGGATATATTTGATTTTCTGGCTGGTTTTGTTTTTCTAATCTTTTGGTTAGCATTAAGTTGAATCGTTCAATGTGAGTTTAAAATTGGATTTAACAGAGCTGACAAACCTCCACTGATATTAGATTTATTAGCAGGTAGGTTAGAGCGCACTGAGGGGCAGTGATGGGGCAACCAGCTCGGGCAGGGCCATGAATTTTTTCACCCTCTCAGTGAGTGTTTTAGACTGTAGTATACCAAAGGTTTGGTTCTTACTTTAGATTTTGCTTGCATGGGGCTTTTTTAATGTATAGGGGACTTAAGTCCAACTTAGATGTTTTTAGCCATGAGATATCCTATACTTTTTTGGACCCTTTATATTCTCTTGCCCTTAGCAGTTTGATGATAATGCTAATTACATCTGCTGTACACATAGCATTTCTTCCTAGGTGCCTAGTAAAGAAAATGAAAAAATGCCACTTGTAAAGTGCATACTACAAGTTTATTTTCCTGCACAAACAAACACAAAGGGATTTTAAATTGGAAAAAAAGAGGACAAAACAGAAAAGGAAAATAGGATTTCCATAAATAAAGATGCCAGCTCTGGTCTTCTAGTGTCACATCTTGCACCAGACAGAGCACTTCTTCAGGGCTCCCATTTGCAGGGTACTGATGTGTCTCTTCTAGGATCTAGATGGGTCTGGTAGGAGGTGCAGGGTATTATAGCAGAAGGTGAGTATATTCTTCATAAGGGAAAATCTTGTCTTGCACAGTGCTCGTGTCCAGTGATCAGTGAGTCCTCATCACAGACAGTCTCTTCTGAGATTCTTCTTCTCAGCTGCTGTAGTATCTCTAGGTTATTTCTGGTAAGTGTTCCCATAAATTCAGTGGGAAAGGATTGACCCTTTTGAAGTAAAGATAAAGCCCCAGAACTGCCATAGCTGCAATGTGTGAGCTGGACCACGCTAGAGAGGAGGGATGATAGACAATTTTAAATCAGAGGCCATGCAGACGTCTTCAAACGGGACATTGAGGTTGATCTACCACTGCAGCTTATAACTTAGCAGGTGGTACATAAAACTTGTCAAACAAATGGTTTTGTCTCTGGTTGTGCAACAGCTGAGGAATTATGCATTTGGAGAGGCTTAAAACAAGCTTATATGTTTCAAAATATTCCTTGTAATATCCCCTGTGACCTTTCTAATGGGCCAGCCACAATATTTTCAAAAGCAGACACTAACACAGCTGCTTAAAGCCAGCAGTAGTTCAGGTTCCTTCCTTACAACTTAACAGATGCTTCTCAGTATTATTTCTCATCTCATCCTTCTTGAAGCTACATGCCTTCTTTGGGATACACCATAAGCAGTTTAGGCCTCATCTGCAACACCCTCTGCTTCTGCAGATCAAATCCTGTGTCAACATAGGATCCAGAAAAGTTTGTAAAGGGCTGAGATATATTACACTAATTTGGTTTTGCTTCTAAACATACCTTTGAACAAAGGATGTAAGTAAAATGCAGGATTCCCAGCGTTCCGGTTCTTTCCCTTTCTCTTATGTTTAATATTCATTCTTCTATCAAACCTAATATTTTTCTTCTCCTGCCCATTACATTATCAGAAATGATGGGGCAAGTGCAGTTATTCCACTCACTTGACTCATGACACATAACACTGAGCAGTGTTTGACCATCACTCCTTGGCAGGTGTCATTTTCTCAGAGAAATCTGGAGTGGGATCCCTGAAATACTAACAACATGCAATCTCCCTTACATACTAAGGCCAGACCTCTCTATTTTTCCAGTGGCAAAATGAATTCCCTCAGGCCCTGAGAACATTTTTCTTTAGGGACCTGAAAGAAAGGGATGCTGGAGAAAGATTCATACTTTCTGAAGTTACTTCTTCACTGCAAAATTGTCTTGAGCGCCCTTTCTCTGCTCCACACAACCCCTCTCTACACTTGAGTTAAGTAATGCATTCAGTCTCAGCTAGCTTGTCTGTGTAAGGCTAGTGGCTTAAACTACTAACAAGTGACAGACAACATTCCGCAAGGAGAAGAGAGATAAAGCTTTTGGAGCACTGCTAGTCCTTGAGTTCCTTCTCACAGATTTCCTAGATAAAATAGAAGACTGCTCCTTCCATATTTGGGAAGAATCACAAATATTCAGTTTACTATAGCACATAGGATGTTTTTTCCAGAAGTGCTGGCAACGTGGTGCCGCACAGAATGAGTGAGAAAGCAGTATCCAAGGTAAGTTTTTAGCATGGCTGCTCCTCTTCACTGGAGCTAAGGGGATACTGGTGATCTGAATTAACTTTGTGGTGAGGATCTCTGCTGAGACATCCTCTCTGGGGCTTTCCAGGGACACAAATAATCTCCTCAGCAATGCAGGTTGGCCATTTCTGTGTCATACGACCAGGCACAGTACCTATTCTGACTCAGCCACAATTTTTCCATTAATTCAAGGTGTTCCTAAAGGTTTTCTAACAATACCCTTCTATGGCTGATAGTGTGCCAAGTGTAAGTTCTGTCCTCCTCTCTTCCTAGCATGCTCATCCTATGTTTCAGAAGCCCCAGGAATGTGCAGTGCAAACAGAGGCCTATAGAACAACTCTGGCCAGAGTGAAGGATTCAAAGGCAGGACTGTGTATTACTTCTCCTTTCCTCTCATTCTCTCCCTCCCGGGTTTGTCCACGATTAGAGCTGCTAGCTAGGTTCTCCAGCCTTTTTCTTCATGGGAGACAACATGTGAAAAGTCTCAAGGTGCTCAAACAGAAGGACTTCAGAGCCTAAAAGAAATGGTATAGACCCGACTTTCATGAAAAGAGCTACACATCATAAGCTCCTGCTGTGCAGAGGAAGGTTGGCTTGGACTTAGTGTGAAACCATATTAGCTGCACTGTTTCCAGACTGCATCAGCCTCACTTGTACTCCTTTTTTTCTCCCCAGAACCTACAGTTTTCTAAATCCAAAGTTTGTGCACAGTCTAGTCAGAGAACAGCTACTGCTTCCAGGAGAGGAGTGAGGCTAATGAGATGGAGACCTATCTCCAGCAGGGCTATGAGACTCCAATTCTGCCTCCTATACATATTCCTAAGCCCCTTCCCTGCCAGGACTTCGGTTCTGTAATCCCACCTCTCACCATTTCTTCTGGGAAAGCTTTTGCCCCCAGTTTCCCTCCATTCAGGTGTGACTCCAAACCCCTCATGCAAGGAAAACCACTGCCTCCTGTGTTTCCTCATGTAATACAACCCCTGCCATTCACCCCCTCCAGAGATGGGTTTTTCTTCTGTGTACAAGTTCCCAGTCTCTCTGTACCACACATGTGCCCTTTCTGCACATTCTTCCTCCTACTATAACCACAGTGAGTAAGCCTTTCCCTGAAATTTCCCATCTGAGACCAAGGGAAGGCTGGGGGAGAGGGTGGTGCAGATGGGGAGTAATTTGGTTGGGTATTTTTCTTCATTTTGTGTCACTCATCCCAATGTACTGAGCTGATATGAAAGACAAAACAAGCACTATGTCTGCGGGGCCACAGAAGGGAGGGGAGTGGTACCTTCCTCAGTGATGGGCGAAACTTGGCCTCCACACATTGGCCTGCATCCCTGTTCTTGCTGCTGAGAACTTGGGCCTGGCCACCAGAAAACGAGAGGAAGAGGCTTGATTTGGAGACAGGCCCTGGCCCACCTGACCAGGCTCTGGGGAGCTCTGATGTGGTTTTGGGAGCTGGCTGAACTCCACCTTGAAGGGTACAGGTGTAGCAGGGCCAGAAGAGGCCATTTCTGTTCTCCATAATGGCTCATCCAGCATTGTGGCTGAGCGGGGCATAAGAACAGTGGGTGCCAGGTTGCTTGAGGCAGGCATGGGAGCCGGAGTGGAGAAACGACGAATCTCCTGCGCCTTGGCTGTTTTTGTTGGCAACTGCTTGGCTGCTATGAAGGATGAGCCAGCCTGTGGGGCTGACTGACTAGAATTCTGAGTGCTGGGGCTTGGGGGATCCCCAAAACAGAACATGGCTGACTTTAATTGATAGGGCTCGTGTCGCATTATATCAATGACCTTGATCCCTGATTTCTGGCCAGGTGCCTTTTTCACTTTGCTCTCTGCTTTGCTAGCCTGAGATTTGCTGGCTGCCAAGGGATAGAAAGGGGAATGCATTGGGTTGTAAGCTATTGGAGGGGGTGCCCGGATATTGGGTGAATATTTCCAGGATGAGGGTAGAGAAGGGGAAGGAGAGGGGGTCCTGGGCTTAGGCTCTGGCTTCGGTGTTGTCTCTACCACAAACTTGTCCATGCGGCTCTGGCGTTTGGCAAAGAGCTCTGCCCCCTTGCCTTTAAGCTGAAGCATGTCCTGGGCCCCATTTATCAGTCCAGCATCTGGCTTAGGAGCCACTGGAGGTGGGGTCTTGAACTTACGGCCCGAGGACTGCATGAAGTTGCAGGCCTCAGCTCCCAGGCTGAGGAAGTCTTCCTCAGGCCCAGACTCGAAGCCTGCCCCAGGGTGGTCACCTTTTGCCTTGTCATCCAGGTTCTGCACCAGAGACAGGAGCTCAGGATTGGGTGAATTTTTCTTGTTCTCCTCAACCTTGCTGAACATGGGTTTCTTGTTTCCCCGCCGGCGAGCCTCCTGCAGGATGCCTGTGCGGGGAGCTGGCACAGCAATCCTCTGCTCCCTGGAGGTTAAGGGCTCCAAAGGAGGTCGTGGCATTGCTGAAGTGATGGCAGGAGAAGGCTGCTTTAGCACAGGGGAACTGCTTCTCATGTGCTGTGATGGTGCTGGACTAATATACAAAGAAGAAGAGGCTGTTCCATGGACTTGCAGCTGTGATGATACAGAGGCCTCATCCCCTCCTGGCTTTGAGGGAGTTGACAGAAAGATAGAAGTGGTGGACGTCCGGGCAGTGTTGGCAGGAGGCTTAGTTTCTGGAGAACTTCCTCCTTTTGGTTGTGACTCCAGCGGTGTTGTTGGCCTTCCTGGCGCAGGGATGTACAGAGACGTGGTGGAGCTGACTGCACCACGGTGGGTTGGCACTGCTGCATTGGCAGGAGCCTGAAAAGAGGAAGGGGCAACAACTGTGCTTAGCCCACTCAGATTTTCACTGGGTTTTTTAGATGCAAATGGCCTGAAGACGACAGAGGATGTTGCTGAGCGTTGGCTAGAAAAGCCAGAAGTAAAGGGCCGTGCAGACCTGTTGAACATGCTTGTTGATCTTTCAGAGAAAGGGTCAGGTGTGCTTGGGGCAGGTGGGAAGAAAGTGGGGCTAGGAGCAGCCTGGATCTGAGTAGGGAGGGTGGCTGGCTGTTTGCTGGGCACTTGCACACCTTCCAGGTGGATGCCAAGGGGCATGATATAATCTTTCTCCTCTGGCACCGGCATATCTCCGTTCACTGTGCCCTGCTTTGGCCTGGCATCTGCCAGATGGAGGCTCTTCTGCACTGGAGCTTTCTCGACTGTGTACTTCCCAGCCCGTTCCCTCTGCTGCTCAAACAATCGTGCTCCTTTTCCTGAGGCCTCACTCAAACCTTTTTGCTTTTCTTCCTTCAGTTCACTGTCAGACTTGGACTTCTCAATGTCTAAATAAGTGTTGTCCCAGTCTGAGTGGTTAGTTAGGCTTCGGGCATCAGAGAAACCTTCCTCATCAAATTCAGACTCGCTAGTTGGAAAAACTCCATCTTCCTCCTCGTAGGAGCGGTCTTCGTCAACACTTCCAAAGCTTACTAATGTATACTTCTTAGCCCTCTGCCTGCGCTTCTTAAACATCAGCACCCCTTTGGAGTGGGGGTTGGGAGCATCCGTCAGCAGGGATGCAATGGTTCTGCACTTGGTTTTGGCTTCTTTCACGTTCTTCTCCTGGATGCTCTCGTGGCGGTGGAGCTCTGAAAGAGATAGAAAGAGGCAATCTCAGCTCAGCAAAAGGCTGGGTGGGCAAAGGTGGACAATTATATGGCTGTAAGTGTTCTAGTGCCCATAGCAGGAAACCCCCACCCTTCTTTTTCTTTCCTGCTTTTGCTGCTGATATTGTCTTTAGGAAATATCCATAGAAACGCAGGAGCAGTTATCTCTTTGCCTGCAAACACAATAAAATAAACGCAGGCGCGGGGATGGAACTCCTTCCACTGGGAGGAAATGCCCTGGGATTTCCTATTTCTGAAGCAGGTGGCTGAGTCCCAGGCCTTTTTACAGTGCCTGGGACTTTTTACCATTTACTGACCACCCTGAATGTGAAGCCCTGCTTTCTGTAGACTTTCTTCTTACCATATTTATAGAGGACACTCAGGAACAAGTAATCTCTCTGGCCCTGAGAGTTCAGGAAGCAGCAGCTGCTACTGTTAGCACAGTGCATATATGCAACAGGAGACGTGCTCTGCATACATGGTCACGGTTGTTTGGATCTGAGCCCTGCAATGCCACCTAAAGTCAGTGTTGTGCCTTGTGTGTAGCAGCCCTGCCACCACAGGAGGCAAAAGCAGCATGCTTTCACCCTTGCTGGAGTCCCTTCCATGTGCCACATGCCCAGCAAGGAAGACAAGTATTTGCTCCTGACCCAACACAACTGATCAGCAAAGCCAGAAGGAATCCACTTAGACAGGCTTGCTTAGACATCACCAATCTGGACTGGCATAAAAGTGCGGAAAAATCATTTTCCACCTGCTCTGCCAACCCAGCGGTCAGTAAAGCCTCAGGGAGGAATGTTATGTTCTCTGTCTTCGTGTGCAAGGAAAAATGGCAGTGAAAAAGATTCAAGAGTAATACCAAACTCGGCTGCCCCAAGGAAAATACAGACTTGCCCTGAAGTAGTGTTGAAGTGACAGAAATCAGAATTAACTTTACACAGAAAAGAGCCCTACATACTTAAACCTTAGACTAATTTCAGTTTTCTTTCATTTCATCTTTTTCCATTTTCCTATTTTCTTTTTCCGAGGACGATAACGCGGATGTTTAATAATTTGTCAAGAAATATGTAACACCTTGTCTGGCCCTACATTCTCAAGACAGAGGTAAAAAATTATGCACTGCAGAAGAGGGAGAGGACTGGAGGGGACAGGAGAGCTGCAGGCAGTGCTGGGTGTTACCTCAAGAGATGATGGAAGCTACCCACTCCTCTCAGGAACTAACTTCTGACCATTTTATCAGAAAGGGTTAATCCAATTGGAACGTGCTAATATGGCAAAGTCGTCTGCAGTGGGGGACAGGGAGTTCAGCTAAGAAGTTTACTAGTTTTCCTGAGGGCTGCAAATGTCCCCAAAAACCTGCCTAGGCTGCACAACTGTGGCAAGTGTCGTCATTTCATAATGTATCAGTAAGCACAGCAGAAAGAGCTTCTCCCACCCCATGCTGAAAATAAGGTGTTGATTTGCAAAGAAGACATTCTTCCAGGAAGCGCTCAAAATGTGCAGACATTCCATAGCACATGCTGCTTCTTTGGGAATTCAGCAAGAGGACGTCTGCAGTTTGAGATCACCTTAATTGGATGCACAGTCCATTCCTCCCCTTGACACCCAGAAAACTCGTAACAGCAAAATAAATGCTGAAAAAATGGCTCACTATTTGTACATTCATTTGCAAAGTGAAGGCTCTCTGTGAAACTTTCCTGGCAGTGTGATTCCACCCTGCTGAAGCAAGATTGAACTGGTATCCAGGTTTTTGTGTTCTAGTGTTCCTCAGGGCAGTTGTAGACTTGCCTTCAAAGACCTGCTCTCCATGATGGAAACAAGGCACAAACTCTGAAGGTCTGTCCACTCCATTTACAAATCGGCATGCACTGGTCTCTGGGGGGCGTTCACAATGGAGGAAATAAGGGATGTTGCTACAAGCATCTCTGCTAAGAGCTAGGAAACCTCACCTCGTGGCATTTTGTTTGTAAATTCACAGGGAGAAAAAGGAGAACAACAGATTCTTAGTCAAGTGCAGAATATGTATACTCTGGCCGCTGGATGACTGATTGTGTGGATTTCTGGCATCAGGAAGTAACAGCGAGGGAGCTACACCATCCAAAGGGAGGGTCTGCACAGCCCCTTCTGACAGAAGAGTACCATGAAAGCACCACCTCGTGAGTTTTGGCTAGCAAATAATGTCAGACAAAATATTATGTAGACAGACTTGGCTGAAACTCTATCAGCTCTTGGTCCTTAGTATTAGCATTCATATACAACTTTCCTAAAAATTTGCTCTGAACTGTCCTGTGCTCTGAATCGGCTGGAAAGCAAGGCCCTCTGGGACCTGCAGCTCACACCCTTCTTCCCTTTTTCTTACTTTCCTCATCATCAAAGGCTAAAGCACATAACTACTCATACAAATCCTCCCAACAGAAAACTGATCATGCTATTCAAATTGCAACCTTCCACAGCAGTTTAAGAAAAAAGAGAAAGAGAAAATTTCCTGAGGTTACTTTCTGAAGGTAAAAAGCAAGAGTGAACTCAGAATAGGCAAAAAAATAGGGGAAGAAAGGTAGAGTAAAATGAAGAGGAAAGAAAGTAGGAGGAGAGAAGAAAAAAAGAAAAAGAGGATAACAGAAAAAGAGAAAAAGAGAGGAGAGGAAAAGAAAAGAAAAAAAGAAAAGAAAAGAAAAAAAGAAAAGAAAAGAAAAGAAAAGAAAAGAAAAGAAAAGAAAAGAAAAGAAAAGAAAAGAAAAGAAAAGAAAA
>JAWWLV010000180.1:14955932-14987949 GCA_035041135.1 Platyrinchus mystaceus | reverse complement strand
AAAGAAAAGAAAAGAAAAGAAAAGAAAAGAAAAGAAAAGAAAAGAAAAGAAAAGAAAAGAAAAGAAAAGAAAAGACATTTTTACCTGCATAAGGCTGATCCAAGCTTGAGATGACAGAGTCCAAACCTGGAGAGCTGGTCATGTCACAAAGCCCGTTTAGTTCACAACTCCCCATAAACAGAGAGAGGGGCAAAGAGAGAGGACCAAAGCAGTTCCCTGCTGGAGTAGAACCAAAACTCCGAGATGTTCAAGCCCTGTCCTATCAGTTCCACAAGCCTTTTAAAGCCTCTCCTTTGTCTCATAGGCATTGCTGCTGAAAGCCATGAAGTCACTTTGTCTATTTTTGTCCTCGTAGCTTCATCACTGAGCAGTGTGATGGACATTGTCACCTGGCACTTAAACACCCTCCATCTTTTCCCCACCGTATAATCTGTACCCTTTTGTTTTAAAATAAGAAAATATACTATGTATTCTTGCAACTTCTTTGGTGCAAGCTTCAGGTTAGAAAGGCGCAAAGTTCAGGTTAATGTTACCCACTCCTCACTGTCTGGAATTTCTGTGCCAAAGAGCCCTTCAAAAAGACGAAACTAACACAGTGCACATGTCCAGCATGGATAGGCATAAGAAACCCACAAGGAGGAAAGCAATTTTACTTGTCTGAAACCCTCAAAGAGCACCAAGATCCAGGCAAACATAACGGAGAAAAAAGAAAGGAACATCTTTCTCTCTGTGTATATGTCTGTTTTCTTCCACGTATGAGGAGAAGCAGTCAATGATACAGATTCCTACTCGGTACCAAGACTGAGGAATATTTAAAAGAGGAGCATTAGGATCCTGGGTACCTGCAGTGAAGTAGTCCAATTGAATTAAAATAGCAGAGGCTTTTACATACACAACTGAAGAGTGTTGCTGTGTCCAGGGAGGGACAGAGAGCATTTGGAGGTCAAGGAGTGGTGTTTTGAAATCACCATTCAAAGTTCCAGAACTAGAGACTGAGAGGTGTTGAAAGATCAGATGTTGGTAGTAATTACTGTAGTTGAGAGGGAGGAAGGGAACGGATGGTGATGGGAGTCTGCAAATCTCTGCAGTTGTGGCCTGCTCAGCATTTCTTCACACTTTGTCTTTCTGCCTCTTCCTGTATTCGAACAATGGCTCCTGTGAGCGAACCCCAGCCCTTGGCCAAGGATCCTGTTGTCCCTCCCAGTAGCACCAGCCTTAGCAGCTCTGTAGCCCAGAACTCGAGCAAACCATCTCCAGTGTTTGTGAGGCTGGGAAAACGGAGGTCTGACCATGCCTACAGAAATCCATTAGCCATCGCTGCAGGCCGAGGATACAACTCCCATAGGCAACACTACTGCAGGGGGAACTGTCACGGCTCATAGAGAGGCTTTTACAGGCAGAACAATGAAAGTGGTTCAGTCTTTTTGAATTATATTTATATATAGGCAAACATTCTTTTTGGGGGAACCTTGTAATATCCGATACATACAATTGGAATGGAAATGCATCTCTGTATCTATTAAAAATATTCAAATGGAATGGAAAGAAAAGTAAAAGGAATCTTTAAAAAACACATATAAATTCTCTTTCTGCCATAGATAATTTGTTTTGAATTTTTTTGCAAGTATTTAAGCAGGTATTTCATCTCCTCACTGAATTCTGTTTGAAAAAATCCACAAAAAGAAAAAATTTCTATTAAGGAAAGCTTACAAAGATTTTTCTAGTTACTAATTAGAGCAAAGAGAAGTGTAAAATGTATAAATCGTTTCAAGATCAGGACTTTTTAAAAGAAAACACTTTATTCTCTCCTCAGAAAAACTACAGAACAAGCAGGCTTATATGATGTGAGATACTGTTCATGTACTGTAGGAAAAAAAAAATGTTAAAATTTATTACCAAAAATCAAATTTTAGAAAAAACATTGCCATAGAAAATAAGCACTTTGGTAACTGTAGATATAAAGAGCTTTTTCTTTGTGATGAAATTATATTTGTCTGCTATTTTTTCCGCTTGGGATCACCTAGAATTTTATTCTTTGAGCTATTTCTGTTAGACATGTTCATTTTTCCATGGCTAATGTTTAAAATATCTCAGTAAGTCATTAGAGGCCATAGATATTTCATTCTTTTCATACATGGAGTCCTTTCAAAATAAGATATGGATTGGTTAAATTGACCTTCTAAGTATTCACCTTTCAAGCTTTGATCAGTATTTAAACTGCAAAGAGTTAAGCAGAGGAGGATATATTCTTTTACTTGAAAGACGTGGTAAAACTCTCAGGAGAGGAAATATGTGTCTCATCTTGGGTATTTGCACGATTCCATCACATAATCTGTGCATAATATAAAACATAGGTATGGCTTCAGCTCCAATTTAAGATTCTGCAGGCAAATTCTTCAGTCCTGCTCTGCAGCATTTAAGCATGTATCTGAGGTTATATATATAAATACTTGTCAAACCTGTATTTATTCTTAAATGGCTAGTGATTTTAAGTGTCACAGTGAGACACAGCCCCACTGCAATATCCTGGGTTTTGAAAAACAGAAATGACAGATGAGTTGACAACCCATAGGAAAAAAAACATGGCCAGTCATTTTTTAGATTTTTGACCATTCTTAGCTATGCTGCTCTTGAAGAGCTCTGAGAGGCAGAGAACGTTTGGAGACATCACTGTGCTTGGCAGCAATATATTAGTCTCATGATATCCTGCTTGAATAATATGTTCACTCAAAAAATCTCCCTCAATTGAGAGAGTTTGCTTTTCTTCCTAAGCTCAATATAAAAGTGTCCTCAGTGCAGAAGGTAAAAGTTTTTCTGTGCAGAGGGTTCACACTCACCCTGGATATTGTCTACATGGTCTTCTGCAATAGCACTGCCAAAGTTCTGCCAAATAAGAAGTTTCCTTTACCAGGACACCACCTGTTGAATATACTAGCCTTTTGCAGCTTTAGTCCAATTCCCTAAAAAAGGTTATTCAATCATGCTACGTATCTTCTTATCTTACCCCATTTCATGCTAACAGCTTTTGAGCCCATGCTAATTTTAAGAATCTGAAGTCAAAAAGATAAAATGTGTTCCTAAAAGTTTATGTGGCTTGATTATAAGAAGCGAGAAACTTGGGTGCAGCCTTAATCAAGCATCAAAAACTAAAATACACACAAAACGAAGAAATTATGCATTTGTATTTTGAATGTGGCAGACATCAGACAGATTTATATGTAATAGACATGAGAAAATGAGTTCTCAAAAGCAAAATGTAAATTAAAGGACACTAGGATCTGCTACATCTGCTGTTAATATCTGACAGCAGGACACTGGTTCATCGTATCTTTTTCTTTCACATTTCCAGCTTCTACTATATAATAATGCAGACTAGTATATGCTCACTGTCTGGGCATGTGGACTTGTTTAATCCTGTAGCACTTGCCATATATTCTTTTTATCTAATTGATTTTAGTCCTTTTCTGCAGATGTTCAAGCTCCAACTAAATTTAAAAACTACCCTTAACTAGCCTTTCACGCAAAAACCGTATACCTTCCGTGTGTTATGTGATCTGGTGATTAATACAAAGAAATCTCTGCTGAATCCCCGGGCTATCCATAAAAAATGGTATTACACATATTTCCTGTTACAGCTTGCTAAATAAAATAGCCAAGAGAAAAAACCCACAGTTACAATGCTTCATCACCAGGAACTGGCAGATGAAAAACCAAATATGAAGACAGAATAGTAAACACTTTTGGGAATATTTTTGAGCTCCTCAGTCCAGATAACCCACCTCCCTCCCCTGTGCCCCCACACACCTTGATTTCTGCGGGAAGAAAGACGAGAGAAAAGCTGCAAGGTTTCTCAGCTAGGTTCCCGTTCTGAATAGTGGCAGTTTCCGGGCTGTGTTGTGCCCCACAGCACATAATGTCTTGTCTGTCTAGATGCAGCCAGAGGACAATATCCACTGACAGAACGGAAGCGGGTTCGATTTTTAATCATCCGTCTCCTTGTCAGTCATAAAACATTGAGGTGGAGAGGACCTTTGATGGACATATTAGTGTTTAAAACTCCGTGGGTGAAAATAGAGAGGTAGTCCTGTTAGATTCAGAAGCCCAGTGAAACACTACTACCAACTTAGCCAGCTAGGTAATATGACATCATGAACCATTAATAGGTATATTTTCTGTTCTATTCTTAGCCAATTGTGCAAGTCAGCTTACAGTAGTCCTATCTCATCCATATTTCTCTCGCTGGAAAAGTCTTGTGGAACAATATCAGGTACCTTAGAGAAGGCAAAATATACTCTGCCTACATTATTTTTTAACAATGATTCCTTATCTTACTGAGCAGGTCAAAGACTATATCTCTTTCTACTTTCTATTAGTTCATGTTGATTTTATTGTTCATTTGGTTTTCCTCAAAGTATGCTCAAAAAAACTGCTTCATTCACCTAATTGAATCTAAACATTTATTATTATCTTTTTTCTTATCCTCAGAGTCAATGTTATTAGAAAGGTGTGTTCTTGCTCTCTTTCCCTGAAACTTTCCCATTATTTACCAAGGACTGAGGACCATTCTGACAAATTTTTATTAATTCTTCCATTTCACCTCTTTAGAGAATATGATTGAGCCCTGTCCTTTCAGTATAGCCTGTGTATCAAGATAAGCTAAATTTACTTGCCCCCATTTCTGCTCCTAATTCTTTGAAAGAAGTAGGTTCTTGGTTAAAGTAAGTGGCAGATGCACTGATGAGAGTGAATGTTTACACATTTCACAACAAACTGATCTCCCTTCCTACGATGGATTTCAGTGAAACTGGAGAATGATTATTTGCCAGGTTGACAGGTTTCTCCTCCCTAGGTATAATTTTTTTCTCACTTCTTTTGAGTATTGACTCTTGATTAATTACCCCTTGTCAAAGTCCTTATATGCCTCAACGTTTTTTGCCTCTCCCTCATCCATCACTATCACTTTGTCTCATTTCAGTGTTGTCCCTGAGCAGACTTGTCTCAGCCCTGTCAGGAAGTCCCATATCACTTTCAGAATTGATGGAAACAACTGGACAGGGAGAGGGATTCCCATTGCCTGTTTACATTGTGATATCTTTCAACTCAGCACTCAAAAGCCTGGAGCCGAAAACTATCAGCTTGGTTAAGACAAGGTTTATATAGATATAGTTGTTTCAGTGTGATTATTGCTTTAATCACCTTTAAGTTCTGTACTATTGGCAAAATGTTGGTTAATCCCATTGTTGCATATCGACCTTTCACATCCTAATTCAGATTAGAATTGCACGTGCAAGGACAGGCTATGTTAACTGAAGGTATGTGGCAGCATGGTGTGATCACTTGCTGGGGCTCCGAAATGACCAGAGAAGTTTGAGTTTGGAAGAGACCTGCTGACACTTTTCACCAGCATAGGGATGAAAAATGATCCCCGATCATGTCTGAGGAACTGTGACACAGAGGCTGAGTCCCTGTGCTGGCAATAATAATATCTGAGTAAATGAGAGTTTTTAAAAGATGCCCCAAATGATATACCATCACGTGGAAATACTGGGAGAAATGAGAGTATATACCTTTTTCATTTTGGGGATCATATAATTTTACTCCTTACATCTTCAAATCCTAAAGATCTTTTACCTCGCAGAGAATATTATGTGCATCTAAATTTGTCTTGAGTTAATACATTTTCAGCTTAATCCATGTTCTTTTCAGGCTTTGGGGCAGCAGGATAGCACGATGTAAAAAGGTGCAGCAGAGCGTTATCTGCCTTACTTCCAGTGTAAAAACCTAAAACATCCTCGCTGAAATGCTGGACAAGAGTGATGCCCAAATGTACGATGCTGGAGGTCTCCAGTAAGAACACCTAAGGAAAATGGCAAATTACTTGTGACAAATTTTCAGATGGCTCAAGAAAAAAGGAAAAGTTCAACTCGACTAACCAAGACGGGCAACACTAATTTATAATTTCTCTCTTCTGCCCAAACCTTTGATATAGCAGTCTGAAAATATGACCTCTGTGCTTTCGATAGGGGAACATAAACTCTAGGCATAAGCTCACATATCATACTCAAGCTTAAAGTAGAGAAAGAGGATGCTAGATGCCCAAAGTTTATCTCACTCTAATCTTCTTTAACAAATGCCTTCCAAGTGGAAGACAATTCAAAGCTGAATGTTAGTTATTAGGCTGCAGCACTGTATGTAAACTGATTACCCAAGTGAATGCAATTTCCAGTTCAGTGTGTACTGAAGTGAGATCAGAGTATCCATATGTTATTCAACAATGGAAGATGTTGTCCTTGTTTTCCTAGTGGCTAGCTGCTCACTGAGTAGCAAGGGCCAAGGGTGATTAAGCATTGCTTCATACTGCTAGGAACAGACTTCCTGTAAGATCAATAATTCAGAGAATTAATTTTCATGTCCTGGTCTGAGCAGAATGCTTTTCTATTTTCCTTTAAACGAGATAGGATCAGGTCAGTTGACTACTATCCTGAACATATATGGCAGTGAATGGCAAACACAGGAAGTTAGTCCAACAACCACATAAATGTTATCATTAGAGTCACAACTCTCAAAACTGAAAGCAAAGTAGAAAATGTTCTGCAGTAAGTTCAAACTGCCATTCACATACTTTATCTTGTTCATGGCTCTTGTGGTCTATACAGATTGTAATAGGTAGTAACAGATGGCTTGCTGCACTCACTCTCTCTGCAGAGAAATGTGATTTCACTCACTTTTAGAAGAGGTAATCTGTATGACCCTCTGATGAACAGGCCACTTATTTATAAGCATCTAATCTTTTCAAGTAATATTGCTGTATATCCGCTGTAAACAAGAAGGATTTCCTTTTCTGATGTGGAATGTAGTACTTTTGATGACTCCGCACAGGCAGCCACGCCCATATAAAGCAGAGGAGCAAATTTCCCCACCCATTTTTCCCTTCCTTCACGTACCATACATGGAGAGGCTCTTGAGTCCTACAAACTAAAAATAGTCCAGAGGATAAGTTTAAACTGAGATATTTTGAAGCACTTCTTGCACTGACACTCAGTGATAGCAAGTTAGGAATAACCTGCTCTCCTGGTGTGTCTGCCTTATTCTAGCAATTGTTATTTGCAGTGGTGAGAAAGGATGAGCTTTTTCTTCTGTGAGATGGTTTAGGGTGGTGGTGAAAATACAGTGCACCTTAGAGAGAAGAGGCAACCACGGCTACAAATGGATCCCAAGCCTCTGAGGATGTGGTGAGAAGAGAAGGGCACTGCAGGAGCTATAGGGAAAGAAAGAACCTCACTAGCAATTGCGTGTGACAACTATAGTTTGTTTCTCACTGCCAAAAATTCCCACTTTCTTTAAACTTTTGAAACTCATTCAGATTTCTAATTAGTATTTTCTCTCTTGTTATCTCTTCCTCTTCTTCTATACTGTCCAAGTGGCACATAAATAATTTCAGGAAGGGATGTAGTTTGGCCCTATGCAGTGATAACCAACCAGGTCCTACAAATCCCCAGTTTCTCCGGAGATTAATCACTTCTTTAAAGAGAGCAAGTTACAATATTATTGGGAAGGAGACAGATTCGTACTTTTCTTTCTACAAATTAGGCAAAATTTTGGCTATACACAAATATGGCTTTTCTGTAGTACATTTAAAATAAAGAGTCCCTGTTTGCTGACCATTCTCTTACTCCACTAAGCAAAACAGCAGGGTGCATGGTAGCCACTGGTAGTGATGAAGACTGGAGTCTTTTTACTTGTACAACAAGTTCCCCCACATTTTGGTGATGTTTGTGGCTCCAGACAGTGCCCCAGTGGTCTGCACCAGCAATGCTCTGAGTGGTTTTTGAGCAGGAATGTCCAAGTTATGAGTCCTGTGGAGGGCTGGGATGTTGTACATGCTTATCACAGAGGTTGGAAAATATGAACCAGTAACAATGTGCAAATACAGCATGAATTTTGGAAAGAGAGAAAGCCAAACCCCACTGCAAGGGCTGTTGGCTCTCTCAGGAGCTCCAAGACACTGTGTCTTTGCTGGGAATGAAAAAGCAGAGTTTACGAGCTGATGACATGCAAGGCATCATACAGTGGCTTCAGCAGCTGCTGCCGCCTCTTTGCTGATTTTGCTCCAACACACCCACTGTCAAATCATGATTCTGGGCTGTTGGTACTTGCCACCACACTGTGTTCTGCTCATGGAGTCAAGTCCTTGCATAGTATAAGTGAGCTCCACTTTCTCCCGTGTTACTGTGATGCAAAGCAGGTGTCAGAGAGCAGTGTCACCTGCAGCATTTAGCACGTGATTTGCATCCTCTAAGCAATTGCGGGGGAACGCAGTTCTGTCGTCAGCATTTGATGGAGTTAAGGCAAAAATATTGTACTGGAGAAATGTTAAGTAAATGACAATTAAGAGAAAATGGATCGGTAATATTTTAAAATTGGGAAAGATGGTGAGGGAGTAATAGGAATTGAGGGAGTAATAGGAAGCACTTCCTCATTTCTTTGATGATCGAGAGTGCAGTATACAGTCAGCACAGATCAGACTTTCTAACAACATCAGAAAGGAGGGAAAATCAGAAAGAAAAGAGGAGGCAGGGTGACTGAGTCAATTTGCCTGCGATCTGGAAAGCTCAGAGCTCTGGAAAGCAGGCAGTGACGATGAAGTTCTACAAAAGATCTAGGAAGTAAAAAACAAAGCTACAGATCTTAAGTTTGAGAAAACACAAGAGCTGACAGCAGTAACAGTCTTACTGAGATCCTTGCAGGAAAATAGAGCATTGAAGAAAGAACCTTGGTGGTGTGCAAATGAATAATTATGGATCTCTCTTCTTGTACAGGGATTTCAGTAATTCGTATAGAAGTTTGATATTTCTAAATACTCATCCAGAAATACTGTACCTGCAATTCTGATTGCCTGAGGTGCAGGTAAAGAGGATAGGAAAGAGAGATGGTTTCTGTAACTTAAAAAAGACAGTGAAAAGTTAGAACGAATTAAAGCAAAGGACAAGACAAGGGAAATACCCACAAAATTGGAGAAAACATCAGAGCAGGCATGAGAAAGCAGGACATTCTAGGAAGAAAAGTTGAAGAACCATTTGTGTAACAGTCCCAATAAACACAAAAGGTGGTTTTCACATTCTTGTGGTGCAGCAGTTGGAGCCATAATGAAGAAAGCCATTGCAAGGGGAGGAGAGCGTCTTAAGTGGGTGCTCCGGCAATATATGTAGATAGTGCTTCAGAAGGCAAACATTTGATTCTGTATTCAGAATGGTCCTTAAATATCTAGTGCATATAGAGTGAGCCTTATGCTGTCATGTCTGATAGTCCAAGTGACTTACTATAGTTAACTCAGATTTTATAACCTTGCCTGGCTTCTAAATTATGATCTTGCTTTTGCATTCCTGTTTAGAAATACCTAGGAGCCTCCATGTCCCAGAGAAGTTAGTGTACTGTGCATATTGCAAAGGAAAGGCAGAGGAACAGAGCTTTAAACTCTGCTCTCCCCATGGAATCCTAGAGCAGCTGTAGGAGCTGAAGCAATGGCAGCCCAAATATCATCTCCAAGGCTGCATCTTTCTGGCTCTAAGCATATCTCTCCATGCCAGTGAGCAGCTTCTCTGCAAGCAGCCTTCCCATGCAGCCAGTGCAGCTCAGAAGTCCCAAAAGCTCCTGTGTTTATACTTGGGTTTATTCCAGGTATAGGTGTTCCTTAGCTCTGTTCACCATATAATGGACACCTTCCAACTCTCTTCTTTTCTTCCTTCCTTCTTAGAGTTACTGGCTCCTGAATTTGACATTTGTTTTAAAGGCTGCTGTGCTCCAGCATGATCAGCATGTAGATTTGCGCCTTATCGTTTACTTCCAAATACCCAACACAAGAAAAGACCAAGTTGGCTGGCTGAGTTGCCATCAATGGCAGATTAACTCTTACATAAGGACTCCCATGGCCAAACACAAAGCAGAAATGGGGTGAGCAGTGGGGGAGTAATAGGAGAGAATAAAACATTATCTCAGCCTGCAGTGCTTCTGGGAACCCTACCTCTATCTGGAAATATTTTTTGCATCGCCTCCTGCCACGGGATATTATTTTGCCATCAGAAATGCTCTGAATTAAATACATAGCTTTCCTGGGATCCTTCTGTACTCATGCCGTCCATGGAAATAATCTTGATGTAAAGCAATTGCTCATCCACTGCTAGGACTACCAGGTGGCAGGGAGCAGCTGAACATGCCTTTCTCAATATAGACCTCATGCTTGTATATTATTCAAAGGGAGAAAAAATAACTTCCTCTTCAAGGAGGCTGAAATTGCTGCTTTCTTTCTTGTCCTAAGGAAAATGAGTGCTAGAGATTAGGAAGAAATAGTACAAGGCACCAGGTTGATTACACTGCCTAGCCGGGCCGGACATAAGGGATCCAATGGATTCTGTCTTCTCAGCGGTTGGAAGAGCAGGAAGACAGTGCCCTGCTTGATGGAAACACCTAGGTTTGAAAGTTACCTCTATAGGATCCCTTAGGCAGAACAGATAAAGGAATGTTTAGCCCAAGGAAAAGGTAAAAGGGTGGGTTAATATTTGCTTGGCAGTATTATCTGGCCTGTGCAAAAATGTATAGCATTTGAAGCAGAGAATCAGAAGTTAAAATCCATGTGCTTTATTTCTGATTGAGTCTAGAAATTTTTGTGTCTCTGTCTTCTATTCTGTCCCCCAGCTAAACAACTTTTCAAAAACATATTTTTTTCTAGGCTCACGAAGTGTAAATTAGTCAATCATACTATACACTGAGGTACTCATATGAAAATAAGTTTTTGATCAATTTTTTTTAATATTATTGGATAGATCACAACTGTGATATCAGGTAACGTCTTGTTCTACCTTCCTGTTTGGCTTTGCAATACTCCACGTGTAGCAGAAACCTGGAAAGATATTCACAATTAAGGTCACTTCAGGTTCGTCACTGTACACTACACTATAGTTTTCAGTACGTTATTGCACATGGAAAGGTCACAACTATCACAGATTGCACTCTCAAGAGCTCGTTTACCGGCTCCTGCTTGTCCTTGCTGGCAACTCTTCTCTGCCAATACCCAATCCTAGCAGAACTCATCAGCTGCTCACAGACATGGAAACCTTGATGGAGTGAGTGCCTGCAGAGGAAACCTGCTCCAAAAGCTGACGTAGACAAGTCCCTCCATGAGCTCCCTGACAGGGTGAGAGAAATGAATGACTTACTGACTCTTTTAGGGCTACGGTGACTGAAAATTATCTCATCAGTCTTTAATCATATGTAAAAAGACATGGCTCTGTACCCATGGAGAACTGAGCTGAACAGGGTGCTAGAGCCACAACTCCTTGTGTGGTTACAGCTTCTACGGGTGACTCCCAGATCCGAGATACAGACCCTTTCTCTTATTTTTCATTGGCGTACCTTTGGTGAGGAAGGCCCAGCTGCAATAGGAAGCCCCAGTGTTTGCAGGTCTTGTTTGACTCCAGAGGAGTTAACACATTTGATATTTGCTGGAATTAGACTTTTGGAAGGAGATCCAGCATAAGAAAAAAGTATGGGTGAATGGCAGGGTGCAGAAGACTTACTGGCTTGCTTGGCTTTCTCTGTATATGTCGTGGTTAGGTCTTCATCAATCGGATGTTCCACCGGCCCCACCATGGGGATGAGATGGTGTTCCGCTAGGATAGCCTTGGTGCCATGGGGCAGAAGCATTACCTCTGGAGAAGGCTCCCGTCCCTCTGTTGATGGCGGCCGCAATTGTCCCTCACTCTCTGAGAATGGAGTGTCTGTGCGGCTGCCAGGCAGGCAGAAAATCTCCCTCTTGGCCACCCCGCTGGAGCCGGGCACCTCTGCTCCCCCCTGCGCAGCAGCCTCTGGCATGCTCTCGTAGCCGCTCTGCTCCGACAGGGACACGTCACCCAGAGGTGCATCCGCCTTGCTGCTGGTGCTGTCAGGTGGTGAGCGTGGGCTCTTCTTGCGAGCCCGGCGGTGCTTCTCCTGGGCCACGTTGTCGGCATCGCTGTCCGTCTCCCCATAGTAGGCCTCGCTGTCTGGGGGGGAGGTGAGGCTCTCCAGGTGCCTCTGTGACCTCCGTGGCTGTGAGGGCTGTGTGGTGGCCTGGGCTCCTGTTGGTTCAGAGCTGAGTAACTGTGCGGGGGGGCTGAGCAGGGATTCTGGGGTGAGCGCTCGCTGCCGTGGAGAAGGGGAATGTTGGAGCCATGGGCCAGTCTGGTCCCCACCAACTATCCTGTGGGGAGGAAGAAAAGTGGTGAGAGAGGTCTCGTTTGTTGGGCTAAGCGAGAAGGAAACCCTGTGAGAGAGAGTTAAGGGTCAAAATGGTGTTTCGAGTGTCTTTCAGGTGGTACAGACACCTGGAGTTCAGAGTCCAAGGGCAGACTCATCTCTGACATCAGCTACGTGCTCTCATCCTGATTTCTTTATCACAACTGTATGGAAAGCAGGTGTTAAACGCTTGAATATCAGAATGCCCTGAGAGAATAAAATTTTACCAGCCAGCTTAATCAGCTCCTCAGCATTTCTCCTGGGGATAAAAATACCTGCATAGCAAGCATTCCCCATGACAGTGGAACATGCCTTTATGCCTGCAAATTTTAAGCAGGCTACCACAGGTGCCTCAGCTACCACACTACACTCCAGCTGCTCCTGCAGCTGGAACTGCACAATGGAGCTGTGTCAGCTCTGCGGATTCTAGCACCCACAAACTATTTTAGATCAGAGTGGGCTCCAAACAAAGAAGTCAGTGTTGTTTGTTTGACCTGACCTCTACATGGAAGTCAATAGCCAGTACTTAGAATTAAAAGGCCTGAGTGTTTTTTGGGGTAGGCCTCTCCTGCGATAGGAGACCATCATAATATTTGGCCTGCTCACTGTGGGACTGCTTCATAAGTTAGCTATCAGGATTTTGATAATTATATGCAATCATGCCAGCCAGTCCAAACCAAAGTGGCATTTGTATAGCAACTTCCAGATTGTAAGTCATCTGGAAGGATGCCTTGAGTACGTGCAGGGCAGACTGGGGCAGTCAGCCCTATTGTTGACTGCCAGAGGGAAGGAGAACTGGCTGTTCTGACAGGGAAAGGGCCCTTTCTGTCTTCCCTCGCCTCAAGAGTGAGTCTGGATTTCAGTGGCAGTTCAACTCTAGACTATAAAAATGGAGCTAGGAACTTCTTCCTTCCCTTATCAGAGGAAGAAGTCTTATTAGAGCTATGAAAAAGACCTAAGTATTTGCCTTCTGAACATGCACACCAGGAAGCCAGGCAGACAACAATGCCTCTTTAAAACTATGGAATTCATGACTTGGATCCCAGTTCAAATCAGTGAAAAATTTATATTCATGTCAAATGCAAACCTTTGTCAAAGCTAAAGGTGGGAAAAATTTGGCATTTTATTTTTTTTAATACTCTTTGCAATTATGAGCTCTCATTGAGGAGCAAACTCAGAGTTCCGCAAGCAATACAGAGCAGTCCTTCTTCTTTAAATACTCAACCAAATAACTGAAAAGCATTTCTTCTTGTAATGAACAGTTTCTCTTGTTCTACACTGTCAAGTCAGTGTCACTCTCTCCCTCTTTTTCTGAAATACACATACTCCAGATTCATCCATGTATGTCTTTCTGAGCAGGATAGATTGTTGTTTTCTCTGGGAACATAAATACGAAATGGGAACAGAGATGTGATAAAGAAAGCAATATGTGATGATTTCTCCACTACTCTGGGTTGCAGCCAATCGGTTATGTTATTTTCAAACCTTCCAATGCTGGCTCCCAGAGGACTGGGAGAAGCCTGCCTTTGTCACTTTGTTAATTCAAAATGTGCTGATTTTTCCCCACTGGAATTTGCCCAGGCACCTGTAGGCTGCAGGGGTGAGATAAGGCAAGGGACCAGGAGCAATTCTGGACAGCTTGTATAGAGCTTACTCATCCCACTTAATCACAGCTAGGGTATAGAGTGAGCACATCAGAAAGCACCAGCGCTTTACGTAAACCCAAGGGGCAAATCCTACATGCTCAGGCTTTCCTTCTCTGAGCACTGCCCACCTCTGCCCCTGCTTTAGGGATATCAGCAACCAGGATGGCTGTCCCTCCTCATTCCTCACGGGTCTCTGCCTTTTTAGGACAGTAGAAAATCACATCTCCCAGCCCCCTCCATTAAGGCCTATTTTTCTGAGGATAGCTTCTGTTATGGCAGTAGTTTCGACCAGCTGTAACTTCACACAGCTTTGCTGCCTTCATCTTTATATGATTGTTCATTTACAGCCTGGGCCACATGCAGCATGTACTGAGGCACTGTTTTAACACAGGAAAAATGAGGAACCTTACTCAGACCATTTTTCTGCTTACATTTGAGCTGATCTCCACTATTCTGCTGAACTAGAGACTGGCAGAGGTATTTCTTCCCATAAAGGATTTAGCCACACACCTCTAATCTTTGTGGAAGTCAGTTCACAGACTAAAACTGGCGTGATGTAGTAAATATTTGAGTAACCTTGTCCTGGCTTAATTATTCATTTTTTAGTCAAATTCATTTCTACAGACCAATTATTTACCCAGAATGAACGAGAGCATGTTACTTGCTGTGATGAAATGCTCTATGTCATTTACTTGCTTGGAGCCTAAATAGCTCATTATTTCCAGCACAGCCCTCACACTGCAAACACTTCCCTTCAGCCTGAGGGGTGGGGATGTCTGGGGTCAGTTCAGCCCCAGGGCCAGTCAGTCTGGGGACCAGCACAGAGCCATGGCAAAACATTGAGGTGGGCGCATGCTAACCATGGAGATGCCCTCCTAGTCCTCCCACTTTGTAGTACGGCAAAAACAAAGACTTCCTGCCTGGCTTCTTTCTGCTATGTGTGGAGAGCTTTGGTTCTGGATGAAGCTGCCCTGGTTCTTGCATTGTCACAACACTGGCACTTGGGAGCACGTTACCTTTTCACACGGATGTTGAGCATGCCGTTGGAAGAATCGATGATTTGCATGGCATTAGCATGAGAAAGGCCAGTACACGACTTCCCATTGATAGATACTAGCACATCATTTTCCCACAGGCCTCCACGGCATGCTTTGCTTCTCTTTCGGATCTGGAAAAGCAGGAGAGAGGATAAAGGAAAGAACAGCAGCAATTTAGTTCAGTTGTTTGTCTCTTGCTGTCTCATCTATTGTTCTGTCCCAAACAGGAGAAAATAAGGCCTAAGACTACTTCGTGCCAGAGTGGAGAACTAGTCCTCTAGCATAGCCCTGACTGTGGTCTCTGCATTCCTGTTAATTTCAAGAAATTCTCTGCTGAGCACAGGCCTAACCTGATTACAAACCCAGTTTGAGTTCTTCAGGGCAGAAGAAAGACTAAAGAACATCTACATTCTTTTCTCCTCTTGCTCCCTATCTCCTAAGTTGCTTAGAGAGCCTGTATTTCAGAGAGGGAACAGAAACTCTCTCCAGACTCTGCCTGTGCATGAGTGTGTGTCCTTCTGCATGGACCCTACTGTGCTTCCTTGATATGATATCTGGCTCTCATGCAAACCCCCTGCAGGTACCATACACATGGAAGCTGACACTGGGGAAAGATAGTGGCTCAGTCATGAAAGAGGCATTTTCAACTCTTAAGCATTCCTGTTCCAATGGCTTTGGCCAGTGTATTTCTGGACATCTGCATCAGGCCATATGGCATCCTGTTACACAAGTGTAAACTTGGAATAAATCTTTAACCTTAACAGGAGTTGTGCTGGATATGCATTGCGATATCTGAAAACGGAGCTGGAGTCTCTAGTTCCAGGCTAGCTCCTAGATCTGGCCTCTCATCCCCATTTTACACCAAGTGTTTCTTCTCCCTTTTGTTCCATCATCCATCAGTTAAAGTTCTTACCAACACAGCCTAGCCTTTCTGTTAGGGCAAGCAAACAAGGAAACCAAATGCCCATTCAGCCAAAAACCGCAGACGTCTCCTGTACAGGCAAGCAGTGGAGATAGATAGTCTCGTAGAACACCTTGGCACCCATAGTAGACTAATTTTACGCATAAAAGAATATTCAGGAAAAAACACTGTGTCAGAGCAAGTCAGGAACAAAGTAGTAATGCACTGGATTTGGAGATGCTTCTGGAGTATTTCTTTGGATCTTGAAGTTAAGTCACACATCAGTGTAGAGGTGTTTAACAGAGAGAGCAGTGAACAAACTGTGGCAGATCCTGCAGAAAGGTAATAAAGCAGGGCACCTTCTCCCTTATCTTACAGCCTTGTGCTGAAGCAACGAGTCTCAATTACTTTGCCTGCATTCCTATTGCAGCTTTAGGAAAGAGAAGTGAATGTGGAAGGTTTGCTGCACTGTCATTGTTCTTAGAGGGGCAATAGGGGAGCATGGAAAAAGAGAGCTGGACCCCTAAGGAGGGCCAATGGTATGGTTGGCTGGGGTCAGGGCCCAAAACCTCTGCACCCTTGGAGTGCGCTTGCACCCAGAGAACTTGACCCTGTTGGCCAATGTGCAGGCAAGAGCTGCACTCCTCCCAGGTCAGCCTGTCAGCATGACTGAGAGGTGTTTGGGAAGAAGATGGAAAGAGGAGGGCTAGTCTTCAAGTTGGTTTTGTGTTCACTGGCACTTTATCGTTCTGTAGGCTTTCCAGCCTGACCCCAAATTTTGCCTGCATGCTTAAAATAGGGACTGGCTCATCCCAGCTGCCACATCCATCAGCCTCTGTCATTTTAGTTCTTTATCTCCCTCCTTGTTAATATAAGCCTGGAATGAGAACGTGTGGGTCTGTAACGAACTCCTCCTGAAGAACCACTCTTCTGCTGTTACAATATAAATGCTGATCCTGATAGTCCCTTGAGGAGCAGCTGTTAACTGAGAAGAGGTAGCAGACACATTTTCCAGTTCTGCCTACTGACACAGCGGCTAAAGAAGAGAGTTAGGGAGTTGAAGAGAGGTTAGAAAAAGTGTGCCCTGGTATTCCCCAAAAGGCCAACTGCTGCTCCATGGCCAAGTGCTTGGTTCTTTTAACTGGATGGGAACATACTTGCTGAGCATGCCGCCCAAGTATGGAGTGAGGGGGCTGGGGGTTAAAGGTTTTCAGCAGGAGCTCAGAGCATTAATTCACATCCCATCATATTCCTCCATGCTCACTGAAACCAACTGGTTATTGGCTGTTGACTAGCTAGAGCAGCAACAGTAAGCTTACTGCAATCCTGTGGTACCAAAGTATGCAAGATTTTGCATGCAAGTGCTCATTATTGCCAGGAAGGGAGGATCAGGCTGTGTTCCCGACACTGCCTGCTGCTGTTTCAGGTACCTTTAGAGCAGGCTGGTGGGACACAAACTGTCCCACGCAGCCTGAGCATTATGAGCAGGCAAAATTTTTCTCCCTTTCAGCACAGGAAGAGACCTACAGAGTCTGAAAATAACACATGTTTCTTCTGACACAGTGTCCCACAGGTTTATAAACCCTCCATGGAATTTTATGAATTTGCTTCCCAGGGTCAGAGGGAAATTAATTTATCTGTAGGTTCATTTCTATGCCAAATCCCTATTGCATTGATATGCTAGGGAGGAAGGCACAGAGGATTGTGCAGGGAGAGAAGGAAGAAAGTTCTTCAAACAGAAAGGACAGAACAGGAGTTAATCCACAACCATGACAGCAGGGTGCAGTGTGCCTGAAGTTGCTGAGCCTCTGGACAGAGACCAGCACATTCCTGCCAGATTTTCTATGACTGCCAGCCCAGTGCTGCTGAGATTGTAATGGCAACCCATAGCCTCCACACCCTGCTTACAGCAAGGGCAGTGCTGAGCCTTTGAGGGCTCAAGAGAGGCTGGATGCCTAGCCCAAAACCGGGCTAGCTGCCCATCCTGAAGGTCAGTTTGCCCTCAGGCTCGAGCCACTTGCTCCCCATATCTAAAAGATGCCCTATCCTGGGTAGCCAGTGAGCCACATGAAGTGTAACTAACAGGGAACTTCTGCTTAGGCTGCAGACAGGTTGTTTTGAAGATATGGGAAAGGCTGCAAAAAGCAGAATTCCAAAGAGAAATACTCTTTGCTTCCTGTAGCAGATATCTGGAGAGTTTTCTTATGCACATGAGAGGCAGCAACGGATTGACCCTCTCAAGTGGTCAGGGCTGGCTTCAGACCCGGCCTTGGGTAATTGCACTGTCTGACTTTCTGGCACATACTGGTGATGACTGATCTCTCCTTTTGTGTGAGGAGCCCCAAAAATTCTGTGAGCCTCTTGTTAACTAACTCTCTCTTACGCTGTCTGCTCTATGGCTCAGTAGATATACTCTCCAATGGCATACCTTAACTAATGGGAGGAATGTCCTGTTATGATATCAGATGGATTTAGGAAATCCCAATTTCAGAGTCTTACTGGTATATGTTACTGGAAGTACAAGTGTGAAAAACTGGAACAAATTTACTCAGAATATTGTCCACCTCCCCACCCTCTCAGCAGTTGTTTAGTGAGAAAAGAGCTTTTGCAGGGAGGTTTGAGTGTTTGCAGCGCTCAGGTACATGCCTATATTAGTGCATGGGTTTTTTCCCTTACTGTACATGCTTCTTCTCATTGATTATGTTCAATCAGACGGAAGGAGAAGGACAGAAACAACTGATGGGAAAAACGAAAAAGAGTGAAGGTGACAACTGAGGATAAAAAAAAATAGGCAAAGGTACAGAAGGGAAGGCCAGTGCTAGGAGAGGTCAGGAAGGCCAGGGTTGGCATCAGGCTTTAATATTGCAGTGCATATCTCTTTGTACATCCCTGGGGATACAAAAAGACATGCTGACTGTTGGATGTGTCTTGGTGAATTCAGTCTAGCTTTCAGGAAGAGAATGCAAGAGGAGGGGGTGAGATCCAGCTTGGTATCATCAGTCCTTCAGTAGGTACTATATTCAGCTAGTGGTGTGTGGGGGCTGAACACACGCTGGGATGCTAAGAATAGAGTAATCCTGATAGTAACTCTGTTGCTTCACATCTTGCCTAAGTACAGCCCAGGGAACCTGTCTTGAAATTTTGCAACCGCCCTCCCTGCCAGCCAGCACTGCTTCTTCATAAGGAAATAGGCTGTGATTTGCAGTGCCTTTCAGAAAATAACCTGTACCGGGTCCATGTCATCTTCCCTGTTACCTCCCCAAGACACCTCTGACCTCCTCTCATTGGTGTAGGAAGACAAATTACATTATCAGTCTTCCCTCAGTCTAAAATTTTTCCAGCAGCAACCTAGTAAAATCAGTTCAAGTCAGAGTTGTATACCGAATACAATTTGTTTTCCCATACAACACCCTTCCAATCTGTGATTGCGTCTCTTAAGACATATCTTCGCCCTTCCCCCTTCCGCCAGCTACAATTCCATAGGGTCCAACACTCCATGGAAACCTGGCAGTACTTAAATTTCATTCTGAGCCTTATGCCAAATGCAATCCTGTCACAGGGTTTGTGTGGAGTTAAGAATTGCCTTGTGGTAGTATAAAGCATAAAGTATAAAACCAAAAGAGAATGACTCAGGCAGGAGCAAACCACCATTTGGGTCTCCTCCTAATAGGACTTCCTGCTCAGCTGAACCACAAGCACAACAGTTGTTAGATATAAAAGCAGAAACAAACAGCCTCTATCTCTTCTTCTCAACATCTGTGTTGACATCTTTTTGGTTACTAGAACAGTTTGTTTTTCCTCCAAGACCAGGGCCTAATTTTTACTTGTGCAGGAAAGATACCCCTGTGGCTAAAGTAGATAAATCACTAGAGGAGCATACAGGAGACTTGGATGATTTTTTGTGTGACCTTGGAGAAAACATTAAGACTGTGAGTCATAAATGGCAGGAGCCTGAAAATCCTGGTGTTTTTCAACAGTGTTTCTTTATCTCAGCTGCCCACCTGAACACAGAGATCCACTAAGATACTTCTTCTATGCCTTGCTTATTAAGTAGTAAATAACATCACGTCCTCCTGGCAATGCCATATTTTTATTGGAAGCTATTAAAGGGGAATAATTACTCTGATCCATTATAATTACACTTAGTTCAATAACTCCTTGATGAAACTTTTTATTCCTTTTAAGAGGTGACACTGGATTACTTTTCTCTTGGTAAAGTAGGTCCAGTATCTCTGCACACCTCCTTCACAGGGCATCCATGGTGAACCTTAATTAAGGAGTCTTTATATAGAGAAAGAGGGGAGAGAACATATACTTTGTGGGATGAACACAGGAATGGAGAGTGGTGAAAGAACATATCTTGACTGGGAGGACAGACTTGGGTGAGTTTAGTGATGAGAACTGGTAGTGGCAGAGGATGCTGGTGCTGTCCAGTCAACTACGTGCATAGCAGACAACTGTAATATGTTACTGCCTGGAGTGTACTGGTGGGGGGTGATATTGCTATGAAGTGTGAGAAAGAGAGAACAACTTCTTGCATGCCCTAGACTTAAATCTGATTTATACCAGGGGATACAATGTGATATAAATCAAACACAGACGATCAAGTGTTTTTGATTTTCTTTCTCTGTTGGTTTTCTTTCACTGAAACCAGTTGTCTTTAAAAGAACATTTTGTTGTGATAATTCAACAGGAGGAAGAGAAAAATATCCCTGAACAATCCAGCTTCTTTGCCTAAGCAAGAAGTTTAGCACAGGTCTCATTGCTAGAAGCAGGTTTCTAAGCAGAGGTGGCTGCAGGTAAATAAAAAGAGGCTTTATCCCATAGCTTTTCTTACTTGAAGGAAGATTAGCTGAAAAGTGAGTGAAATATAATACCAATGACAAAGAATAATGCCACATACTAGAATAGATACTAAAAGTACTTGATTAGCGTTTTACCCTCAACACAGTAAACAGAAGGATACAATTTTCTTTTTGTAAGAAGCAAGGATTCAAAAGGAACAGATATATTTGTTAAAACAAGAGTACCAGATCCCACATCTAGCTGCTGTGAGAAAAAATCGAGTGTTCAGAAAAAACATGCTTATACATGTGCCATGTAAGTCTAGAGACTCAGCCTGTCTCGTTTAGACATAAAAGACCTTAGAATCACAACCTAAGGGAATTGGAGCTTTTAAGCAAATCTAGCCACCAAATTGTTTCATTACAGGTAGAAAACTGGGCACTGAACTGCGCTGAAAGGAGTGAAAGAGTCTCGCACACATACCAAAATTACCCAGAGACATGGCTTCAGTTCTCCAGAATAAGGCATTTTCAACCTTAGCTGTGCATGCTGTGCTCCAAAGGGCAGTGAGTTTTCTCAAAAGAGAGGACTCTTTTCAGCTGCTACTAATTGTTGTACAGCAGCAGTCTTAAGTATTAATATGCCTCCACAGTATTTATGCTGAGAGAGGGCAAATTAGAAGACAACATACCTACTATTATTTCAATACAATGTGGATCACTTATGTTTGCAATAAAATACTGGACATAGCATTCGTAATATTGCAAGTCTGGGTTACCGCACCAAAACACAGCACTCACTAACCCAGAGAGAGCCTCTCAGCAATAATCTGAGGAGGACAAGCAGCGTTTTTCTGCAGCAGCAAGGACAGGATCAGCCACAGGTATGGATTACAAAAGTATCATATTCACCTGAAGGATAGAGGGCACTTTGGTACAGAAAGTTTCCTGTGCCTTGGAGCATCTTTGTGGTCACCTTGTTGGTATGAATGCACATCAAAAGCCAGGCTCAGCCTCCACACAGGTGTTCAGTAGTTTTAACCACGAGCACGCTGAATAATGCCAGTGAATGAACCAGAGTTCTGGACCACCACTGTCTGTAACATTAAACTGTTGAAAAGATCCTTGGCATACCTTTGGCTCAGATGAGCTAATGCTGTCCAGAACAATTCCCAGATATATTTTGGGAGTTAGAACAGAAAATTCCCAGAGATATTGCCTATGGGCATGCAGCCTTCTTATTTGGGAGAACAGAAGAATTTCATTGCTGGGTGTCTCTACACTCTGTAGTAGCTGGCAAAAGTGCCAGAGAATGGTCCCTGGTGCATTTAGTGCACCAGTTGTCCATGTAACATGTATGGTTTAACTGCAACCTCTGATCGGTGTCAAGATATTCTTCCAGCATGCCTGAATCCTTATGGACAAACAGGATGTAAAAACGACACTGGCGACACTGGCCAGGCTCTTTACTTCAGCAAGAGAGGAAGAGCTTTTCTAGAAAGGCCCTTCACACAGAATCCTTAGACCCCTGCTGGAAGCAAAAAGCATAGACCAGAAGAGAACCCATTTACTACAGTAATGTATGAAAGACCAGAGGCCAACAACATCCCATTTGTCATAGGCATGACTGCCTCATGGCCTTTCAAAGGGAGGCAGGAAGCAAAAAAAAACTAAACACAGAGTGAATTTTTTTGGGCAGTGAGAAAAAATAGTTAACAAATGGTTAAAGATTATCTGGGACTAAACATAAAAAATCAAGATTCTAGGAGTTAGAGGAAACCACCAATGCAGTCCATCCATATAATCTGTTCTCTGTACTTGTTTCAAGAGGGAGTTCCCATGTAAGGCTGCTTCCCTTGAAGGTAACTCCAAGTCACGGTGAGGCACAAGGAACTGTGAACTAAATCAGTAGCTGATACAATCAGCAATGGTCGTTTGCAACCAGGCTAACATGGCTTTCTGTTTAGGCCACCTTCTGATCATTGACCTGGGGGTCCTTCCCCTCCGTCTTTGCTGAGAAGAATTCCCCTTCCAAACTTTCCACCTTGCTCACTGCTGTCCCGGAACTGTGCAGAACTTGCAGCTTCTTCACCAGACAGCAGCCCTGGAGCCCCACAGGTTTTCCTGGCAGGCAGTGACTGCTTGTCCCTGCTGCTCCTTGGAAAGTTCCATCGGTGCAGCAGCGTGCATTCCCTCTCTGGCGGCAGAGGGTAACACCTGCCTAAGTGCTAACAGGCCATAAAACATGTCCAGGAACACCCCCAATGCAGCATGAGACATTCCTTCCACTGTGCTGGCAGGTATATTCAGCCCTCCAAAATCAGCATTAGTGACTGCTATAGAGTAGGCCACCACCAGTGCTTTTTTAGATGTGACAATAAACATTTGTGAAAACAGATAAATAACAGCCTGCTCTCTGAAAAGGGGAGAGGAAGAGAAGGTGCTTGCAAATCGGGAAGCCATTAGACCTATTTGAATTAGAGCTGGCACCTCCAGCAGGAATAAGGTCACATGAGCAAAGGTGAAAAGGACAGAACAGCTAGACTTTGGGTCACAGGGACCACTGATATGGCATACAGGCAGCAAGGATGTCTGGCAGAGGAGAAGTAGAAACAGTGACTTACCAGCAGAGAAACATACAGGAGAAAGTGGGGATATGTGAGAAAGAGGTAAAAAGGAGGTTGTGATGAGCTGCTCTTAAACAACAAAACAGTTTTTTGTTTTAGAACCTATACAATCCTGTGTCACTGCTTCCCCTAACAATTTACTCCATTGCTGCAAAGTATTTGTACAGAACAGCCGACTGAAAGGAGTGTCTTGAGTTATCAGGTCTAATCAATCCCATGTTGTTTTCAGAGGCCATATTGTTTACTCCAGTTCATAAACTGATTCAAAAGGTTTTCAGTTCTTTTTCTAGATTGGAAAGTTGTTGCTTAACATCCCTGGTTGGTTGTTTGTGCACATCTGATTGTTGAAAATAATGTCACTTACATTTCAATAGTGATGCTGGTATTAGCTCAACATCTACTTGTAGAGAGCAATCATATCTTTCAACATTTTGTTACGTGAAAGAAGCCTTCTTTCCTCCCCTCCTTCTCTACTGCTGCTCTACCTTACATTCATTTTACTTGAAAGTGGCTGACTCTAAGTATAGTACTTCCAGTGAATTCTCCTTTGTGCATTAGAGAGTAACATCATTGTCTTGGTGTCTCAGTCAAACAAGGCTAACTGAGGCTCATTGTAAGTGCCTTCCTTGCTTTGTATTGCAAGTAACTGGGTTTTCCCCTCATTGAATAAATCTTGTTTTGTAGCAGGATCCCTAAAGGCAGGTTTGCATGTATCATCCTAAAGCTGCCCCATTTTTCTTTGTAACAATTATTTCTGTAGTATAGCTTCCTGTTAGGTTTCTAAGTTGGTTAATTCCAGGCTTAGTGCTTACAACTTTTCTCAGACTAGGTGTTTTACGTCTTGTTTTGTTTCAAGTGCCTTTGATGAACATATCCTTACAGCAAAGAAATCCTCCAGGAACCTGATGGTATTGTTCTCTCTTACTTTCTTTTCAGAATGGGTGAACCTTCTTGCCATTTATAGTTACATCTCAGGGCCTTGTACTTACTTTCAGCCTCTCTAAAATAAAAATCTTTCTATCTATGGATCCTTTTCCCCCCTTGCATTTATGTTTGTTTTCTTTCTTTCCTGATGACTTTTTCTGGTTAAAGATTTCCTGTGTTATGTTGCCATGTGTACCCCAACTACTGAGCTATACCAAATCAGCTTTATTTTGGTGAGGGGTAGTGTAAAATCCCACTATACTTCATCTGCTTCATTAGGTAAAATTAAAAGATTCATTAGGAATCACAAAAATCCAATATGAATCCACAGTAGTTCAACTGATTTCTCTTAAAAAAAACAAAATGGAGATTTCCTCTGCTTTTTGTGTCCTTAGCCTTTATTTCCCCCTTATTTGTTTCTCTAGTTCTCAATACTCCAATCCTATTTAATTTCTGCAAAATGATTCATGTCTTCTATTGATGTTTGATCATGCTGTGTATCTGCCTACTGAGCACAACAATGCCTGCTTTTCTTTCAGCTTAGTTATTACTGAGTTGATATTTTAATACAACCTTCATTTAAATATCATCTTTCTCACTGAGGGCTCCTCAGACACTTACTAATTTTCTTTTGTTTCTTCTTTTGTCTTACCCCTACTCTAACAGTATCTGTGTTTATGAGACTGAATTGTTAATGGTACCCCTTTCATATACACATCAGTAGTATGGTAGCTTTCAGATTCATATTAGACATTTTTGGCACCTGGACACTGCAAATGATTGGATGGAGCAAAATAGTCAGTACGTGTTCCTGTAGGCAAGTTTAAGATTAAAGGAATAGACAGTTACAGATCTGGAAATATATAATCAGTTGGTGTTAAGACTAGCATTTCAGTCTTGCCTATGTTATTTAAATTTGAGCTTCTTCTTCAGTATTCACTGGGCAGTGTTGGAAGAAGCAATGTTCTGATCCCAAAGCAGGCACAGCTTGTTTGGCTCCATAAGTTTTTTTGAACACAAAGCTAGTTACGATAGAACCATGAAATGGCTTCAGTTGGAAGGGATCTTAAAGATCATCTCATTCCAACCCCCTGCCACGGGCAGGGACACTTTCCACTAGACCAGGGTGCCCAACACCCCATCCCTCCTGACCCTGAACACTTCCAGGGATGGGGCCTCCACAACTTCTCTGAGGAACTTGTTACAGTGCCTCACTAATCTCTGAGTAAAGAATGTCTTCGTAACATCTAATCTAAATCTTACCTCCTTTATTTTAAAATCATTTCCCCTTGTCTTATCACTGTCTACCCCTATGAAAATAGCTCTCCCTCTTTTTCATGTCTCCTCTAGGTACTGGAAGGCCGCAATGAGGTCTTTCTAGTGCCTTCTCTTCTCCAGGCTGAACAACCCCAACTCTCTCAGCCTGTTTTCATAACAGAGGTGCTCCATCCTTGAGATTTTTGAGATGCTGCACTAGACCCTAAAAGATCCATGCTTTCCTGCACTGAGGATCCCAGAGCTATATGCTGTGCTCCAGGTGGGGTCTCATGAAAGAAGAGGGGCAGAATCACCTCCCTCCGCCTGCTGATCACTCCTCTTTTTGATGGAGTTCAGGGTGCTGTTGGCCTTCTGGGCTGCCAGCGCACACTGTTGGCTCATGTACAGTTAGTTATGTGTGACCCAAGAGGCTTTCCACAAGGTGTTTAATTCCAGCATCTTGGTCTAGGTGTGTCCCTGAACCCATAACCCCCAGGGAGTTGCTGGATGGCACAGAAGCTCTGTGGCAGCTGGATCCAGCATGTGAACATACAGCTGCTTTTCTACCCCTTTGTGTTAGATGGACTGAGGTATAGAATTGATCCCTTGCTTGGAGAGACAGTTTAAACTACAGCTATATATCCTTTCAGCTTGTAGAAAAATGGGTTCACACCCCCCTTCCAGCATGTCCATGTACTTTATTTAGTTGCAGCCAGTTGAATGCTTTGCTAGAAAATATTATTTAAAATGCATATGCTCACTGTACATTTCGAGTAAGCTGTAATTTGAAAAAAGCCAAAAATTTAAGCCGTCATTGTAAACAGCTTATGAGAGAATAACCAATTAGAGGCCCACCAATGTATTTGAAAACAAAACAAAACAAAGCACAAAACAAAACCCTCAACACAAACAAACAAACAAAACAAAGCACAAAACAAAACCCTCAACACAAACAAACAAACAAAACCAAAACTCAAAAACAACAAAGAAAGCGTAGAGCAGACATAAAAAAATATCAGGAGAACATAAAAAAGGTACAAGAACAGCAATTAGTGACAGATCTTATAATAATTTCCATATAGAAAAACAATAAAAAGATGATGATGATGATGATAATGATGATGATGATGTAAACTTTAGAAGAAATAAAGTCAAGCAGACTGTGTGACTATGTAAATTGACCATGTAAAATGAGAAATTGTGCAGGGCTTTGTAATACAACAAGAGCAACTCAAGCAGTAAATCCCACTTTGTGCAACATTTAGTCTTTGGAAGGCCTGGCTGCTTGATGTTATCAAATCTTCATTAGGAAACCATGTAAGACTTAGTGGGACAAGTAAGGTAGTAGCTGTTCACAAATGATTTTCTGTTTCTGTGTAGGATAAACCACTAGGACTGTCAATTCTTAGATACTTCTCAGGACATGCTGATAACTATCTGGGGAAAAGACTTTCCCTCTGCATTGCATTACTCAAAAATTAGATGCATTGGTGAAGTTTACAACTTCCTCTGAAATACCTGCAGGAAACACAAAGGAAACAGGAAGCAGGACATAAAGTGACTTTTACCCTAGTCTGGTCTAGCAATTCCACCATCTCTATATAACTACAATGTATATCATTTATATATAACTTATTTTTTATACTTAATTGATTAATTTCTCAAATTAGCTTTTTAATGCTTATTCATTCAGAAAGGTATATAGAAACAATCTGACTAAGCATCTAAGGGTAAGCATCTTTTCCTAGCATTGCTACTATGACTTTTCTAGTCTAGAAGTTTAAATTGTCTAAACTAACAGCACCAGTTTGCCATCTGTATCCACTCAGTTATCTCCTGGTACCTATCAGCTATTCATGCCTGTATGTTTTATCACATGACTCCTGGCAGTTTATTCTCTTCTAAGCAGTTTACATCAGGTATGACCTTACTGGGCTCCTGGTAAGTTTCTATAAATCCTTTCTTTGGAGACTGTTTAAATGGAGTTGCCTTTAAGACAGTGACCTGTGGTCACCTGTATGCCATTAACTCCTGGCAATAATAAACAAAAATGATAATTATAAAATAAAAGTCCTGCTTGAAGAACTATGTATACTTTGAGCTTCAAATGGATTTGTATCAGTTATTTTACATAATTATTTTTAATGCAATACCCAAGTATTGTAAAACTGCATATATATTTGTATTGCTAGATTTAAAGTACAACACCCAGTTCTGGGTGAGAGCTGCTTCTAGTTAATACCTTCCTGCTACTAATCCTTGAGCAATATGACATTCACCTTAAGGTGCAACACAGCCTGGGTAATGGCTAGTTCTTGATACTGTTCAATCTTGAGTAATCTTTATAGACACTTAGAATCTCCTTCCTCTTCAGTTCCAGTTTTTTGTCTATTGAGGAAAAAACAGGAGTCAAAACAATCTTAGACCCTACAGAGTTTATGTGGCCACTGAAAATCCCATTTTCCTAATAACATCTGATGTCAGACACCTGTTTCAAGGATACTGATTCTTTCTTTTCAGAACTTGAATCTCTATGACTATGTGCAGAAAATGCTTTTCTGGAGAAAAATCATCTTTCGCTATTTAAGAAACATTCACTTTGGGGCCAAGCTGTGGGATTCCAAACAATTTGGCAGAAGTTACAGACAAACACTCTGTGATCTGGGGTGAGCCAAATGACACAGACTGTTTCATTTCAAAATTCTCTGTCAGAGACATGGCTTGCTTAACGAAATAGAAGGAGATGGGCATAACATTTTTTCATTCCTGCTGCTGGGTGCCTTCCAGGGAGACATCCCAACATACCACTGTGTCAAGGCTACTGCAGCTGTCAGGACCTTAATAAAGAGGACCATTTTTTCCTAATTTTTAGGCTATTCAGTAGTCTTTATGAAAAGAGAACAGTAACAGCTGTTTATCAAAAGCAGTGCAAAACAAGGTTCATGTTTATTCCTTTTTTATTATTTCATATCCCATCCAAACAACTGTTTTCCTTTATTCTCCAAATGGTACCAATATTTGCTGCTTAGAGCATCAAAAATATTCACTTCAGACAGTATTGAGAAACTTTCACCAACAGAAGAGACACTAAGAAATGTGCATCTATTCTGAAAGCTGGAATATAGTAATTAAGCATTAGGGACCGTTGAATTACAAATATGGGTTTGCTGCTTCGATTTAAACCATTTTTTCCTTAGTTGGATGTCTTACACAAGCATTGCAGCTGCCACATTTGAGCCCTTTTCCCTGCACTGTCATTATGGTTATAGCTCCCATATCAGGGGAAAACATACAGATTATAAAGTGTCTGAGCTGTACAGACCTGTGCTAGCCCGGTCTTCACCTGACACTTGATTACCTCAATAGCCTCTATTTCAGGACACGCATCCCACCCTACACCCTGCTTGACCACAACCACCCAAGTTTTCCTTCTAAGATCTGCTGCCATAGTAAGGAGTTCCTGCATTCCTTAACAGTAGTGAAAGATGCCCAACTCAGTAGGGATATACAAGTTCAGCAGAACAACTTTGTGCTCACAGTTCACATCTCAAGGTCCTACCTTTGACACTTGAAGGGGTCTTTTCTGCTCTGAACCCCCTTGCAGGCGGAAGCCCCAGGGGGCACCTCCAGACAGAGTGATGAGCATTTCTTCTTCAGCTCCCATGATTTCTATGCTTTAGATATTTTGTCTTCCCAACTTCAAAACAGACTCCAGTTCTTAACAGGCAATATCTTCTATTCCCATCTTCACAATTCACACCACCTCTCTCCAGTCCCCCAAAAGGCCCTCTCCCTTTCTCCCTGAAGACAAACAAGAGAGTTGAGACTGTGAAGCCCAGCCTTCACTGCTCTTCTGGACTCTCAGCTGCTGCTCTGCCTATGATTAGACATTTGATTCTGCTCTTGGTAAGGGGCCAGAGTTGTCCTACACACGTGTCATGTCAATCTCACCCTCTGTGCCCCCCCGCATACACGATGGATCTCTCCCAGGAGGGTGGCTGAAAATAGCGCACCTCCTGTCTCTCCAGAGCTTTGTTTGACACTTTTAAAGCTGGAAGTAAAACTTAAAAATTAAAAAGCATTTCAGTAATAATTTTATTTCCACTCCTCATTCCAAATGCAAGTCCTAGAGTCATCCTGTACTCAGGATTCATTAGTGTTTCTGGCAAGGACATATCACAGGCACAAACTTGTGCAAGATCAGGTGATAGCACCTGACCCTATGAAATTAACAAAAACAGCTTGCAAGTGATATGCTCTCCACTTGTTTGCTCTATGCATCTAGTGTTACTAACTACACAGTAGCACTGTGTGCCTGCCCTGAAAGCCACAGGCAGACTACAGATGTACTGCGCTGACAGGGGTTGACCGAGGGACCGGCTCCCCACACACAGCCTCTCAGAGACGGGGCTGGATGGCGAGAGCCCCCGGGCCGGGTGGCAAGAACCACGATACACACACTCTGAGGGTCCCATGGTAAAAAGCCTTTATTCAAAGCAACAGAGGGTTTTTAAGGCTTCTGGGGGAAGGCTCAGGAAGTGGGATGTGATCATAGTTGGAGCTTTCTCCCACACTGTGCTCCCTTTGCAGCTTGTTGCTCCCTGACATCCCCTACATCCACTCATAATATTAGACACTGGGACCAGAATAGCTGGGATTAGCTACACAGACAGGATTCAAACAGTTCTCTGCAGGGCACTGCTTACATAGACTTGATGGCCAAGAGAACAGCTCTACACCCAGACAGTAGAATAGTTTGGCTTGAAGGAACCTTTAAAGATCATCTAGTTCAACCCCCCTCTAATGAGCATTTTCAACTAGATCATGTTGCTCAGAGCCCCATCCAACAGCTTGAGTGTTTCCATGGATGGGGTATATGCCACTTCTCTGGGCAACCTGCCCCAGTGTTTCACCACCCTCATTGCAAAATATTTCTTCCTTATATCTAGTCTAAATCTACCCTCTTTTAGTTTAAAACCATTACCCTTTGTCCTATCACTACAAGCCCTACTGAAAAGAAGTCTGTCTCCATCTTTTTTATCAGCCTACTTTAAGTATTGAAAGGCCACAATAAGGTCTCCTCAGAGCTTTCTTCAGGCTGAACAAGCCCAATTCTCTCAGCCTTTCTTAACAGGAGAGGCCTTCACCCCTCTGATCACTTCATGGCCTTCCTGGACCTGCTCCAATGGGTTTATGTGTTTTCTGTACTGAGGACCCCAGAGCTGGACTCAGGACTCCAGGTAGGGTTTCACTGGAGTTGAGAAGAGTCCTTCAGTGATTTTTCTTTTGGACCATGACAGACAAGATCTCCTGGCTATCCCAAGCCCGGGAGTTACAGAAGAATAAAAAACCATGTTCCCCCTTTGCTACAAGGCTTAAAACATAATTTTCTGTTAGGATCCTGAGGACAAGCTTACCTCTGCCTTATTCTGCAAGTGCTTAGCTCTCAGTGACTAACAAATATTTTACAGATATCTGTGATACCCTAACACGCAGAGGATGTAGTTTTGCTGTGACACCATTACTTGGTTGAGTATTCCATTGCCAGTACTACCACACTTCTCATCCAGTGCCGTTGCATGGTGCTGGTGGGCGCACACCAACACAATCATAGGCTAATAAAACCATCAAGGTTGGAAGAGACCTTTAAGATCATCAAGTCCAACCATCAATCCGACACTTCCACTGTAGCCCATAAAACACTAAATCCCATCACCCAGCACCAGATCCAGGTGCCTCTAGGGATGGTGACTCCACCACCTCCCCGGGCAATCTATTCCAATGCCTGAGCACCCTAACAGTGGAAAAAAAAAAATTCTGAATTTCCCGTCTCAGCTTTAAGCCATTTCCTCTAATCCTTCCACTGCAGGCATGGTAGAAGAGACCAGTCCCCACCTCACTACAACCTCCTTTCAGGTAGTTAAAGAAAGCGATGAGGTCCCCCGGGTAAACAAACCCTGCTCCTTCAGCTGTTCATCATGACATGTTGTCTAGTCCTTTCACGAGTCTTGTTGCCCTTTGCTGGACACGCTCCAGCAGCTCAATGTCCTTTTCAAAGTGAGGGCCCAGAACTGAATACACTACTGGAGCTGTGGCCCCACGAGGCCTGAGTACAGCGGGATGGTCACTGCCCTGGTCCTGCTGTTCACTGTCGGTAGTGAACAACCTTTGAATCCTGGCGGCAGAAGTGGCCCTGGTTGCTCCCATGGCGCGGTCCTTCACAGGCCGCTGGTGGGACACGTGGCCAAGAGCCCCACGGTCTCTGCCCTGCTCGCAGCTCGGCGGCCCGTGCAGGTAACGCCGGCCCGACCTGTGCGGGACGGGCCCCGCAGCTCCTCCCGCCCCTCCGGAACGTCACCGGCCGCGGCCTCCCGGCGCCTGCGCCGCATCCGGGCCCCGGCGGGCGGAGCGCGGACGTGGCAGCGGCGGGCGGGGAGCGGCGGGGCGGGAGCCGGAAGCGGGCCCGGCAGCGGCGGCGGCGGCGGCAGCGGCGGTAGCGGCGGTGAGTGAGGCCCGAGCGGCTCCGGGGGGTCGGGGCTGCCGGCGTGGCCGTGCGGTGCCCGCTGCGGGT
>JAWWLV010000180.1:14935317-14948184 GCA_035041135.1 Platyrinchus mystaceus | reverse complement strand
CTAAAAAATCCATTGCGCAGGCTTGAAAGGTAAAAAGACCTTTCCCAGATCTTCGTTCGAGAAGACTGGCCACGTTTTTTAGGTGAACATTCTGACTGTGGAATATCTTCCTTTTCTGAAATTTATGTACATAACAAGGACTTTAAATCATCTATTGTTAAAAAAAAAAAAAAGCCTAAAGCCCCCTATGTTGGTCCTGTTCTAGATTCTGTCAAACACTTACAGCAGCTGCCTTTGTGCATAGTGAAGTACATGTTGCTTGTAGCAAGGAAATGTGATCAAGTAAACTAACATAGAGGTGAAAGCTGAACTTGTTCAGTGTTATGTTAAGGAATCACTCATCTGTGTCATGAAATCTGTTTTCAGTTGGTCTGATACTCTCTGAGGCGGCAGTAGTTCATAAGGTTTCTCAGGAAGCTTGATAATAATCTGCTATGAAATAGCAAATGATGGTACTTTTATCTAAAATGATGATCACAAGTCTAACTAGGATGAAGCACTGAATAAGTCAATTAGAAAACACAGTTTTTTCAAACACTGTTTTTAACGAGCTCTTGTAAAGCATGTATCTCACTTGAAAAAATTGCTGTGCAAGATTAAATTACCATTAATGTTTCACCTTCCCAAATGTCTTAGAAGCTCTCATTTCTGTGAAAACAGTAGGGAAGTCAGCCAGTTTGGTTTTATGTCTGCTAAAATCCATTTTTCCCCCCCTTTTTGCAGGTGGGATTAGTTTGGGGATGTGAATACAATGAGTGTAAACCAGCAAGCTCACACGGGGCCTCCTTACGGGCAACCTCAGCCTGGATATCAGGGATACCAGCAGCCTGCCTACGGAGGACAGTCATTGCCAGGGGTTCCTCAGTTGCAGTATGGAGCTTATAATGGTCCGATGCCAGGATATCAACAGCCAGTCCCTCCACAAGGTACTTCTCAGTCAATACTTTAAGATTGATAAAATGTGAATTGTGATGTGCATGACTTTTTTTTCTGTATACTTCCTATTTTAAGTCTTTTTTTTGTGGTAGCAGTTATCTTTTTTTCTGTATGTCGCTTATATGATGTTAAAAATCATGTTCTCCTGTATTCTGAGGTTATTGTTCTGTCACTTGTCCAGTTTAGTAAGGCTTACTCTTGTTTTAGTAGCTCATAAAATTAACAAGTTGAGAAACAGCCTGCTTTTCTCTGTATTTCCATGCCCCCGTGGTACTGAAGCGTTTGACTTGAGCAATCTTCCTGATGAGGTTATGAGCAGTCAGGGGCTGCAACAGATTTATAATTGAGAGTGCCTTCCATTATTATGTAGAAAGATCTGGACTCCATCCTGAAAGATTCAGACATACAACTCTAGGCAGAAAGCGTACTTGGAACTATTTTCCAAAATGCCTTTAAACTCTCCACAGACAGTTTGTGGACGTGTGGCAAGCTTATGTGTTCCAGAATTTCACTGATTCTGCGGGATCATATCCCTTGTTATTTTTGTTCGTTAGAAAGAAAGAAAGTAGTTCAACTTTTGTTCTCTTGTTTTCAAAAGAAACGCTGACTTAAAATTATTAAAGAAATCTGTGAGTTTTTGTTTTCAAGTTCCTGAATTGCTTTGGGAAATTATAGTGACTGTAACATCTGAAATGTAGAGGAGAAAATACTATTACTTTAAATAGAAGTATGTCTACCTTTTCAAATCATGGGGATGAATTCAGTTTTGCTGAAATAAGTACAAAATGAACTTAAAAATGTTTGTTTGGGTTTCAGATGGGTATTCTAAGGTAATTAGGACTATGCTGATCATGCTGATGGTCTCCGTATCATTCCCCCCTACAAGTACATCTTGAATCTTCTGCAACTTACTGAATTTTAAACCAGACTTAATGAGAAGGATCGAACAATTGAAGTGCCTGTAGTTCTCTTGAAACTAATGGAAGTGGGAGACTGAAATTTGGGTGCTGAATAATTACACTGTGGGACTTTAGTCTAGAGCGAGTAGAGTAATGAAGTAGAAGAGTTAAGTGTGATGTGGTAAAGAATGAATTCTTCAGTTGCTTCATCTTCCTTTTCTTTCCTTAATCCTCTTCCTCCCATGGTCTCAATAAATCTCTTCAAACAGCACTTCTAATCTGAGAGTTTTGAACTAATTTCACAAAGGGTTTAAATTCCTATAAAAGTAGTGCAAATCAGCTCTGGGCAGAGGAAAGAAACCCTGCATCCTAGAAAGGCAGAGGCAGAGCTCTTGAGCACTGAGCGCTCTGTTTGGCTGCTCACTGTAGCCATTGACTAACTAGTGTTTCCTGTCCAGTGGAAGGAATGGGAGAAATTGGACTTGCTTTAGTGAGGGAGAGAAGGGGATTCAAGAAGAACCAAAATTACTACAGATTTGGAAATGTGTCATCAGTGCAGCTATTTATAAAAAACAGGTTTTGGCTGTTAGCAATGTGAAGAATGTTTGGGGTGTTTGTGAAAAGAAACTGATGAGCATCTTCCATCAGATACTTCAAGAATTTTTAGACTTTACAAGCCTGGAACGTATTTATTTTTAAGGGAATTAACTCTTCTGGATTATTTCTGGTTTGCCTATTTAAATTTTGGAACAGCAAAAAATGTGGTTCATGACACCTCAGTAAGGACATACCTAGATACCTTGGTAACATTCACATAAACTTGTGCAGATTAAAAATGGAGGCTTTGTTTGTGCTTTGTTTGTTTGAAGATGGTGTGACAATGAGGGCAACAAGGTGGTCTAACTTGGACAACAAAACTGTATTGCACTACTCAAGTAGTGCCTCGTGTACTTTATTGATAAATCAGGCAAAGGCCAACCATAATCTGTGAAGATTTTTCTTCCATCTTTTCTTCTGAGACCATCCTTCCTGGAGTTAGCAGAGAAATCTCAGTTGTCAAGCTGTGCATTTTGGACCTGTTACTGCCTAGGATTCCTGTCTTTAGAAAGAAGGAATGTAAAAGGAAAACTGCCAATGTTATTCTGTGATCTCAAATTAGTTATCTTAGTATTTATTTTGAAAATAACAATAAAATTGCTTGGACGACTGAGTGGAGAAGTGATGGGAACAGATGCCATCCTCAGTCAGGTAGTCTTTCACATCTGACTTATGTGACAATCCCTAACTCTTTAACTAAATGGAATCATGGGAATGCCGTGGCAGTGATGGTAGTCTTTCTTGGGACCAGAAGTGGAGTGCTGTGGTGCTGTCTGAAAATAGCTGCTTCTTGATGTGAGAGTGTTGAAAGAACCAGGACAATTTTGCCCCAGTCTTTCAGTCAGTCTCTTTATTGATTTCCTTTGATGAGGTCACGCAGCTAAAAGTGCAAAGACAATTATCTGTATACCAGGAACAATTAGGCTGTGGCTGGATCATTTTACTTTGTTTATGAAACTGTTAACACTTGTATTAGTGTACAGACGGGAACTATGTTGGTAATATGCTATGCATGGTAGAACAGAGGGAGTGTAGCTTAAGGAACAATGTGGTAAATGATATGAATTTTGGGTATATGATGTGTTCTGCACTGTAGACTGTCCTCAGCATTGGAAACACTGTCTCTTGGTGCTTTCTCTCAGGCTTGATTTACTGGTGTATTCTGTCTTTCCAGGTTACTTTCCTCCCTTGGGGTTCCCTTCGAAGGGCTCTCCTGTCTCTCTCAACTCTGACACTTCTTCTCTTGCACCTAATTTCATAGGTAAATGGTGTCCTTTCTGTGGGAGTGTTTGTGCTGTCACTTCTTCTGTGCCAAGTTCCCATTTAATATGGATACTTATCTCAGAGGTGTGGGTACCTGATAATTCAGGCAGAGGTGGGTGGGACACTTCCCAATCTATTTGTAGGCAGCATTCCAGACGCATAAATAGGATATGAAGAAATAATCCTAGTAGAATCCCTTATGCATGCAGATTCATAGATAAAACCTGACTTATGAGTAATGTTTTCTGAAGTCTGATTTCAAAAGGCAAATTGGCCCATTCAGGTTCTGTCAGGTAAAATCCTTAGTTTAAAAGAACACAGTCTCACACTTGAGAGGGGAAATGAGGTTTGAAATGATAACATTGCAAAGAAGTGTTACTGGAAGTCATGAGATTTTTGTAGCTTCTGCTTTCATTTAAGGGAAGAAACAAGTTTTTAGCTCCCTTGGCTATACTTAGAAACCAAATATAAATTAGGAATAATTATGATTCCCAAAGCTGTGACTTGAATAAGGAAATGTTTTTTTCAAAACTTGCAATCAAGATGTGAGAATTAGAAATGCTGCAAGAAATCATATTGTACTTCTCCGTCTTTCCAACTAGTGGTATTTTGGAAGAGCTATTTCTAGCGGTATCCATTTGTTCAGAAGATTAGGATGTTGGAATTGAAGACCAGATAGTCTTGGGGCTTTGAGGAAAATCACAGGAATTTCCCATTTTGCTGTAACCTCCATTTTGAGGTCTGGGATGAGAAAGAGCAACATCTCAAAGATGTAGGAAGGGGAACTTGAGTAGTCCTCAAGAATAATGAATCTTAGGCTAATAAACCATTAGATACCTGTACCTGTTCAAGTGATTTTTTTTTTTTTCAGTGTCTGTTTGAGCAGTCTGTGGTAATGGTTACAGAAGGATATTTGTGACAAGATCTAGAAAATAAATACTTCAAAGCTTTTTCTGAAGCAAGCACATATTTTCAAATGGTATGCCTGCTAAGTTTGAGGGGGGAAAATTTAACTTAATTTATATTTAAGAAAAAGTGTAGGATCCATCCAGAAATTGGATTAATTATGCCTTCAAAGGCCAAATAGTTTACATGTACTATCAAAAGAAAGAAATTGCAAAATAGAAAGTAATTTATCAAATCAACTGAAAAGGTATTACAAAAGACATTCAGAAATAACATAGAAATAGTTAGAGATCAGGAAATGCTTAGCCAGACAAACAGTAAAACAAAGGTGCTGTAATAGTAGTTTAGAAAATACAAGATTTAATGAGAGGAAGGTATGTAAAACTAATAAGTTCTCTAGGAGTAATTAAATCCTAAATCTCAAAGTGAAGGACGGGAGGAAGTTTAGTAATAAAGAAAAGAATCCAAGAAATTATAGGTTATTCATGCAAGGCCTAGTTAATTCCTTCATTAACTTTAGATCTCCAAGCTTGCTAAGAATTGCATATAAGATGAATTGCAGATAAGATGAAAATACAGGAGTTGAAACTTCATGCTTTGGGGTATAAATTATGCCATAGAATTGAGAAATGACTCCCCCTGTTTCCTGTTTTATAATGGTTCCTCATAAGGAGGCTTCTGAGTCCCTTTTAAACTTGCCATGCTGGTCACTGTCAGTGACACAACAGTGAGTGTGTGCAGCCCTGGTCTCATGGGGCAGTTTATTTAGTCATCTGTACTTAATGATACCCCATGCATGAAATAGGTTCTTTTGTGGTTAGCAGGCATGGTCATACAGTTGTTCTAATTATCAACATTGTTAACACAGTATTATTAAAATAGAAGTTTATATTCTCTTTTTTGGAAGTAGGAACTGCAGTTGGTCTGCTGGTATGGTATCCAATATTGTGCTATCTGTGTAAAGACTGATTTCTGAGGCAAATATGTTTGGGCTGTGACCGAAGCAACTCAGTCTGAAAGATGGGAAAGTATTTGTGTTAGCCTTCAACCTTGAGAGGCTGTAAAGAACAATCTATGGTGGCTCCCATTATTTTATTTATAAACGCAATTAGTCAAATGTAATTTTTGAAAACGAATCTACTTGCATAACCTGCTTACCTTACAAGTAGGGAAAACTGACCTGTAATGAACATTAGGTTCCATGTGAATACTTTTCTTGGTCTGGATAAAAATAATTGGATTTGGAGGGGGAAGAATTCAGTAACTTACTGACAAGATGCTTTTTTTCTTCATAAAAGATGAAGTTGTCTTTTGAAGACCCTCCACAGCACATGTTTTCTGCTTGATCTGTGTGGAGATGGTAACTAGTGACACTGACTAAAAATATTTGTGCTTTCATTTTTGCTACTTCTAATATAGCTGTATAAATTACTTGTTGCTCATGGATTATTGATACAACAATTATGCACTCGGATTTTCATGGTAGTTGGTTCAAGCCCTTGTTTCTGTAGTTTGTGATAGTTTAATTTTTTCTTTTCCTTATGTCTGTAGGTTCATTAAGAGCCCCGCCAACATCTGGAGCTCCCCCTCCAGCCTCTGGAGCATGTCATCCTTCTGGCCACCTGGCATACAGTCAGTTTGAACATGGAGATGTGCAGAACGGGATTCCAGCCTCAGCAGCCCAGGTGCAGAGGTACATACAAGAAGAGCAAATTGTAACAAAATCCTACCCTAGTTGACCTGTGCTAGGTCTAGACCTTTTACATCTAGAGCAAACTAAATACCTTGGTTTTTTTCTGTGGTGGATATTAATTTTCTTCATTGCCTTGATACTGTTTTGAAACAAGATTATGTGTTAGAAAATAAGTATCTCTGGAGATTAAAAACTTCTGGAAGGGTATAAGCAGATGTCAGTGACTGATCAAAGCCTCTTCTCCTCCAAAGACTTTTTGTGGTAGTCATTTTCTCCTAAAAAAAGAATTCTGATTCCTGTAATCTGTCTTGTTTTAAAACAGTTGCATCCACACAGCCATAGTGTCTGATTTCTTGGCAGTGTGAATTGATCTCTAGAGCATGTTGCTGTCACTGCTGACTAATTTCTCAGTATTGATTCTGTTCTGAGTCCTCTTCTGTCCATTATGGATCCCTGAGTTGTCTTCAACTAAAGCTCTTCAGTATCTTCTCCAGAAAGACACTGCCATTACCTCAGTGGTGGAAGTGGCAACAGTCCTGCAGAGTCCAAATCTTCTGAGCAACAGAGCATTTTTTACATAGCTGTGCAGGCCTTACTGTTGTTCACCCTGTAGACTCCATTGCAGCATTTATGATTTGTTGTGGTAAATAAAATGGAATTAACAAAAATATAGAATTTGTATTTTAAGAGCTAATAGATTTTTTTGATGAAAGGGATTCAGATCCTTGCAGGATATGTAATTTTTTTTCCAAAACTGAGTTACAGTGCTTCATGTATATAATTGAGACCCAGTAAGTGTTTATGTGGTAGGACAATTTTAAAAGACACAGAGAACGGTAACATCTTGTGTAATGAGGAACGAGTTAATTTTATCATCTTCCTTCCCAGGCCACCTGCTTCCCAGCCGTTCCTGCCGGGCTCAGCACCCACGCCTGTTAGCCAGACGTCTGCGTTCCAGCAATATGGGCCCCCCCCAGCCAGCGTGCAGCAGCTCAGCAATCACATGGCAGGGATGACAATTGGCAGTGCTACAGCCTCTGCTCCTCCCCCAGCTGGACTGGGATATGGTAAGGTTTCCTGGCTACAGAAATGTGCTATTGATTTTCACTTTTGCTGGTAATTTCGTAAAAGATTTTTTCTTGTCAATGATTCATTGCCATATGGTTATGGGAATTGTCTGGGTGTTGATACCTGCCATAGTAAAAAGTAGTTTTCTTAACTAATAATGTCATAATAGGGGAAAACTGAACTGAGACCATTGTAGGGGACAGTGCAGGAAGCACTGCTGGACATGAATAACAAAGGAGAGTAACAGCTATCCCTGAGTAAGCTGCTGGAGAGTCTGCATGCCTTGCTACTGCTGTGCAGCAGCCCAGTCAAAACAAACAAACAAAATGGAGAAAGAGCCCCATAAATCAGAAAGGGCTGAAATTACTCTGAATGATTCTGTGAAAGGTTCTGCTGGAAGTCAAGAAGAAACTTACTTAAACAGTATAAACTGAATTAACAGTATAAACTGAATTTAGATATATGGTTCTATTGTATTAGGCCTACAATCTCATTGCTGTGATTACAATACTTTTTTTTTTTTTTTTGAAGACTAGAGTTTTGTCTTTAGTATATGGTGGATTGACTACATTTTTAAAAAATTTTTTGCTAAGTACTTTTTAACAAGCATCTTGTATTGCAAGGCATATTTAGTAGGAAAATTAGGAGTAGATAGGGAGATGCAGATTTCTTCAGTCTTTTGTCAATGTGTGTTTGTCAAAAATTATCCTCAGAAATAGTACAGTGGTAAATATAGATGGTGATAGTTTCATGCTATTAAAACTACAAAGGTCAAACCCATTCTTGATCTACGGGCTCCAACTGAGTGAGGGGTTAGAGACAGAAACTTATTTTAGTTCAAAAAATTCATAGATAAACTTGTGGTGGTTCTTGTTTTGCGTATTCCTGGCTTTGCCCCTTTTTTCTGGCCCTGAATCCTGAAATGTATTCTGATTATGTAAAATAAGCAGCTCAGACTTTGAGAGAACAATGAAAGAATTACCAAGTTTCAGATGCCTTGAAGGAGTTTCAGCTCTCAGATCAATCTAGGAGAGTGGTCATTTAAGGTTTGTCTCTGCTAGTACTGGAAAATTGATCTGAGGAAGAGAAAGTGGTAGACCTATTTAGGTAATCCAGAGCAAATGGGTCTTGCTTGTATCTTAATTGTCTTGAGGATAGGAGAAAATGGTATTATATCTTCTTTTATTCTTACCAGGTCCCCCAACATCGGTTCCCCCAGTCTCAGGAAGTTTTAGTGCAACAGGATCTGGTCTCTACACACCTTACTCTGCGAGCCAAGGAACCCCTCCTACCAGTGTGTCTCAGGGTCTTCCTTTGGCACAGCCTCCATTTCCTGGTCAGACAGTATCAACTCAGCGCCTACCTACTCAAGTCCCTGGTTTTGCCCCACCTCCCCCTTCTACAGGGGTTGGACCTTCCTCTTACCCTCCCACCACAGGTGCCCCAAGGCCACCTGCCATGCCAGGCCCACCACTGCCTGGGCAGACACTTGCTGGACCCCCGTCATCCCAGCCCAACCATGTATCCTCACCACCACCCCCATCAGCTATGGCAGGGCTGCACCCTGGGCCTCCCATGAGTGGCCTGCAAGGACCACCTCCTCCCACTCATCCTCCTCAGCCAGGATACCAAATGCAGCAGAATGGTGAGTATTCCTAGCGTGGGAACTTGAAGTTACGTGTTCTCTGCATGCTGCAAACTGAGAACTAAATTTCGGGTTTGTTACTTGTGGGCTCTTGGCTGCGCTTCAGCACTTCTCTCGTTTCCCTGTGCTCATGTCTAAGATAAACAAGAGCATGTGTCATTAAAAGATATTTTATCATACAGGTGTTAAACAGATTAATGTAGCTAAAGGAATCCTAGCTTACTTGACCAAAACCTGCTTAGTAATTAGTGCCATAATAATAAAAGAATTTGTTATCAAAATTTTATTATGGACTTTAATTTGATGTCTGCAACCTCATCTGTTCAAAAATAGACATCTAAATACTGAAAAGCCTTATTTTTTATTTTTTAAATTGGTGATGCTGTGCATATACAATGTGTATGAGAGGAGTTGTTGAACACTGAAAAAGCAGTTGCTATGCTTTCTCCTTTAATTCACATGACTGCATTTTGCTCCTCGTAGCAGCTTGCATATCTTGAGTGTGCTTAGAAGTAAGACCAGATAAGCTTTCTGAATGATCAAGAGTTTTGGCTGGTTTTTAATCAATAACACTTACAGATAGGTAGGATAAAGTAATCCTGTGCAGATGTTAGGATTGAAAATCCCATCCCCCATGCAGTTTTGCAAAACTGGCCAGGTAAATTACTTAAAAGTATCTGTCCAAATTCCTATAAACTGCAAAAATACTCGTGGGTTAAGTCATGCTGTTATTCTGTAAATGACTATAATTATCTAAAATAATATGAAATTAATTCAGGTAGTTACAAAAAAGAGAAAATCACACATTAACCTATTACTGTAACCTCAGACAAGCCAAAACTGCCCAAGACAGCTCCTTCTGTATCTTTAATTTGAAGAATTAGAGGTTGTCCACTAGCTTATTTGGCAGTTATGTGTGTATTGTAATCATATTACTGTAAAAGTAGTTAAATTGGTGTGCTGGTTTTGGCTGGGGTAGACTTAATAGAGTTCAGACTAAAAATATGTGTTTCTTTAAGTCTAGTTTTGAGAAATGTATCCATCAGTTTATTGGATTGTTGGTAGAAATGTACAGGTCTAAGCTGAAACAGTGATAAATATGTTTAATCCTAATTAACTGAAAAGCACATAACTTTATTTTTCTTGAGGTTTTTTTTTATAATGGCAGGAAAAGTGGGAAGTGCTTAACAAGGGAACACCTAGCATTAAGCCACTCTTTGATTCTGATGTCCCTTTCTTGTTAAGGTTCCTTTGGGCAGGTGAGGGGTCCGCAACCAAACTATGGAGGAGCCTATCCAGGAACACCCAATTATGGAAGTCCACCTGGGCCACCACCTCCACCAAAACGCTTGGATCCAGATTCCATTCCTAGCCCTGTAAGCTTACCTGTTCTTACCAGTGTCACCTCTTCCACAGTGTGTTTGCATAAAACAGAACTGACAAATACCAAAGCTGAAAACAGTTTTGTTGTTCTGAGGAACATCAGTCTGTTTTCCTGCTTACTTTTCTCTCTTATATCCACCTTCTTTTTTTATGAATAAGCCCACAGCCAGCATTTTTCTTGGTGACTAAAGAGAGGCACAGCATATGGAAATCACTGCTCTATTTCCTCAGGTCTTTTTCTATACTGTGTTACCTTCTGAGAATCCTTGAGGGTTTTGATTAAGCTTGTTTCTCCATATCTGGATTCTTGCATTATGACTTTCCAAGGTGAACTAATTTCAGGTGTTATGGTGACAGTCTGTGAACTGTATGATCTATGTTTAAAATATGGTTAGCAGGAGGTGATTGTAGTGCTTTTCCTGTAATCTGACAAAAAGCTGGTTTGTGTTTTTTTGGAATCATGAAGTCATGATGCTATGTCACAATTATGGACAGTTTCTCAAACTGGGATTATCTTTTAGAATGGAGGTTCTGAGAAAGGATGAGCAGTTTTATGTAAAGCTTAGCAGTGACAAGTAACATTAAGCCTGGCAGTATTATTGCCACTAGTCTACTGTGCTGTTCCTTCCTCTGCTGCTGGTGCTGTTCTGTACTTCAAAATTGTGCAAATGATTTAGTCTTGAGTTACATCTTAGATCTGATGTTTTTCAGAAGTTACTTCCACTCAAAAAAGATTATCTGTTTAGACTCCAGGTTTACATAAAGCTTATGACTGTATTTTTTTTTTTAGAATGTCTTTAATTGCTTGTCTGCCTTTCCTCTCTTCCACTAAATGGATCTCAAATGGCTTGTGTCAGTTGCCTTCATGTTAGCACGTTCTTAAGGCATAAATCCCCAGTTTCTAACCAAAATGAGCAGGTGAGCCCCTGCCTCTGTTAACAAGGTGTTCAGAGCCCAGGCCCAATATCCTGACAAGACAGGTTTTGGGGTCAGTGTATGCTGCAGAAGCTGTTGCGTCCTGTTGCACCAATATTTAAATGTATCTAATTCCAGTGCTACAGGTTTGGGTAGAGAGAAGTAACACTGTTACTTTTTGGTTTATTATTCTCTTTCTTTTTTTTTCTTTTTCTTTTTTTTTTGTGGCGCTTTTACTTTTTATTAAAAAAAGCAACTTAATGAGCTGCCACCCCAGCAGAAACCCAGGCACAGAATAGACCCAGATGCAATTCCTAGTCCAGTAAGTGCTGTATATATGTCAATTGTAGTCTGTGTGTTGGTGACCATCTGTGCATGCCTGAAACCTGAATTTCACCTCGCTAACCCTACATCATTAATCCTTTACCCTTTCCTTGCTGTCTTCTGCTTGCCCTATCAAAATGAGTAACATTACACCACATGAGGTTATTAAAATCATCTGTGATAAATGGTGAGGCAATAGAAACCAGAGTGTTTCAGAAACAGATCATGAAGAATGTCTCCCCTTCTTTGTCTGATCTTTAGGATATTGCCTTCATCAGATTCCAACTGGCATTTTCAGTGTAAGCCAGCAGTATAAATGTGCATACAGTGTGTGTCTCATGCACAGCATGAGCCTGTGTAGCCACGTTTTCTACCAGTCTGGATCAGAATTTGATTATGGTTCTTGTTGATACACCAGTATTGGGCCAGTGCTTTGAAGTTCTAAAATTGCAGATGAACTGTTTTGTCTTGATGTTAATTCCTGATATAAATCTTCTAGTCGCTTAGTATGAGGCGTGGGGAGCTATAAACATTCTCTCATTATCTGTGCTCATACATAACCATTAAATTTTGAGTTTGAAAATTTAATGTTTATGTTAGAGAATCTTACATAAAGAAATTAAAAAGCAGCTACCTTTTGGATGGGAAGAAAAACAAAGCATGTTTGGCTTTTTGTCACCCTGTGTCACTTCTTCCTCATTTAGTCAAAGTTCATCATGTAACAGGTACCAGTGGTGAGATCACCAACATCAGTCAGTCTGTAGACTTTTGAAATGAGACTAGATTTATCCTAGAGTAGTCGCTGTCTGAAGTTATGGGAGGCTTTCTGCTGGCAGCTTGGAATCCACAGTGAGAGGGTAGAAGTTCTGCCATGCAAACTTCTGCTTTTTAGAATTTACTGTAGGCAAAGGCATATGTGTTTGGTGGCAAAATAAGATCAGAAGAAAGAATGTTAACTTAAATTCTTTCATTCAGTTATCTGTATGGATACAGATTATGTACACAGTTTAAACCAAGGGTCCTCAAACTACAGCCCGCAGGCTGGGTGTGGCCCCCTAGAGTCCTTAATCTGGCCCGCCCCCACCCCTCCGCTGGGGGTTGGGGGCGGAAATCAAGCAGCCCCATCCTCTTCCTCCTCCTCCTCCTCCACTGTGATGCACAGCGGGCGAGAGGCGGGGGCGTCTCCTCTGCCAGGCAAGCAGTGTCGGCAGCCTCTGGACTGCGAGCTCCAGCCACCT
>JAWWLV010000180.1:14914551-14935217 GCA_035041135.1 Platyrinchus mystaceus | reverse complement strand
TTGCATAGGAATTCGTTCATTTTTTTCCAAACTATAGTCCGGCCCCCCACAGTGTCTGAGGGACAGGGAACCAGCCCCTGACAGTGTCTGAGGACAGGGAACCGGCCCCCTGTTTGAAAAGTTTGAGGACCCCTGGTTTAAACTGTGTACAACTAAATTCTCTGTTCTTAGGCAAAAGTCAGTGGATATTTCAGTAAATTAAAACTGTTTAATAAATTTCCATTACCTTAAGCATATTTGCAATAATGAAGAATTTGAAATATTAAGAAATTTAATATATTTGCAGGCTTTGAAGTTTAAGTTTAATTCATTGAAAAGTCTACTGAAATGTCACTTTCCACATCCTCAGAATTCAAATCACAAACCCTTGAGCACCACAAAGTAATGAAGACTTCCACCTGAGCTTGCAAGCATCTGTCTTTAGGTCAGAGTTACAGTGGTTAGAAATAAATTCTTACTATGAAAATAGTGGGAACATAACAGAAAGAAAAAGCCAAGTTACCTACAGACTTCAGCTTGAGGATTACAGAAGCTACTGATTTTAATTTGATTAGAACCATACAGGGGAATACTACCAAAAATTCCTTTCTTGATCTGAGTTTCGCTTTTATAAGTTCAGATCAGGCCTTAAAACACAAAATATGCTGCTAATAAGAATACCTAGGGAAAAATACTATTTGCAGCTTGTAATTTATTGATAGTCATTAAGTATAGTTTGAAATCAAACTGAGAGGTGACTGCTTGACAAAACTTACTTTCTTAAGACTTCTTAATTTAGAGATAGTAATGCTTTTCTCCAGTCCCCTTTTCATTGCCTTACAGTTTTTGTACTTTACAGTACTTTGAAACTAAGCCTCCAAGTGTTAACATGGTGTTTTCCAACATAGATTCAAGTGATTGAAGATGACAGAAGTAACCGTGGGTCAGAACCTTTTGTCACTGGAGTGAGAGGGCAGGTACCACCTCTTGTTACTACGAATTTCTTGGTCAAGGATCAAGGTAAATATTTTTCTTTTCCTAAACAAACAAAACACAAACCCGAAAGAGTCAGTGACAGAACTGTCTGTGTCTTTAAAGGAAAAGTTTGAGGAATGATTTCAGTTGCTGGGGATGTGTGTTTTACCAACAAAAGCTTACTTTCAGGTTCTGTGTTGATTTGATCTAAATTTAGGTTCTCCTGATTGTTTGGTAGCTAGTAATCAATTTGCAGGTAAAAAATGTTTTCCAAGGCAGATATCTAGTACCAGCATTAGCAGAGATATCAGAAAGCAGCAAATGAAGCCTCTTCTGGAGAGCAATATAAACAACACTTCAGAACTGAAATGTACTATCAATATCATTAGAATGGGTCAGGGAAATTGTATTTTTTAAAATTAAATGGAATGTAATAGAGAAACAATATTTCACCTTTTAATCTCCCACAATTTTTTTTGAGTTTTAAAGTTCCAGAAAAGAATGCAGAATCCGATTCTATGGTCAAGTGTTTTACTCTTCAGCCAAAATTACAAAATCAAACAGTAGAAAAGTTTGAGTAGAGTTTTCTGTCTACAGTATGTTTTAGTCTGCAAAAAGAGTGAAACAGGAATGCCTTTTTAGAGGTATAGGTTGATGTGGAGTCAAGTTCATTTGTTTTGAGTTAAGGACTTTTATGTTGTTAATCATAAAGAGGTATTTTATTTGGAATTCAGGTTTTCCAGAGATTGAAACTGATTGTTTACATAAGCTCTTAGTATCTGTCTGTGGCTTAACAACACAACTGAAGGTATCTTTGTTTCTGCTCTTGAATATAACCTTAACTTGTGCTGAAATTTGTGGGGATTTTTTATTTGTTGCCCAGGTAATGCAAGTCCCCGCTACATAAGATGCACATCTTACAATATTCCCTGCACCTCTGATATGGCCAAACAGTCCCAGGTTCCCCTTGCTGCTGTCATAAAGCCGCTGGCTGCGCTGCCGCTGGAGGAGGTGAGAACCACGGGTGGGGTTACTGGTGCCCTGTATGTCCTCGGAACTCGCCAGGAGAGTGCTGTTGGATGACAGCTTTTAACATATGTGTGGAGAGGGCATGGTTAGGTAATGAAGACTAGGTAAACCTTGATTGTCCAGCATGTGTGTGATAGAGATCTGTAAAGCAGAAGAATGTTGTGTTTAAAACATTTAATATTTTGATTGCTGTGATAATTTCATTTTTTTTTGCAGTAGCTGTCAAGCACCGTGACTAAACCAAAATACTAGGATGGTCACAAAGGCATACACTTCATCTAATTTCAGTTTCTTTCTTAGTCTAAAGTATTTAAATGGCTACTAATCACAGGTGTGAAGTCTTTTCTAGAATACCAAGTTGTGAAATTAGGGGAGAATGTATGAAATAGCACTGGTTAAGCTGCCTAGTGTGCATGCACAGCACTGTGTGGGATGACAGCACAACACTGAGTATGGGGCACTGCTGAACTGCACTTGTGTTTCCGCCCTTCCCTCTGCAGCACTTATTTCCTTCTAGGTGTAATGTGTGGTTGGTTAGCCTTTTACCCACTCATATTTGGTTGCTGAGAACATGAAACCTTCAAGACTATTACAGAGTTAGACATTTTGTTAAATAGTCTAAATACTCTGGCTACTGTGTAGTGTTAGCCTGCTTGGAGCAGTGTCATAAAGACAAACAGGCTCATTAAATTTGGATGCATACGTCTGCAGTGTTTTGTGCCCCGTTAAACCTAAGTTTAGCATCTGCTGAGGAAAGTAATTTTCTCTGGGCTTTTAAGGGTGTTTTTTTCCTATTGCATTTCGTTAGTGTTCCCAACCTATGGTTTGAATTTCAAAAACCGGTCTGTGATAAAACTGGGCTGTGGCTGAAGTTTAAAAGGAGCACAGTAGGAGAATGTGGTCTTTTCTGAGTAACTTGGAGGCTTGTGGATCTCTACATTTTTAGAGAAGCTTTACAAATAAATAGTTGTTCGGTCTTCTGGTGTGTTTAGGCTTTGAACAAACACTTGCGATATCCAGAAAAAACATGGCTAGGATCAGAAAATTGCTCTGGAGACCAGTCAGCTTCTACTATTTGGAAGTTCTTTATGGTGAGGACAGGCTCCTTGTGGAGGGGCCTTTCCAACAGATGAACTGCTTTTCAGAGCAGTAAGATTGTAAATAGAGCTAAAGCTTTACACATCAGTAATGAGAGGATAAATATCTCAGGAAAATAGTATCTCATGAAACTATAGCATTCAGATAAATCTAGAATATGTAAAAATTTAGCACCTGGTTGCCAAGTACAGGACCTTTGCCCTATGTTAAGGCACTGTTCAGAAAACCAAGCTTGAGGCTTTGGAAAGAAGTATCTCTGTGTCTTCTGTGAGTAAGTGGTTAGTAACAAGTTATGCATAGCACTGCAGGTTTACAGCACCCTTGTAGTTTGCTTGCATGTCACAGAGGGGAGAGGCTGAGGAAAAAGGCTGATTGTGTTGAAGTACAAAACCAACGTTGCCTGCCATTCAAAAAACTTCAAAATTTGTTTCCTCTGAAGAGGTCAGCCTGTGCTATAGGAAATGAGAAACTCTGGCAGCAAAACCATTGTACTGTCAAAAAATAATTAGTGGGGTTGAATGAAAGATGTGACACATCTGTTGCATGAAGAGGAAAGTGACTGGAGCATTTGTTCAACTCCTGCTCAGTGAATATGTTGTCTATTAAACATGATCAGAGGTTTAGGGTAACTGAGAGACTTAAGACCAGAAACCTTTACTGATAGAAAATTTAAAAAGAAGTAGTTAAACTTTCTTTTGCGCTAGGTTCTTAATTATGAAGGGTGCTTTGAACTATGAATGCAGCTTGTAACTTATATGAGTTCTGTCTCAATCACTTTAAAGTGCTGATGTTGAGAAGCTGCAGAAGTTGCCAAGCATCTTATTCTAGTTTAGATGCGAAAAGATTATATTATCAGTAACAGTTCAAAAATGGTATCACTACATGACAGTTTTGAGGACTTGCTGTACAGTGGGGTCAAGACAACAAGAACTTGTGGCTATAATGTGTTTCATGGTGGAATTCAAAACTAAGTCTTATCAGACTAAATTTTTTAAAATAGATGTTCTGTGTTCTTGAATATATGCAATGCAATGACTGGCTTTGCTTTTGTCAAAAAGCTTGCTTTTTATAAAGGAAGGAGATAGGAGATGAAGAGTTACCTTTTTTTTTTTTAATTGTGTGCTCACTCCCATGAGGTTATCACAGTCATTCTTTCAGTCTTTTTTGTACACTCAGGATACATCTCTGCTGTGTGTTGCAGTCCTGTTCTTCAGATAGGCTCCTGACAAAGTGGGATAGCCCATTAATGACTCGCCCACAAAGAACTGCTGTGCTAGAGCTTGAACTGGAAAGCATTTATGAAATACTTGTTCAGGCTTCTCTCATCCCCTGCACACTGTCCCACGGTTGCCAAAGTGTTAAATGCTATGCAATGTACAGGGAGATAGTTTTAAGCTCTGCGTTACGTGTGGTCACTTTTTTCTCATCATCATGTGACCTTTCTTTTCATGTGTTTTTTCTCCTACTTCCACAGACCCTTCCTTATTTGGTAGACCATGGAGAATCCGGTCCTGTCCGATGTAATAGGTGCAAAGCTTACATGTGCCCTTTTATGCAATTCATTGAGGGTGGAAGGAGGTTCCAGTGTTGTTTCTGCAGTTGTGTCACTGAGGGTAAGATTTCTTCCAGAAATCAGTCTATAGGCTCTGTTGGAAAGGTCTTTGAACAAGATGCAGGCAAATAAATCTTTATCATGTTATGATCATTTATAATGAATGCTGTGCTTTAGTGTGTGTCTAGTCTTGTAAAAAAATCATTATAAGGCGTATTCAGTGCTCAGTTCTGAAATTATGTTCAGATTCAGTACGTGCTTATGCATTGCAGTATTGTACCAAGTTTTTAATGTGAGATTTTTGTAGCATAATGCCTGGTGGTTTGGAAAACTATTACTGTATTTTCTTAGGGTATTTCATATATATGTTTTTCTTTGACAAACAGATGTAAATCTAGTCAGAAGCATGAGTTAGGATTTTTTTTCCTCACAAAGCTCGCCTAGACAGTGCCTAGAGATGAGATTGCAGGTAACTCTGTTGTAGCTGAGTAGGAGTGTTCAGTGCAGGCCAGTAAGTTGCTCTTCTAAATTAATATAAGATGTGCTTCCTTTTAAGCAGAATTCACAATCTGCTGCTCATAGCATGACATCTCTAGATTTGTTTTGAAGGCACAGTGGAATGTAAGGTACAACAAACCTTATAATGCTATTTTCAGTATTTCATTTTTTAACACTGGTGGCTTTTAATGGACTATTCTTACCACCTCAGTTACGCTGTACAACTGTTTTTACTAACCAAAATGGGGATTAGAAATGGCCAACTTTAAAAATCAGTTTTGTCTGGTGATTTTCAGCCTGTGTACATTCCCTGTCCCTGCTCACTCAGCAGATGTATGAATGGCTATACCTGTAACAACTGAGCAAAGGCAGAAAAAGGAGGGATGCTGAGAGACTGCTGATGAAAACAATGCTGTGAAAATACAATGTAGCTGTACCTAAAACTTGAGGACAAATTTTGTTTTCTCTGCAAAAACAATCAGGCAATTAGTTTGTACCGGCTGGATACTTGGAGAGAAGAGTGATAGGTTCTTACATATAGTCTTAATATTACTTTTTGTTTTGAGCTTTTGAAACTTTGAATGTTTAGAATAATTTAAATGTGGTGGGAATGGTCATTACAGGTAATCTCATTTTATTCTCCCTTGGAGCTATATAGACAGGTACAGCTGGAATACATATTGTCACCCTGACAGTTCTGCATGACTCTGTCACGGTAGTTCTTGGGGCACAAGAGAAATGCTTTGTTTCTGCAGCTGACTTTTGTAGGCAAAAACTGAGTTTTAGTTGTTGCCCATTTTATTTTCTGATGCCTGGTACCAGCACAGAAGTACTGGGCACTGGACTTTCTTAATCCACCATAAGAAGTACCCTGTCTATTCTCATAAAAGGATTAGGGCAGCCTCTGCACGCCACAGTGCCTGGAGGATTTACTCTTGTGCAGAATGGGAAGGGAAGGAAAAAAACTAATTCATATAGCACAATAAGGAGCTCAGTATTTTAGTAAGCCTGATGGGAGTCAGTAATGTTGTAGCCTGTAATTTACCTCAAACTCTATTTTAAGTCATTTGTTACTACTTATATGAGATGGTTATGTTTTTCCTTTGGACTAAATCCTTCAGAATAATCCTTAAAGTGTGTTGTAGTGATGTTTCTGATATGAAATGTAAAATGAGAATAGAAAGGTGATCCAAGAAAAATACAGCATTGACTATATAGTGTATCATCTGGTGAGTGAGACAAACTGGAATAAGTTTGTTTTTTTGCTTTAATGATGTTCTTAAATTGCAGTAATATTTTTTAGTAATACTTGTGTGCTAGCCCAGAGTGCTAGCTAACTTTCCTGGAGTTTTATTTGAAACAGCTGTTGTCATGTTGGCTCTCTAGTCCCAGTGTTTATCATGGGCATGTCACGGAACTTAATGATTTTTCCTTTCCCAGTGCCACCTCACTACTTCCAGCATTTGGATCATACTGGAAAGCGAGTAGACTTCTATGACCGACCTGAGTTGTCATTGGGGTCTTATGAGTTTCTAGCAACCGTTGACTATTGCAAGGTACAGTAATATGTGTTTATTACTATATTTTGCTTTTAAATAAAAAGGCTATTTTCTGAAAAGTAGGAATGACATGAACTGTCTGGGGCTGATTTCTATCTGGCAGATATAATTATCAGCATTAATCCAACCCACTTTTTTGTGTAAAATAACATGCTTGTCTGCTTACTTGCCAAAGCAAAGGAAGTCCTGATCACACATGACATAATATAATTTTATTACAGCTGTCTCTCTCATTTTTGTTTTTCTGGAGCCATATGAGCAGCTATAGCTGCTGTTACCTTAGGAATTCTACAGAAGGGACTCTTGTGCAGTAGTCTTTGGGGGGCAGAGGGGATTGTAGGAGAGATTCAAGACAGGTACAGTAGTAACTATGCAATGTGCCACCTGTTGCCTAAGGTAGACCTTACCTACTGAACTTAATTTCAAATAAAGCCATAGTGGTTAAAAGCACAAGAATAGTGTAGAAAATACATGTTGTCAGAGGAGGTTTGCCTTTAAATTAAAGATTTAAATAACAATTAACTTCTAAGGAATAGGAAAAATATGTGCAAGGTATTTATTCAAACAGTTTACATTTCTGCTGAAGTATATGCTGGGAAAATAGAAGTCTAAATGTTGCAACTTTATACCGGTTGCCTTCTGATGCCTCAGCTTTACTTCAAGAGAAAAAAACCAATTATCTTCTAACAGCATAAGAAGAATTTTTAATTCAAACAAGATGCGATCTTCCCACCTTTAAGAACGAAAAGGTTGCAGTTCTTGGAGAGGAAAATCTTTTGCTTTATATTGGTAAAATCACCGATAACGAATCTGGTCAGATTTCAAAGTCTTGAGAACTGGCAGGAATCTTCCCTGTCTACTTTTGTGATCCAGCTTAGTCATGTAAGTGAATGATTTAGTCATAACTAGCTTGTTCTTCTCCGACCAGTGGTAAAATCAGTTTAGGGCATTTAACACCAGTCCATTTCAATCGCAATGTGATTACATGTCTGTTAGTTGGAAAAGGGTGGGAGAATGCTCTGAAGAAGCAAGTGCTGCTCATGAGTACATAAGTACATGAAAGCTATGAGAGTTTTGACCAGCATTTGTCTGTTTTAGAGAGCTGTTATGTGAGCTATGTTGCATGGCAGTAATGTGATTTCATGCCCCTCTTCCACAGAATAACAAGTTTCCCAGTCCACCTGCTTTCATTTTCATGATTGATGTGTCTTACAATGCTGTGAAGAGTGGCTTAGTGAGGCTACTATGTGAAGAATTAAAGTCACTCCTGGATTACCTGCCCAGGTAGGTATATTGTGAACTACTGTAGCCAGTGAAAATGGAGGATACTGTTACTTTTCTCTTAAAAAACCCCATAGAAATTAAGAAATTATTTGATAATCCTGTCAAGCTTTTCTTCAGAAAAGGACCAAACAGAACATTTTCCTTGATACCCTTGTAGGTGAAAATAAATTTTACTTCCATTCATTTTTCCCTTACTGTGTTGGGTTATGTGTAATGGTTTCCCTTTCTGCTTAGATGTGAAGACAAGTATGTCTCTTACAGGGAAGGCAACATGGAAGAATCAGCCATTCGAGTAGGCTTTGTCACCTACAACAAGGTGTTACACTTCTATAACGTGAAGAGCTCACTGGCACAGCCACAAATGATGGTTGTCTCAGATGTGACAGATATGTTTGTGCCACTCCTGGACGGTTTTCTGGTGAACGTGAATGAGTCCAGGACAGTTATTACCAGGTAATATAAATTGTTTTACAATGTTTGTAGTAAAATACTTGTTTGGTAGATTCAAATGTTGTGTGCTTAACTGTCGTGTTACTCACCGAGAAGTGTCTCCATGTACTTTAACTTCCTATGCTCTTTGAGATTAAACTGGCAAAGTAGAATGGGAAAATTCATGGGCTAAGTGTGTATTTGGCTCATAGACCAGCATGGCAGAAAATATATATATAAGGGGATTTAGTGCAGAAGGGCATTTCTGGGGAGAAGGAAAAACAATCACACACTAAAAACCCCCCACCCAAAACAAAGCTACAACAAAACACAACTAGAATGATGCAGAGTGAAAGCTGTAACAATACTGAGTCACTGTCTTTAAGGCAACTGCTTAAATAATTGCAAACTGAGACAACAGTGGTGTCCAATTTTGGTTCTGTGGAGAAAATAGAGCAAATGGGATAGAGAAGATAAAATCTAGAAGGAAAGAAACTAATCAGCAAAGTTTTTGTAAACTATTTAACGTGATACTTGGACTGTAATTAAACTGTGGTGTGTAACTAACTACATTTTGTAATCTAGACCTGGCACTGCATGTTTTTAGAGAAGGTTTCCAGCCTGTTTTGTAATGCATTAACAAGCCTAAATACAAAACTGTGGATTAAACCTATTAATCTTTGGATAGTACACAGGATGCTTGGCAAACAGAGGCCAATTGTCACTAGTATTTCCTAAGAATTTACTTATCTATTATATATCGGGATATATTAAAAGAGAAGGAATACAGAAGAGCTATGGGAGTAGGCATAGTTGAGGCTATACAGCAAACACTGAGATTATGGGTGAGAGAAGCCAATGAAGAATAACAAAGGATTTTTTTCATAGCTGAGATGTCAAATACTGTAAAAAATATGTAAATTTACAGACATGTTGGGGACTTCTGTTTATACCACCTCAGTCTTGTAGATCATCAACTACAACTGTGTGGCTTTTTCAATTAAATAGAATCTTGAAATCATCTTTTTTTTTCTTGTTCTTTGATAGTTTGCTGGATCAGATTCCAGAAATGTTTGCAGACACGAGAGAAACAGAAACTGTTTTTGCACCTGTGATTCAAGCAGGGCTGGAGGCGCTGAAGGTTAGTAAATGTGTTGTTATGACAAACTGTTTTCAGCCCAAGTACTTTGAAGTTCATATTCTGCTAACACACACTAATAATACACTAATAATACACAAATAACACACTAAATTCTAAACCTTTTTGTAAGCTCCTTGCGGTAGGTGCATGACATGTAGGGAGTACTTGGCTCATTCTTCAAGCGCATGTACCTTCAGTTTTATGTAGCTAGCTATATGTTCTCTACCCAATTCTTTTTAAAATATTTTTTCAAAGTACAAGACATATGGCTTGCTCTCAGTTATCTGTCTGGGTTTTGCTTTAAACAGTTTATATAACCTACAGGAAAAAAAAACCCCTCCAGCCTTAAAACAAAGTGCTAAAGTCTCTTAAGCCTTATGGAGATGTTCTGTAATTTGGTATCTTTCTAATCCTGTGCCTGAAATCCTAGTAGAATCTTAAATAAAAAGAGAGAATGCCATTTGTTGAAGTTGTCCACAATAATGTGCTAACCAAGTAAACCTTTCCTAAAGTTCTTCTATTCTAGTACTTCATCCAGATGAACTTCAGCATGTTTAAGTGTGACTTGTATCTACTGATCGAGTTGATTACCTGTATGATTCTGCCCAAAACTGCTGACAGTTTGCTCTATTTATCTGCCATGTCATGGAATCATTTTGGTTGGAAAAGACCTTTAAGATCAAGTCCAGCCATTCATCCAGCACTGCCAAGTCCATCACTAAACCATGTCCCTAAGTGACACAGCCACATGTCTTTTAAATACCTACAAGAGATGGTGACTCCACCACTTGCCTGGGCAGCCTGTTCCAATGCTTGACAGTGCTTTCAGTGAAGAAGTGTTTCCCCATATCTGATCTAAACCTCCCCTGGTGCAAGCTGAGGCCTATTGAGGCCTCTTGTCCTATTGCTTGTTACTGGGGAGAAGAGGCTGACCCCCGCCTGGCTACCGCTTCTTTCAGGTAGTTGTAGAGAGTGAGGTCTCCTGTGAGCCTTCATTTCTCCAGGCTAAACAACCCCAGTTCCCTCAGCCACTCCTCAAGGAAGACTGGTGCTCCAGACCCTTCACCAGCTCTGTAGCCCTTCTCTAGACATGCTACAGCTCATCAATCTCCTTCTTGAAGTGAGGGGCCCAAAAGGTCAAGGTGCAGCCTTCTCAGTGCTGAGTACAGGGGGATAATCCTTAAAAGTCTCTCTTAAACTCAGTTTTCATGACAATTGTTAATCAAGAAATAATAAAAATTACTGATTGATTTTTGTACATACTGCATGTGTCAGAGAAAATAACCTACTAAACATAGGCTACTGTTGACACAGGGTGTTGGTTTAAAATTAATGATCTGTTGAAGCTCAGATTACAAAATTCTTTGCCATTTCTGTAACATTTTTCCCCAAAACTCAGTAGCTGCAAATCAGGGAAGAAGGCAGTGCAACATGTTTGCTCAAAACCTTTTGTATCTGGGTCCTGCTTACTGTTCTGTCTCTTTGGAGCAAGTCCTTTTCTCCCTGCCATGGAACTAGCACAAATCCAGTAGAACTGAAACTTGCCTTTCTGTAACTCACCAGTAATCTGTGCTCTCTGTGTTGGACAACAGGGAAGTAACTGAGTGACAATCAGCCTGTGTGTCTGGAGAGAGTCACCCTGACATGAAAGTGTGATGAGGATGCTTGAATGTTTGTTCTTGAATTGCAGTTTCCTTTACAAAACTAATTCGTATATAACATTCAAAAATGTTTCTAACCTCCATTATTGTACTCACTTTCCTGCAGGCAGCTGAATGTGCTGGCAAACTCTTCATTTTCCACACCTCTCTGCCTATCGCAGAGGCTCCAGGAAAGTTAAAGAACAGGGATGATAGGAAACTGATCAACACAGATAAGGAGAAGGTAATAAAGATTTTCATGATCCTTACATAAGGGTGTATATTACACTCTTTATGGAATAAAATAACTGGAACAACATTTTAAAAATCACAAGGATAGCACATAATGTAACAGTCCCAGCTAATATCTTTTAACATTCCCCTTTTATTTTCCATTCCCCAGCTGGGCTGTGGATACTTGACATCTTAAGGACAGCTCTCTGGTCTAGGAACAAGAAGAGTTAGCTCTAGATTATTATACAGGGTAAAATACTGAATCTGGGTTAAAGTAAATGTGCTGAACTTACAATTAAAGAAAAATGTGTAATAATTTTCATAATAATTAACTGTTTTTCAAAGGCAGACTCAGGAAGAATTTATATGATCCTAATTTCCCTGAAGAGAGACTTTAAGTATAGAAGTGCATTGACTGGGATTATAAACTGTATCTCACTTTCCTTTTCTTGCCACAAACTTCTGATCTCATCTTTGATTTAATTTCTTAGACTTTGTTTCAACCACAGACAAGCTTTTACAATAACGTGGCCAAGGACTGTGTGGCCCAGGGCTGCTGTGTGGATCTATTCCTGTTTCCAAACCAGTATTTGGATGTTGCCACACTGGGTGTAGTACCTTACCAGACGGGAGGCTCCATTTATAAGTATGCATATTTCCAGGTAGGAGTGACATTGACTCAGACTGGTATTTGATAGAAGTAAGAATTATTGTTTAGTTAAGAGTTCTATTTTCATAGTGTAAGTTGTACTGAAGAAGTATTTATTTGGAAATAAATGGCAAATTAAATTTCAAGATGTTCACCAAAATGATTTTGTTAGCTTTGTGTCTTTGCACAAACATCTCTGTTAATAACAAAATCCACAACAGGAAGAGAGTTATGCTGTTACCTTTTAGCACAGTATTTTATTAGCAGGGCACTGAGCCTTGTATGATGGCTGACTTTCACAGTAAGACTGCAGGAGGTAGTATCTGGTTTTAAATTACTTTATGGTTTATGAAGCAGCTCTGATTTATGGGAATATGAAACTTCAATTACTGCTTGTCTTCTAGCTGGAGACAGACCAGGATAGATTCCTGAATGACTTGAGAAGAGATGTCCAGAAAGAAGTGGGATTTGATGCTGTAATGAGGGTGCGCACAAGCACAGGTGGGTGTTAGCTCGGATGTATCTTAACAAATTGACTACTTCAAGCATGTCCCATGGGAAGTAAGAGATTTTCCCCTAATTTAAAATGTATTGAGACTAGGCTATGCAAAAAGCTCTGCTAAAGCTTTGGGGTTCTAAGGCTTTGTTGAAACTGTGGAACAACCCCTGCAGCAATCTGCCAGGATAACTTAGTGTCAGTTCCAAAGGCTGTCTGTCTTTTTATTCTGTTGAAAGTTGTGGTTCATGTTGGGTTTTTTCCACTTTTAGGTATTCGAGCAACTGACTTTTTTGGAGCTTTCTATATGAGCAACACAACTGATGTAGAGATGGCAGGTTTGGACTGTGATAAAACAATTACAGTGGAATTCAAGCATGATGACAAATTGAGTGAAGACAGTGGTGCACTCCTTCAGGTGAGGGGGGTAGGCTTTCTAGGAGAAAGAAGTGAGTTGACAGTTGAACTGAATTATTAGACATTTCTTAAGGAACTGTTTGTTCTTTCTCTACTTTACTATACCCTTGATCTTTCAGCGTACTTGCTCTCAGGTTGACCTTGACTACTTCAAATTACAGTCTTATTTTCTAAGACTAGGTCCCTTAATACAACTGCTAAAATTGCTGCTTGTTATTATTCATTGACCCCAATTCTTAGCATATGCTTTTAGCGTATTGTGCAAGGCTTTTATATAATTATCTAATTTGTTTATGCATCTGAGTCCTAGATTGTAATGAAGTATATTCAAGCCCTGACCTTCTTATTGTAGCATGACCTCATTTTTCTATATCCTGGCATTTTTGTCTCCTACAGTGTGCTCTGTTATACACAAGTTGTGCAGGACAGCGACGACTCCGCATTCACAACCTCTCCTTGAACTGTTGCACACAACTTGCTGACCTCTATCGAAACTGTGAGACAGACACACTCATCAACTACTTGGCTAAGTATGGTAAGGGTAGTTATGGTAACAAGAATTGCAACCTTTAACTGCTGGTAAAATGCCTGTTGTCATCCAATGACACCTGTTTATTCTTCTTACTTCAAATGTCAGGTGGGAATCCTGATACTTCAGTCAGAAAGAGCATAGAGCTGTGACAATACTATTGCTGGTTAAGGCAGGAGGTTAGATGGAGGGTGTAGGCTTATTTTTCATACAGATTCTTGTCTAAATATTTTTAGTAACAGTTTGTATTGACAGCTGTCTGAATTCATCCTTGCATTTATTTTTGTACTGGTTTAGTTCATTCTTTAACTGTTTCAGAATTATGCTCTGGCAATAGGAAATGGTGGCCTTTGTTCATAGGTCTGGGTTAAATATCATACTCTCTTGCATTGTACCCTATTCACACTTTCTAGTTTGCAGTAAAAGCCTAGGAATCAACAGAGATTTAGAGTTGTGTATGTTTATTGCCATTAAAATGACAGAAACCGTCCATTTTCAGACCTTTAAAGAAAGATGGCCAGGCTATAAAAGGAGTTTTTATAGAACCCCATGTTTTCAATTATGATGTGTATTTCAAGTACAGGGGAGATAGAGAGTTCAAGAATATGTAATAAAACAGAGTAAATGAGCTTCTTCGGGGTCTTCAAACTTGTAGGAAAGTGATGATATATTGAAGGGAAAGGAATGAACACTTCCATAAACAATAGTTGTTTAGATTTACTTAGTGGAAGTAGTGTTGGGTTTTTTTCTGTTCATGAGCACTCACTTGACAGCAGTCCCTCTCTTTCCTCTTTCTGTGCAGCATATCGTGGAGTTCTGAGTAGTCCAGTAAAGACTGTACGAGATGCACTGATCAACCAGTGTGCCCAGATCCTTGCTTGCTATCGAAAGAACTGTGCTAGTCCCTCTTCTGCTGGACAGGTAAACTCTGATGCTTTTGCTTGAATCCCAGGCTCAGGAGTTAAAAGTGATGACATCAGCTTCCTAATTAGCCACTCAAATAAAGTCAATTGCTTTGCTCAGCAGAAATTTGCAAAGAGAAGAGTCAGGAAAGTAGAGAGGCTGCAAGTAAAACTATAGCTGAGAATGGCATCTTGAACATCTGTCTGGAGCCCAGGGAACACTGCCTGCTTCAGGGATAAGTTTTATGTTTCTTTTGCAAGTCCGTGATATATTGAGGCTATCAGCTTTCACTCCTCACAGCTGTACCACACTTTGTTGGTTCATGCAAGCTTCATTTTGTCAAACATAGGCTTAGTCAGCAGGACAGCTGACCAACTTCTGTCTGCTTGTGACTTGTAGCTGATCCTCCCTGAATGCATGAAGCTGCTTCCTGTGTACTTGAATTGTGTGTTGAAGAGTGATGTCCTTCAGCCTGGTCCGGAGGTCACAACGGATGACCGTGCCTACATTCGGCAGTTAGTGACATCCATGGATGTCGCCGAAACAAATGTTTTCTTTTATCCCAGGCTTTTGCCTCTGGTGAGTAATTCAGGATATTCTTACCGCATAAGACTTGCTGTCATCTTGACTTGTCTTAAGGACTGGCATTTATTTGTTAGCAAGGGAAAGTTATTTGAGAAGTATTTGCATCTGTTGGGATATTTCACTTAATTTCACTCAGTGATAGATGCGTTACTGCATCTTGTGAACTTGCTGAAGGATACTTTCTTTCCTGAGCTGTGAGCATATGAATAGTGGCAAAGACACTTTTGATCCTTTCATAGGCTTTTTTCAAAAGTCCTGAAGCTTCTTACAACTTTTTGTAGTAATTTTCATCATTGAAAGGCAACTCTATGTACCATTCCGACTTTTCAGTAGCATAGTTGCTGGAATAATACTAAAAACTAATTACATTCCTAGTCCAGGAGGTTATATTGGAATTTCAAAGTAATTTCACAGAAGCCTTATATTCTTTTGCTGACCAAGAATCTCTCTGTGTCACATTCAGTAAGAAAACTGAGCTAAGGAAGATGATACCTCAGTCACAGCTCTTGTAGTCTTACGAGTCCTAAAAATGAGTCTTAGTGGCAGAAATTTTCAGGACTTCTTAAGATGTTTTATAACCTTGATTTTATTTTACTTATTTTAATTTTTATTTCACACTAAAACAGACCAAAGCAGATGTTGACAGTGATTCCTTGCCAGCAGCCATTCGGAACTCAGAGGAGCGTCTGTCCAAGGGTGACATATACCTGCTGGAGAATGGGCTGAACATCTTTGTGTGGGTGGGAATCAACGTGCAGCAAGGCCTGATCCAGAACCTCTTTGGCGTGTCATCCTTCGGTCAGATTAGCAACACCTTGGTGAGCTGGATGGCAGTGTGGGAGCTCCTGTCTGTCATAGTCACCCAAAACTTAAAACAATGAGAAAATCAGTTGAGAAAATAGTGTTACATTTTTCATATTGGGAACAAGAGAAGCACAGATATGTGAAACTAGTGGAAATGTCCCTAGTCTGGGCATGTTGGGCATGCTTTTGACTAGGTTTATTTGGCAAGCCACATCACTAACAGTGAAGAGAACAGCTGATATCTAAATGGAACAAATAACTGACCTTTAGTTCTGATATCGTGTTATATTCTCTTTTAAGTAGTTGAGGTCAAAGAGATTGTATGTTAATGGGGGTAGATATGTCCATACCCTTATATAATATGACAAAACTGCTGAGTTTTATTTAACATGGCTCTACTTCACATGACTAATGGGGATTGGATATCTTTCATTCCAGAGTGCCCTGCCTGTCTTGGAAAACCCTTTTTCAAAGAAAGTACGATCTATTGTTGACATGCTTCAAGGGCAGAGATCCCGCTACATGAAGGTAAAAATGTTGTCCCCCATTCACAGCTTTAAATCCCCATCCCTTTTTGTAGAGCAGGTGATACCTGATAATGCTGCAGTGCTGAACTTATACTTCCCAATCTCATAAATGTGATTCAGAGTTTTCAAGGATCTGAAAAAAATTTCACTAGTTTTGGAGTTTTGTGCTTACCATAGTTCTAAAACTAATTTTTTCAGACCTATTACGATATATTTCTGTACAAATCTTATATGTGGTATTTATCTTCTAGTTAGAAAGGATTGAGACTTAACCCAGCTGATTTACAGAAGTCAAAGCACATAAGCCATGTGAATCTGGTTATCAATCTTTGGGTTTTTGAGCCATTTGGCTTTTTGCTCTTTTTTCCCCAAGAAGACTAATTCTACTACCTACTCACTGTTGGTTTTGTTCTTGTTTTGTTTTGTTTGTTTTGTAGTTGATAATTGTGAAGCAAGAAGATAAGCTGGAAATGCTGTTCAAACACTTTCTAGTGGAGGACAAGAGCCTGAGTGGGGGGGCTTCATATGTGGACTTCCTATGTCACATGCACAAGGAGATTCGGCAGCTACTGAGCTAGAGGAGTGAGTGGTGCTGGAACTCAGCAGTGACATTTCAGTCTCCACTAATGACTTGATCAGAAGGCCCAGCGCCCTCAAAAAGGACAACATAGAAATCTGTACAATTCCATAATTTTTAATACATGTTGCATAAGCAGAAATCCTTTCAACCTTTCCCAATCCTATATGAGAGATAAAATATTTTCCTGGTGAGGGCTAAAAAAAAGAAAAGGCCTTTGATACCAGGTCTTTTATTTGCATCTAAATTGTTTCCTGTGTTTGGCAGGAGTTCACCCCCCACCCCATGCTCGCTAATCCTGTTGTAATGAATGTAGGGTTTTTTTCAGTTCACTGTACATGATTCAACATTGGGTGAAAAAGCGATAACTCTTCAGAATTTCTGGTAGCTGCTGTGTGTTCGTGTGGGTGTGTGCGCATGCTCCAAGTGTGAAGGTGATGCACAGGTGGGGAGGGCGAGAGGCAGGTCAGATGATGGGAGCTGGAGCAGCCAAGCATTTTTTGTCTTCTCTAAAGAGGGAAACATGATGTGTCAGAGCACAGACAGATATATCATGCGGCTGTCTGAACCAGAAAGCCTTGAAAAATTAAATGAGTGCTAAGTGAGGAGGCAGCAGGACAAATTTCTCTTCACAATCTTCCCTGTACTATAAGTTGCTGTGCAGATCTGTAATGGAATAATTAATAGTTCAGTGGCAAAAATCAACAGCTTCTAAACAGTATAGGAGTAGAGATGGTACTTCCTGTTGGCACGTGTGGTGACTCCTTTCCTTCTCATTGCATGGCTCTGTATTGTCCTACTCAATACATGTTCCATGGCCTCTCCCGCAGAGCTTACCTGTCAGATGGTGGTGGGAACAAAATCCTCTTAACCTTAAGCAGAAAATATTGTTAACAAGGTGATGGTGGGCTGTGTAGGAACTGGATGATAAGGAAGTGGCCATTTGCAACTATATTATTGTGAATCATAGCAAACAAGCAGGAGTTTGATTTATACTGATGTGAATTTTTGAGATTGCTTTGTACCCTGGAATACAAGGAAGGAGATACAAAAACTTAAGATTTAGACTGTACTGTAGTAGGTATCACATGTACCTGATTTCGGTTTTTGAAAGCATCTGGACCATAGTGAAGAGTTTCACTACTGGATGTTTATACCCTCCCCTGTTCCTCCTACTGATCAGCTTGCACAAAACCTTTTTATAAGCCTGTTCGTTAAACTAAAATACCTCAGACAGATTAATCCATCCACTTTGGCTGCTCTTCTGCTCCATTTTGCAAGGGTGGATGAGAAGACTCCTGTGAAGAGGGAGCTAGTGTAATCAAATTCAGAATTCTAAGGGCTTCGTTTATTCACTTTTGAAAGGGGGCTTGTATATTTTAGCTTGAACACTTAACAAGTGTTCTTCCAATACCCAGGAGTTTAAGCTACCAATAGCACTAAAAGTGGAAGGAAGAATGTGGATGGATTAGAGAACATGTTATCTGGGCTTGATATTTCATAAGAAAGTCCTTGTTAAGATCAGAAAAATATCTGGCTGTGGTTTTAGTTCCATATCCTGTAGCATGTATATAAATCCATTTTTCTTCTAATGCTGCTAGTTTGTCTTCCCTCCCATCACTACACAGAAAGGGGAATATGAAAATTGTAATGGAGAAACTCTTTCAGGATGTAGTTGACAGAACCTTCAGCATTTTTGTATGAATGTGGCCAACTTTTTACTCCATGTACTGCCTCCAACCAAAAAAACTAGAGGATTTTTAATCAGAGGGGAAAAAGGAACTTCCCAGAAATATAAGGCGCAGCAACCACAGACTTCCACAAATACTAATTTCTAGTATTAATATTGGGGGGTGTGGAGGTGGAAATGAAATCATGAATGAACCTTTCATTTTCTTCACTTGTTTTTCCAATGCATCTTTTAATTTGTAAAGAAATAAAAATATATTAAGATGTATTTTATGTCATTGTTAGTAAATAAACACTGCTTATTTTTCCAAACCCTGTATTTTGCGGGAGGGGGGAAATGGGAAGGGATGAAGTCTAACTCATTGCTCCTTTACAATCCAATCGTCTGCTAGTCAAATTCAGTCTCTTTTTTTCATTGTTGTTATTCACACTGAATGATAAGAAATTCAACAAGAGTCAACAGACAAAAGATACTGTTCAGTCTCAGTATTTGCTTAAGTGATTGGTTTTTGACTTCCTGCCCCCTCTGAACTTCCACTTTGCAAAGAGATTTCCCTTTTTGCTAACACAGCTTGAGTCATTGATTGGGGTGGGTTTTTTTGGTCTACTTTGGCAAGTATTGCCCTTACCTTGTGCAATGTCAATTTAATGACTTCTGTATTCTTAACTTTTCAGAGAAATAGAGCTCCTATTTCAGAGTTAAGAAAGCAGGGAAGTTGGGTGGATTGGTTGGGGGTTATGTTTTGTTTGGGAGAGGGGTGCTAATTACAAAAATAAAGTTCAGAGGGAACTGGCAGTATAACTTGACTGTAGCCTTGAACATTGATATTGTACAATTTCCTGATAACCTTAGAACAATTTGTATGAAAGCATATGACACTCATTGCTAAATATCCAATAATACTAAGTTTGCTGTAGAATATTTTTGAGATTACTCTTCTACAGAATGTATATAATATCCAGAATCTGCCATTGAACCGGTATTGTCATAATGGGCTTTGTGGATCTTGTACATTAATCATATGGAGTACATTGTGCAGCTCCCCTTCTGATGCTTGTGGGAATTGCCTTGCAGAGCCCATGTCTGTTGTACTCTGTTGGGAGCTCAGTGCAGGACCCTGTGGTGTGCTGCTGGAGCAGGGCCGAGCAGTGTTCACACCTAACTTTTCAAAGGAAAGGAGAAAGATTCCTGCTTTAACTTGTTCCTTACACAGATAAAGAAGACTTCTTTGCCTTGTGTCCATACTAAGTGATGTCCTGTATTATAACTGATAATTCTTAAGTATTGTTATTATATTAAGTTAGGTCTTAAGGAATTGAGTCTTTTAGCAGCTGTGTAACTGAGCAATTGAGTGGTAATTCTAGCATACTTCTGTTGGATTTACATAGTGTAGCCCAAACCAATTTCCCATTTATAGAATAATACCACAGGAGTTATTTAAGGTTGGTACAGAAAAGGTTGGTACAGCTTCAAGGAAGCTTTAAAACTACCTGTAGATATTAAAAAAACCCAAACAAACACAAGATTTCTGTTACTAAAAGGTGTTTTCTGTTCCCTCCCTTTATGGTCTTCAGCAGGAGTTAATCTGAGTGCTCTTTCGTGCAACACCTAAACGCCTGCTTGGTCGAGGAGCCGCCTCTGCAGATGCCTTCGCTCGAGGCTTGCTGTGCCTCAGTGGAACAGCACGGGCTTTTCCGTGTCAGCTGCAGGTACTGCTGGGGCAGGTGTGTGCACAGACGGATGCAGGAGCGGTAGAGGCAGAGAGGATTTACAGCCCCTTCAGCCACAGGACAGTGGGGTTGGAAGGGACCTACGAACGGGTCATCTTCTCCGGCCCCCCTGCAGCCAGGCTGCACGAACGCTGACAGAGCCGTGTTAGGTGTCGCTGCCCCTACGGGCTTCCACTATTCCTTGAGGGTCCGAGATGACCGAGCGGGAAGGCGGTGCCGCTCCCGCCCGGCCCCGCGCCCGGGCCCCTCCGCGCTCCGTGACGGCACCGCCGGGGGCGGGGCCGCTGCCACTTCCTGGGGCGGCGGGAACGGCCCAGGGAACGGGCATGGGGGGCGCGGGG
>JAWWLV010000180.1:14855766-14898668 GCA_035041135.1 Platyrinchus mystaceus | reverse complement strand
GGGATTTTTGCTCCGGAAATCCACCTGGCAAAACCATCCTCAGCCCCCGGGGGTGGCTGACTGGCAAACCCATGACACTACCCTAGGGAAGAAACTTTTTGGAACCAGGGGATTTTCCACCACTGACTATGAGGCTGTGGGAATGATGCCACCATTTCGGAAGTAGCAGTTGCATTATCTTCTTGGAAGGAACAGCAGGAGCAATACATATCCAGCTGTAATGTAATGGAAACAGGCTGAGAGTTATGTGATGCAAGTTTGAAGCACCAAGAAAAGTTTCCATACAGTTGCAAAAGAATTTGAGAAAAGATGAGTGAGAGGGGGCTTCATCAGAGTGTGTAAGTATCTAAGGGGGAGGGGTGCCAAGAGGATGGAGCCAGACTCTTCTTGGTGGTGCCAAGCAATAGGACAAGAGGTAATGGGTAGAAACTGATGCACAGGCAGTTCCACCCGAGTACGAGGAAGAACTTTGCTGTGCGGGTGACCTTGCACTGGAACAGATTGTCCGTAGAGGTTGTGGAGTCTCCCTCCACCATCTGTACTCAGTCTTGTGCCCTGTGCTTGAGCAGGGAGGTTGGATCAAACGACCCACTGCGGTCCTCTTTAACCTCACACATTCTGTGATTCCTTAAGTTCCATTTGAATTATTTGAAACAATCGTGATTTCTTCTGCTCTGGTTGAAGAGCAGAGTGTGTTTGCTCCTTCCTTGGTTAGGTTTGCCACAGAAAAAAGTTTTAGGGTGCGGACTGCTGCAGCTGTTACTGAGCCGTTCCACCTAACGCGGAAACTGTGGGGAACTTACTTAATTGTCATGGAATACCCTTTGCCTGGATAAACAGGATGGGGGTGGGAAATGGACGTTGCACCGGGAAGGGGCGGGTTTCCCGTGCGGTGGGATGGCGGGCCCGCCCCACAGGGCGGCCGCGCAGGCGCCGCGGGCCGGGCGGGACATGGCGGGGCCGGCGTACCCCGGCTGGGTCACCCGCTGGGTGAGCGGCCAGTGGCGCCAGAGGAAGCGGCCCCCGGTCATCCGGCCGGTCCGCCCGCTGGCGCTGGCCGATAAGGTGGCGAACCGCAGGGAGCAGGCGGGAGGTGAGTTCCCGGGCAGCGGTGGCGGGGAGGGCAGGCCCGGCCCCCGCGGGGAGAGTCGTGCCGCTGGCACCCTGTGCTCGGCAGGGCTGCAGAGGGGAGAGGCTGGTTTGGGCCATGGAATTAGCGCACGGGCTCGGTGGAAGGGATGGTTTCCTCACACTGCAACCCAGAGTCTGCTTCTTGTGATATTCCGTATGTGAGCCACGCACATAAAACACTTTGTTGCGTCTCAGCATAGCCTGTACGTTAAGAATTCAGTCAATGTTGGAGGGCTGCAGCGGGGCTAATCTTCGTGCTGGCGACAACTCTGCCCAAAGCAAAGCTGAGATCTTTAGTGCTGCATTTTCTCGCCTGCCTCGACCCTATCTTAAACTTCTCTCTGGAGATTTATGCACTGTGGAGGTTGTTAGAATAAAACCCCAAAGACTTGAGACTTTTGGTTGTGTCTTTCCCTTCTAGAAGCGACGTGCATTACGGAGATGTCAGTAATGATGGCCTGCTGGAAACAGAATGACTTCAACGACGACGCTTGTGCCGAGGAGATCCGGGCGTTCTATGACTGTGTGGCAAAGGCAGAAGTAATTAAAGCCTCTTTTGTGTTCCTAAAGGCTAGTAGTAGGGAAGGAGCAAGCCCCCAATCGTTTTTTGTGTGCCAGCAGTAATAATGTTCTCTGAACGATTTGATTGGTGCTGTAACTCACTTGAGCAAAGAAGCTGGTGAAGGGTCTGGAGCACAAGTCCTATGAGAAGCTGTTGAGGGAGTTGAGGTTGCATGCCACATGTGGATTATATTGTAATTGGGGAGATGTGCAGTATAGGCAAGTTTCTGCAACTGCTGATTCATACAGTTAAGAAATAGCTCATCCAGTATTTGCGTTATCTAGTCAGTGGGGGAAAGTGGTGAGTTAGGATTCCCAAATTCCAGTGTCATAAGTCTGTAAATAGTTTTGTGATTGCAGGAGCGAGGATGGAGGTAAGTTGGTAGAGAAATAACCAGTGTTTTCAGTAATCTTCATAACAATTTTCAGGATATGTGAAGTCATTACAGCAATTCTTGATTCTCTGAAAATTAGGAGCTCTTTTAGGCCGTTTCTGACTTTGAAGGCTAGACATCTTGAAAAATGACTTTCATGTTGTTTGGAAATTAGATGTTTCTAATTATATAATATTATATATTAATATAATAATAGTATTATAAGTATATAATGGTATTCTATAATTAATAGCTATATATATTATATATTAATAACTACATAAGCTAAGGGTTTGGGGTTTTTGTTGTCTTGCAGAAACAGCGCGGGAGTCAAAACGAGGACACCCTGTCATCCAGGGGAAACTTACCTTCAAGCAAAGTGAACAAGCTCCTGAGGAGGTTTCCTCAGATCAGACATTATACATAATGTGCTGTACTAAAGGGACTGTGGACAAGCAATTAAAGTTGAAGTCTTCGGCAAAAAAGAGAAAAGCCAACTTGAGTGAGTGTTTGATGTCCAGTGGTATCTGTCAAGCACTGCTCTGTCACTCTTGACCCTTCTTTTGATTCCAGAGCAAAAAACACCGATCTTGAGTATCAGCTAATTTTGTTCATGAGATTCCTGGGTCTTGCAGTGTTAGGATTTTTGCAGTGTGTTGTTCAGCTAGCCAGAACTAGCCTACTCGGGTCCTCACTGTTAAATAAAATCTTTTAGAAATGCATTTAAATGCATTTCCTAACAGTTAGGGGCTGACTTTTCCTGACATGTAAGCTTCCTACCTAGCTTTGGAGCTGCTGTCAAGAAGTGCTCAGGTTCAAACAATAAGCCAACTGAAAATTGCTAGTAATCTCATGGTTCATACTCCTGCAGGAGTGGATACAAAATTAGGTTTCTCTTGAAATTTTTTTAATTCCTGCTGCTGTACAAGAAGGCTGTAGAATGTGGAAAAAATCTCCAGCAAAGTACCTTGTTAATACAGAGGTAAGTATCAGATGTAACCTTAATGTAGAAGCTTATGATTTAGGACCTCTGATTTGCAGGTGGCACAGGTATGGTGCCACATCAGTTTAATTATTTTCTCTGGACTATAATAAAATAATACAAGACTGATGTTTGACTTGGGCAACTCTCAATCTACAACAAAATGTTTCACTGTTTTTTGGTAAAAAAAAAAACGAAGGAGAGAAAGTTCAAGCATGAACTGGTAACTGAAATCATGTAATAAATTATTAGTTTCAGTGTGGGGTTTTTTTCTACTACGGTACCACAAAACTTCAGGACCAGTACCTATGCTAAGAAAAATGCAGTGTCTTGGAAAACTACTGTTATAACCATTTATATCAGTAATTCTGTCAGGCATGTAGAAAAAGCAGAGGAAGAAGGGAGTCAGGCACACAGACTGTGTGATTACCCACAGGTGACTGGAGAGTTTGCTGGAGTTGGAGCCGACTTCTCTGGAGCCCCAGGCGGGTCAGGTGAATGCTTTCAAGTTGAGGAAGTTTTCGTTTAATTATAACTTACAATGCCTCGTGAGTGGATTATTCACAGGGTAGCTTGTTCTTTTGTTGCTATTAATGGCATAATTGGGTCTTTCAGAGAACTTGGGGTCAGTAAGAACATAATATCCACATCTAAGTTTGGGGAAACACTTTGGTTCTGTGACATTCTGCATTTTCAGTCCAAAAGACACTGAAAGGAAATGCTACTTGCTGTTCCTTTGTTTCTGAAGGAGACAAGCTAGATTGGGAGTGAGGAACTGATTCACCTCTGCTGATGATTTTTCTTTCTTCATATTAAAACTTTGAATACAAAAGTAGTTTTGCGCCTCTTAAGATAGCACCTGTGCTGAATGTACCAAATTCTACTGTCTGTGAAGAACTGTCTTATATAAGAGGCTGTAACAGAGAAGCCAATACCTTTTTCTGGCTTTACTTCTGAAATTTTGCACAGCTCTCACTAATATGAACAGCTATTTTTGGATCATACTGCTTCACAGTGAGCTTCACAAATTCAGTGAAGGGTTTGGGTTTCTGTCTGACCTTTTACATGTCTATTATAATCTTGAAATGACTATGCTAAGGTTTTCCAGTCCTCATTTATTTAGAGGAAGAAAGAAGGAAACAGAATGCTGTTCAGGTGTGCACAGGTTTTACAGTGCTTCCTTTAAAAATACTGTAGCAATCCTTTTGCCTCAGGATCCCATGCTGTAACTAAAACCCCTCCGGTTACTGATTGTCCTTGGCAATTTCAGCCGCTGCCAATTTTTTGTGTCTCACTGTTAAACTTATATTGGGTGTTTAAATGCATTCTGTGACATGCTGATATCGGGGATCACTCCACTAATAGTTCATGTGTGTAACTGTAGGGAATGACACTGTTCTTTCTGAGCTCCATGATGCTGTTGCTGGGGAATAAAACTGGTTTCTGGTGCTGAGCCCACTGGTTAAGAACATTGCTGCAGAGACCTGTATGTGATTGCGTGGTGGGGAAAGAATTAAACAAAAGCTGACTAGCTGTTCTACCCTCCTAAGTCGGATTTACAGGATTTAAGCAAATCTGCTGGAATTCCTTGATCTTATTCCTGTTCCTTACAGCTTGAGTATTACACTAGCCCTGGGTATGATTGCTGTTAACTACCTCTCTTTTTAGGCTTTCACTGAAGATCCCTATGGAGGAAGCATTAATATTTCAGCTGGTCTTGATGAATAGTAGTCCTGCCAGTTCTGGAGAAATGGGTTGAATTCCAGAGAGCCAAGAACATTTTAGAAGATGGTACTTCTTGTTCCAAAATGTCAATACAGAATAATCTGGAAAAATCCAAACAGAAAGACTCTGTAGGGAATCATAGGCTTATTATAATAGAGCTGTGCTTATATCAGGGTGAGAAGGTGATTAGTGTTAAATAGTGGACTTAGATATTTACAACTACTTCAAATTTGCCCATACAAGAAAGTTCAGTATCTATTTTACCTTATCTGTAGTTACTGATCTAAACTGACGTAGTTATATTGGTATAATTTATTTCTTTGTCTTCCTCTACCTTGGAGAGGGCCATGTAGCCATGAGAAGCTTTTGAGAATCCTGAGATCCACCTCTCTCAAGAAAATGTCATTACATGTGCCAGAAAACCAGGCGAGTCTTGGCAAGAAGGAAGTAGTTCCCACAGAGGAGACAACTGCAAACCCCACTATGTCTGTCCACAGTTCATCATTCTTCCAAAAACTGAATACAGACTTGGACTTCTGTTGCTTTCGGTGCACTGGTCTGTGTTTCCTTTAAAATTACTTTATCTGGGAAATCACTTTATCTAGGAAAACCTTGCCTTGAGAAAGAAGAAACTTAGAAGCTACTGTGAGAGAAATCCAGTGCAGGCTTTTGCTAGAGGTTTTGAGCTTATGTGTCAGAGGGCTAAACACGGAGTGTCTTACGGGAGGGAATTCTGAAGGAGCATCAATAACTTCTAAGGAACAAATTTCTCTGAATGCTAGTAGATTTTGTTTGTGTCTCCAGTATATCATTTCCTTGTGTTTTCACTGGAGTGAGTGGTTCTAAATACCAGCACGTTCCTGTATTTTTATTTTGTTCCTTTTTACCAGTGCTGCCTGAGAGTTACAGCATGATGTTGCATCTAAGCTATTTCCATCCTCTGTTGCCCTGATCGTCTGCCTCCCTCGTGAGGATATAGGAGATTTGCTCCTGATTAACTGAGTGCAATTCTTGGCCAAATGCACTCCAGAAAGAGGTCCTTCCTGCCACTCAGCAACTCCTGTAAAAGATCCAGCATGTAGTGAAATTTCCTTACCTTTGATGACTGAGGATGAGGCAACACAAAACTGTCAAGTGAAGTGAGTAATGGGCAGTAAGTGAAGGAGTCAAAAAAGAGGCTTTTTGTCAAGCCAATGGATTTTTAGCAGCCCATTCCTTGTTTTTATGCTGAAGGTGTCTTTGGAAGTGCTATTTAGCAGACTTGGCCAGAAGTGAGCTCATTTCTTAAGGTGACCTTCATATTTCATGCTGTAGAATACCAGGAGTTAATCCTTCCAAAATCAGAATATAAGTATAGGAAATGCCCATTAGACTGAGCTGAGAAGCAGCACAGGGAATGTTTAAAAAAAATCCGAGGTTGAACAGCTTCAAATGGACCAATTCCCTTCTTAAATTTAACAGTGTTAAAAACTTGTAGCCTCGAACCCTAATGCATATGAGGGAGCAGGAAGCTGAAAACACTAACACTACCCCTCCCTCCCCCCCCTTCCCCCGTGGGATTGTTCATGGTAATACAATAATGATCAACCCTCTGGAAAGCATCCTAGCCAACTGAGGGAAAAGCCCAAGGTTAAGATCTTTTGTTGCAAAAGATCTCTGGAGGCAATACCCATGGGGGCAAGATGCAGGCTGAAAATTGGGAATGCACCCTGGAGAGGGCTGTGCCACCTGTGGGTTTTCCATGGGGAGATCTGGAAGCTGTTTAACATTAAGTTTTCTGGGTCCCATTTACCTGGGTTCATGTATGAGGAGAGCTGACCTCGGGAAGCTGCAAGCAGGTAATCGAGGAGGCAGGGGTGGGGGGATAAAGTCCAGATTCCTTCCAAGAAGTCTAATCTCTGGCAAGTGTGCGCGCACACGCCGTTTCCTTCCCCGGTTGTTGCCGGGGGCTTTGCAGTAGGACGCAGCCCCAGCTCCTCGCCGTGCTGCAGCCTCTGTGCCGGCGGGAGAGGAGGAGGAGGCAGCTGCGGGAAGGAGGCATTGCAGGAGAGGAGCGGGCAGCGGCCCGGGCGCTGGGGAGGCGGAGGCTGGCGCTGGGAGAAGCGCGTACCTGGAGCACGGGGGAGGCTGGGCAGAGGAGGGGACAGCGGGGAGCTGAGCGGGCTGAGGGCGCGCCCCGCCGCCTGCGCTCTCTCCTCCCGCTTTCAGACGCGCTAGGTAAATTCTGAGGCATGCTATCCTCCCTTATTTCTCTCCCATCTTTTTCCTCTTCCTGAAGAGAAGATTCGAGGAGAAGAGATGGGGAAAGGAAGGGGAAAGTGAAATTCGAAGATGCTGCTGGGAACTTTGATCCCTTCCCTTACATCCCTTTTCCCTGCGTAGAAATGGAAAAGGCATCCTGCTCCCCCGGGTGCGGAGCGGCTAGCGTGGGAAAGCAGAGCCCGGCAGCTGAACGAGAATGTGATGCTTGAGGAACCTTCTGCCCGCTTTGTACAGGAGGGATGGAGATCTCCAAAATACTCGGGCTCCTTGTAGAGCTCTCGAGTCTGCTATCCTGTCTCAGATGTGTGGAGGTATGTAATGGTTATTTTTCTATCTGCTTGTAAGAAGTCACATGTCTCTTTTAATATCCTCACTGTAAGTGGATTTTGTTTTACTTGAATATATTTTCTAGAGCATCTAGGCAGCTGTGGTCTCTGGGAAGGGCTGGGGGTTTGGGGAGGGATTTGTTTCACTGAGCATATGAAATTCAGAAAAAGAAACAAAGCAGGAAAGCAGGATGCACAAGGGCTTGCAGGTGCTTTGGCTTGGGTTTCCTATGTTTCTCAGGCTCTGCAGTGACCCTGGCAGGAGAGATCCTTTGTTTCTATTCTTTGCTGATTGCCCCTCTTGCTGTTGTGGACAGATGATTTATAGCCACACAGACCTGGGGCAATGCCTGCAGCACGGGCTGTTGGCACTTAATTTTGTTAGTAGTGATGGTCAGAGTTGGGATATTTTGGAAGCTGCTACAGGGGCTGGCAGCAACTAATATTTCATTAGAAGAGAAATGTATTACTTGGACTGCAGTACTTTTGTTTATGGTCTGGCTCCAAAAAGAGTGGGTTCAGACTCTCATATATATCCTGTTATTAGTCTGACCCATCCCTCTATCACCTGCAGGTTTACATGTGTGTGCACGTGTACATTGAAAACTGGGAGCTGAGGGACCTGGTTTGTGGCTCAGTCACCTGTTTGGTGCAGTCACAAAAGTGCAGCTTTACTCACTTTCCTCTCTCTGCAAAGAGCTTTGAGATCCTCAGATAAGTCCTTCAGCATTGTTGGTTCACAAACCATTATGTGGGCTTGCAGCAGCCTGATACATGCAGGTAGAGGGCCTTTTGGCTGAAAAGGGTTTTTCAGTTAAATGCTGGTATATCTGTGCATCCCCTTGTGCATATGCACCTGAGACTTGATCTGCTGTTTCTGTATCATGTCAAGAATTCATCTTCCATATGCAGTATCACATTCTGACTTCTGGAGGGTGCTGCTGGAGCTTGGCCATGGTTGTCAACACCTGCTGGATGATGTTCATAAGCTTGATTTGAAAATGTCATCTGACATGAGTAGGTGTTGTTCATGTCAGGTTTCTGTGAGAATTACCTCTGCTTCTTTCAGAAGTGGATTTGGTTTCATTTGAAATTTAAGAGAGGCAAAATTACTGCATTTTGAAGAAAACCACAGCTGTTACGAAGAGCTAGTATTCTTTAGCTGCATACCTCTTCTCTGTGAATTATAAGTCTTTGTTCATATAAAAGTATTAGAAATGTTCATTAAAAATATTTAGAAACTAATTAAACTACAAGGAGCTAGCAGAAACATGTACAGTTTCTTCTTTTCACTCTGGGTCTGTGAAGATCTTGCATTTGCTTGCACACCTTGTAGTGGTGATGAGTGGAGATCCCTATCTCTCAGCCAAAAGTGAAGTTATAACCACAATAACACTGCCTATAAGAGGAAGGGTCCAGAGGTTTTGGGTCCAGACAGGATGGTAGAGTTTTGAGGACTTTGTTTCATATATTTTGTTTTTAGGTATTTAACCCTGTTTGGATAATATCATAAGCCATATCATATTTTCAAGTATTAAAAAGAAAATCCTCAAAAAGCCTTGTTGGATTTTCTTCTATAGATATTTCCGACTTTGTAGATAAATGTTTATTACCATTTTAACAGGTATCCTGGGGACATCTTCCTATCTGTTATTGTGGCCATAGATGACTTGTCCTGTTAATGGAGAGAGAATGAGTGGCTATTCATTATTTTTCTTACTGATAATGATTTTCTTCTACTTTCCTTTCCATAGGCATCTCAGACTTCCAAGTCTACTGGAAAAAAACAAGCAGAGCCCTGTAATGTAGTGCTAGGGTAAATCTCTGCAGAGATTTACTGTTAGTGGACAGAGCTATGATTAGATTTGGAGAGGAGCAATGGGGAATGCAAGGAAGAGACTGGTTACTAGGGTGTGTTTGCCTAAAGCTGCAAAAAGCTGAGCTGCTTTTAGGACATGCTTATGTTTATTTCATCGGATAATCATCTCTCTGCTTTTGCTCTGCTTCTTTTCCCAGGCTTTCCTGGGATCCCAGCCCAACCAAAACCATTTGCAGAGTGCAGGTAAGAACAAGAAGTTATTAATTCAATCATTGGGCAGATTCTTTCCTGCAGTGGTGATCTGAGACCATAGACATGATGAACCACTGCTACTTGGCCTTCTTCCTCTTTTTCCATCACTTCTTCAATCTTTTCTGTTGCCTCAATGTCTGTTTATCTCTTTCACCAACATGGCCAGACCACTTTTGTGTCTTCATGTCTAATGGTCTTGCAGTTCCCTGCATCTCCCACATGTTCTTTTCTTTTCATCTGTTTCTCTGCCTTGGTCTTTTTTGCATATTCACCTTTCCTCTGCTCTAATAACTACTGAATTCTCATACACCCTCCTCTGAGGGTCCCAGTTGATGCAAAGCATATGGTGTGTTTTCCAGACACCTACCTGCAACTGCTTCTCATTTTGTACCTTGCATTTAACCTTCAGCTGTCACTTCCCACCTCTTCTTATTGTGCTTGGCAGTGGCTAGAAGGCAAATGACATGATGCAAAGTTTCTTTCTACCCTTGCTCTTTGCCCCATGTGTCCTTACTGCAGAAGGGTTTTCTGAAATTGTTATCTTCTTTTTGTTTATTCAGTGAATAGAGCTGTAACTGTTGTTCCTTTCTCAGTCTACTCTTCCCTTGTTATGGGCTGTAAAAAGTCCACCCCCACACAGAACCTGGGTCTGTTTTCCCTCTTTTAATTTCAGGGTCATGAATGGAGAGATTTCTTCTTTTGTTAAAGAGCATATTAAATTAATTATTTGGTATTTTTACATTAGATATTTCACATGGCCACTGGAACATTGGCACCTGCACTTTCCCCCCAGAATAAGTTCCCTTTCCCTTCCTCTACATTGGCCAAGTTCAGATAAACCAGTTTGTGATACTGATGTGTATAGGGAACATACATAAAATGAAATACAGTGGCATTTCCCACTGTCCTGCTTTATAGAATGAAATTGTAGCTAATTTTAAACTCTTCTCAGTTTCACTCAATTTGGACAGGCAATTAACGTTCTAGAGAGCCTAGGATCAAATTTGAGAGTATCTTATTCAGGTGTCAAAGCAAGTGGGGAAGGAAGTGGTAGAGTGTGCCACGCTCAAATGGTGCTCCAAAGTGAGTACATTTATTGGATGTACAGTAATAAGAACCAGTTCAAATTGTCCATGTTTGGGCCCAGATTAAACACTTTCCAAAGGTCTGTCTGAGCAGTTCTTTACTTCAGATCAAATTGTGGTTTACATTGTGAGTATTATAAACATTCTTTGAGCAGCTGCCTTGAAGAGTGATAGAACTGAAATCAAGCAAGCAGAAATGAACTACAGACACGGGAGTTGTTTCAGATAACCAGCTGGTGCCCCCCACATTTTGCTTCAGTGTGTAGTGTCTTAAGTGATGCTAACAGCTCCCTTCCTGTGTGCAGCATCCAGTGGCTGTGCTGTCGGAGCCCTGGGGTATTACAATGGCTCGCTGGCAGTCACTGAAGCCGGGGCAGAGTGCCTCAACTGGGCAGAGTTCCCCGATTATGTCCAGCAGTACCCAGACCGTGGCCTGGGGGACCACAACCACTGCAGGAACCCAGATGGGGGAACGACACCCTGGTGCTTCTACCGGCTCTCGTCGGGGGCCATCGGCTGGTCCAACTGTGACTGTAACCAAGGTAAGGGCTGCGAGTCTCTGCCAGTGGCCAGGGGCTCGGGCCAGAAATGTGTGCTGCACAGACTTGCAAGTGGCAGGTGGAACACCCTGTGAAAGAGGCACAGTACAGGAACTGTTCCGAATTGTTGAAATAATTAGTACTAGAGGCCAGCCTGTGTGGGAGAAGAACGTCTGTATATAGTAGGGGGTGGATTTAAGCTGCTGTAACTGTAATGCCTTGTATAGATGTTTTATTCTCATACAAGGAGACTTTTTTTTTTTTTACTGCTAACTTATGCCACTTTGAACCGTTTAAGTTATGTGGAAAACAACCCACTCCTGCTCCTTAAGTGTCCGTATCAGAGCATTCCTCATTTAAGTGTAGCAGTTCAAATGTAACAAGAAAAAATCTGTGGGTAGGTTTGTAAATCTTCTGTGGCAAGGTAGGTCATAGGCTTGTGTTAAACTTCCTCAGTGCTGACACAAGGACTGCTGCTTACTCTGAGGCAAGCAAGAGAGCTGAGCTCTCTTAATGCACTGGCTGCCGTGCAGCATTCTTGAAAATGTCCTCCCGTTCTCTGACCTTCCTTGCCTTTCCTACATTTTGCAGAACAGTTGAAGCCCCAGTTTAATAAATGAATTGACTAAGTCTTTTCCCTTGCCAGTGGATGTGCTTTTAAAGATGGCTTCATTAAAGGGAAGGATTCAGGTGTAGCGGTGCTGTGTGCCTGCACTGAGGTACTACAGACAGAAGGTGTGTCCTTCTCCAAGGACATAACTGAGCGAGGAGATGTGCTGTCTAAACAGTGGCAGATATTTGTGGTGAAGGCATTTACATTGGCACTTGCTTTTCTTAGAGAAATTAAAGAGGATTCAGCTGCTGTTACTGAATATCTTGCTGTAGCAACAGTGACTCATACAGGTGAAGTGGTTGATGGAAATCCATCAGTGGAGTGTCAGAAGTAATTAGAGAGCCTGTCATTTCCATACACCTTTTCAAGGTAGCATGTAAAATCACCCCCATTTCTCAGAAGGAGAATCCAGGAGCTGTGGCAGAAGCCAAGTTTTCTGCTGATATTACCGTGGCTTTGAAAAGACCCATAGCACCAGCATAGCACCAGCCATGCTCCTGAGCAGCCACTGCTGCAGCTGGGAAGCTGCCACATCCCACACTCGTTCATACAAGTCACTTTAGTGCCAGTGCAAGCAAAACAGGGATGAGAGCAGCAAAGTGCAGTTCAGCACAACTACATGCAAGTCCAAGACTTGCTGGTCTGAGACTTGCATCAGCAGATAGCAGCTGGGTTTTTTGTTTTTTTTATCTTTTTTGGAAGGTGCTGTGCGGTTGGCTGAAGATAGTAGTGTGGAGCTGTACTTCAGTGGACTCTGGGGTACCATCTGTGCTGACCACTGGACTGACTGGGATGCCAGTGTTGTCTGCAGGCAACTAGGTCTCAGGTGGGAACCTCAGTCTGGTTGTGAGAGTTACACGCTCGTGTGGCTTTTGAAAGAAAAGCGTCTGTGGTTACAGTCCTTGTGGCACAGTGTGTTGGCTGGGAGAAAGGAGTTCGTTTTGTGGTCTAATTTCCCACTTGCCAGGGTCCTTTCCTACTGTTTTCTTTCTGTGGCTATGCCCAAACCAATCAGCATCTGCAAGAATTTTTTAAAACAATATTTTCTGCTTCATGCTCCAGACTGTGATGAGTGAGCTATGAGATTGCATCCCCTTTTTACTATCACCAGCTGGACTTTGAGCAGTGATCTAATAGAAATTTTAAGAGTATGAACCCTCTTTGGGTATCTGGGATTTGGACGTTCAGACTTCCAAAAAGCAAGGAGATAAGGTCCACATAGAAGGAAGAAGGTGAATCAGATATTTGGATGTTTGAGTCTGTTGATGGGTTTGTTTGTTGCTCTCAGATGAGGGTGCCATTTCTGTCTACACCAACTCCTCTGCAGTCAGGAGGCACACAAAACAGTTAGGTGGTGGGAAATGTTCTGTGCTTGCTTGTGCTTTCCCATTAAACTCTAAGTGGCCACCCCTTTATGTCATTCCAATCAACTGGGCACACTGGGAAGTGAAATGTCACAACTAGACTGAGTGTCACAACATTGAGGGAATTTGTAAGTCAAGCTGTGTTACAGCATTTCACGGCTCTGTTGCATTCTCTGTACCAGTGAGATCGGCACAGCTGGCAAGAAGAGTCATCCTGGACCATGGCCTGTTCCCCTGCACATGCAGTCAGCAAACTGCCGTGGGGATGAGAAAGCCCTGCTGCAGTGTGGCTATCGGGAAGCTGTGTCAGGAGCTTGTAAGCAGGGGATTGCCATGGTAACTTGTGTTCCTCCAGAAGGTAAATATCCAGGGGAGGTTTGCTCCCTGGTTCTTCCATCAGTGTTGCTGATAAGATGTAAAATCTAAGGTCATGAAGCTGTGGAGAAAAAATAATTGGAAAATGTTCTTCTTTCACCTCCTATGTAGGTGGTTTTCTTCCTTCCAGTGGAAAATTATCTATCCCTTTCCAATCCCAAATACTCAGAATGGGTATATGTCTACAGTCACCAAGAGATGACTGTTGCGTATGACCACATCCCCTTTTTATCAAGCCAGGTTTTGTCTGCAGGCAGCAAACTCCCAGTCACCACAGCAGCCTGTTAGAGCCATCCCTGGACCAGCAGTGCCCCATACTGTGGGCTGCAATCACGGGAGCTTATGGGGGGTGTAGGGGGAAGGATGTGGTAAGAGAGCATCCCAAAAGCTCCTCTGGCCAGTGAATGGTTCTACACCCTGAACTGCTGGATGTGTGTTGTCTCTGTCTTGTTCTGTTGTGCTCTCTTTCCCTTTCTTGAAGCACAGGTGTAGGTGCCCCACTGCGGATTGTTGGGGGGAAGGAGAGCTTTGAAGGGCGAGTAGAGGTTTACCACGATGGCAAGTGGGGCACCATCTGTGATGACCAGTGGGACGACCGGGATGCTGAAGTAGTCTGTAGACAGCTGGGACTCAGGTAACTTCCCTGCTGTATGTTATGGAGTAGCAACAGAAGTGAGCAGAATGAAGAACATGAGAGATGTCCCTTCATTATATGACCAGCCCTTTCTCTTGGAGATATAGAGAAACTCTGGGAAAGATAGTTCTGGACTGATCATCCTATAAAGGGATTTTGTACTTCATTTCTGTCAGTTTTATGGATTTATACTGTGAAAAAAAAAAGTTGGGGCATCCCTGTCTAAGGATTATTTGTGTTGACCCGTTCATTATTTTTGCAGACATACCCTAATGGAAATCTTGTTGGCCTCAGTGATAACTTGTCATGGTGATTTCCATATATGGACTGCAGTTGCTTACTTGGTTAAGTTTAAACATCTCCAGTTTCACTGACTGCCCTTATCCTCTTTGGACGGGAAAGCAAGAGAGAGCACCTCATTCTTCTGTGTGCCATTCCGTGCTTGGGAGCTGTTGTATCCTGAGCATTCTTGAAAATCACATTGGTACAGGATGATTTAAAATAGGTGATTCAAGTTTGAGACCCCTCAAACTTTGGGAGTTTCTCCTGTTACTGAGATTGTAACTGAGACTAATGTTACATCATTTTCCTCAGAACTCCCCATGTGTCTGAACTGTTCACGTTGCAGGCACATTTTTGTTATTTGTTGGAAGGGCTTGTTACAAACTTTCCAGTAACATATTCGGTTAACAGATGGCAACTCCACTGTGTCAGAAACAGGGATGGTCTATGGGAGGACAGTCATCTAGCATAGGAGAGTCCCTGTGCAAGGCAGAATCTGAGGGCCCAAGACTGTGACCTTCCTTACTGAGCATACATGTCTGTAATGTTTGCAGTGGGACCCCGAAAGCCTTGTCGTGGGCTCACTATGGGCAGGGATCTGGCCCAATCCTGCTGGATGAAGTGCAGTGCTCAGGCAATGAACTCTCACTTGACCAGTGCAAGAAGAGTGACTGGGGACAGCAAAACTGTGACCACATTGAAGACGCTGGGGTCTCCTGTGACCCTTTCACAGGTACAGATCTACAGCTCTGCCAGTCTGATGTGGTTGGTTGTACCCCCATATTACGGGGCTGGCTCAGCAGGTAAACCCCTGGTTCAGGGTTCTGCAGAGCTTCTATGCATGGCTCCCACAAGGGCTGCCAGATGTGGAGGCAGAGAGCAGCAGCAAATGAGAATGGACCGGGGGCAGACTTTGGGGTGTTTCCATTATTTTGTTCAGTTGGTATGGAAAAGCTGAGGTGAATCCTCCCCTGACAGATAGGCATGTTTATGAACAATGAACATTTGTTTTTTTGAGTACCCAGGGACATCTGTGTCTCTGGTTTCTTTTGCTCATGAGCTGCACAGAGACTTAGCAATGGTGCCCCTGCAGAGTGCTGACCTTTCTCTCTCTCCCCCTTGCAGAGGGCACTGTCAGGCTGGCTGGTGGCCGCAGTCCCAGTGAAGGCAGGGTAGAAGTTTATTACAATGGAGACTGGGGCACAGTATGTGATGATGGCTGGACAGACCTCGGTGCCCAGGTGGTCTGCAGGCAGCTGGGCTTCAGGTAGGACTGAGAGTGTGTGTATTGTCTGTGTTTCCTAATTTCAAGGATTAAATTCCACCACCCTTCACTGAGATAGGCTGGACCTTAATCATTCAATGCTGTCTTTACTAGGAGGTTTATACAGCTTAATTCAGGAAAGACCAATAGGTATCTGCATCTTTTCCAAGAGGATATTATCTGTCACCTCAACCTGTTTTGAAAGCAGATAACAGGCTTGATACTTGCTAATGTACCCCTCAGCAAAGTCAGAAAGTTCTCTTTAACACTCCTTAAATTTTCAGGTGTATCAGCTCAGCACTGCCACCCCCTCTGCTCTGTCAGTGAAGCAATATCACCCATCTGCTCCATCAGCTAAATGTATCACCAGTACCTGAACAAAGACCATCTTGGCAAAAAAAGAGTAGTAATAGGGATTTTCTTTCAGCCCATTGCTTCACTGTTGTCCCTTCAAGTATGAGTTTGGGGAAGTTTTAGTATCAGGATACTATAGTCCTGGAGCCAGTAAAGTGGGGGTTTGTGGATTTTTTAATATGATTAGGGTCTCCTTGAAAAATTTCAACTTAATAGACTGGAAAAAGATTAAATTCTTCCCTTTGAGTTCAGCTGCATACTGTGTTTGTCATCTCTTAAAAGTCTGAGGCTTCTGCATTTTAATTCCAGGTAGCTGATTCCTATAAAAAGAAGTAGAATTACTTAAATATTGATATTTTTGATGTGTGCTCTGCTAGCCTCTCCCCAAATTGATGTCATGTCTGCAAAGCAGCCTTTGCTGGCCCTCTGTACTACTATGACCGTGCCTTTGATCAGACACTAGAAAATGGACTAGTCTGAGCAGGCCTCCCTGAAAACCGAAGCTGGTGAGAGGTGAAGGTGCTTGGCTGCCATCCTGTGTGTCACTGAGGGGTTCAGGTCAGAAGACTCCAATAGCACAGTTAAGCTCTGCAGGGGAGTTTCCATTTGGGACTGAGCTTGGGTCCCTCTGTGGCATTTAGAGTTTTAATGAATCTTGTGTTATGTTCTATTTCCTTCCTCTAGTGGTTCTGCTGCCCTGGCTTCTGAAGGGGACTATGCTGCTGGCCAAGGCTTTATCTTACTGGATGATGTGGCATGTGTGGGGACAGAGCTGTCCCTCCTGGACTGTCCCCACAGCAACTGGGGGCAGCATGATTGCTCACATGCTGAAGATCTGGGAGTCCGCTGTTCCCCAGAAAGCAACACAGTCATGGACGGCAGTCTGGGTAACTCACCTTGCTCTTGCCCTGGATGGTGGGAAAGTGTCTGTTCCCTTGGAGGCTCTGGCAGATGTGGGAATTTTCCCTGTGCTGTTTCAACAAGGGGTCTGCATTTTGAGGAGGAGTGAGCCCTGGCTGTCTTGGGGCAGAGCCACAAAGTTGTGGCTCCACCAGACCTATGGCCAGACCAGCAGATAAATGGAAACTGGAGAGAGTTGTGTTGGCAGCCTATGAAACAAACCTGAGGGGCTGAGGGACAGTGGATGCCTTTGTGTGCAGGGACACCTTGCTCAAGGGACCCCTTTAACTAGACCCTTTAGGAAACTGGTGTAGTTGCATTAGTGTCACACCTTGCCAAGACAAGAGGACGTTCAAGGGGCCGTTGTGTAAAAATTTGCACTCCCTTGTGTGGATGGCACACTTTGGATTCAAATTATGAGGGTATTTCAAGTTAAGATAATGTCCTCATTTATATAATGCCTGATACTCTCCCTTTTCTTTTCTATGGGAGACTCTTCAGTTTCTCAGACATTTGTTATTGAAATAATAATCCAACATTTTTATTTTTCCTGGATGTAGAACTCTTCTCTTGCTTAGAGTACTGTAATAGTTTTATAATTTAATAGATTTCTTTCCCAGGCACGTTTAAGCTTGTCTACTCTTGGCTCAGGAGTTAATAACTTTCCTTCTGTTCTTGTTTTCCTCTTTACTCAGCTTTCAGAATATGATCCACTGATGATTTCCAGTATGTTTTAAATAAATTATTGTGTATGTAGTCTTCTGATTCAGCGCAGAGGTAAAATGTCTTCGTATAGACATACTTCTTTATTCTTTCTCCTTTTTTTTTTTCTTATCTTTTTTTTTAAGCTTACTGATGTCTGGGATTCATCTTTTTCTGTAGAACCCAAGTTTTGGATACCTGTCACTTCTGGTGGTTTTGCTTGCAGCAACCCACGTGTTTTTTTCCTTCAGGGCCTCCTGTTCGGCTGGTGGATGGAGAAAGCACCAAGGAGGGACGGGTTGAGGTGTTACTGAATGGGCAGTGGGGCAGTGTCTGTGATGGTGACTGGACAGACAGAGACGCCACAGTGGTTTGCAGGCAACTGGGATTCAGGTAAGAGCTGTGGTACATGCAGCCTACAGAGAGAAACAGCTCTCATGGGGAGCACTTCTTTCTGGACTTGTTTCTCAAGGCTTAGTTTCTTAGTTTCGGCATATGCTTGAGGGAGTAGGGTCCTGTTCTCACTATACTACTGTCTGTGTGTGCAGTGACACATAAATATTATTCCTCTTAAAATGTGCTGGTGAATCAGGTTCACTTGCCTCCTGCTTACTGCAGATTAGCCACCCTCTCTCTAATTGCAGCGGTACAGCAAAAGCCAGAGCAATGGCTTATTTTGGCGAAGGCCATGGGCCCATCCATCTGGACAACGTAGAATGCAGTGGCACGGAGCACAGCCTGGGGCAGTGTGCCAGGTCTGACACCAGGATTCACAGCTGCTGGCACAGTGAGGATGCTGGTGTGATCTGTGACTATGTGGAAGAGAAGGCCCAAGATATCAGAAGAACAGGTGACATGCCCATTTCTTTTATGCAAGAACCTGGTGCTCCAGTTGTAGAATCTCTGCATGTTTTTATGTTTTTTCCCTGTCGTTCTTGTCTTTGGCTGAAACTGCACCTACAAAATAAGCATGTCCTGTCCTGCATCTCCTTGTTTTCATTGTCTCTTCTTAGGAGCACGGGGTGCCCCAGACTAGTCTGAGGAGCTCCACCCATGTCAGGCCTTTGAGCCTGCAGAACTTCCCCACCCTTCCTTAGAACCCTGCAACCATGAGCAAGCTTTGGTGTTTAGAGTACTGAGGATATATATATAGGTATAGGTCCCATTCCTGGCATAAGACTATAGAGACTGCAGGTAAGCACCTCCACTGAAACAGAGGAAACCTATGGGACCAAATCTATGAATTCCATATGCACAACACAGTGCAGTCGATTACCTTGAGGATTAAAGCCCTCAGGGAAGGTGAATGGTATTTGGCTCTGTGACAGCAATGCTGATACTTAAGCTGAAGGTCCCTACACAACTGCTCTAACTTCACTGCGCAGGTCCAGAGTCTGGTGTGTGTGGGATGCGCCTTCTCCACCGTCGCAAGAAAAGGATCATAGGTGGAAACAAGTCTCTCAGGTACTACCCTGTAATTGCTGGGAGAGCCAGACTGATTCTGGCTTTCTATTAGACTCTGGGAATAGCCTGGCAAATGTTGAGTACATTAATGCATTTTCACTGGTGATTTTTGAACTTGATTTGAACCAGTGGGCTTATCTAGGGAAGAATGCACACCAGCTGAGCCCAGATGGGGCAGTGGATAGGAAGAGAGGAAAATGGCTCCCATGTGTGTGACATCTGTTATTTCTCTGTTGCTTCTTCAGAGGCAGTTGGCCATGGCAAGCCTCACTGCGGCTGAAGGGTTTTCAGCGAGATACTCGTCTGCTGTGTGGAGCAACACTGATCAGCAGCTGCTGGGTGGTGACTGCAGCCCACTGCTTCAAGAGGTGTGTTTGGGAGTGGGGAGCCCTGAGGGACTCAGTGATGAACAAGATAACCTCATATGAGTTTATTCTCCCAGCCCAGTGGAACTACGTGAGCAGAGTTTCTAAACCAAGACCTTCAGGTTATGATTTGTGTGATCTTGAAGTACTTATGGGGATGACTCAACACTGACTTGCCTTATCCTTCACTGCTTACACCTGGCCTTTTAGCTTTGAGGCTTTACAACTTAAAGAGAACCAGCATTTTGCCATTCTTAAGTACTTTAAAGAACTGTGAACAGATCAGTTCACAAGCCTGTTGCAACTTTTACAGCCATCTTAATAGGAAAAAAAGTCCTGTGCACGGTAGGTGGTGATTTGGGACACCCATTGACTGCAACAGTTGGCATGATCAGATCTGCTAAAGAGGTCCCACAGTCCTGCAGCTGGCACTGATTTATCAGTGTGGTGTGAGGAGGTGGTTCAGTCTCATAGCAACTGAGATGTGTGTGAGTCTGCTTCCCTCTTAGTAGGAGATCCTGAGTCTCTTTTTCTCCAGGTTTGGCGTTGATGTGCGGCGGTACCTGCTGCGGGTGGGCGATTACCACACAGGCGTGAAGGATGAGTTTGAGAGGGAACTGCCCGTGGAGAGGATTATCCTGCACAGGAACTACTGGGCTGGCAGCAATGACAATGACATAGCCCTGGTCCGGGTGCGGGGCAGAGAAGGGCACTGTCTCTCCTTCAATCGCCATGTTCTGCCCATCTGCCTGCCTGACAGGAAAGAGAGGTCTGACATCAACAGGCAAGCCTGCATCATCTCTGGCTGGGGAGACACAGGTGAGTGGTGGTGCTTTGAGGGGCAAGAAAGGGGGAGGAGTCTGGGTTCAGAAGCCTATACGGGCCATTAATTTATGTCAGCTCAAGGCTATGTTCTCACTGCTTCCATTGTCTGTGCCAGTGCGTGGTGTTTAGGAGCTGGGAGGTGAGGTGGTTTTTGTGGCATTGTGTCTTCTTCTGATTTTGAGGCTTCTTGAGTCTGCTCATGGTGGAAGCTTGGGTTTCCATAGCATCGCTCTGAAGCTGTGGCAGAGACCAATGCTGCCATCTGGCCACAGTCTTCTCTTTCTTCCCATTTCTGCACGTTTTTGTCTACAGCAGACTCCTTAGGGAGCAGCCTATGCAGAGCTGCTATACCAAGCCTGTGGGAAGCCCTCCTGTTTCCATGACCTCCTGCCTTCTTTGTGATACTGCAGTAGTGAAGGGGGGGCTTGGAAGTGAGGTGGAAGGAATCTCTCTCAATCTCCCTCAATATTGCTGCAGGGACAGATGAGCTCTGAGGCTGGTTTCTGCTCTGGATTCAAAACAGCTTGTACCTGTCCCCTGAGCACATTGCTATGAAGCTTCCTAGGTAAAAGAGAGCTGGGAGGCCTTTCTGGGGCTGCTGTGACTGGAGCAAAGCAATATGTTTATCAAGACTTGCTGTCAAAAGCCCCAGGATCTTGTCTGTTGATTTTGGACTTGCCATCCTTACCAGCTTTTTCTCTAGCTATTACCCCAACTGTTTAACTGCAAGTACACGTTTGCCTTTGGAGTCAATTGTGCCAGTTGCACATGTCACTTCGGGATGTCTGGCGAGGATCAAGGAGCAACTTGGCCATGTAACTAACTTAAGCTATGCTGGGGCTTAGTGGCTAGAATCCCTCCCACGCACAACACCCAGCTTTCCAAGTGAGAGGAGCAGTTACCTACTACCTTGTGAACTTACGTAAACCTTGAGCACAGAAAGGTCATGCTCTAATATAGCTCATTAGCCTTATGTTCTGAGCAACCTTGGGGTAATAAAGAGATTTGATCAAATAGAGACAAATCTGTCCAAAGATGAAGTGAGCTCCCTTTGAATAATATTTGAATGCCTCTGAAACATCTTCTAAAACTTCTCTGAGGACTGAGAACTTAACAGTTATTACTGCATTTATTCACTTGAGAAAACACTGTCCTTGTTTTACTGAGGAGGAAGTGGAGGTTCTGAGAGGTGAAATAAATGGAATAAGGTTCAAGTTACTTGTTGGTAGAACCAAGAGTAAGACTCATCCTTTGATCTAACCTTTTTCTCCAAACCTCTTCCCCATATCTTTGATCTTACAGCTCTTTTTTTGTGGTCTGGCTTGGCATCACTGTTTTCTGCAGTTCTGGTGGTTCAGAGATGCTGAGCTCAGCCTATTTCTGTGCTGCAGACTTGAATGAAGTGTCCAAGTGTCTGTTTCTGTAGGGAGCACCGTTGCTCCAGGTCACTGCTGCAGTCTGCACATGAATCAGTCTGGCTGGTCTGTTCTGTTCCAGGGAAGTCCTATTCAAGAACCCTGCTGCAGGGGGTGGTGCCTCTTCTCCCACGGGAAGACTGTGAGGTCCGCTATAGGCAGAAGTTCACTAACCGCATGATTTGTGCCGGGAACCTCTCTGAAGATAAACGGGTGGACAGCTGTCAAGGCGACAGTGGAGGGCCACTCATGTGTCAAAGGTCGAATGGGCGCTGGATCATTTTGGGCATCACTTCTTGGGGATATGGCTGTGGTCGGAAGGATTCACCCGGTGTGTACACAAAGGTCAGCAAATTCATACCCTGGATCAAGAGAGTGACCAAGCTAAAATGAAAATGACTGGGCTCTAGGAACTTCAGCATATGGTCCTTTTGCCCTGCAGCAGCAGAAGGCTGTGGCTTCTGGTCTGTGACTGATGGAGATTTATTTTGTCATCGGACACTGGCATAGGACTTTAATATAAAACTGGAAGAAAAACAGTTATGACTGATGCTTTAAAGTCTTTGATTTCACTTTAGTCTGTAATCTGTAAGCAGAGAAAGCAGGTGCACACTGGTAACAACGATAAGTAAGTGTTGCCCTAAGTATCTGAGTCCTGTAATGCAGTCACACTTGATCCTTTGCCCTGACACACAGAAGTGGTAGAAGCAGAGAGATACCTGCCACTGAAAATCTATTCCTGTTTGTATGTTTGGACAGTTGAAAAATGCTGCAAGGAGAGGTGAGATGCTTGGAAGATGGCACCAGGTGCTGGCATAGTGGAAATCTGCAGATATTTTTTCATACCAGCTCTCTTTAATTCCAGGAATCAGAAGATTTAAGCTGAGCTGGGCTTTTTTCCTTCCCTATTATGTCTCTAGGGGGAACCTTTTCTCTTCTGAATAGTACATCTGCTTCCATATGATCCCTTTCAAGTGTCTGCCCCTGCTAAGAGATGCTTGTCCTTCCTGCTGTAATCCTCTGTCACACATTTCTAGCTGCCAGATGCTATGGTTTTATTGCTGCTTTCTCACTATAGTGGTTCTTTGTGTGTGTTTGTTTTCTTGCTTCCTTAAAGTAGCATCTCCTAGTTGTTAGTGTGGGAGTAAGTCTTCATTATAAGAGACAGTAGCTTTCTTGCCCTTATGATTACTGTGAAGAACTTAAAAATATGACCTCAAGTGGCTGAATAGAGATGTTATTTTTCTTTAAATCCAAATGTAATGTTAATCTCAAACATTCGGGTGTTGAATCATGATTTAACAGCACTGTGGGGACTTTCTCTTGATAGCTTATTCACCACAGTTATTAGCTGCCCTTTACTTGTGCTGTTAGTCTTTAATATCTCTGTGTTCACAGTTCTCCCATGAAACATGGAATTACTCCTGGGGTATAGATACACCTCAAGCAAATTACTCACTCCTTGTGCAAAGCAGTGTGTGTGCTGCAAAGCAGCTTCCTGCTTTCCTGAAGTGTGTCTTATTCTTGAAACCTTTGGGCTATTCTTTCTTTTTTTCTCTTCTTTGCATTATTTCTCTTTTCATTCCTCTCAATGGGAGTAAACTGGCTTAACTCGAGGGTATGCAAGCACTGCCATCAAGCTGTAGTTCTCAGCCTGAACAGAAATAATGCTGAGAGAAAGCAGAGATTATTGAATACTTCAATTTCTTCCCTCCATCTCATCCAAACAAATGAACAGAGTTCCCTCTTATGCCTTAAGCAATTTTTAAAGTTAATTTATTATTCTTGAATAGGTAAAAAAATATAAAACTAGACAGAAGGGCTAAGTGCATTGACAGCTGTGCAGTGCACACTGTCTTCTCACTGTGTATAGATAAGCCAGAGAGAAGACAGGTCTGCTCAGGAGCTGAAAGCTTTGATGTGTAACGAAGGACCCAAACATGGAGCAATAATACAAGATGGTACACATGGAACTTGTGCCAGATGTGCATGTTTTGGGTTTGCTCATGCACTGTAGGGTAGACAATGACTGGGTCTGGCACTGACCTGCTGCATGGAAGGTCTGCATTCAATGCACTGAGGTGTTCAGTATCTAGGCATTACAAAGGCAAGAACAGAGGGCAGAGCACAGCCTGTGGATTAATGTTATCATGTTACAGGGCATGTGGTGACAGAGTTCTAGAAATCACCTTGGATTCAATAAGTAGTGATTGCCTAAAGCTTTGTCTTCCGTGAAATAGCTGACCTGGCTAGGTGGCTGATTTTTTTGTGTGAATCCTAAACTAAACAGTTCAATTTACCCTCTCCAGGGGTTATAGAAAAGTTGGGTTACCAACTGGACTGTTTAAAGATCCTGCTTGGAAACTTTAAGAATTGTAAAAATCTTTAAAACATGCAATGTCAGAACCCCTGCAAACTGGCCTTGGAGACAAACCTGTTACGTTTGTGCCTCTTCTCGAGGTGCAGAGTGTCTTCAGTGCAGCTTCTGCTGGAAACCCTGTCTGAAGTGCCAGGCTTGATCCCTTGGCAGCGCTGTGCCTGGCTGCACACTGGCTGTGCTGTCCTATGGCTGCCGGCAGAGAGTCTCTAAGATGCAAGCTGCAGACTGCTCCTTATCTCCCAGGAATTAAAATGGTAGGAGGACCGAGGGCAATTATGTCACAGCCCTCTGGTCTTGTGGGGGATTAAATGCCAAGTTCCACACTGGCAGCAACAGTACCTGTCTGGGAAACATAGAGGGCCTTCAGCCTGCCCTGAGCCAGCATGCTACAGCAGCTCAAATAGAGTTTCTGTGCCTTGGGTGCTGTCACATCTCTAGTTTAACTTGGTTTGATTTTTCAGTTTATACCCATGACACCAACAGGCATAGAAACACCCAAAGGACTGAAACTGTGAGGTAATTTCCCTAAGCCTACTTAGCAGATGGCCATTCAGGAGTTACAATAAATTACCATGTAACACAAGTGAGACACAGGTCTTGCATTGTCTTCTGAAGTTCCCATGTTCTTGTTCAAAATATTTCTTTCTCCTAGATCTTGTCACCATGAAAGCTTTGAGAATCCTTGTAATTAATATACCCTGAGTCCTGCAGGAGCCAGGAGGAGAGAAGGAAGTATCCAATCCCTCCACTGCTTTTAAACCCTACTGGTGCTGTAGATGAGCCTGCCAATACTCTCCTCCATTGTCCTGGCCTGTTTCAGAGCACCACTATTGCTCTTTGCTGTTTAACCTGGGACTGTGGTCCAAACTAAACTCCTGTGCTGTGCCACTGAGGCTTACTGGAACTGCCTGGCTGGATAAGCAGCACTCGGCCACCATAGGACCTTATTTTGTAATGTTGGCCAGCAGCAGATGTTCCAAAAGATAGTACATGTGAATTTGTACTGAACAAGTTTTAACAACCTTTCTTTTTGGGGAATTTTGTTCTTGACCCATTTAAATTAATTACCTGCATTACTATTATTATTATTAAAAATGACAGTACAAGTACTTGGTCCTCTAGATGTTGTTAAAACACTATGAACTATCCTTCTGTAATTCCTTTTTTTTCTAAGTATAAGACTTTACATCCCTAACTTTTAAAAAACTTTAATGTAACCAGCCTTCATCTTCCATACAAATGTTTAAATTTTTAATTTTGTATTTAATCCAACTAAGCTCTCAATATTTTCTGGCAATGAAAACCAATGCAATTTTATTCTCCATAGCACATAATTTCTTTTTATGGTTACTGAATTAATTGCCTTTTGTTTTTATTGAATCCCATTTGTCCTTGTGTTCTCAGCCATGAGACAAACTAAGGAGCCTGGTTTTATATTCTCTGTTGTTCATTACTCTAGAGATAGTTCTTTTTCTCAGACTGTGGCTTCTCTGTCTCTCTTCAACCCAAACTGTCTAGGTGTCTCATAACATGCTGAACTATCTTTCTATGTCTTCTCTTTCTGCTGGATCTTTAAACTTTAGTAACCAGAACTGAATGCAGTTTACCAGGGGAGGCTGTGTCACCTGCTGATTGTTTGAGTGTGATTTTCTATAGTAGGCAATGCTGTAAGTGGTTTCAGTGCTGTTTATCTGTATGCTGGAGCCAGCCCTAAACTTGCTAGCATGGTCTTGGTGGCAGCCTTGCTACAAGGGGATGAAAACCCCCTGAGGTTAGTTCTCCCTGTGTCTCAGGCACGTGCAGCAGTTGCACTGAGCTCACAGCAATTGCTGTAGGTATGTCTGGGGACCTCTGGGCAGGGAGCACCTGTAGAGCTTTGTCTTGGCTGACACACTGTAGGGCTGGTACAGTCCACCTGTACAGCATCACTCTGTTGGATAAGGCTAATGCAGATACACTATTTCCAGGAGCTGAGAGCCTCAGTCAGTGTTGCTGGTGGCTGCACTGTGCCATGTGGATGCTGTGAGACAGTTTCCCATAGGAGTGTGGCACATGCTGGTTATGTGAGAAGGGGAACATCACTATGACTGGCTAGGAGCATTGGCAGGAGGAGAAATGTCGTTGTGGTAAGGGCCTAAGGAGCAGCTATTAGTGCTCCAGGTATCCCTCTGAGGGAAAACCCCAGTGCTCCAAAGGCTAACCCAGTTCTGCTGTCTTCCTTACCTGCAATGCCTGCACTGATGACCATCCATGCTTTGGCCAGCTGAAGCTGGATTAAAGATTTATCCCTTTCCTCTGGCTGAACACTGTTCTGATGATTTCTATTAATTATGTTCTATGCTGTAATTAATCAGGCAGCTGTTTATTAACCTGGACAAGACATTGATTACCCTTGTAATCCATGTACACTTGTAGCAGAGAATAACAGATCAGTTTTTCAAAGGCATTAGTGGAGGCATTGGTGAGGAACCAGGAACGTGGATATTTGCTGTCTCAGGGTAAGAGAGGTAGGTCTGCCTTTTGTCTGTCTTCCTTTTTTTTCTGAGGCCAATATCCTGAAGTTTCTTCACCCCAAAAGAGCTGCAGTGATTCGTCAAGCACTTGAAGACAGATTTTTATGTGTATGTTCAGTAACCAGATGAAAACTTTTGAGAGATGAACTGCACTGTGGTATTTAACACTATCCCTATAGACTTGCTGGGAGTTCCTTGCAGATGGAGAGACCAGAATCACCTCTGGTGGTAACCAACTGCTCCTTGTAGAATGAGGCACTCTGACCTGGACCAGTGCATGTCTCCTGGGCTGTGTTTTTACTTGTTTGGGAAAATATTTAATTTTCCACATCAAGAAGAAAAATTCATTTGTGTAATAGCCCACTCAGTCCTATTAAAATCCCTTTCTACTGACCAGGGGCTGAGTACCTCTGAAATCAGTCAAGTGCCAAAACTGTCATGTCCCTTGGATCAACACCAATGGCTCACAAGGTATGCTAATAAATGGATTATTCCATGACTGTGTGGGGCTCTGTCTTATTTTTAATAAAGGAATCTGTTCCAAGGGCAGGTTTTAGGATTTTTTTCAGCACTGAATTAAACTAATTAATGTTATTTTTAGAGAAGCTTCAGCATGCTAAAGCATGTTGCAAAGTCAGCATCATGTTAGCTGCCACTACACTGAAATGCAATAGTTCTTCAAAGGCCACATTTGAACAGGTAAGGAGCAGGTCAACTCATTGCACTTAATAGGCTTTAGTATTTCAGCTAAATTGTTGTTTTAGGTCAGCTTTCCATACAAACTTATTCAGTATGGCTTAGTCTCCTTTCAGTCTAGGATTCATGTGTCACCACTCCAAGAGCCAAAGCCAGCCTCTGGAAAAGTGGAAATGGGAGAAGGGAAATGCAGTTTGAAGGCACCATTGGTTCAAGAACACTGTTGTACTCTACCCCTGCTGCCCCACTGCTGAAACCTGAATTTCTGTACAAAAAGGCTTTTTTGAAACAGTCCAGCTCCTTGCAAGGTCTGCCCTGACTTTCCCAAGTTCCTAGGGCTAGACTGGGGCTTGGTGTAGATGATGCCTGCAGACTCCAAGTATTATAGTGTGTAACTTTTTGTGTGTACTGACTCCAGCCTGCTGTTGGGAACTGACATGCACTCACTGGAGATAGAACTGCTTGTGGTTAACACTTTCTTTGCTTATGTCTTTGGGGTTTTCTAACCCACCTATATTTCCTCTCTTGCTTGTGCAAAACTGGGAAGCAGAGTGCGGGCATTTTAGTTGGCCTTCCATATGTCAGTGGGCACTGGTTCATCACATCGGTTCTGCAGTGCTTTTCTGTAGTCACTGCCAGGGAAAGAAATAACCTTGAAGCTGAGCTGTGGTTAAGGTTACAAGTCTGTCAAATGTGGTTTTATATTAAAGCACTGGACTGCTGCCTTCAGGTGGTGAAAAGGCTTGGGAGGAGTGTTTGGCATGAACTTACTCGTTTCAGGTTGCCAGCTGTAGGATAGCTTTGGATTTTGAAACTGAAATATGGATCAGGAGAAAACTGGGCTTTACTTTACTAGGATAGCTACCATATTCACAGGGAGACAGACAAATTCAAACAAATTGGTGAAACACATTCTGCCAGAAAGAAAAGGCAGCCTACTCTTTGCAGATTTTCAAAATTGGCCTGTCACTTGAAAGGAAGAAACAATTGCCTTGGATCAGCTTTACGAAAAGGAAGCTGTGAAGCTGTGTGGCTCTGATATCAGCTAAGCAAGAGGCCTTGTTCCTCCTATCCCTTTATATCTGCACTGGCCTTCATTGCAGACATCAGGGCATCTGCAGCTCCAGGGGCTAAGCTGGGAACAGATGAACCTGCTAGACTCAGGTTTAGTTGCTACCCAACAGAAGAAACAAGTGGGCAGGAATTAAAATTTCAGCAAATTAATCCTGTTGGGAGGTGTTTGCTGAGCATGTTTTGATTCCCAACCTCTGCCAGCTCTGGGATTTATGAGCCAGCAGCAGGTGTGTGTCAAAGGTTCCCATGAGAAGATGTCATGCAGGTTGTGCTGTCCTGTTGGCCCACGTGCTGGACTGGATAGTGGGCCCTTATCACTGCGAAGACAGGTAGTGTGGGGGAGATTTAGTGTGACACTGTAAATGGACAGCTCAGCTGAAACCACCTTAAAAGTTTATACTTCTCTGTTACTTTCTTCTTGGAAACAGAACAAAACCACTTCAAATAACAACAATGTTCTTTGCAATTTAACTAATCTGCTCAGCTTAAAACTGAACTGTATACAAAGAAGAAAATGTGCTTCTAAAGGTTAGTTCCTTACTCTTTCTCCCCCTCCCCACTCGCGTGTACAGGCTTGCTGGAGATAAAATAGGATTACAACCTCCAGTTGTGGGATGGAGACCTGTTTACAAGGGCACGAGTGTACTATTCAGAATAGACCACTGAGCACTGTGGGTTTGTAGAACGAGTAACCAAACACACTGGAGGAAAACTCCTTTGCTTCAGGTTTACCATTTCATTATCTCTAGCAAGACTAAGAATTCTTCAGCACAACTCTACTGAGGTCTCAGTAGAAACCCTTTTAACTCCCCACATATTTTAGCCACAGCTAGGTTGATTAAGACTTGAGAAATCTTTATTTTCCTGCAAGGCTTGTTTTCACAGTTACATGGATTTAACAATTTGGTTAAACTGATGCAACTTTGTGGCTGACACTTAGGGGTGATGCACTGTTTGAATCAGATGCCTGTTTAGATGAGTTGGGACTGTGCACACATAAGATACCTGAAGAGCAAGCCACTACTCATTAAACTCCTACTACTATTATATTTAACCATCCTAAGTAAGTATGGACTGCTAGATTCTAAACTAAATGTGATGACAGAATTACACAAATTTACTTTTCTTCCCCCAAGAAGACATGGGAAATTACCTTGGGAAATGCACTTAAGTTTTGGATGGTAAGTTTTACAGCACCTTGTCACAGCATTTTGCAAGGACATGGCTGAAAATGAAGATCTGCCTAAAAAAGCTGGTGGCCTTTGAGGCAGTGTGCTAAACAACAAGCTGTCAGTACCTGCTAAGGGTTGGTCACCTGCCTAGAGAGGAGAGATGACAATAGAAGCAGCTGATTTAATCTGGGAATCCCTAAGTCTCCTAAAGGAGGAGGATCCTGTTCAAAGAGCTTGCATCCTGAATACATCAGGGATATGAGATCTGCAGGTAAAATGGGTGAACACTCTTTACCTATAAGCATTCAGATAATTTTAAGGGTTGACTAATTTGTTTCATAGAGCACCCTGCAATAGATCCTACTTGCTCTAGTAAGTAGTTCTAGGGGAAAAAACAAATATTTTCTCCCTCATTTATTACAGAAACAGAAAAGTGACTGAGAAGTGTTGTCTTTGCACCAGCCCAGGTAATTTTCAGTCACCATGACATGCATAGTATTTTTCTTAGTGTCTCCTTTCTTACACAAGAGGCGATAAATATATGTAACTGGAAAAGTGCTGACCCTTACCCACACTCATGAGCACAAAACTTGTCAAGATGTGTTTTCTTAAATGGAGTATTGCTGTGTAGTTGTAGCAACCATGCTTTTTGTAAGAGAACCTTATGTTGGATTGACAATTCAATCGATGACCGAACCTCCCATTGAGATCTGACAGGAGGTAACACTAATTGAATTTTTAAAATAAAACCCCTCACATCCCTAACTCCAGGGTTAGATTATTTTTCTACAGACAGGCTGTGGAGAATACATACTATTTTGCTGTCCATAATATTGTACACTGTTGTTCTTGCATTTTAGTATCACTTTTTCTAAGCAGTCTTTTATCCTTATATTTAAGTGGTAATGTACCTAGTATTTATGTTTTGAAATACTTTTAGTGCTGAGAAGCAGCTATAGTGCAAATTTTGCTATGGCAAGTTTCATCTGAAGGAGGAGGTTCCATAGCACGGAGAAACCTTCTGCTTCTGAAGCTCTGAGAAGCATGTAAATACAGCTGAGCATTACTTCAGTTAGCCAACATCTGCTTGCATATATTGCAGAGTAGTGTGTCTTGGTCTTGCCATGAGTGAATGGGCTACCTATGTCTCCCCAACAGTGATCCTTTACTTACCAGTTGACTGTACCCTCAATAGCAAATACAGAAACCTATCTTCTGCAACAAAGGCGTGTTGAGAGTCAGCTACTGCAGCACTTGCGCCTTTTTTTTTTTAATTACCGTTTTTGATTTCTAAAACTGTAGATTGATAGAGAAGGAAGGTCACATTTAGCAATTTTCCTGGATTATTTTTTGGCAAACTAGAAATGTGTTTTGCTTAATGCCTGCATCAAAAGAGGCTTCTCAGAATACTTAGGAAGCTTTCAAGTGTATAACACTGCTAGTTAGGGCAATATGCTCTCTAGACACACTGAGTTATCAGTTGCTGAATTATCAATTGCTGAGTTTCCATAAATGATGTATCTGACCTGCTCTCTAGACAAAGGAGATATTATAGTGCTTTCACAATCTTTTCACCTTAGCTGAGGAAATATCCAAAAGTGATACTGACTAAGAAAAAGAAGTCTTGCAGTGTAACAGTAGTTTTCTTTCCCCTCTGCAAAATGGAGAACATTTTTTTTTCCAGTTCCCTTTAGCTTGGTGCTTCTATCTGTGAACAGATAGTGCATATTAGACCCCGCCAGACTGTCAGCTTTGGTAATGGCAGAAGAAAGAAGGAAGTGTGAAAAAGAAAACAAATGCTACTGCAGGTTAGTGTGAAAGGAAGAGGAAAATATACTTGTAACCTGTGAAATACAAGATGCCAGACAACATATGCTCAGGAATCCTTGCAGGCAATATTATTTCTAAATGCTATTTTATGCTTTCTGAGGAGTAGTAGTTACATTCATACATGAAGTCTCAGCCACAGTTGTTGTCTTTATAACAATAAGAGCTGTTGCAAAGTGTTCCCCTGCTGTCTCCATTTTCCATGTATGCATGTAAGTACCAGTCACTTATCTCACAGTGAATTCCCTTTTGAATAAGGCTTTAATCAGGCATGTATTCACATTCTCTAAGATTCCAAAGACAGAATCTTGGACACCATCAGTTCCATGTCTCCCATGGAAAGCATTAGTCAAAGATTGGAAAATGCTCAATCCAAATGGAGGAAATTTGTTTTCCAGAGCATGTGATTCCTCAGCACAGCTTTGCTTTCAGCTTCCTAGTATGCACTGTCTGGAAAAGCCCTGTGCATCCTGCACAGCCATTTGCCTGGTTAGGAGCAGAGTAAGGGGCAATGAGCTGTGTGCTGTCCCTTCTTTTGTGCTAAAGCAGTATTTGTTCCATCTGTTTACAGGCCCAGTGTTTTGAAATAATACTGGTTGGTTGTTTCGTATCTGTTATTAACAGTGATCAGTGTATCACGAAACAGTGACCTTTCAGGAGGAACAGGGGTTCAAAATATAAGAATTAACTGCAGTTTGCCATAGTGTCATAATGCCAGAGCACAAGAAACTATTATTCTGTACATCTAATATATTACTTAGACACAAAGCCATATGTGTGCTTTAAAAATCTGCCTTCCCTTGTAATTTCTGAGTGCATTATTGCATGCAAAGAGACAATGAAATCTTTGTCGAGTCAGAATGGAACTGAACAGCTGGGTCCCACTGCGCAAGCAGTGAAAACCTCCAGAGTGCTGTATTTTGTTATTGAGTCTGTGTTAGATTGAAGCCACAGCAAGGATGTGTTTTTCTTTCAGAAATAAAACCACACTGGATATAACTTGAAGAGTAGCTCATGACTCACCCATGGAAAGCAGATACTTTTTGGGGTACAATGCAGACCCTCTTTGATTTTTAGTCCCCAGTGAGAGCTTAAGACAGGAAACAAATGTAAATGTTGCAATTCTGCTTCAGGGTATGGGTGAGCACTCACATGTGTCTCTCTCATATGGAATGCTGCATTCTGGAAATTGTCTATTATGGAGGCAGAGAAATTCTGAACAGCAATTTCCTTTCTCTGAAATAAGAGAGAAAGGAAAAAAAAAGGTACATCCCTGTAAGGGAGAAACCATCTTAGTGGCAACCTTCTCATCTCTGCAGGATTTCTTACTGAATTCCTTTCTTCCCAGCAGAACACTGCTGAAATTGTCAGATACTATTTTTCATGGTGTCTTCAGCAGTAACTGTAGTTTTTGTCTGTTGGAAGATCCACGAGGGAAAATACATGCCTGTCTCATGCAATAAGTTGGCTGGAAAAAAAATGGATGAGTGCTTGTGAACTGTGCCTTTCTAAGCCATAGCCTTGAGTACAAGGAGAAGTGAGTAATCAATCACACCTGCACTCCCTCATGTTGGGAACAACATACCCAGACCTGCTCTGCGCAAGCCAGAATACATTTTTTTAGTGTCTTGAAATGCACTTTAAGATAAAAGGGCAAATGTTCACTCTCCTTTGCTTGCCTCATTACTTCCATCACCTCACCCATGCTTTCAGCCTGTATTGCCTGAGAAAGGGAAAGCAGGATTTCTTTGGAAATCTCCACAACTTGTGGTATCCCAAAGCTGGAAGAAGAAGGAATGAGAGCCTGAGGTTTGTTACAATTTAATGCAATCAAACATAATGTGCTGAAGCCCCCTTATAATTTGAAGCATGTCACATTAGTACATTTCTCTAATATTCCTCCTCTCCTCTGACCTTTCTGGATGTAATGGGTATTCTCTGTTGGATTTTGGTAAAATTCAACAGTGTTGTGTTGCACATACTGCTGACAAAAGATATTGGTGAGCAGCACCAGGCTTATGGTATCACTGTGTTTCCCTGCCCACTTCTGTCATTTCAAGTGCCATAACACCTAGGTCAGGGTGCTGAATCTCACCTGTAGTTACCTATTCATTCCTTGGATGCAGTGCATTTAATTTCTCATTTTGGTTTTTGTGGTTTTTTTCTATCTCCTTTTTCCCCCATCAAAATACACTCCAAAATTTCAGCTGTATTTTTTTTTATTCTTTGAAATTCCTGCAATCTGCTAAATGCTTTTTCCTCGCCAGGGAAACACTTTTATCGAGGTGAAACCCTTCTTTGATGAAACACTCCATGAAGTATTATGATACCTTCATGTACCTTTGCTTACCAGGCAGGTGTGTCTGTCTCTTGAATTACTGCTGGTGTGGTGCACTGACAGGTCATTTGGCACTACAGACCGAGTCAGGCATCAGCACAGAACAACTTTTCTGCAGGATTAGCCAGAACGTGGGTCAGCTTGGCACAGTGTGCTATGGCACACTGCCCTGCACCTAGCTTGCATGGTGCCCTGCTTCCCTGCGAGTGCACCTATGGAATGTTGGCCTTGGTGTGCTGTGATAGAAAACACAACAAGCCATTTTCATCTCTTTGCTTTCTTTCAGTATTCAGCCCTGCAGACTCTTTCTCTACTGGTAGGAAAGCCACTACTTTCCTTTGCCTGGGGTTCTGGCCCTTCCCAGAACTTACATTACACTAGGAGGCACTGAAGGATCTAACATTCCAACAAGTAAAGCTACCTCTTACAGTTGAAGGACACTGCAGTGATGCAACTTCGTGTTCCAAATCTTACACTGGTAATTGTTGCCTTTGTGAGAACAACCCATGCAGGAAGTTTCCTTTAAGATCCAAGGGGCATCTCTTAGGACCCTCCACGAGGACCATCAATTAATGTAATTTTTTTGGATCAAGTACTATAGATGAGGCAGATGGTGAGTATTACCAGACACAGTTCAGTCTCTCTCAGCTCAAGCTCTAAGTGTGTCATTCTTGTTTCCCTGTCATTTGTTTTTTTCCCTCTGTACAAACACAGGGAGGGAGGTGCAGGTCCAGCTGTTTGGCTGATGTGTACTCAAAGAGAAAACATCCTTTCGTATTTTACCAGTCAACTCTCAAAATGAAGCAATGAACTAGACCTCCAAAAAAAACAGAATTAGAGGAAAAAAAAAGTACAAATAACCTCACCACCGCAGACTTCAGAGTGGGTAGGGCCTGTGCAGCTCCTCCTGGAACTAGCACGGGAGTTATTTTTTGGAATTTTGGAGTTGTTCAGGCCCTGGAGCTCCCCAGACATCTGCTTCGCTTCTCCTGTTGGGAGTGCTAGGGGCTTTCTCGGCCTGGGCAAGGCGGTCCCTGCACTTAAGACTGGCATTTCTGAACAGGACTTACTCGAGCCACCTTCCCTTCCATTTCCTTTGTCTTCTTCCCTTGGTCTTCTCTCCTGCTTTTTCCCCCTTCTAACAGAAAACATTACTGAGAACTTAGATATTTCATTCCTTCCCAATCAGATGATCCCAGCTGGGTGATTTCCACCTCACACAGCCGATCTGCGGCGCGTTCCGGGGGCAACCCCCGCCCCCATTCCAGCACCGCCCGCGCTCTCCCGCTGCCTTTGGCGGTACAGGCGCAACGCGGTTTGCTGCAGCCCCTCCGAGCGGCGCACTGGGCGGAAGCGGTGGCCGAGCCCGGCAGGGCCCCGGCGCGGCCGCCATTCCCCGTTCCCGGCCGTTCCCGTTCCCGGCCGTTCCCGTTCCCGGCCGTTCCCGTTCCCGGCCGTTCCCGTTCCCGGCCGTTCCCGTTCCCGTTCCCGTTCCCGTTCCCGGCCGTTCCCGTTCCCGTTCCCGGCCGCTCCCGTTCCCGGCCGTTCCCGTTCCCGTTCCCGTTCCCGGCCGTTCCCGTTCCCGTTCCCGTTCCCGGCCGTTCCCGCACTCCGGCCCGCCCGGCGCTCCCGGCGTACGGCGCGCGGCGGAAGCCGGAAGCGCGGGTGCGGAAGCGGCGCTCAGCTGGCGGGGGGTGTCGCAGGTGAAGCTGGGAAGCGCGGAGCCATCTTGGTCCCCGCGCCGGGCAGCGCCGAGACCCGCCGGGGCCGCGAACCGCCGGGCTCGGGGGCGTCCAGCGGGGCCCGCCGGCCATGGGCTCGTAGAGACACCGCGGCGCCACCGCCACCGCAGCGGCGACAGGCTGCCCCCGCCCCGCCCGCCGGGACCAGCGGCTCCCCGCCGGCCGCCGCCCGCGCCCCCGTGAGGCCGGAGCCGCCGCCCGCCCGAGCCGCGCCGGTGCCGCGCCGGTGCCGAGCCGCCGGGAGGTCGCGCCGCCCCTCCGCCGGGCCGTTCTGAAGCCCCCGGAGCGGGAGGGAAGTTGTTCCCCGGCGGGTCCCGGCGCTGCCCCCGGCTGCTGCGCCGGGAGTGATTCAAGCACAGCCCCGGGGCGCCCGGCCCTGCGCACAGACACCTCCCGGAGCAGGAAGGCGCCCTACCCTCGCCCTGCGGCGCCGGCAGCCCTCGGACCCTCGGTGTGCCCGGGGCACCTGTCCCGCCGGCAGGCAGCTCTCACGGACCCACCAGCCCCCTCCGCCTCAAGTACATTCTGTGGACATAAGCATTTTTAAACTTTTTAAAGAACTTTTTTTTTTTCCCCCACCCACTGGGATTTTTGCGAGCTTCCCCATAGTTGTTTTCTGCTTCTCCCACTTCAGCCAACGCTCTGTTTTTTCCTGGTACTGTAGAATGGGGATCGAATCAAAATCGAGATTTTAAGCATTGTAGGATCCCTAAAGTCCATTCACCTGTTAGAAGTGAGCAGTGCTGTTTCTGTCTTTCTTTTCCCCCCACGTCGCCTGTCGGATGTGATGGAACTCATGTTCGCAGAGTGGGAGGACGGGGAGAGGTTTTCATTTGAAGACTCCGATCGCTTTGAGGAAGACTCTCTTTGTTCCTTCATCTCTGAGGCAGAGAGCCTTTGCCAGAACTGGAGAGGATGGAGGAAGCAATCGGCTGGACCCAATTCTCCCACAGTCAAAATGAAAGGTGAGGTCACCCAGTTGCATTGGGATGTTCTTTGGACTCGTGGAAGTTGTGGGTCAAGGGGGTTGGGGTGGTGGTAGGTGAGGAGATCTGCAGAAATAATGTCAAAGCAGCGAAGAGAAGTCACATATAGGATCCTTGTCAGGATAAGTTTTGACCAAAGACTGAAGCTGAAAGTTTACCGGGAATCTTAAGACAAAGCTGTCTTTTGAGTGAGTTTTCACCTGCATGTGCTCTGTAGTATTGTGATGCTGCCCTTCTGAGTAGGTTCTGTGTGATTGCTCTTGGAAATCCGAAAACAGTTTTCTATGAACAAACTGCAGACTTGACTGGGAATAACTGTGCTTTGAAGCACACCAGGGTTTTATAGGGGTTTTTTAGCTGCTATAAAGCTACTCGTGTAAAGCCATGTAACCTGTCATTGTATAGAGCAGTCCATTTTCCTTGTCTGATTCTTGACATTTCACATTTTTCTAGTAAATTAGCTCTTTATGTTGCAGTAGTAGAGCAAGAGGGCCTTAAGACTGTCACAAAGAAGTCAGCAAACAACAGTGTGCCTGCTTCAAGACTTGTTTTATTTCCTTTCTGTTGATAGTAACTTATTTTTAATAGCAGATAGGAAAATAAGTAACACCAGTAATTAAAATTTGTTTTTAGTTATCATATAGCTACTAGCTCTTTTCTTGATTTTTTTTGCTTTTTAATGAAACTTAATTTCTCTTGTTATCCCACTGCATTGTGATCCTGGAATTGAGGCTGTGTTTACATCAAGCAGAGCCAGACACACAGTTAACAGAAATTACACAAGCTTTTCCTACTCTTCCTTTCATGTCCTTCTGTTTCTTCAGCCTGGTGTCAGTACTTTTCCTGTTATTGCTGACCTTTATGACCATTACCTGCCTCTTTAATATCTCCCTATGTGGAACTGCAGAACTTCATTCTTTTCTGAATATTGGCCTTGCATGAACAGAGAATGCAATTTATATTGAATTGTGCTGAAATCTGGCCATGGTGTGCTATGGACAAATGTTCAGTTGTCACTGGTTCAGTACCAGAAAGTACACTTTGCATTAACCACAGAGCAGAGCACCTTAAGTTTTAATTTTTTAATAAATTTAATAAATTTAAACTGTCCCAAGTTCCAGGTATGGAACTGCCAGTTTCTCCTGATTAGTCAGGGTTAGAGTTGACAGTAAGATGAAAACTGAAAAAAACCAATCTAACTCAAAATAAGGGAGAGAGAAATGCTGAATGCATGTCAAATTGGACAGCACTCTTGGATCCTGCTACTGGGATGCATTGGTTTTTAGTATGGAACATTCTACTGGTGTGAAGAAGCAGAACTGTGTTGGTGTGTTTCTAAAAGCTGTGAATGTGGAGATGTGGAGACCTAGGGCAAAGCATATATACTTCATGGTTTTGCTTTAGGTCTTGTTGTACACATTAACTTGCTGGAAAGAAGCTAAAGTATTGAAAACCTCCTGGTGTGGAAATAAAGATCTCGAGTTTGTCAGCGGTGTATGAAATTGGTTTGTATGAATCTACAACTCAGAGTGATGTTTGCAAAGGTGATTGTTTCTGTTCAACTTGGAGAAGCTTTTAGCCAACATCTGAGTGTATGATTGTGTGTTCTTCTGGGTCTTGACCTAGTTCCTTTAGCTCTCTTGACTGAATTACGGGCAAGCAGCAGTTGCTTTCTCTGCTGTCATCCACTTGTTGGGTTACGATGAAAGGTCACTTCAGTAGATTTTGCATATTTGCAATCCTTAGTCTCTTTTCTGACGTGTGAAACACAATAGCTAATGTTGTTGTGATAGTTGTAATTGTTTACACCATATTGAGATGTTGCTATTCTGTATTCTGCAAACCTGCATAGGCAAGGCTTGTATTGCTTGTACTTGGTTCATATATTTTAGGTTTTATCTGTAGAGAGCCTTAGTTCCTTTGTGTGAGAGTTGTACTTCAAGAGGGACATGCTGAAAGAATACTATTGCCTGCTTTAAGGCCCTTGCTGGCAATGCCCAGACTCTGGTTGGAGTTATATTGAGAAGTATGTGAACGTGATATTACCAATATGGGACACTTGTAGGGACTTTACTGTACACAGCATGTTGCCAGTGAATCTGGTCTGATGTGGGATCTGTCATCTGGGCTCTCAGTGGATTTCAGAACTATTGTACCAATGTTGTTATTTTTAATACCTCTTTTTGACAGTGTCTTTTAGTCAGAAAATAAAGTTTGTATTGAGAACTTGTTAGGTCCTGAGGTTGTCAGTTGTAGTGAGTAATTTCAAATGTGATAATTCTGAATTGAGCTGTGTGGTTGTATTTCCACAGTTTGCCATTTTACTGTGCTCTGTTGCCTATGCAAACAAAAAATGAGGTTAGACACTAGGTTCTTCTGTGTTAAATGCTAAGAGAAAACAAGAGGAACTGTATTCTGTTCCTTTTCCTCCAGTTTGGAGCTCAGCCTGTGTTTTGGTTTGGAATCAGTCAGACAAGTTATGTAATAGAAAGCATTTTTAGCTTTTTCATTTATTTTTGGTTTATCCTTGTAAGTGTCCAGTTCTTCATTAATTAGTTCAAAGAGACTCCCCCCTGAGACTGATGGAAGTGCTATTGGCTGGGGAGTCCTCTTAAACAAACAAACTGCTTGCACACTTTTTAGTGTGCAAAAGGCTTTCTTACCCTTTGCAAGTTTTTATTTTCTTCTTGGGCATTTTTAGGATTATTACATGCTTGCTGTAAATTTAACAGTAAGGCTTGGGGTAGCTTGTTACGATATTCACAGCAGAGGGGGTTGCCAGAAAGATGAGTTATTCACTTGTCAGTCACCCCATTGGCTTGTTAGGTATCTTTAATAGTTACATCAGAAAAATAGAATTGTAATTGGTTGATTTTTCCTCATTTCATTTTTGTTATGGGAAAATTTTCATATAGTTTTCTTATATTGCACTGTAGAAAGTTTCCCCCTTAAATATAGAATTGCAAAGGTGAAGGCGGAATACATCGTGTCCACTTCATGGATGCCCTTGGATTTTGAAACTACTCTACACTGATTCACCTGTACTGAAATCCTGGAGGAAACATGTCATTTTTGGGAGCACCAGGAGTCCTGTCATAATTTTGAGCATGTATTTTAGGAGTGACTTGTTCTCTCATTAGACTGCCTTGATTGCTTGCTTTACCCCTTGTTTTTTAAATTTTGATGGGCTGATGCTTCTGACTGATACTTGGCCATTGCCTGTATATCCCACTGATCAGAAGCTCTCAGCTGCACAAACGGGATTCTGCTCTGAAGTTTGGGTGAACTGGTGTTTTAAAAAACAATGTCCTTGCAGTGTGTTCAAAACCATCTGGTTCTTCAAGTTGGTTTATGGCTCCCACTCACTTTCTTCCGTATGAAATTACATTCCACCCATTTGCTACCTCTCTACCAATGAATGCACCCACTTGCCTTTTCTCCACTTTTCTGGACAGTCTTTTTCATTGGTAATTGAAGTAAGTCTGGTGTTTCTGCAGATGTTTTGTCATCAGTTATCTTCAAGTAAGTATTTTTGTGATAGAGGTTATAAGAATAAATGTTCAAGTACACTCATTATCTCTTCAAACTCACTGAGGCTTTCTTTCTTCTTGAAAGCTTCTAAGCTTTCCCACCTTTAGTCCTTTCTATTTCACAGTTTCTGAAGCATAAATGTTTATCAAATGCTTAAGAAGTTGCCATTAATACTGTGGGATTGCTAAATAGTGTGTTCACAATATCTTCACTCAGTTTGTATTTAATCTTTCACACCAGATTCGGTTGGAAGGCGCTGATGAGTTGTGTTGAATCTGTTTTCGATAGGCAGCTACTGAGAAAACTTGAGGTTTTTTTCCTTTCCTTTGCTGTAAGCTTGAACCATTGTATATTGTATTGCAAAATTCCCTCAGACAACTAAGAACTGATGCAGGCAGTGCTTTCCTACAAAAAATCCTCATTATCCAGCCCCAGACAGTTTTTGTTCTCTCAAACTGTTAGGAGTGCCCACAACGTTAGGTTTTGGGCAGAGTGCCTCAAAAGTACAAGCTGTAGAGAGGAAATCATTGGGAGAGAATGTACAGAGCCTGAGGTGAAGATATGATAAATTTAGAGATCAAGGTCTGTGCAGTGTCTATACTGGTAAAATGACAGTGACTGATTTTCACTGATTTATACAGACAAAGAATATATGGCTCAGAGAGCAACACTTCTTCCTCAGGATTGTCAGTAACTAGTAAATCAAAGCTAACCCGTGTTCAAGCAGTAGCTTCATAAAACAGCAGGAGGACCATGTAGTCTCTTCCATATTCATAGTGTGTTCTTCAGACTCTTGGTCTTTTAGGAGAAGCATGTTGGTGTCATCCAAAGTGTGCCCACTCCTTGAGCCTAGTGAGACTGGAAATGAAGACTCTGTGGTTTGCTGCTGTTTTGTTACTGTCTGTGTATTATGAAGTTACAACTGATTTTTTTTTCTACTTTATTTGTGCCTCTGCTATTAGTTTGTATCTTCATTTGCATTTTCCTGTGCCTTTCTGAGGTGACTGTGTATACCCCTCTGTTTAGAAGTGGGCACTGGAGAAACCACATAAAGAAGCTATCAGGAAAAGATACTTTTTTTACTGCTGAGATTTTTTTAAATTACCAATCCAGTTTTAACTCTCATGTTGGTCTTCTGGCCTTTTCCTTTAGTTAAGCTTCTCTTCCCCTCACAAAAATCTTGAACATTCTTTGCCTGTGTCTCATTTTCTCCTGTCTCATCTTTCTACTCATCTTTCTCCCTGGCTTTCATGGATTTTTCTGTTTGTGTTTTTCTCCTTCCTTTCACCTTGAGGAGATCCCTGTGCTGCTGAATGACCAGAGATCACAGAGGCTCTATTTGCATTTCAGGCTCACTGAACCTACAGGGGTTATTCTTCTCAGTGGCATATTTAGCTCTGGGGAAGCAAGGACAAGGATTCAGGTTTGATCCTAGACTCTGGATTGTGCTCTCCCTTTATTTCCTATCCCTTTCTTTAACTCCTCCTCTCCATTTTTTCCCCCACCTGTTCTTCATTGCTAAAATATTTTTTTTTATTTTTATCTTTATTTTTTACTTGTAGATAACTGGGTCTGAAATGAGGTGAAAACAAAATGAAGGTGAAACAAAATGAAGACAAAACATCTCAGGATTTCTCCTAAGCTACACACGTGTGTGATTATCTGGGCAAATGCAATTCTATAATGAAATGCAAATGTATTTTGATCATTCAGTATTTTACTCAGCACATGTTAAAACAGCTTTCTCTTTTCAGACTTGAGGGGTTTTTTGTGCTCAGAAGTACTGCTTATGTCACTTCTTTGAGTGCTAGCAATAAAAACTATTTTGTTAAATTAATGTGTTTGAATATCTATATGATCAGGGGCTGAAAGCAGGAAGAGTAGGCAGGAGACTGGTTTTGTGTCAGCCACCACAGAGTGCCTTGTGTTTTGAGCTGTGCCCCCTCTGTGTACCTGGGGTTACCTGTCAGCAAAGCAGTGGGGAATCAAACGGAAAACAGAAATTCCTGCAGCTTCTGGAGTGTTGCTGATAAAGGCCAGGAGTCCAGATGTTTGTTGTTTTTTTTGATAGATTATAAAACATGTAGGAGAAGATGAAATTCCCGCCCTGATGAAAGCCCTGGAAGATTTAAAATAAGAGCTTAGTTACTCTCAAGATGCATCTTTGTTTCTTGGCAGATTACTCAGTTTCAGAACCTGCATTTTGTGGGTCTGCTTTTTGCTAGTATTCTGCAACATGGGTGAATTTCTGTGACTCTTCACTTGACCATTAGAGATTTTTTCCCCAAGTTACTTCCCTTTGTGGGAGACTCCAAGCTGGATGCCAGAGGGGAAAATATATATTTGAGAGAATGAACAAGACGTAGGTCAGAGAACGAAAACAATATAGAAAAAAAAGTCCACATTTTTTTTACAAAAATATAAATTGGTAACATGATAAAAGAAATATTACCCAGATTTTGTCTGCAAGTCAAGGGAGTTTTTACAGAAAGGCATCCAGGTGTACTTTTTTCTCTCAAGTTACAACATTTAGGTGGTGACTTTTTGAAGCAGTGGGCAGGTGTACACCTGGGCAACTGATTCTGACTTTCTCTCTTCAGAAAAATGAAAAATTTAAGCAGATGGTCATCATTCTTTGCTATCCAGAAATACTGGTAGACATTAGTAATTAATTGGTGGAGTTCTGAAAATGAAAGCACCAGTGTTTTAAAATGCAATTAGTATGATTGGTTTGGTTTCCCCCCTCCCACCCCAAGATAAACTATCGGAAAAAGTCAATTTCAGCTTTTCTCTTTGGGTTGAGATCTCTAAAGATGCTGCTTTGAGCATGTCTCCCCAGTCAGAACTAAAGAAAGAGTGAGTTGACTTTAAAATAGATGTAGTCAGGTTACCATCTAGATCAAGGGCCGTCAAACTTTTTAGGCGGGGGGCCGGTTTCACTCCCACAGACTGGTCGCGGGCCGGTTTGTATCCGAGAGGCGCCCCCTGGAGGCAGGTGGAGAACGAGGCGCGGATTAAGTCATGGCGGCG
>JAWWLV010000180.1:14838380-14852838 GCA_035041135.1 Platyrinchus mystaceus | reverse complement strand
CTGATGCCGCTGCCCCCCTCCTCAGCCCGGCCGCGCAGTCCGGAGGGGGGGCCAGAAGGGACTGAAGGAACTTTGCCGCGCCGAGGCTCTGGCAATTTGCCCAAGCTGGCTGGAGCTCGCAGTCCAGAGGCTGCTGACACTGCTTGCCCAGCAGAGGAGACGCCCCCGCCTCTCGCCCGCTGGGCATCGCGGAGGAGGAGGAGGAGGAGGAGGACGGGGCTGCTCGGTTTCCGCCCCCACCCCCCACTGGGGGGTGGGGCGGGCCGGATTAAGGACACCCGCAGGCCGGGTACGGCAGCTGTAGTTTGGGGACCCCTGTCTTATATGAACCATGAAGCAGAATGTAAGTGGGTAGGATGTTAGGACTTCAAGTTTTTAATGATGGAGGAATGTGCTGGTGTTTCTGTCCTGGAGTCCATGAAACCAACTCTTGGATTTTGGCTTCATTTTTCCCCCCTTCCCCATCAAACATGCTTTTCGTTACCAAAAATAGCTTGTAGCTTTCAACTTCTCTGTGAACTGACATTCTGAAGACATAATTCAAGTGGTTTTCTTTGTAGAGATCTGGTTTCTAATATAGTAGAGTGTTGCAGCTATGATGCTTTATGGACATAAAGAAGACAATTTTTTAAGGGAAGAAGGGAAATCTGTTCTTCAGACAGCTGATCCTTGGATTGCAGAAAACGTTTTCAGATGTGCAGCTCTTTTTCTGTCCACGAAGAGGAATGATTTTTCAGCAGGTTTATCTTCTTGGCAATTAAAATTTACTTGGGCACATTGAAACTCCCTGGTCATGTTTAGTAGTGGTGAAAAGAGGTGTAACATGACAGAGTGGTTATTTTTCTTACTAACATCTCATGCTGCTCTGAAGAGAGAATTCCTTCAGAATTTTTGCCTCCTAAAGTGTTGTTACTGACACGGAGACCGCAGATGGAGTTGGGAGGCGTAGAAACAAGCAGCTGCTCTAAGAAGATACTGAGAAGTTTGCCTCCTTCTTCACGTACGTTGTAGCTTCCTGCCACAAGGAGTTGTTTCTTGTGTAAGTTTCTGAAAAGACCTGTAGCAGAAAGCATCAGTCTTTTTCTTCTGATGTAGGTTTGCTCTGCACTACTAGGCACCTCAAATTGCCCCTGGTAATACCAGTACCACATTATTTGGTTAAACTGTAATTTCTCGCTGTTGTTTAAGTTGTGTCAAGAGTAACAGTATTGCTGCTTGCTGTTGCTGCAGTCAGTTATGGCAAACACTGATATTTTGTGTGGGATGAAAGAATGTTTCTGAATCATTTTGTGGAAGTTTCCAAACAAAGTTGTGTTTAGATTGTCTGACAAGGTGATCTCAGTAGCTGTTCTGGCAGTCAGGGGACATGGAATGGCTCCCCATGGGTCTCAGGTTCTTCTCTGCTGTGGCACAGGACTGGGAGGTCTGATTCTCAGGAGAGAAGTCTCATTCGGAGAGAGGGCAGGAAGAAAGAGGAATATTTTGCCCACTAATCAATAGAAGTTCAGGAACAGAAAATGCTTCATGTATTATATGTGCTATGCAGGCTAACATAAGAACCCCCCCCACTCATCTGTGTCTGCTTGCTTGTTTCAACATTGTTTTAGCTTTAAAAGGAGGGGCACTGGAAATTAGAGCATCTCAAAGGAAGCCTGAAGTTAGATTATGACCATTTTATACAGCAGTAGAAGGTTTTGCTACTGGCAGAAGGTTTTTGCTAGCAGGAATAAATTAATTACTCTAGGAAAAGTTAAGACATGGCTGTGGGATTTTTGGCATACTCTTACTGATTTAAATTCTTAGTGGATTAGGACTCCTGGACCTTACACACACGTCATGCATCTTCTAAGTTTTATTTCTCTGAGCAGTTATTGCTCAGCATTATAAAACCTCACCAGCTTTCTTTTTTTTAAAGGCTTTTTTTATGCCTCGTGAAATCTTGTGGAAGTGTCACCAGGAGCTGGCATGAATAACTTTAAAAATAGTAACATCAAGATAAAATAGTTTTTAACTAAGTCTAATATTGAAACAGCCAAAATTGTGCTGAGTATGTGGGATCTTTCCTCTGTTAGGTGCTCAGGTTCTTTAAAATAAACTGTTTTGGGATGCAGTCCCTATGCTTGATGTTAGCATGATGGTGATAACATTTCTCCACAGGTGAGCAAAGTTTAAGTCAGCTGGTTTTTGGTTGTGGGGGTTTTTTAGATCTAGAGAGTGAATGTAGAAAACCATCATGAAATGGGTTTGTCAGAATTTTTTTTTTTAATAATTCAGATGACCAGAAGGGAACTGCAAGGCTTAATGGGTTTAAAATTACTGACACTTGAAAAAAACCCCACCCACTCTCACGCTCTAAATCCACAATATACAGTGTTCTGCAATTCTACAGGGCTTGTGTGCAAATAAAAAATGAGTATTGTTTTCCTGAAAATTTGATGTATGTTAAGGCTTGCCTTATAGAAGGAACTAATTCTTGCTTCCTAAAATATCTTAATCTTGGAGGCAGAAGTCATGATGTCAGGAGATGTCATGTGTATATTGAGTCAGCCAGATAATATACTTCTCTCATTATGCAGGAAAATCTAAATCCAGCAACAAAAAGTAGTATGAGCCATGAAATATTTTGACTTACATGTATGAGCTGTTTTTGATGTAGTTTTAAGCAATTTTCAGAAATTGAATTCAGATGAAATTTGACTCTGTGCTGTAGGTGGTGGAGACTTGGGGGGTGAATTGGACACCCTCCTGTGATAAAACAACCCATTTCCAATGGATTAAAAAAACACCAGGCAATTCTTAAAATGTTGTGATGGTTGTAAAGGAATTTGTGTAGTAATAGTTGCTGCAGTTTGTCAGTTAAGTGTGAGGTTTCTGGTTCTGGACCATAATCTGCCCATCTGGGATGTGTATTTTTAATGGTTTGTGGCTATGAATCTCATCAGTCTTATCCAGTAAATGCTAATGAAAAAATTATGTTGCTTATTCGTCCTCTCAACTGTTTTGTAGATAACGTCATTCTGTGGCTTAGGGCTGATGTAGCCCTATTCTATCCCCCAAATTCTTCTTTTTGCTTTCAGTGTGGTCTGATATCTGCATTTGTTACTCGTTGACATTATTTTCAGTGTCATTTCACTGCTGCAAAATGTTTATGTGATCAGATAGAGTTGTATAACTCTAGTTGAGGAAATAAGATTGTAATAATTTTGTAAACACAGATCCCATTAGGGTTTTAGTACTCTTAGTAAGCTTGCGGGGGTAGTAGCAGTGGACGAGGAGAAAGAAAACAGCAAACAAGAGAAGAAGATTTGTTTCTAAATTTAAAAAAAGCCCACAGAATTTTTGGTTGAGAGTTCTGCAGTATTTACAGGCAGTAAAAAGGGTAATGTGCAAATTTAACAAGTGAATTGCGTAGACAGAAAAATAAAAACAAATAATCCTGATAGTTCTTTTTTCTTTTTTTTTTTTTTTTTTGCTTTATCCTATGAACAAGTCAATGTACTAGTGATTCATACTTTGTTCTCTGGAGCATTCTGCTAATTTGTTGATCACTTAGTTCTCTGTAGGGCTATGCTTTCAGTCATTAAAAAATGTGTGTGTGTATATAAATATTTTAATTCCTGCATGGTGAGAATATCATCCTGCCATAGAAGCCTATTGGAGAAAGTAATTTTAGAGATTTTCATGTGGCTAACTGCCTGAAATACTTGGGGATTGCATTATGGTGCCCTGTCCTTGCTGCTTTTGCTAGATCATGTGCTTAGTTGCACCTGCTTGTTATGAGTGTGTGAATGTTTTAAAAGTACAGAAACATTGAGAAAAAACAAAACCAAAGGAGCCTTGAAGTCAGAGTGTTCCTTCCAGTCTGTTTTCTGAGCAAGCTTGATTAACAGTCAATCTGCAGCAGCATTTGTAGCATCCTATCTCCATCATTTGATCCTTGTTCTTGTCTTGTCTAACTCTCTTGGTCTGTCACAGCATGTGTAAAACTCATACAGATGAATTGTTGTTGCAGCTGGCTTTGTGAATGCTGAGGTGTTTTGCAGGGACTTGGTTTGGAGTGGGTAGTACCTGAGAAACAAATAGCTGAAACTTTATTATAACTCAGTACATCCAGTATTCCAGTGTCAAGGAGTTGCTTATTTTCTTATGGTTGGCACTCTTGAATGGTTGGGGCATCAGGAAACTGTATCTTCACCTCAGTTTTCTTAATCTGTAAAAGAAAAATAAACTTCTACTTTTTAGCAATACTGTGGTTTTCTTGGTTTTCTTTACAAGGAACATTGTGGGTTTTTTTCCCTTTGTATAAAATGGCATGGAGTCATCAATCTGAAGCAGGGGAATTGAAGACAGAGCTAACTGAAGGCAGCTGGGAGTCAGCATTTGAATATTGCAGTGTGTCTTCAGCTTTTCAGGTGCTTCATTCTGCATGTGGTCAGGCTGGACTATGACTGGGTGCCGATGCAGCTCCCTGTGTTTGTTCAGCTGTCAGGTTCTGATGTTGCAGGGTCTTGGTTCAGTCTTCGGGTCTTCACCCCTTGGCTTGCCAGCTGGGTTTGTTCTCTTGTATTTAGAGCATGAAAGTTCATTCTTGGTGCCTGTTAAGCACGTCTGCTGGGCTGTTGTAAGAGCCCCCAGCAGCTCCAGTTGAGCTGAAACAATCTGTGATGTGCGTGTGTATATGTTCACTTTGAACACCACTGAGACCAGCTGTGTGATTTGAAAAGATCATCTACAACTGAGAGAGTGATGATCTTTTGAAGGGAAATTAATTCTTAATTATAAGAATCAGAATACAGGCCTGACATAAGGCATCTTGAAGTGAGGTTTTTCTTTATTATCTAATGCACTTCATTAGTTAGTCTTCTCTTGGCATATGTCCGGCTAATCTTGCTTTATGGCATAGCTTCGGAGCTGCTCCAGCAGTTCATCTGGTAGCCTATCCAATAGAAGTTTCTCATGCTGCTCAATTTAGTATCACTCTTTTATCCCAAATCCTCTCTCCCTTAACTTTAACCCATTTTGGCATGGGTAGTTTAAAGGTAAATACTTGTATTGTTTTAAGTGCTTATATGTTACCTCTCTCTCTTTGTATGTTTAAAATTACGTTAGCCATTTCACTTGCATTTTTTGTTAAGTAGTTAGTTTCCTTCTGGAGCCTGGTGGTAGTACTTCATATGTTCCAAGTAAAGTCTTCATATATTCCAAGTCATACAGGCACAGAGTAGCTGCAATATCTCTTCTAGTTAGGTGGAGAACTTTTCCGTTGCCCCTCTGAAAACAGCTATCCTGTTTGTGACTGTGTCATGAACCTTACACTTTAATATGCTTAGTCTGATTTACCCCCAAGGTGTAATCCCAACACTACTCAAGGATGCTCTTGATATTGCATCATTTCTATGTATTATGTACCAGTGCATTATAGATGTGCTGTATTTTTGTATGGATGTTGCCTGCAGTTTGGGAGGTTGTATGGCAGGTATTCTCTACCCATCTCACAAGGCTGTGCTTGAAAGCTGCAAAGCGGTGAGTGGACACAAGTGTACCTGTACTGCTTACAGAGGCTGCAGGGGTGTTAGTCCAACACTTATGAAGATGTTCCCTTTTTCTTGACTTTGTAGGCTGGGACCTACCTGGGCAAAATGTTAATGTGATAGAAAACCGGCTGGTGGTGGTATGTCTGTGACCCATTAAATCAGTTCTGCTTTTAATGACTCTTTGAAGTGGGAACTGAAGTTCATGTGGCTTGTGGATGCAGCCTTGAAAAGCATAGAAATGCTTTTCAAGGAGGAGAAAGTATCTTATTTTCAGACTTTGGCAAAAAGCCTCTGTTACATACCCCCAGGTCAGAGGTGGATTTGGGTTATTTTTATATACACATGTTGCTTTTTATAGGATGCTCATTATATGGTAAAATGGAAGAAGAAAAAGGAGTATGAGTAATGGCCTAAATGCCTTGGATATAATTTATTTGAAATAATGGGTAAATTTTTAATTAAAAGGCCCATGTTTCATTTTGCAATACTCACCTTGGGAAATTGTTTTTTAAAGTACACTCACAGCATTCACCTTCAAGTATTAAAGATTTCAAGACAAAGCTGAAGTTTTCTGATGTTTCTTGTCAAGTCTGAGCCCTGAAAGAATATAATTCTCTGGCACATACTTCTTACAGACATCAACTCTGACAATAAATTTCTGAGGGAAAAAAGAACAAGAGAATAAAGTAAAACCAACAGCAGAATTTTAGAAGGAAATGTACAGAAAACAGTAAGAAAACAAATATTTCTGAAGAGTTGATTTAGGTATGTTATGGTTAAATGTAATGCTTGCTCTGCTTGACCCTATATGAGAATTCTCAGCACATTTCGGTTTTAAGGGATATCAAAGAGACAATCACTGACTTAAGCCAAGGGGTATTTTACTGATAGGCACTTAAATAAAACAAGCAGAAATGCTTTAAGTGCGTTCTACGGTAGCAGTTTTATCTCTCTACATGCAAAATTCTGTACAAAACAATGTAATGTTTACCATTTTTAAAATGAGGTTTTATAAAGCAGGTTTTATAAACACCTCCCACATACCTCCTTTGCCGGTCAAGAAAGCACTCTGCATATTTCCCATTAGTTTTACTGTTCTTCTCATTTTACCTTTGGATATCAGAGGTGCTTCACTTAATTTCCTTCATCTCCTTGTTCTGTGTGTAGTTATATTACTTTGTTATGCTCGGTTACATTTAGGCCTGAAGCCAGCAGGAGGGGTGAGATGGGGACCAAAGCTGTAGACTTGTCTCTAAAAAGATAAGGCAGCCTAACATGCCATTTTTCTAAAGGTATATATAGCAAAAGCAGTGTCTCCTGTCTTTGCACTGTGTCTTATCTCTTGCTGTGAGATTTGTTCACTTGCACTTGTATTTATTCACTTGTACATATAGTTTATTTTTAGAGTCATATGTCAAATGAAAGTAACTCAATGGAAATAACATGATTAGATAACAAATACGTTCGGTGTTTAGCCCAATTGTTTTTAGTTTGTTCTCTTTAATATCTTTGGTATTCTTATGGCCCCTATTCTGCTGATTATTCAAGCAGTTTCTTCTCTATTTGTCTATCATGGAAACTCAGTTATTGTATTGAAGGAATAGTATGTTGAACATGATCTGTTTTTATGAATAATTGTTGGCTGCAACTTACTCCAGCCTACCCTGTATTAGGAATGGTTAAGCAATTGCAACACAGGCATCTCTATGTTAGCAAACCCTGCTGGCACAGAAGGTGTTTCCACTGGTGGGAATGCATGTTTGTGTGCGTAGCTTGTGTTGGCTGTTTTGGGGTCAGGGTTTTTCACTGTTGTTCCACAGGAATAATTAGATCTAGGTTAAAGTTTTAGCTGTTATAAAATGGCTGTAAAAATCAAACCTGTAATTCACATAAAACAGTAGCAAAAAGGGCAGGATAGCCCTCATCAAAGCTGCATGTTCTGTGTGGCAGTAAATAGATGAGGCAGTTCAGAATTCAGAATAGTTGATCCTGCTTCTTAGGTAGGAGATATAGATTAGATGGCTTCTCAAAATCCCTTCGTGACCTGGGTTTTGCTAGTCTTTTAACCTGTAAGTGGGAATTGTTTGAGGTTGCTTATGCTTTGCTTGTGACTTTATTCTTCCAGGACTTCAAATGTGTCCTTTGTTCTGCTTGGGTCTGCTGTCTGCTTCCCAAGAACAAACAGTGATTCTTGATAGTTTTTCTCCACAATTTAAAATAATCTTCCTTGAATAGATTCATCTTGTGTTTTTGTCAACTTTGTATTACATCTTTGATTTCACTGCTGTATAATTTTTTTAATATTACATTTGCAGTCTTCCCTCCTATACCTATCTTTGCTTTCTGAGCAAAAGCTGAGATGATTTCTCCTTTACTTTTTTAGCAGACTTCCTTTTTTTTTCTTGCTAAAAGTATTTATTATAGAACCTGAGAGTACCTTTTGTCTGTTTTATTGATTATAACTTTTGATACAGGTAGGTATGAACCCACCAATCCTAGGTTTGTGTATCTAGAGGTAAACTTTTTGAATGGATCTCTCTTGGTTTAGGACTCAAATGAGAGTATTCAAAGTCTAGTTTAAGCACCTAAGTAGGACTGTCCAGCTGACTTTACAGGAGGTCCAATGGAAAAAGACCCTCTAATGCTCTGAGTGATACTCTAGATAAGGGTCTCACTTTGGCTACATAGAGGACAACCCCCTTGAAACTTAGGGCAGCTGAACTTCTTAATTTTAGCATTAACTTTATGTGCCAAGTTACTTACTGTGAATTCACTCACCCTTAAAGTAGGATTGAAAAATTATTTTCTACTTCTCAGTTATTTTCTACTACTGTTTTGCATGTCTCTTTCCTTAGAGAAAATTCAGGATTTTAGAAAGATTATTGCTTTTTGGATTGTTTTTTGGCCCATGAGGTTTTACTGCTTTTGCCTTATTCTGAAGATGTCTAAGTAGTGTGCTCTGAATGTCTGACTGTGGGTTATGACATGCCAGGTAATTGGCCACCTGTCTTCTGCTGATTACTACTGACACAGTACAGCTGATGAATCAGTTAATGAGTTCAGTGCAAAGTCAGCCTGTTACCTGAGTTCACTGTGTTTTACTGTTAAAATCAAGCTGGCTGACTTGACTTTTTCTTGAGCTAGTTTAGTTAGCTTGAAAGAGAACAGCCACACTATGTGATGGAGAGTTTGGAGGGTGATCAAAATATTTGTACTACTACTCCTGGTAGTGGTACAGGTACTACTCTACTAATACCATTGAGACTTAGATTGTATGTGTGCCCTTCTCCATCACAACAGTAAAGTAAAATAAGGTGTACTGATAAAATAATAAGCAGGATGTGTTTTTCTTTGCTGTTTTTTTTGTCACCTCAGTCTGTCTTTAGCGTTTCTAATCTAACCCTCATACCCAGCACCAAATCCTTGTAAAAAAGGAACACCATCCAAGCTGCAGGCTTGCAGCTCTTAAAAAAATGTGCAGGTGTTTAGCTCAATACTGAAGTCTTTTTTGAGTCTTGGTACCTTGTAGAGGGTGTTTAGGTGTTATCTCTTTTCTAGTATTGTGTGTTGAAAGACTTGAATGAAGTACCTGTATACAAGAAATGCATTTTGTACCACAAGAAATACCTCTTCTTTCATTGATCAGAGTGATTTCAAGTATGAAAGTGCCTCAATTTGGGCTTTCTGTGGTATCTACTACTACTGTAGCAGCAGGAATGATACTGAATTTAACTGTTGCACTAATTAAAAACAGTACTTTTTAAAAAAAGAGTAATTAGAAGTAGTACATTTCTTTAGTGACTTGATGAAAGCTTTACGCCTGTTCTGGTTGTGAAAAGTGGAAATGAGATGACTTTTCTGCCAAAATCGTGTTTATCTGATAGCTGTAGAGAAAGGGCTGCTCCATTTTTCTATTGGTGCTCATTTTACAATCTGCTTCTCTCACATTTGTGAATTGGGTTATAGCACTGTAAAACAGAGACTGGGTCTGTAACATAGAGTAGAAGTCACTGGTGATGGAGAAACAACCCTGATAATAAAAGGCTGACTCTATGTGGGAGAAGGGAATGCTGCCTAATGAATCTAATTTCACTGCAATAAAAAAATCATGTGTGGATGTTTGAAAACTGTGTTTTCTTTCCATATTTATGTAATCCTTCACTTGACAGGTCTGCTCAGTACTGAGGGAGATGTTGGCTGCTTTGCTGTGTGCATGCACTTTCAAAGCTCTCTCCTATCCTATCTCTTTCCCGGCTGTAGGGACTGGAGGGTGTCTCGAGGCAGAGGGTGAGGAAGCGTTTACGTCAGGGCTTAAGTTTTCCTTTGATATGTTGCCTGGAGGCCGGTGGGGACAGAAAGCTGAGGGCCAGATTGGTTTACATTCTGCCTTCCAGTGGTGTTTTAGAAACTGGTTAGGGAGGCAAAGAGACATAACATTGAATATCTGAAACTGAATTAATTAGGTTCTTGGCAACAGGGTTTAGAAGATGGGACAAGGGGGTGGGGGAAACCAAGTCTGTTCTAGTGATGGATCAGGAAGTGATCTCAGTAAAGCAGTGAGGTTCTTGCAGATAAGACAAGTCTGGCATTTTGTATAAGAGTAATCTGGGTCAGAGCAAAGCAGAAACATAAGGCTTCCATAACCTGAGGATAAGCAATCTTATCTGCACTTAAAAACATAAGAAGTGGAGTTAGTTTGATAGAAAGGTGACAGTTAAATGTATTTCTATAAAGCTCTTGGTGCCTTCAGCTAGGATCCTCAGCCCAGCACTGCACTAACATGTGAATTCCCAGTTGCTTCTGTAAAGAACTTGGAATATAAAGACAGATATCATATGAAAGGTGGTGGTGGTGAAGGGTATAAACCAACAAATTCTAATTGAAATTAAAAACTTGTAAATAGCTGAATACTGAATGTTGACAAAAAAGTCGGTACTAGAGTTTCCTGGAGAACCTTTCCATTGCTACTTGTGCATGTACACTGTTATAGTTCTATGTGTAATCTCCTGGAATTCGCAGGATGCTGCTGCCACATTCTAACAGAAATGCATGAAAAATATTTGGTTACCTTAAGTCTTGTTAAACTGCATCAGTTTTGTCAGGAGACAAAGTTTGAGTCTGCTAGGCTAATGAAGCTCTTTTGGCCAAGGACTTTGTTTTTTAGGACTGTGTGCCCATGCCCTAAGGAGATGAAAACAAAGATAAAGTTGAGAGGAAATTCTCCAGAAGATTTCTGTGCTGCCTTTTACTGTCAAAAATGGTCTTGAATTTGATGAGACAAGAGAGGAAGTGGAAATGCTCCCTGGTTCTATTGCTTTAGCCTCTCATGAGTTTTGTTCTCTGAATGGTGCATTGCATGTTGTTTCTTGTCTTGCTAGATGGGCTGGTGATCCCATTGGTGGAACTGTCTGCAAAACAGGTTGCATTTCACATTCCATTCGAGGTGGTGGAGAAAGTTTATCCTCCAGTGCCTGAGCAACTGCAACTTCGAATTGCCTTCTGGAGTTTCCCAGAAAATGAGGAAGATATCAGGTAATGAATATTATTGCTGTTTCACTGATGCTTAAGAAAAGGTTCTGTTCACTAAAGGAGAATTGTTGTCCCTTTGATGTCCTGTATATTCGGTGCTTCTGCAGTTCCCATGTGCCTTTTGTAATTCATGGATAGTTTACTCTGTGATATGGTGTGATATCAGGTTTTATTTTGGGGTGAGCTGCCCTGCATATGTCCCAGGAAAAGCATGTACACGTCCAGGTTCTGTGTGGAAATTATAGTAGAATAAATGCACCCTTCAATTTCCCTAATGGTAACTAGTTTGTAAAGTACTGTCCTTATGTTAGTCTTACGAAATGATTGTTCCAGTTTGAATCTGTTGCTGGAGTCAGAGCTTTAACTGGGCTCAGAAATTGCCATGCTGGGCTGTCTCAGTATGCTGTGCAAGCCTTCTGTTGGTGTAATTAGGAGAACCAGAATTTGCTAAGTACATCTGTAATCAGTGGAGACAGTCAGGTGACTGTATTTCTTATGTTTCCACATTAATTGTTTGAGTACAAAGTCAGAAACTCCGTGCTTTTCGATCTTTTTCCAAACTTAGCTGAAGCTTTTATACTATAGGAGGCCTACCCATGTGAGTGTGCATGCAGAATTTTGTTGCAAAGTAGTGATATTACACTCTTGGAGAAGGAACCCTCCTGAAAGTTCTTGGATACTTTTGTCTAAGGTTCTGGTGTCAGATGGGGGGGTAATGCCAGAAGTGCTGATGTAAGATCACCTGTGAGGGAACAGAGCAAGCCCAGCTGGTTGTATATGCTCATTATTCTGAGGAACGCAGGTGTAAAAAATACTCACGTGAGCACGTGGGTAATTAATCTAGAGGGAGTTTTTACTGTGGCATGCTAACATTAGACCTTGAATTATACTGTGTATAAAATCTTGATTTTAGGCTATGAATGAGTTTGTATTTCAGAGCCTTGGGTTGTAATTCCTCAAAATGCCAGTGGCTTTTACACAAAGCCAGGTAAGAAGAGACTAATGATTTTTGTGGTTGAATTGTAATGTGGAAATGGCAGAAGAAAGCTGGACTTCATATTAAAGATAGTAAGGATTTTTCAAAAGCCATGTCAGCAAAGAGAATAATACTGTGAAGTTTCTCAAAACCAGACCCACCCTGACATTTTATGTTTCTCTCTCGCAGATTGTACTCCTGTTTGGCGAATGGCAGTGCAGATGAGTTCCAGCGAGGGGAGCAGCTGTTCCGGGTGAGGGCTGTCAAAGACCCTCTCCAGATAGGTAAGAACATTGCAGCTCCACGTCTCTAGATACTTCAGATTCCCAAAGTCATATCTGCAATGGGACAGCAGTGCTATGATTGTGTCTCAAAACAATTTTTTCTGGCATCCCAGCTTCAACTCCCTGCCAAATGTATTCTTTGTGATGTCTTGAGCTAAATGCTGTGTTTAGTTTGGCCTCAGTCAGCTCAGCTGTGAAACTGACTGAAAGGCGAGGACTATTGTGAAAAATCCTTAATCTGCATTTTGCAAAAAACTACATAGGAAGCCTTTGTCTTCATAATGCCTAAATTCCTCTTTCCTAAAGACAACTTGACTTTCTGTTTGTCTGATCAAATGAATGCCTTGCCTAAAGTGCATGTATGGCACAGAGGAGGTTTGCAAGGTTTAATTATTCTTGCGGCAAAAGAGTTGTATTAATAGTACAGTTACTCAATGTAGTATTTTGGCAGGTGGAAATCCCTGTTGTTGGACAGTGGGTTTATAGCTTCTCCTACCTTATCTTGTTCTTTTTATGTTTTATGGCTATAGAAGCTAATCTTATCTTATACAAAGAATTGGACTCAGGATTTTTCATTAAATCCTTTGAATTAACGAAGAACATTGAGGTAGCATTTTCAGTGACAGCTGTTTGATGGGAAGGCATTGTGTGAAATAAAGATACTCGTATATCAAGGTGGGCCATGTCAATCCAATCAGATTTTTTTTCTGCAAATGTAAGCTTCAGAATTAATATATTAATCGGCGTACGAGTACTGAGCCTGGTTGTAATAAGAAAAATGATAATATTAAAGGCTGTGTAATGTTAAGGAGGAAATTTAGGAAATTTCCTATATTTTCTCATCATGACTGATAGAGACTTCTATGAGCCTGTTCACTTAATAGCACCAGTAACATTTAAACCTCAGTGACCAGTGCAATTAATAAATTTAGGTAAAGAACCTTCAGAAAGGGAATGAAAGGTGACATACTATAAAGGTTTGGGGAGAACAAAAAGAGAAGGAGATAGCCTTTATGATATGCAAATTGCAAGAGACTGATGAACTGTTACCTGAATATAGGGTAAAGCATCTGAAAGGATTTTGCCTAGTCTTGTGCCTACTGTAATAACAGTAGCAGGAATTCTTGGATATGGAAGTTATTCCTCATACTAAAGATTGAGTTGTCAGTGAGACCAGATAATAGTTTTGGAACATCAACATCAGTTTGGAGACTGAGCTAAATAGGATTAAACTGACTTTTGAGGGCATTCATAATCTCCCAATGTCAGGACTGAAATGCTGAGAGAGGCCTTTAAGGCATCTGCTAAACTTCAGGAAGCCAAATGTTTGAGAAAGAGAAAATGAGTTAAAATGCAACTGGCTGAAATTCAGTAATTCCTGGGACTTCCACAGTGGAAAAGAGCAGAATATATAGTAGACAGTAATAAGACTGTGGTCAGAACTTGCTTCAGTAATACCTTAAAAAGGCGAGGAGGTGTGTAAAGCAATGTAAATGAACAAAGGCTGGGAATATGAATGCAAAACCTGTGCTTGGGGGAGGAGGAGTAGGGAAAAAGAAGAGGTGGTGAGTGATACAGGGGAGAAAGTTCTCAAGTACATGTACAGCAACTGGGCTTTTTGACAAAGGATTGTGTATGTGGACGGGAAGAAAAAAACTTTGTTTAAATAGTTAACATTCTTCCTCCTTAGTAGAGGAACTGTATCTAATGGAAGGTGGTGGGTTTTTTCCATGAATAACAGCCCAGAAGCACAGGTGGGGTGGATATATTTTCAGTTGTCTACTCCAGATGATTTTAAAGTGTGTGGTTGCAGTTTTGAGTTTCATATACTGACAAACGGGAAAAGAAATACAGGAAGTGAAGCAGCCCTTGAGATGGGATTTGGTTTGGAGAGGGATTGAGCAGTGTGCTGTGGTATTGTGATCAACAGGACAAAGCTTGACATGTGTTTTATGCTCTTTTTGTCCCATTTCCCTTTGCAGTTTAAGATTATTTTTTAAACATAAATGATTAGTGTGGTGGGGGAAAACAGTTTTCCCCCCTGAAGGTGAGAAAATAGTAAACCCCCAGGGGGTGGTGATCTTTAGAATTAATCCAATGAGCGCTCTGACGAAATGTAAACATATCACCCAAAA
>JAWWLV010000180.1:14819649-14836625 GCA_035041135.1 Platyrinchus mystaceus | reverse complement strand
GAGTGCCATCACACTGCACATGCAGGACACCAGGGGATCAGGCCCAGCCAGCCTGGGTTTATGAAAGGCAGGTCCTGCCTGACTAACCTCATCTCCTATAACAAGGTGACCTGCTTAGTGGATGAGGGAAAGGCTGTGTGTGTTGTTTACGTGGACTTTAGTAAAGCCTCTGACACTGTCTCCCACAGCGTTCTCTTGGTTGCTCATGGTTTGAATGGCTATGCTGTTTGCTGGGTAAAAACTGTCTGGACAGGAGCTGCACGAGGGGTGTTTTATATTGGATATTATGGAAAATTTCTTCACTGAAAGGGTGGTCAGGCATTAGAACAAGCTGTCCAGGGAAGCAGTGGAGTCATCATCCCTGGAAGCATTAAAAAAACCCACATGGATGTAGCACTTGGGGACATGGTTTAAGAGTGAACGTGGTACTGCCAGGTTAACACTTGGAGTCAGTGATCCTAGAGGTCTTCTCCAACCTCAAAGATTCTGTGATTCTTTAATTTTTTCTGGTAAAAGAAACCCTTAGTTATAATTCAGATTTCTGTTGTGATGTGGTTTCCTGTGTCATCCCATAAACATCCATTAGCAGTGAGAGAGTCAGACAGGTTCAGCAAGCTACAGACTGAGTTAAAACATCTGATATGTCATGCAGAAGCCCTTAAATTTTGTCATTTGTTATAAGTGTTCTTCTGTCATTGCATTATCAGTTAACTGTCTTCATATACAAAAAAGAATATCATAGTAGGAGCTTGATAAGAACGTGTAACTTTGATCCAGTCTTCTCTAACACCTTTTGAATACTTCTTTTTCGCAGTGAAACAGAATTGCTGCAATTCCTTGTGAAATGCTTAATTTGCTTATGTGAAAATCAGGGCATTAGTCTGAAATGTTTTTAGTATAACAGAAAGACTAGCTGAAATGTTTGGGTTGTATTATCCAAGTGTAGAACATAAATTAGAACTTTATCTAGTAATAGGCAGTGCAGTAACTTTGTATGAATGCATTCTTTTGTTTTGATTCTGTTCCAATTGCTAAAATGACTGAAGAATTTGAGTGGCATTATGTGTACTAATCAAAATAATCACCCACATTAGGAAGGGGATTTGAATTCTGGTGAACAAGAGAAATAGAAAGGTTAAGCAAGGTAAGAGCAAGTTTGTATTGGTAAGGGAATGATATTTTGAGGAGGAAATGATGCACATTATTTTAAATGGAATTAATTTAGTAGGTCACATGCACTCCTGAACACTATCATTATTATGATTTCACAATATGATAATAAAAGTTTAGTAGTGTGGATTTATAATGTACCTTCTTGTCCTGATGATGGAGAAACTATTTCAATCACCTGCCCCAAACCATGTTTTCACTTAAGGTAGTCTGTTGGAATGATGTTCGCTTATGACTTTGATACCCTTGGTGCTTACTCATTGCTCTAGAGGATGACTAGAGGTGCTTATAGGCATCTTCAAGATAGGTAAAAGATTCATGCTCGTGATGGCCTTTTCCTGCTCATATGTGTGCTCATGGATGAGCATTGTCTCCACAGGAAGCTGCATTATGAGTATAACTGGTATGCACTGTACGTGAGTTTACACAAAGCTAAGCCTTGTTAAAATCCTTTGCCATCCTACCTGAGATGAGATCCATAGTTTATTCATTTGTGATCACTGATTAATAGGGCTGGATTCATTCAAGTGTTATTTCTGAAGTTTCCTTTTCCACTGATTTTAGTTTAAGCAAGAGGGGTTTTCTGTTTTCTGAGTAGATGATTTATAAACAATGGGATATTAAGAAAATGGCAAGGAGGTGCATAATTTATGAGAAATGGGTAGTTTCTGAAGCCACAAAGTGAAACTAAGTGTTCAGGTTAAATGCTGCCTTCTTTAGTTGATTGTAAAATTGTGGAAGTTGGTTGACCTGGAAATAATTCCAAAACTGTTCGGAAATAATACCCAGCCTGTTCTGCACTGTTGCCAGAGATAACACAGAAGTCATGCCTAAAATATGTACAGTCTAGCTTTGACCCTGTGAGCAAAACCCACCACTTTTCAGTGATGAATTTATCCAGTTCTGCTTTTCTCTGTTAAATAGTAATAGAAATAAATAAATTAATGTATTAAAAGCTGGTATTTTGGAACCTCTTATAACGCATTATGCTTCTATACTAATATTCAGCCATAGCTGTTTGGGAAGAAACAAGTGCTGGAGACTCTAGATCCACGTCCATCTGTATATGGATGTTGTTGCTAGACTTGTTGTCTCAATGTTCAAATGGCATATACCTAAATTTCCGTGCTAGCTCAATCTGTTTCCCAAGTACTCAAAGAGTAACTCTGGCCTTTTGAATTTTACAGGTTTCCACCTGAGTGCCACTGTGGTGCCCCCGCAGATGGTGCCACCCAAGGGCGCGTACAACGTGGCGGTGATGTTTGACCGGTGCCGGATCACGTCGTGCAGCTGCACCTGTGGGGCTGGGGCCAAGTGGTGTGCTCATGTCGTGGCGCTCTGCCTCTTCCGCATCCACAATGTACGCCTGGAAACACAGTCCTGCTCTCCCCCAGCCATCTTCTCTGAGTCTCTCCTCATTACAGCTTTGTGCAACACGCACTCTCTTTAGGAAAGCTGTTTCTGGCAGTCCTTTTGGTTACAGATTGTGCAAATATGTGCTCACAGTTGTGATCTGCAGAGTGAATTGTCTGAGGCTCTAAACCAAGGGTCCTCATACTACGGCCCGCGGGCCAGAAACGGCCCCCGAGGGTGGTCTGTCTGGTCCGCCGCGCCCCCCCTCCCCCTCCCGCTGCAGATGACTTCCTGCCACTTAATCTGCGCCTTGTCCTCCACCTGCCCCCAGGGGGCGTCTCTCGGCTACAAACCGGCCCCCGGCAGTGTTTGAGGCCAGTGAAATGGCCCCCTGTTTAAAAAGTTTGAGGGCCCCTGGTCTGAACTGCAGAATGTCCTTTGATAATGTGTAGATTGCTTTTTGGCCCCTTCCTGTTTCTCATTTAAATGCTAGAATTACTCATTCCTTCTTCATCTCTGCAAGGAGTGAAAGATCACCAATAGTTAGTCTTTTAATAAAAGTCTCTGTAAGTATGGGCTTTGAAAGCTCGCTCTTTACGTTGTTTGATCAGAGGGCAGAAGGAAAGTAATTTTGATCACTGTTGGCCTTTCACTGGCTCATTTTAACACATACTGGCAGGTAAGTAATTTTGACTTGTAGATTTCAAACAGACAATTAAGTTTATGTAATGTTTTTATTTGACTGCTTTTATTCTGTGTGGCCTTCTCTAGAGCAAAAAGTAGGCATTTTATACCCCAACCAAAGTCAGTTGAAAATGTGTAGAATCAACATTAAATACACCAGTTGATGGTTCGATCTTGCATACAGTTTAATTTCCTCTGTCTTAGGGAAGGATTAAATTTTGGTGATTGAAAGGAACAGATTTTCTGCTGTCACAGAACATTTTATAGCTAACACGCTTATGATCAACTCCAGATTCTTAAATAAGTGCTAATAACCTGCTGAAGCTTGTTAATATTTCACAATGGACAATTGTAATTGGCTTAAATTGATACTCTTGTGAAATCATCAGAATATCAATATACTTTCTGTATTCAGGACTAGAGAGTTGGCAAAAAAATGGGTTCTGCTTTGAATTATTAGTTTGATTTCTAAAAGGCGGGTATGGAGAGTGATGATAGAAAACAAATTTTCATTAATATTATTTACAGTTGGAAAGTTTGGACCCTGTGCAATATAAAAATAATTTTTCCCTCCAATCCTTTCTTTACCTGAAAAATAGTAGTGAAAGGATTTTCATGTTTGTATAAACTGCCTCCTGATACTAGCAATATAAGAGCCAAGGTATATTGCTCTATGTAGACAAGACAATATCAGAAATGTCTTTATTACCAAACTGCTCTTGCCTGTTTACAGTTTAAATTTTAAGTAGGGGATTTTTGTTCTGTAGGGTGAAAAAGAAAGAAACTACTGATGGGGGGGGTATAATCTAAGTTGTTCTAAGATATGGTAAGAGATCGATTTTAATACTGAATTAAAAAACTCTAACGAGATAAATGAGGTGGTTGTGTTTCTGTGAAACAGTCTCCGACAGAGCTGGTTGGTTTGCCAGAAGCTTAAGGAATAATATCCTATTTTAGCCGTTTGTTTGTGAAATCTCTGCCAGCATTTGTGCAATTGCTAGCAACAACAGATCTTAAGCACAGCTGTTAAAGCAGTTTCCTTGAAAAAAACCTCTTAAAAACAACTTTTATAAAGCCAAGACAGCTTATTTGCATCTTATCTGCAACACACCACTTAATTTCAGAGAGAAAAAAAGAAATTGGCCATCAAGATGCATGGTTGATGATATGCATCAACATAGCTAGTGTTCATGACACTTCATCCTTTTGGTGGACACAGCTTTGTTAAGTCTGCCCTGTTAATGGTGGTTTGTATCTCCTTTTCTTTCTTCAGGCATCTGCAGTATGCTTACGAGCACCTGTTTCTGAGTCTTTGTCTCGGTTACAAAGAGACCAATTGCAAAAATTTGCTCAGTACCTAATCAGTGAACTTCCACAACAGGTAAGTGGGGACAATTGATGTGACTGACTTTTTTTCTGTTAAATTCAGTTTCCTTTATTCTGGGTCAATTTATATGATGTCTTTTGTTGCAAGATAACCAGTCATGCTATTCAGTTTGAGCTGCTGGGAAGGCATTCAGTTCTTGCTCTTTTCAGATTTGCTGTTCTGTTATTTGACAATTGTCTATTGCCAAGTAAAAGATTAGAACTATCTTAAAAGGAGAGAGTGGTGGCTATTCATATCAGCATGAGTATGTGCTGAGCTTGTGGAAGATCAAACACAATAAATAAATGCATGATTGTGGAAAACTTAGGTCAGCCCAGATCAAGTTGTTTCTTTTTTTGTGTATTTGTTAGCTAAGCGGAGAAGACTGCCCAGGGAAGGTATTGTATATGTCTTAAGTGGACACTTTCTAATGCACCCAACTGGTGACCTTTCGACTTCCCCCAGTGTGGCTTCTTGGTGATTCATAAGAATCATTTGGAAACTAATGGACATGAAATCTTGTCTGTCAAAGGCAAAGTCTGGTGTCTTATTCCTTAAATATATATGTTGTTCAAGGTCAGGTCATTTATATCATCTACCTAAAATGTTTGCACAAAATGCATGGGAACACCCAAGTGATCATGAAATGTCTGCTTTAAAAATATAAGGGCTTGGCAACTTTTTAATGCTAAGTTCAGCTAAAGGTGATTGAGAAAAACTGACCTGCATGGGTATCTGTCACATTTCAGTAGTGCATTCATAATGCACTCGTCTTAAGTAGGAGTTAGATTACTGTCAGCATGTGCCTAAAATTCATATTATGGTGCTGTGCTTTGGACACTAAGACATTCTATTACTAAAATGTCCTCTAAATTTCCTACAGAAATACTAATCTTCTTATGAGAAGAAATAGAGGAATCGTGTGTTATGAAAGTGAAATAAAAATACTGCTTTCTTGTTGCTGAGAGATGAGCACCAATAGCATGTGCTTTTTGCTGCATTATGTAACAGGCAAAGCTTTTCTTCTCCCAGTAAAGACTCTGACCTTAATGTCACATAGTCTGGTGCTTAATAGAGGAGGGCTTTGAAAGGCTAGTAGTGGTGGTAGTTGTTTTCTGAATGGCATGTGAATAGTTTGCTTTCAAATATTTTGTGTCTGCTCCTTTCTGCAAGGTTTATTTCTCCTTTGGTCATGTGCACCAGCTGTGCACCAGGAACATCTGAATTAATTAATTATTGCTATTTGCCACATAATCTGATGGATGCTGCCCAACAGAAAAGTTTGGGGTTTATTGGCAGATATATCTTAACCTGTGTTGTGTAATTCCTTTGAAAAAGGCAAGGCACACCCCAAACTCTTCCAACAGTCTTATTCCTCATCTTCAAGATTTCTGGGTGGAGATAAATATTCTGATACCTTGGGGCCCCATATTTTGACTGCATGGTGTAGAATTAGAGTAGGCTGTACACATGAGTCTATTTTATCCTTATTTCCAGTTTGTGAACATGGTACAGTAATATAATGCTGAATCACTTTTCAAGTGTAGGGGAGTGGTGTTCTGTAGGAATGCAGCTAGATAAGATGTTTTTCAAAATCTCTGTAGAAAGTGTTTAGTGTATCTTTAAAAATGACAGTGATTCTGAGCAGCTGGAATTTCTTGCCTAGTTCTTTGCCCAAGAGCTGTTTCCCCTTATGAAGCCAGTGCTCCTATTCCTGTTAAATGTGAATATCATGGCAAAAATGCCTGAAGGAGAGTCACTGCAGCTCCCTGATACTTCAACCTTAAGGTGTGATGTTGCCTAGACCTGTGACTTTTCTGCTTTGCGGTGACTTAAAATATGTAGTAGTGGACAAAAGGTACAAGAATAGCTTAATGCTGAGTTTGTTTCTTGAGGTGATAAAAATGTAAAATATCCTTCTGAAGCATTTTTATCTTCCATTTGTTTGAGATGGATATGTATTATTTGCAAATATAGGTCCCTTGCTTTACCTCAGCTGTTGTGTGTGGAGAGAGGTGAGGGTTACCAGGTATTCTGTTGCAAGTCATTTAAATCCAAACTATATGGATCAACAATTTACCTGCTGTAAGTGTACATGATAAAGGCTAAATGAATCTACAGTTTCAGCCCAGATCTAGTTTGGGAAAAGCTCTTTCTATTCTGCACTTTTCTTTCAAGAATAGCATGTTAAGGGTATATCTACATAGGATTTTACAGTCAGGTGTGAGCCTTCTCTGCTTATGCTTCTGAGCTGTCCAGAAGCTATGAGTAGTTAAGTGCTGAAATTGCATTAGCTTGTTATTGAGTCCCTTTGCTAACAGAATGGTAAATAAGCTAAAGTCTGCCCAAAAAGTTATGTGTGGATGTATTTTATAGTTTGCTCCCCTGTTCCCATTAGCTTGGATTTTAGAGAAATGATTTAGGAACAAGAAATAAAGAACTTTCAAAGTGCAGGAAAATGGTGACCTTGACAGCAGTGACTTCCCTACCTCTCAAAATTAGCTACAGTATCATTCTCTGTGGGCTCTTATTCCTGAAGAAATTAGAAGGGAGCTAATAATCTGTGATGCTTTTGTTTACTTAGAGTGTGACTGCAGAAAGTGAGCCATGCATAGGTCTTGGCTTTGAGAAAGGATAGGTGTTACAGCTGGTTGCCATTGTGTGATCTTTAGCACCCTCTGTAGTCCTTTCTGAAAATGTATCACTGTGTATTAGATATTTCTGAAATTACCTGAGTGATTCAGTAATGATCTTTAGCTGGGTGTATCAAGATAAGAAATACTGTGTATAGTGAAAGTCTGCTTTGCGTTTTCAGATTCTTCCAACAGCTCAGCGCTTGCTGGATGAGCTGCTGTCTTCTCAGTCTACTGCCATCAACACAGTGTGTGGAGCCCCAGGTAACTAATGTGTCTTACTTCAGTAGTCTGTGTCACAGATTACTGTGGATGTATTTCTACTGCTTCAGGTCTCTGAACTGGTCTGTTACCTTGTAGCTTGAATTGCAGATGAAGATTAAGGAAAAGGGTAGAGTATAAGCAATTGCTGGTGTAATGGATACCTCAAAGTGTTGGCAGAGGAAGGGAGCATCAGGCAGTGCACCTTTCTAACAAAGTGTTTTTCTTTTTATTTCAGTATTTGTTATAGACTCTTGAAAATGTTGACTGCAGGGAACCTCTCCAAGTTCCTACTTAAAACAGGACCCACTAGATTGGGTTAGCTGTGACTTAGGCTAGTTTAGCTAAATCTTGGTTACCAGAGGTGTTAGAGTATTCCTAATTTATTGCTGCATTACTCTTTTGGTCAAGAATTTTTTCACAGTGTCCTGTATGAATACCCTTTTTTTTATCCTCTTCGAATACAAAGAAGAGTTTGTCTGCATTATGTTTGTGATTAATGATCACTCTCACCCTCTCCATTTTAGATGAAATTAACCTATCTTCCTCAGTCTCACCTCATAGGTCATGTGCTCTGTGCCCCCAACTATCTTGATACCCCTTTCACTATATCACAGAATCAGTTAAGTTGGAAAAGGCTGAGATCATCGAGTCCAGCCTCTGACGAAACATCACGTTGTCAACTAGGCCGTGGCACTAAGTGCCATGTGCAGTCTTTCCTTAAACACCTTCAGGGGCAGTGACTCCACCATCTTCCTGGGCAGCCCATTCCAATGGTTAATCACTCTTTCTGTGAAGAAATTCCTCCTAATGTCCAACTTAAACCTCACCTGGCGCAGCTTGTGGCTGTGTCCTCTTGTCCTGTCGCTGGTTGCCTGGGAGAAGAGGCCAACCCCCACCTGGCTACAACGTCCTTACATGTAGTTGTAGAGAGTGATGAGGTCTCCCCTGAGCCTTCTCTTCTCCAGGCTAAACAGCCCCAGCTCCCTCAGTTGCTCCTAATAGGACTTACGCTATACAGCCTTGCCCAGATCTGTTGCCCTTCTCTGGACTCACTCCAGCATCTCAGTGTCTTTCCTGAACTGAGAGGCCCAGAACTGGACACAGTACTCAAGGTGGTGCCTCACCAGTGCCAAGTACAGGGGGACAATCGCTTCCCTACACTGTCTGATTTCTCAGCATAATTTCTGGACTGGGGGACCCAAAAATGGATGTAATATCCCAGGTATAACTTGACCGGTGCCAGGTAGAGGGGATGAACTGAGTTCCTTAAGTCTGCCAGCTGTGCTTTTCTTAATATAGCCCAGTTTGCAGATCTTTTTTTTCTGTTTTGTGTTTTCAGTGAAAGTTTGTGTTCAGGTTTGTGTTCATTGGTTTGTGTTCAGGTTGGTATCTGCCATAATCACCAAACCCTATCAGCTTACTCAGCTATTTGGTCTTCAGTCTGTACTGATGCATGGGGTTTTCTGTCGCACGTACAGAAGTGTACATTTTTCTCAATGAACTTGGTGAGGGTTCTGCTGACACAGTCCTTGAATTTCTCTTGATCTCACAGGTTGTAGTGTTACCTTTCAGCATGCCAGACATATCTCCTAATTTAGTGTTGTCAGTGCTGAAAGTAATGTTATGATAGCATTTTAAGGTAATTCTGAATCGGGTGTTCAGCAACAGGTGAAATAAATTGACTAGCACTGCCTGTGTTCTCCTTATAAACTGTGTACTTGAACGTACAGAGTAAAATATCTTCAAAGCCTGCATACGGTGGTACTTGTGTTTTTCTTTTGTAAGATCCCACTGCCGGACCCTCTGCATCAGATCAAAGCACCTGGTACTTAGATGAATCTACTCTGAGTGACAACATAAAGAAAACCCTTCATAAATTCTGTGGACCGTCTCCTGTTGTTTTCAGGTAAAGTGTTTCCCATTAAAGGGAAAAGGTGATATTCTTGTAATCTGTAAGCCTCATTCACCGTATAGCCTGTACGCTTATGTGATGCCTTGGACTGAAGGATTCTCAGTTTCACAGTCACTCTTCTGGACTGTATTTTTTCATAGCTTGTCTAGTGTTATTTCAGTAGAACAGACTGTATTTGCACAATATTTTGCTTGTGTGGTGTTCTTAGGCTCATTAGCATTCAGTCTTTTAAGTTACGCATTGTCCCATTGAAGGGGCAAATATATTTCTGCATGTAGATTATACTGAGCATTTTATATGACTGCGCTTGATTTAAGTTTTTCTTATCCTTGTTTCTCTGTTTTACCTACAGTGATGTGAATTCAATGTATCTGTCTTCCACGGAGCCACCAGCTGCTGCTGAGTGGGCCTGTCTCCTGCGTCCCCTGCGAGGAAGAGAACCTGAAGGAATCTGGAACTTGCTTTCCATTGTGCGGGAGATGTTTAAGAGACGGGATAGCAATGCAGCTCCGTTGCTGGAGATTCTCACTGACCAGTGTCTCAACTATGAGCAGGTATTCAAACCTCTTTGCTGTGGGGCAGGGGGAAATTCTGGAGAACCAGGACAGAGCCAGTGACTGGTGCTATGTGTCTATACAATCCATGGAATACAATTCTTTTAATAGTCTTTCGGTGGATTTAAGTAGTACATTTTTTTATATTTTTAAAAATAATATTAGGAAAAAGATTTCCTTTGACAGTTCAGGACACTGATCTCTGTCTGTAATATAAATTGCTGTGTAAGTTTCCTTATTGCTCCATCACATACCTCAACTTTGATCAGGAAAAAGGAAATTCTTTATTTATCACATTTGTTCCCTTTTCCCCTCCAGATGTGAAGGGCTCTAGTAAGTGAACCTCCTGGGAGTGTTTTGTTCTTTGGGCATGTGTCTTCTAACCAGGGAAATTTGGAGGCCCTTAGTTCTCACAAACAAAAACTGCTTTAATGGTCGTAGTTATTTTGGAGTCAAAAGAAAACATGGTACTAACCACAGATCCCATTTCCTTGTGATTGTGAGATTAAGTGAGAGCAGGGGATGAGATGTTGGCCACAACACAGCTATACTGAGTTGTTTCTCCTGCAGATAACCGGCTGGTGGTACAGCGTGCGAACATCCGCGTCACACAGCAGCGCCAGCGGGCACACAGGACGCAGCAATGGCCAGTCAGAAGTGGCTGCTCATGCTTGTGCAAGTATGTGTGATGAGATGGTGGTTCTTTGGAGGCTGGCTGTCCTTGACCCAACTATTAGTCCACAGAGGTGAGCCCCAGAATCAGATTTGATCTCTTTTTAATTTCTGTGATACTCAAGCACACTCAAGAGTTTCATCCTGTAGATTTTTTGTGTTTGTATCATTACCTCATTACCTGTTCAACCATTAGTCCTTCTGGACTATGTGCTATGTAAGGTTCAAAGCACTGTAATTACTTTAATTGCTATTGCTGCTTACTTCTAGCAACATCAAGTAGTTTGAATAATTTGTTTTCTGAGACTCCTCTTTTACATATGGGTGTAATTCTACATTGTAGTGGAGAACATTTGTTTGAATGATAGCACCAGCTACCAATTAATTTTAATGGTTTCTATATTTAACCATTCAGCAGTTTAATGGATTTCTGTTTAGCCCAATCATTCACTGTTGTCTGTTTCAAGATTAAAACTCTGAGGGAGTTTATTCTCTGCAGTGTATTGGTAAACAGTGTCACCAATGTATGATTTTCAGTGTTTCTAATTATCTGAGAAAAAATTGTGTGGCTTCTGCAGATTTCTAAACCATGTTGTGCCTTGGTAAATCACTGCCATCTTTATTTAGCACCAGTTGAATAGCAGAAGAGGAACTGAGGGCTCATATTGAGATACTGTGGTTGACATTGCAATAGTTTGTTTTGTACATCTTGTCCACAAAGTGTGGTGTGTAAAATGTTTTGGGTTAGTTTAATGTGCTATAAATTCTCAGAAAAAGTTTCTCAGAGCAAATGAAAACAGAATGGTATTTTCAATACAATTACACATTAATAGGATTTGCTTTCTGTGAATTGTTGTGTAACATTAATAAAAGGCCCTATGTATGTAAGGAACATCAAAGACACTAAAATGGATGCAGTTTCTGTCTTGTACAGTTTACAATATGAAGTAGCTAAATATAGGAGTTGAAGACAAATCAAAAACTGTAGGAAACTGGGAATGAGGCTTAAAATAAACACATCAATCAAATCACATAGAAAAAACATAAAATATTTTTGGCCATTAATAAAGTATGAAGTTGTGCTATGTATATTCTAATTTGTGTTATTTGACACAGTTCAAATTTGCTCAGATCTGCTTGAGCTAATGAATAATTGAAATGCTCCTGCTTGATTACCTATTTTCTTGGTGTTTCAATAGTCTCCAAGAAGAACCCTCTTCTACTTGTCCTTCCTATACTTTGCAGTGAATCATAAGGAGACTTTGCAGGCTCTCATCCTTATGTTACCTTTCCCGAGGAGGTCCCGCTTCTTCTTTTTCCTTCTGAAAATCTTCTCATTGATTAAGCCCTACTAATTTGATCCTTTGTTAAGTAATTTCTTGACTGAACAAATATAAGTAGTCCATTTTGTTTAGTCCCTTTTGTCCTAATACCCTTTGCACTTAAATGGGGCACCCCATTTTAAAATTTTTTTTATTTGTTGTTCTTTGATTGAAGTGTTGGGATTGTACCTCAGATGTCTGAAATTTGTGGCAGAAACAAGATGGCAGTTGATTGAGTCACCTAGTGAAATTTCTAGAAGTGTCTTTTCCTCTCTTTGGATTAGATCATCAATGCATTTAGACTATTCTGCTCATGTGCTTAGGCCCTATGTGAGATTTAGAGCTGAGAAATGCAGACCTGTTTTGTTCTTCCCATAGCAATATGGGGCATGGGACTAATTGCTCTGTAATTTAGGTCTGTATAGCCCTACCAGCTTGATTCTTCCTCAGAGTTATTTGAACATCAGTTTTTGTTGTCTTGCTTGTTTTGTGCCTATGGTTTACAACAGTTTATTCTCCTGAGGACAGCTTGCTACAGTCTAAATTAAATTGTTGGGCTCTATATGGGCGCATCAGGGTAAAGAGGTAGGTAGGTGCCTAGGAGGCAGATTAGGTCATCCTGTCTGTCACTGTGTGTTCCTGCATAGGCTGCTTAGGTTATACTTGTGAATGTCTTGACTAGAGTTATTTGCAGTGTAGTTTCACAGCTGCTGCAAACTGTTTCATGAGTGTTTCCAAGAACGATTCCCCATGTTACTCATTGGTCTCAGGTTGCTGAGGCTCACATCACTAACACCTTATTTAGGGCAGATAAGCAAACAGGGCAGACAGTATTTCATTTTAAACCTTGCAGTTTGTATTGTACTTTCATGTTGGTAGTGTTCACATTTTGTTTCTGTATCATGGACCTGTCTAGGACTTGGTTGTTAATATACTTGTTTGCTTTTTTCAGCCTGTCTTCTTGCTACTGCTGTCTATACTTAATTCAGCAAAAGATGTTTCTGGCCAAAGGAAGGAGATGTTCTGTGTGTTAAGTAGTAGTTTCTTGAAGGTCCTTTTTGTGTCTGCTTCCTAACCTATCCTCTTACTTCTCTCAGGCGCAGGGACCTTTGCTCACAGCTCAGACAGTGGCAGCTGAAAGTCATAGATAATGTTAAGAGGGGTCAGCACAAGAAATCACTGGAGAAGCTCTTCCAAGGTTTCAAGCCAGCTGTGGAAGCCTGTTATTTCAACTGGGAGGAAGCTTATCCCATTCCTGGGATTACATATAGCAGCACTGACAAGAAGAACTCATTCTGTTGGGTAAAGGCCATCCAGCACAGGAGCTGCCGTTTGCAGTGTTCAGAAACTGCCTGTGAGGCTGGTAGAACCCATGGACAGGAGCCTGGGGGACCATGTCTGCAGCCTGGAGACAGGCTGCGGCCCTCTCCCCAGGAGCCAGCAGTTCGTCCAAAGGAACTTACTGGAAAGCGGAAAGTTGTCTCTGAAATGCCACAGAGGGTTCTGAGACGACTCTCAGCAGAAGGGGATAAAGCTGTGTATAAGACTGCAGTGGGCAAAGCAAAGTTGCCAGTGAGCAAAGGCTTGACCAGTAAACATAGTGGGAAACGCCGCATGAGCAGTGAAGACAGTTCTCTGGAGCCAGACTTGGCAGAGATGAGCCTGGATGACAGCAGCTTGGCGCTGGGGGCAGAAGCCAGCAACACCTTCAGTTTTACAGAAAGCCCACTGAGCAGGAGCTACAGGGATGCCTTTGAGGAGGATGGTGGGGTGTACTTCTCCGAGGGACCTGAGCCCACTGTCAGGAGCAGTTCCATGGCCAAGAAGTCGCCCAAGGATCCTGTGGGGGAGATGGGTAGTGGTGATGATGACCTGCCTTCTGCAGATGAGAACAGTGGTGGTGTGAGCCTGAAGCCAGAAGAAGTGGGAGAAAATGGTGCAGTGGGGGGAGGGGATGATGGAGAGGAGGAAGATGATTACCAGGTGTACTATCTGAATCCACAAGAGGTAGCCAAGGAAGATGATGACAAAGCTGAAGGGGGAAATGAAGAGGAGCAGGATATATTTGCTGGTATAAAGCCTCTGGAGCAAGAGAACCGGATGGAGGTGAGCTGAATCTAGTTCAAAACACTGTTTTGTGGTTTTATGTATTATATAAATCATGGTCTTGCCAGCCTCCTAGCTATCACACTTAACCTAACATGTGGTTAAAGTGCTTAATTATAATGTCCTCATAACCCATTGTATCATAAGGTATCTACAGTCTTAAAGCAGTGGTAGTGTACATCTGTTTCCCACAGGCTTGACTCCCTGTTTCTGTGCTAACTACTATTGTGTTCCAGTTTTAGGTAGTCCCATCTCACACTCCAGGATTTACAAACATAGACAAAACTGTGTGTGCTTTTTATGTAATGTGCTTTTTTATGCTCTTGGAAACAGCAGCATTGAGCTGAAATTAAAAATAAGTAAGACTGAGTCATGCTCAGCAAGAAAAATTTCAAGCCCACTATGTAAGCAGAAATTCTCTGGAAAGGAGAGGCAGTCTAAATAGACTGTGTCAGATTCCTGTAATAACCACAAAATATGTTTAGAGCTTGCAACTGTATGAGCAAGCAGCTGAATGGAAATGACATGAAGTTGTGTCAGGGCAGGTTTAGACACTAGGACTCTTCACTCAGAGGGTGAATAGACTGGGAATAGACTCCCCAGGGAAGTTGTCGTGGCACCAAGTCTGACAGAGGTAAGCAGCATTTGGACAGTGCTCTCAGGCACGTGGTGTGATTCTTGGGGTCTCCTGCACCGGGCCAGGAGTTGGAACTTTGATGACCCTAGTGGGTCCCTTCAAAGTCAGAATATTCTATGATACTGTGAAATAGTCAGTCAGTTTGGCTTTTAGGTTTCTTATGAGTTATTCCCTGATCTCTTATAGCACTTGGAGAGAGGATGGGATTTAATCACTGAAGAAAAGGTGTTTTAGGGGAGTGCTTCAAGGAGTGGTGGTGAAGGTGCAGGCAAGGAGGACTCTGAGAACACCTGCTATTGAAGTTAATCGTGACTTGTGTTTGCAGAGTCTTTGTGACAAGTGGATTTGAGCAGGCTAACTCCAGGCCGGCAGTGTGGTTTGCATGTGACTATCTGTTCTTTCTTGCAGATCCTGTTTGCCTGTGCAGAAGCCCTGTATGCACATGGATACAGTAATGAAGCTTGCCGCTTAACTGTAGAGCTTGCCAGGGACCTACTGGCCAATCCTCCAGATCTCAAAGTGGAGCAGCCACCAACTAAGGTAGAGAGAGGGCTTCTCTGGTTTTGGAGCTAGAGAGAAAGTTAGAAGGAATATGTGGGGTCGATACAATAGCATTCCCAGGCATTCCTCATTTGCTGTGATTCAGGGCCCTTCACTGATGCTTCCTCGGGATTGAAGTCTGGATGTCATTGCTGTGCCTTATCACTGTGTGTGTTTGTAGATTAAAGGGAGAAAGAAAATAAGAGGCCTTTCAGCAGAACTTGAAGTCTTCAGAAACTTGAGATTAGTTAAAAGCTGCTTCACTTTTTCTTATGCTTCAGAGACAAGCTTAGTTTGTCTGTTAAAAGCTGCAGCTCTTTTAGGAATCCATTTTAAATCAGTTGAACAAAACACTATATTTAACATCAGCTTCAAATGATATTTTGTTTAAGAGATATGAGCTACTGTGTGCTATGAGGTTATACAGCAGCCATAAGACGTTATGTTAGTGGTTTTACTGTTTCAGGATAAGAGGGTTAGAGAGAAAAGAAATAAGCATAAGCTTCTGGAAGCTCACTTGTAGTGACACTAAGGACTGTTTGTTGTATGGAAGGGCTCCCTTGGAAGGGACAGGCATGCACAGCATCGTACAATAGTGGACATGTGTCTTATCCACAGGCCAGTTCTTCTGCTGTATTGTGCTGGAGTGACAGGGGAAGTAATTATGTTCAAAAGTAACCACTGGAATTTGAAATTCCTCCACAAAGGGAATAAAATTTAAATGTATTTTATTCTTTCTTCTCTCTACTAATTATTGCAAATAATAGGGGCATAAGCATAGAGCATTTAGGATATTTAGGAAAGTGTCCTTTGACAAATTCTTCCTCAAACAGGGCAAAAAGAACAAGGTATCAACCAGCAAGCAGACATGGATGGCAACAAACACCTTGTCGAAAGCTGCTTTCTTGCTGACTGTGTTGAGTGAGCGTCTGGAGTACCACAACCTGGCCTTCCGAATAGGAATGTTTGCTCTGGAGTTGCAGAGACCACCTGCTTCTACAAAGGCTCTGGAGGTAGGAAATATCTCAGAAAGGCAGTATCCATAAACAACATTGTTCTGCTGAAATGCGTTTGCTCACCTCGTTCGCATTTCAACTACTAAAGCCTGGTTATACTTCAATGTGTTTCCTTAAAATCGTTTGCAGTGGGACTAAATGAATTGGTTGCACATCCCATTAGCACATGTTGATCTGCCAGAAAAATTATAGGAAACATCATTTCAGCTGTTGTTACCTTCATTGATAGGAAGCTTAGACCTCTTGTGCCAACAGGTCTTTGTATTCACATGAAGCTATAGGCCTGAAAGTATTTAAATGAGTACCAAATCTGTTATGAATATATTGTTCTGAATAGAACACTTTACTTCTTATCTTAAATATGTTCCCGGTTTGCTTTGCTAATCTGGGGAAATGAAAGCCAGATAATAATTAGTCCATATTTGTGTTAGTGACATGGTTTGAAACTTATTCCCTAGGGTGAATTGGTGTGACTATTAGATGTTTGAAAATTGTTGCTCTTGCTGATATCTCATTCATTGGCAAGTGAGCATATGCACTGTGGAAGCATATTATTTTGGACAATCCTTGATGGCTATTAGGATTCCTGTTTAGTAAAATGAGGGGATCCCTGGTGGTCTAGTGGTTAAGATGCAGCGCTCTCATCGCTGTGGTCGCAGGTTCGATTCCCGATCCTGCTTCAGGGACCCTCCCCCGGGTAGATGGAGCTCGTCAGCCCCTAAGGCCATCCATCTAAGAGAAGGTCAC
>JAWWLV010000180.1:14762751-14810945 GCA_035041135.1 Platyrinchus mystaceus | reverse complement strand
CCTAAAAAATCCATTGCGCAGGCTTGAAAGGTAAAAACACCTTTCCCAGATCTTCGTTCGCGAAGACTGGCCACGATTACGATACTTTTCTCCTGTTGTAGTTTTTCCTTCTTGTGTTTCTGGTTTTACATTCTTAACTTCTGCTTTTGTTTCACTGCTCCCAGGACAACCTGATGCTGGAAAAGGCCTGCATGGCAGTAGAAGAGGCAGCCAAAGGAGGTGGTGTGTACCCAGAAGTCCTGTTTGAAGTCGCTCATCAGTGGTACTGGCTTTACGAACAGACTGTTGGCGGGACCCCAGCCCAGAGAGAAGGTGCCACTGGCTGCAGTGCCAGCGGAGCACGGGCCACGTCTGAAGCAGCACGTGGGTTGACAGACAACCGGGTGACCTCGGAGCCGACCACTGTGACAGTGGCAGCTGCAGTAACTGCGGCAGCGACAGTCATGCCAGTGATCTCTGTGGGGTCGACCATGTACCAGCAGCACACAGTGGCAGGGCCGGCAATGGCACATACACACACGCAGGGTCTCCACCCTTATACCACCCTTCAGACTCACATCCCGTGTAATCCCCAGTACATCGGACACACTATCCAGCACGTGCCACGCCCAGCTGTCTTCCCTGTCCCTGGCTCAGCGTACCCACAGGTGAGTTTTGACTGTGCCTTGTTCATTTACTGTGACCTTGTTGGCTGCTTCAGAGGGAATGTGTCAGACTGGGGAGAGCATGGGGCCCAGACCTGCCATGACTTGAGACGTAGCTTCCGTTCTCACTTACTTGCCAATTGTTGGCACTTACTTTGGCCTCCCAGCTCAGATATGCAGCCTTCTGTGGCTACATTTAAAGTCTCCAGAGAATATAAAATATAATATATCAGTAGTTTTAATTTTCATTGCTCTATAGTTTGTCAGAAGGCATTGGGCAGAACGTTTGTCTTCTTGATAGCTTTCAGGTAAATGGAGACCACAGAGGGAAAACCAAATAAAGGTTATTTTGACCTTTACCTATTTTTGAAGGTCTTAGAGTGGTTTTCTGCAAACTGATTGGATTTTTAAAGAGAGGAGGAGCAAGCAGATGTAACGCTCATGTGGTGCAAGGTTCTTTCCTTCTTCCCGTGCTTCCTTTTCCTTGTCAGACTGGAATTTCCATGCTCTGGGTTTGTGTGGGGACACCATATTTTGAACAACTTCTAGATTTTGAGGCAAAGTAGATATGACTGTTACTTACCTTCTGTTTTAGGGTGTCCATCCAGCATTCATAGGAGCACAGTACCCTTATTCTGTAACAACACCATCACTGGCAGCTACAGCAGTGTCCTTCCCTGGTGTGCCTGTCCCATCCATGACGCAGATTGCCGTGCATCCCTATCACAGTGAGACGGGATTGTCGCTGTCTTCCAATGTAGCGAGTAAGTGCCACAGCTCTGTGTACAGGACTGTGTGTAGCACAGGTTTATTAACTGTCTTGGGCTGTACCCCAATCCAATCCTGTTCCTCAGTGATTACAGGTGAAACGAGGGTTATTGCTCTGAAGAGTTCTGGCCAAATCCACCCCGTTCTAAACATGTGCATGCTCAGGGGTACTGGGATTCATAAGGGGGCCTGATTCAGCTAGCAGAGATTTATTTCTATTTAGCTAAATTTCCAGTATGAGACTGTTTTGGCCTTTAGTCTAAAGCATGTTTGGAGCCCTCCTGGCCTTTCTGACTTCTAAGAGCTTAATTTCCCCTCTTCTTTGGGTGAGGTGAGCACAGATGATCATGAATAGGCTCTTGTGATTCCTTGGGTCAGGTGGATAGAGTGCAGGAAGCAGGGAGTAGGCAGACTTCCTCTACAGAAGCACTAATAAATGTCTTTTCCTGCCTGACAGATTGGAGGCAGCCAGTACCCAATATGTGGAACTTGTGTGGAGAAGACAGATGTTTTGGCAGAGTCATGGCAATGGGAATGATTGCTCTTCTGTTGTGTTAGGGCTTCAGTAGTGGTGAAGACCCATCAAGTAGTGTGTAGCACTGGAATAGCAGATGTTGACTGAATTGTGGACATGTTGTCATTGCCACGGGGTTTTGTACCAGTTGGTCATGGCTGACCCAGTCTTTGTCCCCTCACTAGAGAGGCTGTAATGTTTGCCTGTTTGTACAGTGCTTTGCAACTCACCAGGTGCTGGAAGACTGATATGTGGAAAAACACTTAACAGCTGTGTTGGCTTCCTTCATATTCAGAGTATCAGAAGAATCTCTTCAGTTATTTTTTTTAATCTTGTATTTTGATGCCAAAAAGCCACTACAAAAGCAAATAAAGTAGCCCTTAAGGCCATAGGATCTAACAGCTGACAACCTTAGTTCTGGGCTGATGCTGTGACTCTTCATTGTGAGAAATCATTTTTGTACTCCTCCAAAGAGTTATGAATCTTCCAGAAAGTGCTAATTCATCCTAGAACACTTAAAATAATGAAAGGAAAAAACAACCCCACCCTTTCCAGTTGCCATTGTTTATGGCTTGCATAAACTTCTGTTTTCAGTTCTTCCAGTACTGTTTCACCGTTCCTGGAGTACGTAGTCATGTGGTGATGCTTGAGCTCTGGCAATAGTTAAGCTCATTCTTATGGGTTACTCTCCTTGGCCAGGCTTCAAATGCAGCATGAATTTTGCTCCACTTTGTGGGTTGTTTGGCACTTTGTGTCTCCTTAGTTGAGGAGGTCAGATGGATCTTTCCTGGGAGGCACATTGTTCTCAGGTATTTAAACATTCACTGGTAAACGTGGAGGGAAAAAAAAAGGATCTTGGAGCATTGCTCAAGCTGGTGTAGCACCACAGTGAAGCCGGGAAGTAAGGGTAACAACATACACACACCTAATGGCATGTCTGCTCCGGAGTTCGCCAGCAAACCTTGCTTTTTACTCTCTGTACCCTTCTTGAGAAGGGACAGTTAGATAAACTTGAGCCTGTTGTCAGAGTACAGCTTGCTGGCTCAGTGTTAACTGCTGTCAATACAAATTTAGGTGGTACAATGCAATGGATTTGCACTTGAAACCTGTGATTGCCCTTGATTTTGCTCATACTAGTTAAGTGTCTGAAGGTGACAGCTTCTCAAGTCTCCTTGCTGTTATTACTGTTGATACATGCTGCCAGTGTATGCAGTGGCTATTCTTTCCAAGGATGGATTGGAGGTCAGCTTCCAGTAACACTCTTCCTGCATGGCACCTGAATGGAGTGACAGCTGTCTTACAGCAAAAGCGGAAGAACCTTGCACTGTTGGACTTGATCTTTGAGTGACTTAATACTGCTCCTGCTCAGTATCTTTCCTCAGCAGCTTCTCATCAGGTGTAGACATACACGTGCTTGTTTCCTGGGACAAGAAAGCAGAACCAAACATTTCATTTAATAATAGCAAAGACTTTTGAGTCAACACGTGCATTTACATGTAAAACACAGGTATTGTGCATGTTTGTGAGATACTGCAGAAGAGATGGACACGCATGTAACTGACCCCTTCAGGCCCAGCTTGCAATCAAAATAGAGATATTCCTGGCCCATGGTATTTCAGTTTTAAGTCTGTGGATTTTGGTTGCTGTATTGTTCTGTTTAGGGGAACAGAACACTACATTGGCAGGAGGCGGTCACATGAAGGAAACGATGTCCCAAGTAAACTTTCTTTTAGGCTGGTGGTGGGTCCTAATGCTGCTGTTTTGCTCTCTTCAGTAGGCAGTGTCCATGCAGGATCAACGTTCCCAGCGATTCAGGGGGCTTCCTTGACAACTCTGTCCTCCCAGCCCAACTCCCTTGTTACAGGGGGTTTTCCTGCCGAGGATGAGCAGCACAGTCAGCCTGTGAGCCCCCAGGGTCTGCACTATCTCCACTCCGCATACCGAGTTGGTAAGGATGGCCAAGTGGGTTTCTACAGCCCCCTTGAGAGGGATTCAGGGCAGGGCTGCAGGTTTTCACTGTCATTTGGCAATTGGCTACTGTTGGGAGTGATGGCATCTTAAGATCATGGGAAAAGCAAGTTGATGATCATATGCGGAGGCTAAAAATTAAGGTGAGGCATTAGAAGATTGAACAATTGCTTTTCAGGACCATCAGAGCAGAAGAGAAAGCTAACTGGGTTAGAGCTGGGAAGAGTCTTGCCTTTCAGGAGTCTGGATAGGGCTCTGAGGATGTGACTGTGCAAGTTGTGATTATATGAAAAAATGGTATTTGGCTCCTGCTGCTCATAGATACCAGCTGAGTCTTCAGAGGCATAGAGGGGTGTGCCCTGTGCTTCTCTAGTTAGGTTGTTGAAGAGAGATGCAAAGGGAACTTACATTTTGTGAAGTGTGAGTGTGTAATTAGCACTCCTTTCCCAGTCATACTGGTTATGAGGAGATAGTCTGTGCCTTAACTCCCATTGGTACAAGAATATCAGTCTTAGTGTTTGTGAGTAAGCTTTGATTTCAGTAAGCTACTGTAGTAGTAAGTAGTAAGCTACTTGTACATAGTGGTTCAACCCAGTGGGTACTTGGGGAAGGAGAAGGGAGCAAAGCCAGCAAAGGAAGAAAAACAGCAAGAAGAGGGAAGGAAAGCTGTCTGAAGGTTGCTTGAGTTTTTTTGTTGAAAGCTAGAGTAGAAAGTATATGTTAGCTAGAAAGGGGTGCAGTTGTCATTTGAAAGATCACAGTGGTAAGTGGTAAGCCATGAAGGGCGTTCAATAGCCTGAATAACAGAGAGGCACAGGCGGGGAAGAAGGTCTGGAAGATCAAGGCACAGCACACATTGGTATTTGAGAACTGTTTAAATGGAAGGATTTGCCTGAACAACTGTAATGGCATAGGTGAAATGTTTGCAGATTGGCAATACTGCAGCTCAGTGTTGGCCTGTTGTCTTTGCAGAAGAGCAGGTTGGTCTGGGTAGCTTCTCTGTTACAAAATTTAGATCAAAAGCACTGCTTTCAGGACACCTCTTGTGGTGCAGCTTTTGGGGCTGTCTGCTTGACATTGTGGTAGGTGCTTGTGGAGTGTCTCAGTGCAGCTCTGGTTAGGGGTGATGGTTGTGCAGGTTTCCCAGTTGGAAGCAGCAGATCCAGATGTTCTTGTGGATAGTTCCTGGGCTGGCAGGCTCCAAGAGGAGCCTTTTGTTTCTGTCTGGACTCTTTGCAGCTATGGAATTTTCTGTTGCTGAAGGGCAGGTCAAGCAGGTTGTGTTGCAGTGAGTGAAATGCTGGACTAAGTCTTACTGGGCAGAAGTGCTGCTTGACTGTGGCTGCCCCTTTCTCACAGGGATGCTGGCTCTGGAGATGCTTGGCCGAAGAGCTCACAACGACCATCCCAACAACTTCTCCCGCAGCCCACCCTACACAGAGGATGTAAAATGGCTCCTTGGGTTAGCTGCAAAGTTAGGTAAGGCTCAGAGCAGTACTTCAACAGAAATTCACTTGCTGGGATTTGGACCATGGTGGGAAAAAGCTCTCAAAGGAGTGAAACTTCAAAGATTGGGTGAGCCTGATGTCGATCCCATTCCTGAGAGTGTTTCAGAAGATCCCTACTGTTCTTTCATCCAGCCATTTGTCCCATTTCTGGGTTCTGTGGAAATTATTTTGAATTTTGACGCACTGGATGAAGTACATGAGATTGGACAGGGTTCAGAGCGTGTCTCTCTTCTGTTCTTTAACAGTAATTCTTTCTTTTCCCTTTCCACTATATTGTAGGTATTCCTCTTTCTTATTTATACCTTCTGCAAGGAACCTTTTATAGCAATAGGTGCTCAAACCACCAATTGTTTGGGGCTTTTCTTTTTTTGTTTTGTTTTGTTTTTACTTCCATTTTGCTCTTGGATCTTTTTGTCAGCCCATTTTTTTAGTTCTTTCACAAGCAGTAAGAACTGAAAAAACCAGCCACCCTTATAAACAGCCTGTCTGGTGGCACAGCTTCTGCTGCTCCTGCTGGCAAAGCTCCACTGTAGGAAGCGGTGTCTACAGCCTCCCTAAGGCCTGAGTGCTGGGACATCTAGGTGCTTCCTAGATGGGCAGTCAGAAAACAATGGAGAAGGTGCGGTGTCTCTCTAGTTACTTTGCCACATCGGTTTTCTTTCATATCCCCTTTAAAGACAGGTGAACTTTGGAATTCCAGTGACTGAGGTGGTACCTGGTTTCTCCTCAGACCTGATGGACAAATCAGAATATTCTCTTGTCCCTGTGAGTGTGCTAGCCTGTCTCCCCCAAGCCTGCTGGAGGATACACTGAGAAGAAGGTGCTCCAGATCCAGGTTCTTTCTGGGAAGTATGTGATTTCTTGTGTGTCTCTCATCCTAACACTGTTGTTTTGACTTCTCCTTCTTGTGCAGGTGTAAACTACGTGCATCAGTTTTGCGTTGGTGCAGCCAAGGGGGTGCTGAGCCCTTTTGTGCTCCAGGAGATCATCATGGAAGCTCTGCAGAGGCTCAACCCTGCCCATGTGCACAACCACCTGCGCACCCCAGCCTTCCACCAGCTGGTGCAGAGGTGCCAGCAGGCCTATTTGCAGGTAAAGTGTGACCTGTCTTCCTGCCTGTCAAAGCTGCCAGGCCACTGCCTGCCTTGCAGGTACTGCCAAATGGTACCCCTGCTTTTAAACTTCTGAACTTTGTTTGCTATGTTTTCAAGCCCCCTGTCCACTCAGTGTAAGCCTTACTCTGCCCATGCGCCTTAGCAAAGCAGATGTCCCGTGAGCAGGCTGGGTCCCTGTGTGTAACCTGCAGAGTGAGAAGTGTGAGGGTTCAATGCTGGTGGCATGGAGCATTACCTGGCCCTTTAGCACTGTCCTATGGTCCAGTTCAGTGCTCATGAAGGGGAGAGCACCTGCTGATGCCTTGTGCTGCGTTTTGGTGCTCTGAGGGAGCACTGGCCTTTGCTGCGTTGGGGGGTGTAGGATACAGCTCTGCTGGCTTTTGAGATAGCTCTCCTTTGCCAGAGCCACTGAGTCTCAGGACTGCTGGTGGGTAACAGGATCATGTGACATATTGCCCTGGGAGCTTGAGTGTCATCAGCATGAGCATGAGTGGTGAGCAAATACCTTAAGGCTCTTTCCCTGTTCCCATCCAGTACATCCATCATCGGGTGATCCATCTCACTCCAGCTGACTACGATGACTTTGTGAATGCCATCCGCAGCGCCAGAAGCGCCTTCTGCCTGACTCCCATGGGCATGATGCAGTTTAATGATATTATCCAGAACCTAAAGCGCAGCAAGCAGACAAAGGACCTGTGGCAAAGGGTCTCTCTGGAAATGACCACCTTCTCACCGTGACATCAGGCAGAACTCCACGGACACACAACCCTTTGCCCAACATAGCTGTAGTTCCATTTACACCATCCTTCCTTCTGGTGTCTTTTTTATTTTAGTTTTAACTTGTTGGAAACCACTGATCTGATGTATTTATACCATGACATTCCTCTCCAGCACTGTTGCGTGTTGGCGCTCTGCTTCGCTCGCTCTTCCTCCTCCTTCTCAGTGGGCTGCAGGCTTCACAAGCATCGGGAAATGAGAAGGAAGTTGAGCTGGCTGCCCTGTGGTGTAGTCACTGCTTTTTTCCCTGAGCCCCAGGAGGCTGTCCTGCGAGCAGTTTGCAGTGTGATTGCGCACATGTTAGAGGGGTTGGGGATTCTGTCTTAAATATTTATTTTGGCATTTATAAATATGTAAACTTTTTTTTGTATGGGCTTCTCTTACTCCACACACCATCTCCTGTTGGGAGTGGCTGGGACTGCTGTGCACAGTGAGTGCTTCCTCCATCCCTTTAAGCACCTCCTGCTGAGAGAAGCTGAGGCTGGAGTAGCACAGCCAGGGCCACCTCGGCGGCTTTCTGCAGCAGCAGCTGAGGGCAGAGGCTGGAGCTTGGGCAGTCAGTCCATGACTGGGCTGAGCTACCTGGAGACTACCAGAAGTGCTTGGGCTCTCTCTCAGGAGTGTCCCTCACTGGGCACTGCTGACTCATAGAATGTTTTGATCCTGGTTGTTACAAGTTGTACAATCCTGTTTCTTTTGGCCGGGATATTACTCTTCTGTAATCAGTTTCTTATCCCTCGTCTTGTTTCCTGATTAAACACTCGTTTTCTTAGACTGACTCTCTCTTCTCTCTGCTATGATGTTGAAAGTCTGATGCAGCTGGCCAGCTGTGCCAGTGGGAGCTCTTATGTGCCCTGGTAGATAGCTGCCTTGCCTTGGGGAACAGCAATCCAGCACAAAGCAGGAGGCCAGAGCTTTTACACAGGCTCTGAGCCTAAGGTTTCTTGCCCAGTAGTTTTCTGAGAACAACATGCCTCTGCAGAGACTGAGGTATGTGTGGACTGGGTCGCTGATGACTGTCAAGAGAGTTGGTAGTAAGCCTGGGATGTTCTGCTTACAGTTCTCTCAGTCACTATGTTCCTTTTCCAGTCTTGACACCAGTAATGTTGTCTGATAATACAGACCTGTGTATTTCCAAAGTATCACGCAAAACAGCAGCTGCTGCTCCTTGATGTAATTGTTAAAGAAGGCGAGTGGTTTGCTCCCGTGTGTTTAGAGAGATACTTAGTGGACTATGAAAGATATCCAATAGGGACAGCATTGCAGAAGATGAAATTTAGAAAGCTGAAGTACACAAGCACATAAATTTCAGGGCTTTTACAACTGGAAGGCAGATAATCATGCATGTTAAGAATCCAGTTTCTCAGTAGTGATATATTTTGCTTCTTACTTTGGTTTAGTCAATGACGATGGGAAGGTTTTAGTTTCTGCAAGTTAGAATTATGTGCCTATTTGTATTTTATATTTTCATTGATACTCTTAAAAAATAAACAAGGTAACCCATAAGCACAGGACAAAAGAGATGAACAGGCTCCTTTGGTTTGACTTTGTGTACTGCACAGGCCGGAGAGTATTACTGAGGTTCCTCTACTTCTAATTGTGCAACAGTAACTATTTAAAGATCTCCTTACAACCTCTTGTATTCCTCCATACATGCTAATTATAAATGCAGATGTTCATAATAATGTGTTAAGTTTTGTGGTTTTTAAAGTAAAGTCCATGTTGATTATGAGCTTCCTGAGATTGAGCAAAACTTCTGGATTTGACTGGAGAGCACAGCCTTATGTCTGGAAGGTATGGGTTCCTAGAACTCTTTCTGTGCTCTCTAGTTCTTGCATGTTCAGAACTGCAAAAGGAGCTTGAAAAAAGTGAGTTGTCTAATAAAGTCTAATCTCTTCCTTTCTACTGCTATAGGAGAAAATCTGTGGAAGAGAAAGGAGCATCTTTTAGAAGGAAAGAAGCAGAAGGGAAATGGGCAAAAGAGCTGAATGTTAAGTATCAGGAGCAGAAGTGACTGCAGTGAGGATTTGGACTGAATAGGGGAATGAAATCAGAGCCTTATCTGTGATATATATTGGAAGACTACATTTAGACCCTGAGCAGGCAAGTTTTCAGACTATTGTAATTATAAAACATCAGGAGAATGATAGCACTATCACCAGTATCTTTGTTTTGGGAAAATACAGTGGAGCTGTATACTCTGAGATTAGAATGGACATATTGTCTGGAAAGGTACTTGCTTTCATTCTGTGTAGTTCTCATAAAGACCAAAAGAAATCACAATGCTTATTATCTCTCATTGTGCTCAAAACTTTCTCTCTTTGGTTATTTTCGTGTAGTCCTCATACAGATTGCACTGCTTCTATATGAGGGACCCTGTCAGGCTTGTCTTCCAGCAGCTGCAGAGCCCAATCAGAGAAGAGCCAGGGAATCTCACCTCAAGTTGACATTGGCTGAACAAGCAGCTCAGTGGTATGAGTCACAGGTTGGTCATTTCAGAAGTTTCCAGTTTTGTCTCTGAAAAAATTCATCAGAGTGAGCAGAGATGGGAAGTGTGTGGAGGTGCTGTTCTCTCATTTAGGTCTTCCAGAAGACACTTTCAGTTCTGGATCTCTGCATCTGTTAATTTGTTATTCTTGAGCTGTGTCCCACAGAAATATTTCTGAGCAAGGACAGGAGAAAGTGAGAGACGATGATGCTTTTCCTTGTCATGTGGCTGGGGGGGGTTGTTGAGGTGTTTTTCCTGTATAAGAAATGGGATGAGCCCTGGTGGCCTGTTTAAACAAAAATTATTACCCACTGCAGTTTTATTAGTTTGGTCACTGTTCCAGGAGTGGGAAAAAACACAGGCTTAGAAATTCTGAAAAGATGTTTCAGTAGGAGAACTGTAAAAGAGGTTGCAGGCAACTCAAATTTCCTTTGCCTTTAAGTTAACCCATGTTTTTTTGCTTTGAGTAAATGATCTCCAGGACCTTGCCTTGCCAGCAACACATGAAGTGGCTGCAGTCAGGGCCAGCTGCCAAGCAGCTGGATGCTTCCAGTGTAGATATGATTTTACATGACTGAGAAGCTTCTTCTATGCTACCACCTCTTCGTAGGCTGGACAGCAAATGCTGAATTTAGTGAGTATTTGTCTGGATAGGGCCTGGCCCCCACTTGCATGAAGAGAGATGATATTCTGTGATGGGAGACCTTGCAATGGGTTATTGTCACATTTGGTGAAGTCCAATTCACTGTCTGTTCCTGAAGGTAAGATAAATGAGGTCTTTAGACCACGCTTCTTCCTGTGTCCTCTGTTCACAATGACTTGCTTTCACTTGCAATATTTGTTTCCTCTTATGCCCACAGGAAATACTTTCCCTGTTAGCTGTTACTATCTCTGGAAATAACAGCTCACTTCAGTGGGGAGTTGGAGAAGTCAAATTTGTACAGGTGCAGATGAAACCAACTGAGAAGTGACTGATGTCTTTACTGCAGGATACTGTGGGCTGGTTTTCACTGTCCTACTAGTGTTGAAGATGGAACTGCTTAGGAGCCCTAATTAGGGAAGTGTGCTAAGGGCAGCCTTGAACTGTGAGTTAACCCCTGGTCTGCTCTGAAAGTTTTGTTGGTTTCTTCAGCTAAACAATCTGCCATGGTGCACAGATGTGTGCTTTGTACTCTGTCAAGAATCAGCACAGGCAGATAAAAGCAAATGGTGTTCCAGATACTTAGAAGGGTTTCCTTAAAAATGGAGAGTCCGTCTGTGTCTCATTTTATGTATATACAGTAGGGAACATACCTCTAAAAATGTAAGGGAGATGGTGTGAGAAGATAAAGGTGAGATACTGTAAGTGAAAGGGCCTTTTTTTCCTGTCCCCTTCCCCAAGGACATTAGTGGGTGGCCATGTAGTGTCATTCCCCTTGTCTGGATGCATTCTTATTGTATATCTGGGACAGCAGCATTTGTAGCTGTTGATCTCTGCATGGTTTCTGAGTCTTTAGGGCTGTCTTGGCATAATAAATCTTGGCATTAGCGTAGTTGGCAGAAGATATGCCAAGACTGGACCTCAGGTTGTTGTAAAGAATAGTCTGGGTTCTGCTCTTATCGAATGGATAAAATAAAGCTTTTAGTCATTGCAAGCCTCATTCCTTGGAAACATCTCATGCTGCAGAGGCTCTTTTTTTCTGCGTAGGTCAGGTATGCCAAGCTCTCAGAAGGCCAGCTCCTCTCCTCCCTCTCCGGACATATTCACCTATAACCATCCTTCTCACCTGTGAAACATTTTTTTGGAGGTACTTTCCAGGAATAGGCGTTACCAGAACAGTATTTGCCTTTGGACTTCCATGTCTTTACGGCCCATGAACAAGGCGAGTTGGAGTTGCCCTGTGATGAAGCAACACGCCTATCAACACGTATGGCTGGAATCAGCTGAAAATCCTGCTTCTGGCTACTTTTGTTTACGGTCCTTACTATTTATTGGATATGCATTTTTCTTTTTGGAGAGCCCATTCAGAAACAGCCTTCTGCAGAGTTGTTGAAACTAAACTTTTAAAATATTTTGCATAGGTTTGTTTTTTATCAAGCCTGGTACTGTTGTATTTTGGAGCAGAATACAGGCTTGTACTGTCCCAGATTATTTAGCGCCCTCTTAGCTTCTGTTAGACTGAAGTGCACAGAACAGCCTTGAAACCCCGGTCAGTGGAAATGGAGTAAGTATTGAAACATCCATGAAGTTTTTCACTGCCTCCTGGTAGAAGTCGACAGCTGTAACAAATTTGAAGTAATTTTCTGTAAGAGGTGGGAAAGTTTTATTTGTCTTACCTAGACATTAAGAGAGGGGCAGGATGTCACTGGGAAGATTATGTTCCAAAACAGAAAAGTGTGCTTACAGTCTGCTACCAATGGGGTTTTTTTGTGAGCTAAGGTGCAGAGAGAAGAAGAGTAAGCTGGGCCATGAGGACTTCTTAGCATTTGATAACCATGACTGTTGTACAACTTTTCTTTTAAGCCCTACTGACAGACTGAGTGGCTCTCAATGACAGTTTCTTTAAAATATTTTCACAGAATCATAGAATCAGATGGGTTGGAAAGGACCTCTGAGATCATCAAGTCCAACCCTTGATCCACTACCACCACAGTTACTAGACTATGGCACTAAGTGCCACATCCAGTCTCTTCTTAAAGAAAATACCTTCAGGGACGTGTTTTGTGTTTTTCTGTGCCTGAATTTAGCTGCCATTGGCATGATTATATTAAAGGTGGGGTCTTTTGATTGGTGTTGGTTTGTCATTGCTTTTCTGGCCATGTTACTACTGACTGATAGAGCAAAATGACCAGCAAGGAATCAAAGGATGCTCTTTCCAGCTGAGTGTAAGGGCTGAAGAACAACAGGATGAGTTTAATTGAGTGGCTTGTTAGAGTCTTATCACTAGACTTTTTTGTGTCATTCTTTGAGGAGCTGCAGGCTTCTGCCAGGAATATATGCCTCTGCAGTGCTGTCATCAAGTGAAAACTGCAGTTCTCAGCGCTCAGAATTTTGTGTAGAATGGATATGTGCTGCCACATACAGAGAAATTCTCCTGTTCCCTTAGAAGGTCTTCACTCCAGAGCTGAAACTTGTACCAGTATTTCCTATACCTAATAGAAAGAGGTAGCAGCCTACTTTTAAGTATCTTGCCAATTGAATTCCAGAGGTCTTGAGTACAAATTCTAAAGAGCTGTTTCCTATTGTTTTGCCAATTCTCACCTTTCATACACATAACTATTAGAATCACATGCCTTTCTGATCTCTGGGTCAAATTACTCCTTTTTAAACAAGTCAGTTTCCTATGCATCAGACTGAAGAAATATTTTTTAATACATTTAAAAAAAACCCTTTAGGTTCTGCTTTGTGCTTATCATTTTCCTTGTCTTAGAAAAGAACTGCTTACCATAAAGTTCTGTTACTAAATGTTGAGGCAAGAAGATGAGGTTTATTTCCACTACAGAAGTGTAAGGATCTGTAATGTTTAACTGCCTAAGCAGTCAGTACCTGTTAACCAGTGTCTATCACTGAAAAAAAATGGGTTTTGTTGGCTTTTTGATAGCAGAGATCTTTTGGTATTATACAAGCTTCTCTTAGGAGGCAGCGTTTGTTTCCACAGCTTCAAAGGGATGTCTTGAAAGAGGGCAGCTTTTTCACCAATGTGCTGTCAGGGAGAGGTAGCAGATTTGAAAATGGTTCTTCATCAGGTAAGGACAATCCTCTATTTGGAGCTGACTACAGCAGGTGATTTGTTTGTCATTAACATAAGCAGTAAGTAGTAGCATAGCATAGAAATTAAACAACTGGGGGGAGGGAGGGAATAAGTAACGAGCCTACACCTTTGCCCTTTGCTGCCTGGAGTGCTGGACTGGCAACAGTATGCTAACACTGACATTTAGTGAGCCTCTCCCAATATTTATTCCTCATACCTTGTTTGTTTTTAGTGTTTACCTCCATCTCCCCAAAGATGTACCACAGTCTGTGGTAAAGCATGAAGTAATTGTGTAAGTGACAACCTACAATGAATTAAAAGCAGGAAAATGTTTAAGGGAGCAGCAGTAGCATTGAACCTTCACTTTCTGTGGCAGCATGTAAAAATAGCTGTCTTGCTGCAGCTGTGGTTATTGGTGAAGTGCCTGGAGAAGTGCGAGCCATAAGATTGTTTTATAATGCTGTCACAACTGTGCCTATTTAAACAATGTTTTGGTTCCAGGTCCCTGTAAGGTTGTTTGTTCATTAGTGTAGAGCTGCTCATGGGCTGCTGGCCCAGGCACACCTGGACAGGAGGGACAGAGCCAAGCTCTGCTGTGGCAGGAATAGCAGCTGAAAACCACTGCAGTAGCCAGGGATGGCCTAAAAGTCACCACTACTGCAAACCACTAAGAATGAGTCTCTAAATGTAGGCTGGGTGTTGTGCCAGCATCTGTGCACTCGCAGAGAGAGCAGCCTTGGGACACTGTTTGTGTAGTAAATTAAACACCTTTGCCCTCCCAAATATCAGCTCTAGGGCCTGGATTAGGTTTTTCACTTTTTCTTACCCTTACAAGCTTAGGGTTCATGACACCATTCCAAATCATCACAGAGAAGAAAAATAAGTAGTACATTTATTGAATCTCCACTTACTTACTACTACTTCTAGCCTTTATTCAGACACGTGCTCAGCTTCGACAGCCAAGAATTTCTTCATTATCATTCAATGTGAATGATGCTATACATGAATCCAGTGCAGGAAGTTGGGCTTTTCTCTCTAACAGGAATAAGAGAGTGGTTTCTTGTCTTTCCATCCTTTTTTTGGCTGCACAAAATAACCCTTTCCAAGGGCACATGAAATAAAATACTATATTGCATACTATATACATTAACATACAATGGTAAATGCACCATTCATTCAGAAATACACAATACCTAAGGCTCAACGGAAAAGCTCAATTGAAGCAACTTTTCTCTGGATAGGAGAAAAGTAGCTCATGACACTGGAAGTTTCCATAGCCTGTGTTCATGTGGATCCTGCCCCTCTGTTCTCTAGAACTGCAGCAATCTCCAAGGACCACCTGTGCTGAGGAAGGAGGGACGATGGCCCACACCACTGCAGAAGCCCATGGCTCAGTGGCAGAAAACATGTACAACCATGATGGAGGATTTCCTCTGAGAGTAATTATCCAGCAACTGCAGGAGGCAGCAGAGCACCTTTAGTATACTTACTTGACCACATGCAGAAGTAAGAAAATGAACAGCCCCTTTTGGACATAGGAAACCACTTCTGGTGCGAAGCCTTCCCTTTATATCTGAACAATACTTACTTTTTACTGTTTTTTGCTTTTCTCCTTGGATTGTAGGACAAAAAGGTGCTAGCTATTGGAATATGTGGTTTGGGGTCTGGAGCTGTTGGAAAGGGAAAAATGTTGCTTATTTTTTAGCTGACTGGACATGGGGAACTGAATTGTTTGCTTTCAGCTGTCTCAACAGCCTTATTTTACAATACCTGAGCTTTGCCTCCCCCAGCTGCTGTGCTGCACTGACACATGCCTCTAAAGTGCTCTATGGGGACATCACTGCTCCTTGGTTATCTTTTGAAATGTCAAAGTCCCTGCAGAGAAATACCTGCCACATTGCCACATGTGGCAACCTCTTCCCTAAGACAACAGAGCAATTCTGTGTCTGTCAATACCTGCAGCTTTGCCTTATCTCCCACTGCCATTGACCAGAGGCACTGGACACTGTATCACACCCAAACTGCTGCAGGTAAGGAGAGGCAATCTTCCTTGTCTATCACAGCTGTCTTCCAGAAGGTGCAGTCCCCACCATCCACACACAGTGGCAATGTAAGCAATGGGCATGGCCACCGTGCTCTCCAGGGGGAGGAACGAGGCATTCTTGTACCTTGCTGTGCCACATACGGATAGAATTTGGGGTTCACTGGACTAGATTCCCCTTCTGTTAGGCTGCTGCTCTCTTCTCAGCAGTGGGCTCAATAGCTCACTCTGCAGTGTTTACTTCTGGGCTCAGAGGAATAACACATTAATTCCAGCTAGTGCCGGTTTCATAGACTGAGAAAAGTAATTTAAACATACAGAAGGTGTTAACTGTGCTCTCTCCCCTGCTCAAAGTAAAATGTAAATAAAAGTCAAATTGTAACACACCATTAATACTCAAGAATGTGACTTGCACTCTATGCCCCAGGGCAGTGTCAGAGGCGGCAGCCCTTTCCAAGGGTCAGAAAGGCTCCACATGCACATTCTCTGCTCCTGCTCATTTGTCCAGTTGTTTTGGCTTGACAAGAGATGGCATCATAGCACACATTGGAGCACCACACATCCCAATGGCACTGGGGGCAGGGGAGTCCCTCAGCTCCAGCTGGAGTTCTGCAGTTCCTCTCGGAGCCAGGTTGGAAGGGGCTGCCCAAGTCTGTTCATCAGCTTGGATAATTCAATGTTGTGCTCCCGGTAGAAGTCTCTAAGAAACAGCCGTGACTGTGTGGAAAAAACAGACATTAGCATGAAAGAAAATGTTACCCTCAACACACATTCCATAGGTGATCAGGACAGATGGTAGGAAAATCCAGGTTGGTTTACTGGGGTGTTTCTACATATCTCTTGCTGCCAAAAGATTTGAGTTACTCACCAAGGAATCCATATCAGGGTATTTTCTTCCTTTACTCTTTCCTAGGCATTTAGTTTTTCCTCCATCTAGGAGCTGGCACCAAAATCCTTTTGCTTCATCAAATCTGAAAAAAACACTTGTCTTTAAAAGAGCCATCCACATGCCCAATTAGCAGTAGCAGAAATTAAGTAACTGCATAGATATGTCCTATTTTAGTGATTTATTTGTGGTATTTGTTCCCTTTTTTTTTAGCACTTGCCTGCTGTGACAAGAAATCTTTACAAACATGACTCAGCTTTATGCAAATTTCAGAGGTAAAATGGTGTTACAATATTTGTTCATGGGGGGAGATAATAATCAATGTTTTAGTGTATGTAAATTCTTTTAAGTCGCCTCACTGTAGTTGAGTATTTGAGAATCCCCCAACTGTTTAAAGAGTCAAGTGTTTCTTATCTTGCTAAAACACAGGTATAAGGCAATGCTGGGAACCACATCTGGATCTAGTCTGTCTGTGCCCTTGGTTGCCCAAAGGTGAACTTGAGGTTTGAGCAAGTACCCTACCAAACCTGAGGCAAGCTGTCCAAGACCATTTACTTTCTGCCTCTGGCTGAAGGGTACCAGCCAGTACCACTCCTGTACCTCTACTCCATTTACCACCAGCACATGTGGTAACCTGACATTTCTCTAAATTTGCTCTCCCCTGGGGAGCCACGTGCCACCCCCTTGGAAAACAGCTGTAGGAGGAAAACTGAATTGGTTCTTCTCTCTTTACTGCTAAAGGAAAAGGCAGCTGCTGCATGCTCTCCCTGCCCTCACACCAGCCTCAGATGGCATAGTCTGTAACAGCAGAGATTATGTGAAAACACAGACTTCAGCTGCAAAGAACAATATTCAGCATCTCCAGTAGGCATCTTCCACTGAAGACTGAAGCCCAAATGGAAGAAACATCATAGTCTTTCCAGAAATTATAGGGGAAGGGGTGGGTTTTGGCACTGTCAACAGAGAAGCATGAAATTGCTCACAGCAGTTACTAAGCTGTGATTCCAGTCTTGGTACAGTGTGTCATGCTATCTGAACCTAATTTTAGGTTAGGCACACCTCTGAAACCTTTGCAGTTCTTGTGGTCAGAGACAAAAAGTATTTTTTCAATCAAGAGCTTACTGGCTGAGAAAGCATCCTACCTGAGGGCCTGGGTGTAGTTGAAGAGCGGCGTAACTCCCAAGAACTTCTGGATGTTGTCCATTACAGAGGCAGGGTTGTGTCTCAGCTCCTGACCATCCACAATGAGAAGCTGAAAAGAGAGCAGCTGCCTGAGCCTCTGCCATCTCGTGCTGACTGACACCTGTGAGCTCCCTGGATCTCCAGCTGCCCCCAACCTTTGTGCCTGTGAGTAAAAGCAGCCAAAGTCTGTCTGTTCTAGCACAACACAGTGGGGGGATGTGGCCCATTTGTTACCACAGATAGAGAAGTTATGATCAGGGCCACAAGTACCATAAAACAGTAGATCATGACAGGTGTTGCTTTATAAAGGTTTCTTTGGCCAAACCCCCTTTAACTAAGCACTAAGGCCCAGCAGTAGCATGTACAGATTGTCTCTGGATACCTCATGTATTCTTTTTAGATGTCAGGAGCCATTGTGCTAAGTATTCTTCTGTAACCTGTGGTTATTCTGCTGTTACAGGTATCATAGACAATAACAAACAACATTTGTGATAATAAATTACCTATTCCAAGGAACAAAATAGAGAAATAGTCACATGAACTGGAGGAAGGCAGGAGACCCTAGCTCACACTAAGAACAAGGATGGTGTGTGTCATTCCTCACAGCAGTAACCTCCAGGAATAGTAAGGCAAGGAGATACAAGCCCAGGAATGCTTTACCATGTCTCTTTTAGTCTTGGCAGATCTGTAATGTAAGCTTAGGCTCTGCTGCTTTGGCAGAGAATAAGAGACTAAATGGACATTATAAACCTCTGCTGGACTGAGAATATCCCCAGCAACAGAAAGGAACTTAGAAAAAAATATCCTAACTCACACTATGTGTGTATATATATACATATATATATATATATATATGTATTAGTCTAAAAACTTCTTGGAAATTTAGAGGCAATAATGGTCTGTACTGTCTATGAAATGCCATTTTACAAATTTATACACTAAACACAGAATCCTGACATCTCTGCAGTGAGCTTTCATTTCAGCAGACAGCTAAAGGCTTCCCAACATGGGAATTAACAAGAGGCAGAATCCAAGAGCCTCTCTTTACAGCAATGAAACCGCAGCAGGTAGCTGAAGACCTGGGCCTGAAGAGGGTCCCTGAGCTGCAGGCTGCCAAGAAGAAAGGAAAGAAGTGCTAACACTGATGTTCTTGCTGAACTTCTGAGTACTGTGGAGCTCTCTAGGAGATCACAGTATCCTTCTGAACTCATTTACTTTTACAAATACAATAAAGTGCAAACTGGGAATATTCAAGCCTGATTTCTTAGCTGCTTGTAACAAGAGAAAGGAAGTGGTGGCTCTTGTTCCAAAGGACAAGACAGAAGGGGAGCACATGTATATGAATCAGTTTGTTCCCCTCTCTACACTAAACCTACAAGGGGCCCCAGGAGAGTCTCTGCTGCCAAACCTCCTACCTGCCCTGAGGGGTAGTATGTGAGCCAGCGCTCCAGGTGTGTGGAGTACCAGCCAGGGAGCAGGCAGCGGCTCTGCAGGTTGCGCAGTTCCTGAGGGGCCTGGAGTTTCGCAGAGATCACTTGGTAGAAGGTGTAATTGAGCGCCACAGGGTCATTGTGAGCACGCTGGTGCTGAAAAACACAAGCTGAATTTAGGAGCAGGAACACATGATTCCACCTTACATATCTCTGTGCAGACCCCCCTGACTCAGCACTCACCAATGCCTTTGTATGTCAACCTGTCCACACGTTGCAGGCAGCCTGCCTCCTCTTTGGGAACAGATCCGTAGATTCCACCCCACTGGACTCTCTCTCTGGCCCCCACCCACAGAACAGTGCAGGGAAGTTACCTGATACCACGAATAGGCTCGGTCAGCAGGGTTGATCAGAACAGTAATGATTTTGGCTCGAGGCAGTAGGGCTGCACCACGTTTTGGTACCACCTCTGTGTCAAAGTAATTGGCACTCTTCTCAAACATGAAGTCTGTGCTGGCATTGGAGGGAATGGGAAAGAATTCCATGTACCTGCCGAACAGATTGGATGCTGGTGAGCAGCACGGCCAACAAAGAAAAGGCACCAACCCCACGATGCCCTCACTCCTCTTGAACTGACACAGTTTGCAACACAACTGCACCTCCCCAGTAATGCCATGAATGGGCAGACGGGTGCAGAGCTGGCAGAGGTGTAACTTGGAAAAAAAGTGGTGGCACACGACACAGAAAGTTGGGAGAAGATAAAAAGGTGAGGAAGTATTTTGCTGAGAGTGTGTTCCCCAAGTCCTTAGGCAGTGAAAAGAAAAAACCTGAGGGTAAGGTACCAGTTTCAAGCTCTAACAGAAAAGACATTTTGTCCAAGAATAAGGTCAGAATCATCTGCCTGCTCTGCCACTGACAACTTGTTTAAACCTGTCTAAATTCTATGTCTTTTTGTACTTCAGTCCACAGCTGAGATGCAGGGTGAAGAGCTTTGCCTCACAGAAGCTTGTTGAATTAGTAACGTGGAAACTGAGAAATCTGAGCAACTGTAGGGTAGAGGGTAGGAGGGGGGCAGGGGACTGTAAAGCACTGGAAGAATAGTCTCTGCCCAAATTTAAGCTGTACAACTAAACACAAAGATCCTCCTCTTGCATGTGATAGTGCTTGACTCCTGTGAGCTTTGCTCAAGTACCAACCACCTTCCAGTACCTTTGCAACAGTCCTCTAAATGATCAGAGAAGTCAGCCTCCCACAGTCATAAGCAAAGAAATCCCACAGCAGAATGCCTTACTGCCACACAGCCATCCCTCAGAGCCTCTCAAGAAGGAGGGCAGTGCCATGATCAACCAAAGCTAATGCTTCAAGCAAGAAACAGCTTTAAACTTTCTCTGCCTGGAAACATAGTGGCATAATAGTGCCATAGTGACATTAGAACTTCCCTGCCAGGTGCAAACACTATCATAAAAAAGACAAGGTATGCACATGGACACTGGGAGCCAGCGCAGGGAACACAGTGGCAGCTCTAAGTCTCAAGGTCCCAGAACAACAGTAGGGAGGTTGTCCCCTCTGTATTAGGTGTTTTAACTCTGAAACCATGAAGAACATTTTAATGAGAACACAGCTGTCTGTTTTACATGTCAAAGTAAAAGTACCTTCATGACAGCAGTGCATTCAATAAGGACTTCCTGAATTTTTAAAACTAAATCATGCCTACAACCCTCCTGGAGAACAGTCAGTAAAATCAGAAACTACACAGTTGGGTTAGAAGAAAAACAGAGAATGTGCACTGAGCAATAGCAAGGAAAACAGCTGTTCAGAAATAAAGAAGCTGCCAAGGGGGCTGAGGTGGAAAAACAGAGAGAGACTCAGGAGAACACAACATGGGTGCACCTTATCACAGAAGAACGCATGTCAGGTTTCTTACCAATCGATTCCTTTATGATAGTTGGGACCATTAAAAAACTGGATCTCCTCAAAGGTGGATGGACTTGGGAAGTTACTGGTGACAGCTGGATGCATGGTCAAGAAGAAGTGCACAGCTGTTGTGCCTGCAACAGGAACCAGTTAAAGGGACCTGGCTCACATATAACGCTTGGGTGAATGAATGGCTTTACCTCACTGCAAAGAACAGTTCCCAGATGGGCACGCTCCTCCTGTGCGTGGCTAACCCACCCCTTAACTCATGCAGGTTACAACAGCAGTGACACCAAGCACTCTGCGACTGAACCTGTCTGAGCAGTTCAGTCCCACATTTCAGCTCATGCAGCTCATTTAAGTTGCCTCTGTAGCATTACCCCCATGCTGGCACAGCCAGTGTCACGTGGCAGAACCCATACCTGCCAAATGGGAGGAGGCCTGGGCAGGAGATGTGCTAGAGACAACACTAGTGTCCTTGGATGAGAACTCAGCTGGAGATGCCTTGGCCTGCCTGTGCTGTTTTCCCTTTACCCCGCCAAACCTGACAATCCTGCTCAGCACACAACTGTGGGCCTCCAGCAGTTTTCTTACTGTGCCACTGCAAGCAGCTTAGGTCATGATAAACACCGACAGAGCTTCACAGTGACACAGCCAGGAACAGCAGCTTGGCTGGTACAAGCTTCCTTCCAAGGCTGATCACCATTTGCTGTGGATGGCTGGAGCTGCTGTTTCACTGCACTACACAGAAAGCCAAGGCTTGAAGACTTGGCTTTAGCTGAAGAGGTTTTGCTCTCTTCAGCCTAGAAGGGACTCGTCAGTACAGCATATACAGCTGTCACAGCCAACCACAATGCCACAGCAGTTAAAAGGTGGTGACAGAGATCAGACAAAAGAGTTTCTCTCCCACCCACTGACAGTGACATGGAGCATGCAGTGGGTACACAGATCTGTCGCAGTAAAAGCACTAGGGAACATTCACTGTAACCTTTGTTAAGCGTGTGCTCTTAGTCCTGCTGACAGCTTATGTCTGTGATACACTAAGGTCACAGCTTCTCTGAGCTTACATGGAAAAGCCAAAACAAAACTGCAGGTAGGGGAAGCCAAGCACAATGCCAGAGTGGAAAGTACTGACAGACTTGCCAGATTTAGGTTAGAACATATCTGAGATTGTCTGAAATGTCCTCTGCAGCCATTTGGCAGCTTGCACAAAGGGCAGCCATACAGATCTATGGCATGGACATTTCCAGCTCTCCTCTCTGGAAGAGTGAGACGGAAGCTGCAATCTGTCTTTAAATAAAGTATACACATTACCAGTTTTTTGAGGTCCCACGATGAGGAACTTGGGGAGTCGATCACATGTTTTCTCTTTGGACCAGATATCCTTGTGCCTTTTATCATCACAGGGATTCTGCAGCACAAGAGATGAGATTAAGCATTACCACAGGAGGTAATGGCAAGGGGAGGAAAAGCTGGAAGGGCCAGTCCTCTCGGGAAAATGCTATTAGCATATGAAGAACATTTCAGAGCCACACTGCTGCTCTGCCAAGCATTAAGAGGTGTTAAGTAGAAACATGGGGACCATTTTCAAAAGCTCCAGAGTGACATTACAGCCAAAGTCCCTCTGAGAGTGATAACTACAGGCCTTGCCCTATGTAGCCATACTGGGCTGGGCCACCATGTTAGTGCACCTCAGCATCTGTGAACTTCTGGCAGACAGACAACTCTATCACCTTCGGTTAATTTCACCTGCTCATTACCATGCAGAGAGCTGCTGCACTGGGATAAAATGGAATAAGCATGTTTTTATTTAATGAACATGAATTCTGCAGTGTGAAATTACTTTCAGACTAATCACATTAACATGCCTGTGAACTTCTCCAGCACTAAACGGGATTCTTTCTCAACACTTCACATTTCACAGCATCTTGCCCTAATATAAGCCCTTTAATGACCCAAATGCCTGCAAGCTGGCCCCCAGTCACATATGAGAGTCATCCCTGTCCCCAAGCTCACGTCAGATTGTGACCTACTGCTCCTACCCCCCTTCCACCTTGCAATTTGCCACACACAGCCTGAAGCCACAATGGTTAAACCTAAAAGCTTTATGCTTTACCCTGCTGTGCTCTGGATCAGCAGTTTAAATGTGGGATACACCTCTTCAAACACTACTAAGAGCAGTTAAAGCTGCCTTCTCACCTGCCACAAGGGATTCTTCTCCTGGGGAAAGATTTCAAAGTACTTTTTTGCAAGTTGGACCGGAGGCAATGTTTGCAGGCGAAGGTTGGTCCAGCACTGCACAAATTTGACCAGGCTCTCAAAAGTGTACAGTCCTAGACGGTCATTCCCATAGTTGGACAGGTGGGTCATGAAGATGCTTATCTGAAAATAGGAAAGACATGGGCTACTGGTAAATCAGGTAACAGAACTGTTTCCTCCTAGCTTGATTCCACAGCCACAAAGAGCTGTTCACAACTCAGACTGCCATGGTGTCTTGGTTGACAAGTGTCCACCTGTCAGGATACAGCAATGCCTTGAGGCAAAAGGAAAGAAACGGAGCACTTTCAAGACAGGAAGAGCTTGGGAAAGGAGGAACACAGACCTCTCAGTAACCCCTTAGAATGGTGTACGTGGGAGGGTGTTAAGTGAGCCCTGGATGCGAGTCCAGAACAGCTTCAAAATCCCATTCAAGTGACTATAGTCAGTGACTCCCTTGCAAAGCCTCTTTCATGGGAAAACAGGAGCATCCCTTCCTCTCCCCAAGGCACAACCAGGGCAACCTCTCAAGCTGCAGGGTCTGCTACAGCAGGGGAGCAGGCTGGGGAGGGGCACCATGCTGCAGGGCAGGGCACAGTGGCACAGGGACAGTTGTCACCGGAGTTCTTCCTAGGCCCACAGCCTGTCACAGCTTTCATTCTCTTCGGAGTTGACATCTCAAGCATAAAAGAACAACTGGTAATTGGCACTTTAGAATATGAGCAGGTGTATGTGGGGATCTGAACGGGGACTGCAAAGAGACACTGCACTAGGATATTGTTCTAGAAACAGACACCAGCTGGTTAGTTTTAGCATGCAAGAACCTTCAGCACAGGCAGACCCTGAAAAACATCCTGCCAAGCCTAAGGATGTTAATCCTTTGGCAAAGTGTCACTCAACAGCCATGGCAGCCGCCCCAGCACTGCAGTGCTCAGGAGCCTCTGTGCTATTTCTGCCTTGCCAAGCCATCTCTTCTCTCCAGCAGACACATTTCCCTCCTGTCAGTTTTTCACTATTTTAACTTTCGGATAAGAGTGCAAAGAACTGTTATCAGCTTGACTCTAGCGTGTGGGTTTGACAGATCCCATGGAATTCAGCATCCCAGTGCCCATAAACACAACAGCACTTTGCCAGACACAAACCACACCACTGAGGTCAGTTGAAGGAATGACCACATGGCTTATTTAGCATTCCTCACACAGTGTCTGCCGAGTGCAGGGAGGGAAACCGACTTCAGTCACAGCAGGGGCACCCACTGCTGCACAGGTCTGGGTTCAATTCTGACGACGCCAGGTAAGGGCGGGAGGCAATAACAGGCTTCCCTGGCAGGGGGCAGGAATGGCTTTCCCACTCACAGTAGGGAAAGAACAAAATGGGGAAGCAGGAGACAGATGGTCTTGGGATGAAGACATTTGCTGGCACTCAGGAAGTCTGAATTCAATTTTCTGCCCAGTGTCACCATGGACTAGTCTCAGCTAGACAAGAGATACTCTTTGTGCCTGAGCCATCCCCAAGACACTAAAACAAATTTAATCCTGTCCATAACGTGCTCACAATCCAGGGTCTTTGGGTAGACAACAGAAAACAGTGGTAGAACTTTGGGACACATGGAAAAGTAAGTGGAGTTAAAGATTTATCACATTTGTCTATCTGTGAGTTTTTCACTTCTGGTTTCCTACTGAGCTGACAAGAGAGGCCCTGACAGACAGGCTCTGGCACCTACACGTCAAAGAGCAGTGTGTGCTTGGTGCTGTTGTGTAAGAAGGATGTGCTAAATACAACACAGAGCAAAGGACAGAAAGATCTGTGTAACTGCAAGGCATGGTGGCAAAAGCATGCATCTCATGTTGTATTTTGCCCCTTTCTGGGAGATGTCAGGAAGGTTCTGTGACAGCAAAGGGTGGCTCATCCCTTTGACTAGCCAGTGAAATATGTAGAGGAAAAATTTGCTGCATGAAGAGTCTGGCTCATTGGCACAAATCAAGTACTGCAGCAGGGAGGATACCAGGTCACCACCTGGGACCTCTTCAAGATTTCCAGAATAAAAAAAAAAGCCTGCATGTGATCCAGGTTGGCAACTGCATCTCAAGACTGACTACATTTGGTAAAATGGCTCACACAGGTAATGCTGCCACCTTCAAACAGTCCCAAGCAACTGGATTTAGAAGAAGGAAAGACAAACCCAATTGATAAGCCATTTCCCTGTATTTCTGAGAGTGCAGTCATGTCCTGTAACACACTTGCACTGCTTAACAAGGCCTGGCAGTTTGTTCTGCCCCGTCACAGCTACTGCTGCCAAAACAGCTCTGAGCACTACTTCTGACATAAGCTACACTCAAGTGCCATCTCTCCTTCCCTCCCATCCACACCCACAGACTCCGGGGACTGGCTTGGAAATAACACATCCCTCCTCTCCCCCTCCCTTCCACTGTCAGTATGCCATGATTTCCCTTCCTTCACACTGAGGAATAATGAGAGCAGAGGTCAAAGAGAGCCCAGACAGAATAACAGAAACAGGAGGGTATGAAGACCTTGCAATATGTAACAAGCAGCTGCGGGCACAGCAGTAAGCAGCCTGCGCAGTGTAAGCAGAAGTGTTTGTGAGAAGAGATCAGCCTGTCTGCTCAGGATCAACAGTTATTCTCCTTCTGACATCAGACCTTGTTCACCACTCAGAAGATCAAACATCTTCTGTTTGCACTGTGGAGTTAATCATACACATACAGGCTTGGAGATTCCTGCCTGTCTATATCCACTCAACAGGAGCTGGAAGCACCAAAAAGAACTGAAGGACCCTGGTCCAAGTCTGCTTGCTATGGATCACTGCTGGGGCTGTGGGGCCGGCCAGCTTTCTTTCAGGTCCCTGAGATGGCTCTATCAGGAGGGGAGGAATGCAAGGTCTGAGTCACTGTGCAAACATGAGCAATGGAGAGGAGCTTAGAGCACAATACTCTGCTCTGACAGAGAGAAATGCTACACTGCCGAAAGGAAGCAAATGCGTAAACATGGGAAGCATCTGAAGGTGCCTGAAAGCTTAAAAAAGTCACTCTGAAGACCCAACAATAAATCTGGTAAATAAGCTCATCCTTTACCAGAGCACAATTTTGCCAAACTTTTCCTTGATCACAGATTACTGCCAGCTGTTTAGACCATCACATGCTTATCAGCAACTTTAATGGGGAGTTCTAGATACCATGTTTCTATAAATTCTTTGGCATAGCCTCCTAGACCAGTAAAGATCTCTGGATTACAGTTTGGCAACTGGTTTTCCAAGAGAAACCTGGAGCCCTTAACTTTCACAGAGGCTATTTCTGCAGGCATGCTTTAAGATCTGACAATTACAAAGTGGGACAAGGTGCAATTCACCCAGCATATGGGAACACAAGCCCAGAAAAGAAACTGTCGGGAGTAAAAAGAAGTTTCCTTCCATTCAACTGATCGCTCCATATGTAATGGAAACAATGACCTTCTCCTTATTACAGACTTTTTTCAAGCAGGCAGGTTTGGGTGTTGTGTGTAAAGATAACAAGTCTGTCTCAGGCGACAGGTGGAAGGCTGGCTGCCAGACCTCAGGGGTGGAAGGCTGGCTTCTAGACCTAGAAGTATGTATAAACTCCTACCGCTTTTTAGCAAGGGCTCTCATAGACCCATAGCTTCTGCAGATCATACACCTTCTTCTACCAGAGCTGGTCACAGGCTAACCTTCAGAAACATGGGGCCTGTTTGTAAACTACAGCCTGTTTGTCAGGGGCAATCTGAGCATACTGTGAGGGTCTTTTCATTCTCACAGGTCTACTTCTAGGAGTAGAGAGGCACTAAACACTAGGAAAAGCAAGAGACAAGGGAAAAATTAATCTCACTGAGGGGAAAAAGGTTGATTTTCTGATTCACTGCCCCAACCAAAAGTGGCTAAAGCTGGGTATTCAACCCTGCAATCAAGGTGCAAGAGAAAGAGGGAATGAAAGAAAAAATCCTGGTGAACAGAGCCACTGATGTTACACGAACAAAACCCACACACAAATACTCAAGGACTGGCCCAGTACTCCAGGATTCCCACCCATGAAACTAGCCAGAACCAACTTTACTTTCTCTCAGATTTGCTTGCATGGCTTCTTGTCCATACTCAGGCACTGGTGGAAAAATCATTTAAAGGAGAAGTAAGGTGGCAAAAATGTGGAAGTCATGAGAAGAGATTAAGCATCATTATATTCCTGAGTGGCTACAGAGGTAGACATTCTAAAATCGTATTGTGGTTGGAGAGGGATACACAACTTCATCTCCCGATTCTATCCATTCAGAATTTTCTAAAAATAACTGGGTTTCTTTTTTTTTATCTTTTGCCACCTAGTACACATTCCCAGCCCCAATGTGAAGTGAGAAACTCAAGTGATTTTCCATCCATGGCTAAGACCTGGGAAGGGACTGCAGGGTGCTGAAGGTACTACATTAGCTTAGTGGCTTGATGGAACTGTCAAATATTGAAAAAGAAATCCCTGTGTTGGACCAATATCTCACAAAAAAGCCTTAATGTGACAGCTACAACATAATAAAAGAAAATAGAAATCATTTCAAGTGTCTGCATACTGAAAGAAAAGAGAGAACACCTCATAATGAAAGCCCAGCAAGAGCAATTATCGTGAACAAAACTCATCAGTAGGCCAGGGGAGAAGCCAACAGGCAGCACATGTGCATGGAACAGAAGGAGCATCTCACTTCTGATTCATGAAGATACAGCAGCCCAGGTAATACCCACTGTCCCTTGGACCATGCTCAGTGTGTCACCCCAGGTAGTTTCTATCTGCCGAGTGTTGCACTGCCAACACACTGGATACTGGCAGTGAGTAAAGCAAAGCATTCCTTAGCAAGTACTTCCTTGGCCCCCTCTTTCACATCCTAGCATCGTGTGGGAGACACCCACACTGTGATGGTGGTTATACTGAATCTCCAGTAAGATCTAGTCCTTCCCCATATCAGGCACATGGGCTGAGACAGCCATACACCAACTCCCCTTTCAGATGAACTTACTGGATTCAGAAGCACCGTCAGGAAGAGCTCACCACCACGAATGCTCTTGTCCAATTCCTTTGAGCCACCAGGATATTCATTATAGAAGATAGTGTGAGTAAAAAGACCACAGGTCTGTCGAGGCAGAACCTGGCAATATCAGAAGAAAAGTAAAGTTAGACAAGAGGCAGATGCAGCAGAATCTACATGTGAATGAGTCAAAACAGCACTTTGGGGATCAATATAAAGAGTAAGCGACATAAAAGGACTCCTGCTATTCCTCCCAACCATTTAGCTCATCACAGTGTGAAAAAACCAGTGAGATCTCAGCCTAGTCTTGCTGGGTTTGGGTTTGCTCTTCATTCAGTACTGACCTCTGAATTGTTCCAAGAAACACAGAACTGCCTTTAGCCAAGTTTTTTTTTCTTTGCTTCACTTAATGGTTTTGGAAACCCTAGTGATATTAAGATTAATGTCTCTGATGCAGGTCAGTAGAAGACCATTCCCTGGGCAGGAAAGCACGCTCTGCTTGCCCAGCTGTGCTCACCATGATTCCATTATGGATGAATCCTCGCCGGTACCGGGCAGGCCGTAGGTGTGGGTATTCCTCTGTGCTTGTTACTTGGATGTTCCAAACAGATTTCCATGCTTCATAAAGTTGTGTGTGGACTGGATAAACCCCAGAATGATGGGGGGCTACTGCATAGCCCAAGTCTGTGGGAATCCCATGCTCCTGGAAGCAGAATATGCAGCATTTAACCAATAGCCTTAATAAGGATCCAAGTTGGAGCAAGGTGACAGAATAACATGAAAACTCTGGATTGGGAAACCTGAAATTCTGCTTGTACCCCTTGTTTTATGCATCTATAGAAATATAAGGGCAGTTTTGTATCAACAAGGACATTCAGCACTGGTAAGAATGTAAGAATGGTCTTGCAGCTTGCAGGTGTGAAAAATCAGATTAATTCAGAATGCTCAGGTCAGGCTCCATGGTTACTACATACTAATCAATGTATTAAGTGACATATCTCAGTCCCACAATGCCTAGATGTGAGTCACCAGAGAAGGAAAACAAAATTTCCTTAACTGATATAGAGGAAAGAAAGATGATGGCTGGGATCTGTACTGTCTCTAGCAATCCAAAGAAAAGCAGACACGAAGCAAGAGACTATCGAGGGTGAAGATATGGGGCCTGGAGCTATACTGACAGGAAATATCTGAATTTCTTGGGTTTTAATTCTACTATGTGGTTCTGGTAACAATATTAATGATGACAGCTCTACCCTGGTGGTGCACAATAAAACCAGAGCCCCTAAATGAAGCAATAACCTTCTCTCACTGCTGGCCTGCTTTATGTTAAATATGTGTAATTGTGTTCTGTGCTTTGTCTCTCTTTGCAAAAGACTGCACTGTTACTTAACCAGGAAAAGGAGGAGCCTAAATTGTTTCTATAATGCTGTGACTGTGCTCTGAATTCAAGATCATTTCTAATCTGTGTGTGTCATGGGAACACAAGACAGCAGCCTGCTATTCCCAAGGGGATTACCATCAAAAAAACCAAACTAGAGGTGAAGAGGACATTTCTTTTCAGAGAAACATGTACGCTATATTCAACTCTGGGCTGTAAGCATCAAACAGAATTGTTCCAGCAATGCAGGATGTTCAAGGCTTCCCCCTCCTCTGCCAAAAACCAGGGAATTTCCCCTGTACTTCCTAGAAAAGTAACTGCCTTCAGCATTGTCTAGGAAGGCCAGAAGTAGGGCTATTAGCACACAGCATTTTATATTACCTACCAGGTGACTTCCTTACAAAACCACACTGAATAAGGACGGAAAAAAAATGCCTTCTTACTGCCAGAGTTTGTAAATTAATTGGATTTGGATGGTAATGCTACAAGTTCACAGCTCAGCAAACAAGAGCCTTGGGATTTGCACCCTGGAATGCTGTGGAGCTGCCTGGGGCCATTCAGGTGCCAGGAAACATTTCCCATTTCACAGGCAGGCATGAGAATGGTGCTGTCTTCAGGCAAGCAACAGGAGCCACACATCAATCTGAACTTTTAGAACTGGCTTTCTTAAATTCAGCTGAATTATTAGACTAGTATTTGAGTTCAGTGGGGTCCAAATAGCTATTCCAGGAGAAAAATGTTTAAGGATTAGTACTGTAAATAAACTGCAATGCCCCTTACCACAGCAAACTGTTTGTTGAGCTTCATCTGCTCAGCCAACACAGTGACATTGTGGAAAAGATGAGGCTGCATGTGACTCCACATGTGAGGGAACCACCAGAACTCCTTCCTGTGTTTGAGCAGCATGTCATCCCCTTCGTCTTCCTCATCTGTACCTACAGAGAGCAGAAAAGAAAGTGCAAAAACAAAAGGCAGAAGAGGGGCTCAGCACTTAAAAGCAGTGGCTAATCCCCTGAAATGCAGATTTGTTCCAACAGAGAATCATGCTCTCTCTAATGCATTACACGCACACACACACCAATGTGGGGGCTGTACACAGGTGCTGGGACAAACAGGGGCCAGGACAAACAGATGCAGGGGTTTACCTGTGTGGTAGAATTTCCCTGAGAAGCCCAGGTTGAAGGTGAAATTTGGGACTAACGTTCTCAGCTTATTCTGGGTGCTCAGTAAAGCCTGTTTGAACAAAAGGAAAAGTTCATATCAATTTTTTTTTTTTTTTTGCTCTGTAACATTTCTCTGTGCTCTACTGGTGCCCAGTTCAGTCTGAAGAGGTATCACAGGGCATTGTTGCCTTAGGAGTGAAGCAGAGCAGACAAGTGCCCCATATAGGAAATCTTTACTTGAAATAATTCTGCTGTACTAAATTATGCCCCTTTAAAACCATAGTCAGATGATGCTCTCCAGTGTATCTGTGCTAAGGAAAAGGGACAGCAAAGCTCACTTGCAAGCAACAGATCCTTTACTCTTTCCAGATTCAACCTCAATGCTCCCTCTTTGTCTCCCATGTTGGCTCGGACTTTGCTGTTGAACCTCTGCCCTTTCTCAGTCTATGTGTTAATAAAAAAGATGGTGGGGCAGCACATGATGCACAGATGAAGGAAAAGAAGTCAATAATATAATGAACAGTAACTAAATGATCCAAAGGGAAGGGGCTTTTATTTGGAGAGGAAAAGTGGATTCTCAGAACTACCCATGCAGCGAGTTCTACCACAGCAGGGAGGTAGTCCTGGCTTTGTGTTCCCTTGAAAGTGACAAAATAATTTTGTAGCAGGAAAAGTTTCCTGGATTTTGTGAAGAAGACTTGGGAGAGCCAACATTCACAGTCATCATATCTCCTAAAGGTTCTCTCGTGCTCACTTGTATCTGCTTTAAATGTCCAAAGTAATTCCTATAGCCAAAGGGAGGGTGCCTTGTGCCACAAACCTCAAGGTCTAGCAGTGTACAGAGTAAGACAGCAGCCAGCCTTGACACTGTAATGGGGTATAATGATGGAATAAAATTTGCTAATCAAACCTAGGTTATATTGATGTAACCTTTGGTATATTTTATAGTACAGTTCTGTGTTTAACTTACAATGCAGTTACCAAACCATGAGATGTTAAGAAATTATATTGTTTTGTACGTGTTGAGGGCTTGTGGTGAGCCATACCCTATTATGTCAAGTGCACTTTGCAGCGAGTTTGCTAACAAGCAGGAGTGGACACAGACCAACTGCCTCCACCCAATGGATTCCAATATAACGCGTGCTAATGGAGTTAGTTGGACCATGGACCCCCCGATGGACTAACTGAACTTTTGGTGGAGGGTCCTCGGCAACAGGACTGCTGCACATGGCCCAAGGACCAACCAGGACTAAGCCCGCGAACTGAAATCCAATAAAGAACTGAAGGGTGACCGTGGGCAGGGAGGTTGGTAAGGGTATAAAAGTTGTGGTTTGTATGCTGCGTGCGCGCGCCGTTGGAGAAATACGGGATTTCTCTCGGTCACCCAGCGCGCTGACTTTCTTATTTGTCTCTCAGTAAAAGTTGGATCTTTTAAATTTAACAGATTAGTCATTTTTTACTATTACAACACACAAAAAAACCAAACCACAAACCAAAAACCAAACAAAACCCAGGGGTTCAGTGTGTCACAGACTAGTAAGACAAACTAATTCCAGTCAAATTTCTTCTGCCGGAAAACAATAAAAAGAGAGAAGCCCTGAGATGCACACTCTGCTGCTACCTGGGTGCTTTGGAGAAAGTGCCAGTGGTGCAGCTCCCTATGGAAGATGTTCTCAGTCAAAAAGGGAATGGGAGGAAGGCTGCTGGCAGGTGACAGACACAATCCTTGTCCAGGCTATCTAGATTTTAATAGCTTTTCTAAGAAAGCAATGGATCAGTGACTGCACCAAGGTGAAGGTGAAGATCCCTCAACAGCAGACTTGGGCTGGATGTAAATACACACAGGCAACTTGGCATGTACCTCTGGGGAAAGCTATCAGACTGTACAGGGGAGATCTTCCTCCATCAGCTGCCCTTCCCCAGGCCCATGGAGCACAAAACAGCATTGCAAGGTGCCTTCATGTGGCTCACACTCCATAGGCACTGTTTAGGTGCACCACTCCCTCAGTGGGGAGAGGGCACTCACTCTCATTCCGTGGAGGAGCCTTGACATCTACCACTTACAGATGACCTGAGAAATCACTGCTGTGATTTGGTACATACAGTAATGTATCAAAACAGTGCCGACCAAACACTACCCATCATATTAATCTTGGAGCAAAGAAGCTGAGCGGTTTTATTCCCAAGGCAGTCTATGACCATGTCAAGGTGGGAAGATCAGACGGATTTTGTCTGTAGTCCTGCAGAAACTCTCAATGCTCTCTCTGAGGGAACCAAGCTTTCACACTTTTCCCTACAGACACACTTAATTGCCTCTTCCTCACTGCCATAACCGCACACCAAATGCAGCCTGGGATAAATTTCAAAGGTTCCAGTTCCTCCATGGCCATATGCTTACTACATCCTTACCTCAATCCCCAACAAAGAATAGTATTTTGAGAAATGTAAGGCACATGACATCTCCAGAACCTATCATAAACATAGGCAGCACTTTTGAAAGGTGACATGCCAGCAGCATTGATGACTGAAGCCTCCTTTGCACAAATCCAGCACTGGCAATGGGAGGTCAAGATCCCCTTACGTAGAGAGACACAAGGACTCATCCTACACATTGGGGAGCACAGACTAAGAGCTGTGCATCTCTCTACAGAGAGGCACTTGTCTGCCCAGCTTGATCACAATATTGCTTCAAATTTGGGACCAGCACCTTGAACATATCACCTAGTAACTTAGACAGGAAAGTGACACTTTCTTTTCTTTCTCCAGAGCTCACCACTTCTCCCTGCTGCCCAAAAAGGCACATCCAGTTCCCCAAGCTTGGGTAGAAAAGTGGAGGAAGGAAAGACAGCGGTTAAGAGGCTTAGCATTCCTCTGCATGGAAAGAGATTTATAGCCTGCTGGGGTTACCATGACGACACATCTGTCTGATAATAAATCCCAAAAAGCCCTGCTCCAGCAGGCTGCAATCCTTTGTGTCCTGGGAGGTACCAGGGAGGTACTCTGAGGGGGCCAGAAATTCAGACACTATGGAGCCCTATGGATTCCTCCTTTCTGGCAGGTTTACTGCTAATTATGTGCCATCCCTCCGCTGATGCTGCGTCCTTGTCACAGCCACACCGCTAAGGTAGCATGGCACAGGTTTGAAGAAATGTCCTTCCCCTGAAAAGGATAAAAGAGGCTAAGATGCCAAGAAAAGTATTTGGACATCTGTTTTAACAAATTATGCATTCCATGTTTCCTAGAACATGTCTAGAGGTCTGTGAGCTGTAGTAAGGTGCAACAAAACAGGTGTGGGAACGGGCTGGACGGTGGCACTTTTCTCTGCACTCTGTTTCTCTTCTGTAAAGTAGGATGAATATGATAATACCAGCAATATCTTACAGGTGAATCAAGTGGCATTTCATTTATATCCATAATGTGCTATGAGACTGCCCCTCCAATCCATCCAAGTATCTCTGTTTTATGTTTTTACAGTATTTTTTATATCCGTTTTTACATTTATTATCTTTTATTTCAAAAATCTTTCCAAGATGCAAGCCAGCCCACTAGCTAGCCAGAGAGCCTCCTACCCCAGCTAAACTCCCTGCTAGAAGCTCTGCACAGCTCACCCCAGCAAGGAACAGATGGGGTCTCCAAACAGATGCTGAGCACTCCCCACCACATCAAGGCCAGACCTGCTTCACGCTTGTCAGTCTATCATCCGCTGCAACGCACGACCTGTATTTTTGGAGGCTTTTAGTTCTTCACTGGGGCAGCCATACTGCAGGCCCAAGTGACAGAAAACTACATACCAATGCACCTTCCTGGACACAATGCAAAAAAAGTCTAAGCTTCAGTCTGATGTTCAATGCCCATCACTTTAAAAAAGGCTTTTTTAAAAATCTCAAATGATGATAAGTATTTACTTCTAAGCAAATGTTAGGGGAAGAAAGTTTAAAATTGTGCCTTTTGTTGCAATACATTAAAAATCTACATAATCTCACTGACAGATCTGCAAAGATTTACTCAACAGTCACTACAAGCTCTTGATGTCATCTAGAGAAGATAAAGACTCTCTCAATGGGGTTAACATTCTAGGAGTGAGGAAAAAATCAGGGGAAGACACAGCACTCTGACTGTACTGGTTCCTTCTTTAGGACTTAATCCTTTTTTAAGATGGCATGGTGAGCTTGGCATTGCAGTCATACAGGGCCAAATCTCCATGCAACTCTGCTTTTTTAGCTAAAAATCTTTTAACTTCTAGAAGTGTTTGCAGAGCTGTTCCATACAAACCCTAAATATTATCTATCTCAGGTCCCTCTAACAAGAGGCAAAAGAAAAGGGGCAAATAAGGCCAAGAGCCAGATGCTGGGAAGAGAGGATACCATGACTATAAGAAAACAGTGCATGGACAAATGAAGCTTAACAGATGATAAAAAATGGAGGAAGAAAGCTGAATGCTTTGATAGCCTCTTCTCGGTGCTCATGCAAAGCATACTAGGAACATGTGGCAGAAGCACCTGCATTGTAGATACTGCCCCTGTGGACGCTGGGCAGCACGTTCTTGAGAGGACTTCCTGCAGTTTTCTCATTGCCCTGCAGCAGCACTGGCAGAGCTCAAAACAGCACAGGCAAAAGAGAAAGCTCTCATGATGCTGGTATTTCTACCTCCCCTCCAATCTTAGAATCAGGGGGTTAGAAATTGCTGAGTACTTTAATTGCAGGCAAGATCATCCTCTACAATTTAGAAAGGCAAGAGCTGGCTGACAGCCACCCTCACTAGGTTCTCTGTTTTCCACCCTCACCATTCATAACCCAAAATGAAATGACTGTCCTTGATTTTCACTTAGCTTGCTCTCAGACTCACTAGCAGTGACTGCTCACACTATGCCCTTGGAGAGATCACCAGCAAAAGAGGCAAAAACTCATCTACTTAATCTTCTTTCCTCATACCTAAAGACAACCAGGAAGGATCACAAAAACCAGATCTTTTTGCATTAGAAACGGCTTGTCTTTGTTGACCAGTGCCATGGAGGTCTGGTAAATTCCTAGGATTGTGATTTTAGAAGAGACTGACAGTGGAATAATTTAGCAGAGAAGGGATTCTCTGAGATTTTGTTTTGGTAATTATGTGCAGCTCAAATCTCTGGGAAACTTTACAAGGGAAAATAATTTTCTTTGTGCAACTTCCAACTGTTCCACTTTAATTGAGGACTGCAAGCTCCTGCTGCAACCCTTCAGCAGAAAGCAGGAACTCAAGGGTTATCATCTTTAAACTAAAAGCAAGCACAGTTCTTTTTTTCTTGTTAAAGAAGAAAGCCAGTCAGCTCTCCTTTAAGCATCACAAATAAAAACATTTCTCTTGTGTAAGACAGGTACCACGGACATGCATTTGATCAAATTACACTCAGTGCTTTCTTTTAATAGTAATTTTGTCTGGGAAGCCCTCAGAACGTGGACCTGCATATGGCAAGCAGGCTCACTGGGACAGCAGAGTCAATTTTATACCTTCACACAGCATCCAATCTTCAAACCGCTACCCTGACCACTGTAATCTAAGCTTTGAGATAAGGAGCTGTGTGTTGAGATAACAGCCCTGAAACAGGGCTTTCATATAAAAGGCCAAAGAAAATGCCAGCTGTTCTGTTACTATTATATCTCCTTCTCTCCCCATGGTGAGAGGCTATCAAACAAATCCATGTAGTTATTTCTCGCTTTTAAAAAATAAAAAATCATTAACCTCGCGTGGCTCTGCAATCAGAGAGCTTCTTTTAAATGGATAAATCTGGGGTTTATCTGCTTTGCCTGAGATTCTCTGCTTACTGATCACAGATTATTCCTCCATTTCACCCTGTTAAAACCCAAACAAAGCATCTTTTGGAATAATCTTGTCTGGGTTTTTAACATCACTAGAGCAGCCTTTGTTCCCAAGTGCTTTGGCCACCTATATCCTGCTTTCTCACACGGGTCTGTAATCTGCACAAACACTACGGAGGGGAGAATCTCTGCCAGTTTGGACTAGAGGGTGTAGGGCCCGCTAAGGAACAAGATAAGACTGTGATTCTTCTTCTTCAAAAAAAAGTCTTTCAGAGCATTTCAGCACCTCAAAACACAAGGACACTGCAGTGAAATGAAGAAACTGTTAGCATTTTCCTTAAATAAGTAGTACATACAACTGTTGCATTTTTCTACACCTGTATGCTGGGAAACACTTTTTCTATACCTCTTTGCTTAGAGCATTATGGCCAAAGCGGCTTTAAAGAATTATTAAAGAATGAAGCAAGTCAGATAATGGCATGGAATTAGAGCTCCTTCAGGCATGCAGCTTCAAGTGATTTGAAAAGATAAAGCTAGCTCCAAACAGAGTGCAGGGTTTTCCTCTGCCTTAAGCTAAACTTGGGATCACAAGCAAAACATAAAATCTTGAAGTCCTAAAAACATGAAGATGAACTACAAGATATGGATGCATAAAACACGTAGAAAAGGTGGTAAGACTCCTAGTGAGGTGTAAGAGTGCTCCTGGAAACATGGAACAGATGAGGTTCAGGTAAGGGGCCAAGCCTGTACAACAGTATTTTGTCTTACACCTTTGCCTCAAATGTTTTGTGCCCCTGGAAGAAAGTTTAAAGGGTCCTTCACCTTGAAGTTGTTTTGGAAACATGCTAAGGCAGCTGCTGTCACAGGCTTATCATCATCATGGCTGGCACCCAGGGAACTCCATCCGGGACTCATCTAAGGGCAAGTGCTGGATGGGAATCCAGAGTGCGATACCTGTGAACAACCTCAGCTCACCTGGAGAAACAGGCAGTGCACCTGCCTCAATGGCTACAAACCAGAACTGATGGGGAAGATACGAAGGGAAGTCCTTGGCTCCATGAAGCAGCATATGCACACATAGCACAGACTCAACAGAACACTCTATCACCACGGATACAGAGAATGAGAAGGAGCGCTTAGTTTCTTACCTTCTTCCTACTTGTTTTTTCCTTTCCCTGTCTCAGTTCCCTCTCCTCCACAAAATGTGTCTCTGTGCCTTACCCATAAACCTTTCCTAACAGGTCACTGTATTACTCCAGAAACTGCCAAGGAAAGCAAACCACAAAGATAGCATCTCTCTTTCCCAACTGTGAAGCCACAGAGATGGTTCCCATGAAGTCTTGGTCTGACCATGTTTCCCTGGTGAATTTTTTTATATTCCCTGCCCAAGGATGATTGGCAGATATGAGGGGAGTGTAACAAAGGAGGAGAGAAAACCCTTCCTTTCCCAATTTGGTTGAGTGCTGAAAAGATGGATGGCTAAAATATAGACTGTATCAGTTTACACCTCCTGGACTGGCCTACAGTTCTGCAATATAATATATACAGTTTATACAGGTCATAACAAATAATAATAAACATATTTTTTCTGTTCTATTCTAATACAACTTACCTTTTCCTTTTAAAAGGTAGAGTTTACAGCTACAAATAGGCTGGCAGAAGAAACTTGCCTATGATTGTTCCTTACATTAAAGAGGAGAAAGGATAGACCACCACAGGCATCTTCCTCTTAAATTCAGAGAGCAGCTCCTGAAATGCTCCATTTAAACCTACAAAACTGTTGAGAGCATCACATATGGGGCCTCAGCATTTTTGCAGGCTACTTCTCTGTTTAAGATGAGAACAACTGCAGCAATCAAATTAAACACCACTTTGACTTTTGCCATCTTGACTTTCCTGATATACCACACACGCATGAAATTTGTTAGGGCCTCTGGGGATATATGCTCGGGGGATTTTACCTCTACATCAGACACTTTCATGCGAGTGCCCTCTTTTCCGACAAATATATCATCAATGTCGACGAGGATGTAACGATCAAGGGTGAGACAGAGGCGTTTGCCAGTCAAGTAGGCAATGGCATCCACGAAAATGAGTTTGTGCAGCCAAAAATTGAGGTTATTGCCAAAGAGAACCCGCTGGATCCCATCGTGCAGACCCAGATCCTGCACCACGGTGGCATGCAATGCTTTGTGAGTGGCCAGGTGAGGAATGGACTCCGAGGACTTGGTGCTGGCCAACAGCACTGGCTCGTAGGTGCTGTGGTTTGACTGAAACACAGTCCAGTCATCACCAGGCAGAGGACCCTGCTCCACCTCATTAGCCCGGGTGACATAGAGCAGGGGAGCACTAGGATTGATGTGATAGTCCCGCAGCCCCAAGTTGGAATGTAGGAAAAGGGGGAAACCCTTGAGCTGTGCACTGAGCAGGCTGTTCTCGTTTGCTTTGAAAAAGCCTATAATCCCTACTCCATACTCTACACAGTATTTGTCCAGCAGCTCTCGGTTCCAAGCATCTAGGTTCACATATTTAAGGATGTTCTCATAGATAATAAGCGCATAGCGTCCTCGGTCTTTGTCTGTCAGGGTCGGCATATCCCCTTTGCCAGGGGCGATCTCTGTCCTGTATTTAAAACGGCTAGATTCCAGGATGGCCACTATTTCCTGCCCCAGCTGGGAGTAAATGCTTTCCACAAAGACTAGCACCACAGGATCTGTGCGTGAGGTGTCCACAGATTTCGTGAGCCTCCAGCTGGCTTGGGGTGGGATCAAGATGCGGTGCTGGTTGCTGCAGTCACTGAAGGGCAGGGGTGGTGGCTCCTTGATCTTGGGGCTGTTAGTGACATAATAAGCCAGGATGCACATGGAGATCAGGCTGAAGGCAATGAGCAGCAGGATCAATCTGTGGAGCTCCAGCTGTCGCACGTGCCGCACTACTTTCCACAGCTGAATCATGGTGAGCCGGGCTGCTCACCCCTCCTCACGCGCTGCACCCACGTCGCTCCTGAAATCTCCAGTGCCGCCGTGGCAGGACCCAGCAGCAGCTTGCAAAAAAGGAAGAGCAGCTGCAGAGAGAGAAAAAGCTAAAGCAAACAGCTACAAGGCTAGACTCCCAGGGATCTGCCATTTATCTCAGGTAACCATGGCCCTCAATTCCCATCGCTCTTTTGTGTGCTTCCTCCTGTTCCTCTCCTCTCACTCGGGAAAGTCTTTTGGAGGAGCAAGGTTTCCTGATCTTGTCTCCAGCAGCAAATCAGTCTGTCATTCTGTGCACAAGCAGTTTCAGCTTAGCCTTCCCAGGTGTCCTGTTTCTCATTTAGCTGTTTCACATTCACATGATGGCACCTTCTCTTTGCATCCTGCAATTTAAAAAGAAAAAGTCAATTCTCAGTATGGATTCATGGTATTTAACGGGTTTGAGATGAAATGGCAGGAGAAGCAGGTGCAAGGTGGGCAGTGTCTCTCGCTCATCAGCAGGCAGACCTGTTTCCTGGGAAGTGACGCACACTATTTGTGCAACCATAACGGTCTTTGGAAGAAAGGTCCCGACAGTGCACAGGGACTCAATATTTGCCTTGGGTAAGATCTTAACTCACTACAGCAAACAGAGATGAGTATGTGGCCTTCCCCCACTCCTCTTTATGCCACTGAACAGAAAACATGAAGTCCTTTTATTCTAGCCTATACTTCCTTTGCTGTCATTGGTGGGTTTGACCCCCTGAGTTTGTCACTGGCTACTCTTTGGATCCTCCTGAAACCTATATATGTAACCACCCCAACAATAAAGCTCTCTCTTGCCCCCTCCTCACGGCTGGTCTCTGTGTGTGGTCTCTGCGGTGGCCATGAGAGCACGTGGTGGGGGGAGGGGGGAGCACTGTTCCCCTCCAGGGTTCGGGGCTAAAAGCCCCTGGTCTGGGAGTTCCCCCTCCCTATCCACCATTCAACCGTCGCAAGCCCTCATGTTCTCTGTCCCATTCTCATACTAATGATGATGTGTCCAACTCCTTGCCAGTGACTCCTAAGGCCCTCAGGATATGGCTGTCCTGAACCCAGCAGGATGCCTCACATTTCCACCACCTCTTGCCTCACAATTCCCCATTTCCATGGTTTCCAGCCCTGTCCATGAGGCTGCCCCGTTTGATCTGGGAACTCACATTCTTCCAGACCTCTCAAATTTGGCTCTGGAGAGGCATCATCCCTAAGGCATCACAGAGGGTGGGGACACAGGCTGCCCATGCACTGTACACCCAATTGTTGCCAAATGATTCAGTGGCAGTTGGAGATGAAACATCTCTGAAACCTTCATCGCCTTCTCTCATATGGCACTGAAGAGAATGAAGCCCGTTTTAAATCACCAACAGCACAATGCAAATTTGGGTTGGTCTCAAACACATGAAAGCTACTTGTTAAGAAGCTCTCTCACCTCCTGCTTTGTGTTTATGGCAGCAGACTATTTCACCATATGTTGTTATTTTTTTCAGGAAAAAGTGCTCAACAAAGCCAACAAACACCAAGTCATCTAAAACATAAACACCAGGAAAAATAACTAAATTGCTCCTTGGTTTACAAATAAAATAAAAATCACTGTGGAGTCTTCTCTCTCACCAGCAGTGAGACTTACAGCAACACCCAAGTGTGCCTTTCTTGGGATACAAGCAGACTTTTGTGGAGCACCTGCTGCCTCTCCCAGCACAATGCAAGAACACCCTCAATGCCAGCGCTATGTTGCTCACCAAGTCAGTCATGCTCAAGAGAGCTCTCCATAAAAGTTACAAAACCTTTTTTCTCTCAAACATTTTGTTACTCACCACCCCAACTCCTGCAGACGTGCATCACCACATACAGACCCTCTAGCTACCTGCTCAACTCACACAGCTTACAATACCAGAAGGCACAAGAACAACAGTAACAAAAAATATTACCAAAACATGTCTTTATCCTTTCTCCATTCATCCCATTTTTGAGCCTTTCTGTACTATCACTCTGATAAAACAAAGAACATCAGAAGACTAGTTTGTCTATGAGTTTAAGACAGCCATAAGGTTTTTATATAGTAAAGTCAGGGTTCTTTTACAACTAGCCCCACCAGAAAAGAAACTACTTGTGAGACAGATGCTTATTGTGCTCTACCAGGAAAAAAAGACAGATGCTTATTTTGAAATGTGTATTACTAGACAGAAAAAAAATCCTTCTGAGTCAGGGAAAATATCAGTTCATAGTTGAGGCCAAAAGTCCCACTTTAAAGGCTCCCACCAGGCAGTTTTCCAAACTGTTGGTGAAGCTTGAAGCAGAGACAAAAAAACACAAGCAGATTTTATATGAAGCGATATAATATTGCTAACTTTATGACAGCAGATGGAAAAGAGTCAGAGTGCTCTTTACACAAGCCTTATAATGATCATTAAGTATTATCTCAAATAACTTCTCTGCTAAAAGCTCAGCAGAGTCCCTTGGCTTGTGTAGTGCACAATGAAACCTTAGCCCTGATGAGGGGGAGAAGGTGAGAAATTACCATGAGGAGAGATGTAAAAAACAGAACTTGTATAGTTTTTTTCCTTTTCTTGTTACTGAAGTGACAACTGATTTTGAATGTATGACTCTCTGGGCTGAGCATGGGATATGGCTTGTAATTCCAGCTGAAGTCAAGTTCAATCCCAGTGATACACCTGGAATGCCAGTACCATACCAGCATAATACTCAGTACAGTACCAGCATAACACCCAAAATCATGTGCCACCTTTCAAAAGCAGCCAGGAAAATAAACTTTCCTCCTCAACAATGAGCCACTGATGCTGCAAGGATCCCCAGCGTTACCACCGTCTTGCTTGGCACTACAGCTCCAAAGTCACAGAGAGGCAGAAGCCAGATGAGGCAGAATTCAGCATGGCAGAGAGAGGTTAAACAGAAATCTAAACCAAATGCTGTTATCTTTTTTATGAGGTGAAATCCTTGTAAGACACAGTAATACACAGCTCCATGCATATCACAGTGCTCCATGTATGAGAAGTGGTCTTCAGTCTACTCCTGTACAACAAATTCATGCTAAACACTTCACTCAGATTGCTATATAATCAAATTTGAAAACCAAGAATTCTAAGTCAGTGTCTTCTCAAATAGCTCCGTTCCCTTTGCTTTTTAATCCTATTGAATAAAATAGAAACATTAAACTATTCTGGATTCAAAGATTCACTATCTTTACATGTATTGGACAAGAAGTTGTTTTTGCAGGAGAAAATAATGTGAAGAGGGACTAAAAGCTCAGGAGCTCATGTATTACTTGCATGAATTCCCAAGCATTTCTGGGGTAAAATTTGTAATCTGAAAACCACAGTAACAGTAAGAAAATTGAGAACATGTTGATCTATGCAAAAGCCTGGCAAGGTACTACTTTTACAACTCTTTATCCCCAAAACATCAATCTGGAAAACATTTCTCTTCCCTGGTTACACTCACCCATCTCTCCAACTTCATTTTTAGTGTTGAACTGAGTCTCTGTTTTGTAAAGAACTGTAGCTTCAGTTTCCCAGCTATCAGTTTGAAGACAAAAATCACAGGACAAATGGATTATTCTGTAGTATAAGGATGAAACCAGGGTTTAAGCTAGCCTGCCACACCTGCAGTGCCCAGCTGACGAGCACAAGCGAGAGGAACCCCCTTTGCTGGGCACTTCTGAATCACAGCAGTGTTTTGATAACAATGACTCCATTCAAGCCTCTAGCGAAGCTCCCAAACAAGCACCCATTTGTTACATGGGAGAGCTCAAAAAAACAAATTTAAAAAAAAGGCCTGTATCAGATTGCTGCTCAAGAATCTGTCAGCTCTGATCTCTTTAACAAGGCTTCACAGCCAGAGGGTATGCCAGCTGGCACAGGATGCATTTCGCTCTTTGGGGACTGCATCAGCTGGTTTAGGTTCAAATGAAAGGAAAAAGAAAAAAGCAACAAACAAATACACCAAACAAATTTTATATTAAAAGGCAAGAGAGCTGTCAGAAACCACCCATACCCAAAAAGCCCAGAAATACCTACACTGGAGAAATAAAATTAAAAAAAACCCCAACAAACAAACCCATAGTGAAAATTATTCCTTCTTAAAGGAAAATACCTGTGTTCTCTTTTGATGTCAAACTTCTTGGAATCTAACTCCACAGTAAAACCACCAGGCTTCTAGATAAATTAAGGTCCATTCCGAACTCCTGCCAGGACTGCCTGCGTGTGAATTGTGCGAGGTGGCAGTCAGAACGCATGGCAAGGATGAAATGTTCACGGGTCCAAGGACGCAGGCTCAGCAGGCACCCGGCCTGCCAGAAAAGCATCTCTAGATCAGAGAGCATCAGCTGTAAGGTCAGCTATCTCACAGATCACCAGCATTAAGACAAAGGCTATATAAAACTTAGATGTTCTGTTTCCTAGTGATATACATTGTTAATGGGAAACATAAACTGTTTTGAATTATCAGCTGCTAAGCCACATGGCAACTGATGTGATATGAAAGAAAGATAACAATCAGAACTGTGTGATTTTAATGTCTGATCTACAGGTATTTCCAGCTCTTGGAAATGATTGAGGGAGATCAGTACAAATGCTCAAGACCAGCACTTATTCAAAACTTATTTATTCAAAACCAGCGACCAGAATATAAGTATTTGGGGCTTCTGGTACGTTCATGCCAAGGTATATGGAAGATAATGGGTGTTATTTGCCACCTTTATCAAGAACTGTCATACAAGTTCCTTCCTAGCTGTGTTACAGAAGGTCTTGCCACCCTAAACCCCAGTGTCACCAATGCATTTCCCCAGCCTTTTTTATTAATATAACCCCTCCTTCTGGAATGCACAGCAGCAGGATCTTGCCTTTATCCATAACAGCTCTATTTCGGAGGCCTTTTTTCCGCACTTTCTGTGAGATAGTTGTTGCCTTGGGCCCCAGGGGGACTGCAGTAATTGAGTTACACAGTAATCAGAGAAGGAATCTGATTGATTTTCCAACCCATTCCACTTTAATGGTGTCATCATGATACAAAATTCCTCATTAGTCTGCTTGATTCTAAGACACCGCAGCCCCTCCTTGTCTGTGGTGATATCTATATGCCCAGCCTCCAGGTACAGGTCCCCTCTCTCAAAAGGACAGCAAACCTGGCAAGTATAATCTCAGCAGAGCACAGTGAGCCACACAGAAAAAGAATGTGTAGAAGCTCAGGAGAATGAATGCTGGTTGTATTCCACATATTGGGTAGAAAAAATACTGTGGAAATTACAGTCACATTGCAATGTAATTGCTAACCAAGCTCATTTTGGGGCTCTTGCTGTGTCTTTCAGCTAGCATCCACTGACAGTCAAATCCTGCAGTGAAAGACTGCCCAAGAAATACAAAATTCAGATCAAAGAGGCAAGAAACACTAATAGTGCCCATGCTGCTCCAACAGACAGGGCTGCAGGCTCCAGCCAGCGCTGTGCTCTGCTTTGGCGAGTCCCCACACAGGAACAGGCCTCTCAGTACGGACCTGTGGTAAGCTGAAAAGCTGCCAGCTGGCCAGCAGCCTTGAAATGTGTCAGTCTGATACAAGAGGAGAAGACCTGTGAGACAAAGTAGTAATTATTTTAATTTCTAATTTTTTTATTATCACCCCCAGACAGGTATGTAACTTCACACTTTCTGCACGAGCAACAAACTGCCGTCCATGCTAAAGAGATCTTCATGAACTCCCCTCATCCCAGCCTAGTGGAAACCCAACTGCAGTCTTGAATTTACCCTTGTGCCAGTGCAATGAAGTCTGAAGACATCATGAAGGCAGACATCTTGGAGAGGCCAGCTCAGGCTGCCAGGCCAGCTTTGTGGGGTGGTGTGCAGGGATCCCATGAGTCCTGCAAGGTTCTTGGTGTTGGGATCCATAATTATACCCCTTCTGTTTCCAGCAGGTCTTTGTTCTCTAATTCTTTCATATTACAAAAAAATAAACAACAAGTTTAGTCTGTCCCATTCCAGTGACAGAGGCATGGCCCAGCACTACCTGTTAGAAACATAACCATTCCTTCCCCCTGAATACAAAAAGGTCCTCCTCAGGCTTCCAGGAAATCTGGTTTTCAGCTCCCTGCCTTCTCCCCATCATACCACACTCACTGCTTAGGATCATTACAACTGACCTGACTCATTTTCAGAAGCAAAGGAATTTCAAACTTTTACACTGACGTATTCCCTCAAGTTGAATGTCAGCACCACGAGCCCCTACAAGTTTCACTGTCTCAGCACAGAACAAATTTGGGAAGGGAAAACAGTTTGCTGTCTTATTTTTCAGTCTGCTTAAAGAGCAAATGTGCAAATAAGGAACCTGAAGAATTGTTAAAAAACCCAAACAAATAAAATTTCAGCCTTCAGCACTCGGTGAAGCTTAGTGAAAATAATAAGTATTGGCATATATTGGCAGCTGCACATCTTTGCTGAAATGAAAAGGAAAGATCACAAGTATTGCAGCAGTGGAAGTGCTCACACAAGTCAGAGCTTTCCACCAGCTGAGGGGATGTCACGGCTCTGGGTGTGCACAGGTCTGTGTAACGCAACTGCTAAGGAGAGAAAGGAGGTACTTTCCTCAGAGATAACTGCAGGGGCATATCCACTACTGTATTTCTTGTGGTACTGAACCTTTAAAATCTAGGTATCTGGCCACCACAACAACAGCGCAGTTTCATTGTGGTCCTACCTCTCCTTCTGTTTTGTGCCTCTCCTGATGGTCTATGCACATTTTGACCCTAACCCTTTTTCGCAAACCAGATGATAATATGAGACACGAGCTCCTCTCTGCACCCAGGCACTTGCAGCTATGGGACAGAGAATCACAGACAGCGCAGGTTAGAGCCTGCCACACAAGGGCAATCCAAGTTGCTCTACAATCCTTCCCAGGTGGGAAGTGAATACATCAGTCACCCCAAATGGTAGGAATGCAACATCTTCCTTATATCAGTAATCAAAACGTATGGTCTATCATGGCAGAACATCTTCAACCGAACTGTGGGAACAGGAAATAGATGTAGTTCCTTCCACATTAGATATGGACAAGAATCTAATTTCCATTCTCTCATGATCCCTGCTTATCACAATTCAGATCAATGATTCTGCTGTAGAAAATAAAATGTCTTTTCTGATGATTTCTCTTAAGTAGCTTAATCAAGTGGGGAAATAAAGTCAAACTGTGGCAACACCAAGACAACGTGTCTTAATACAGAACATATATTATGAAAGTTTATCTGTGATTGTTATGAAAGCAGCCTAACCATTCTTCCTATGAGCTATGCCTAGAAAATTTCACCTTAATTAGCAAGAGGCTGATCTGTATTCAATTGCTTCCTCCTGCCACTTAACACATAGCAGATAATCTTCTTTTCCAATCAATTTTATCTAGGAACATATGACAGTAGGGAACAGATTTAATACTCTTACACTAAAAGTTTGTCCAACTGACACCAGAAGAAAGCTGTAAGTATTCTCTGCCAAAGCTTAAAACCTCAGGAAAGCTCTTGCGCTCACCTGTTCTTCTATATTTGCACCAAGATTCAGGGTCAGAATTTGCTGTGCTTGTAAATGAACATGTTCCCCAGCTGTGTACAGCAGCTCCCTCCTACCTGCCTTTAACTGAGGTGTTCAGTTCACAAGACCTCCACCTAGTGTAAAGCTAATGGCATATCTCCCACCTTTGCAGCATCTAAAATCCAGTTCCCTCTTACCTTGGTGTAATTGAAACAAATAAGCTCCTGGATTCAGAAAACAAAATATTCACATTTTTGCTGGCTTAACACAGTGCAAACTCACTTCAGAAAATAAGGGGCAAAAGTGATATAAGCAAGCTATAAATCTGGCAAAAAGAGTAAAAACAAGCAATGGGAAGACGAGTAAAATGGGTGGAAAAGGCATGACCTGAGGTCTATGGAGATTACACAAGATGGGAGAGATAACAGTTTGGAGGCTTGGGTTTTGCAAGACAGGAACAAAACCAAAGCACTCTACTGCCCTATCCAAGCCTTCATGGCCATTTGTGCAATGAAAAGTCATCATCTGCTTTTTCACAAATTCCTGCTATGGAAGGTGATATAAGAAAAGCGTCATTTCCTTGCTCCACCAAGAATACTCACAAAGGAAGCCAGACAGGTCTTAAAAAGGCAGATTTGCTAAAGGTTAACATGCATTAAAGCCTTCAGCTGCACTGGATGAAGAGCAAAAAACACAACTAAAAAGTGTATTTTGAAGTTATTTGGAGAAGAACTATCTGTTCTGCACAATTACAAAAGAGACTCCCTAAAACAGCAGAGTTATGGGAAACAGTGCCATAAAAGAAATGCAGATCATTTAGGAGAGTAAACTTTAGTTTAATGTGTTATTTTTCCTTGACTTTCAAGGCAGTATACCTTTACTGTACCAAGTGGTAATTGTGAAACTAACCCAAAAATCCTCTTAAGTCAATGAAGAGACCGCCATTGACTTTATCAGACTATAAATCCAGTCCCAAAGAAGATAAGTGCAATGTGCATCGTTGAAAAATGATTGAACTGAGGAGAGCTATTTTCCAGCCATAACCAGTTCCTTTGAATTCAGACAAGTGCAACTCATGGCTG
>JAWWLV010000180.1:14701488-14755012 GCA_035041135.1 Platyrinchus mystaceus | reverse complement strand
AATGACATGTGATGTATCACTTAGGGACATGGTTTAGTGGTGGCCTTGGCAGCGCTGGGTTAATGGTTGGACATGACGATCTTAGAGGTCTTCTCCAATCTAAGCAATTGTATGATTCTATCATTCAATCCTATTTATGAGATGAGAATGTGATGATAGGCCAACTAAGGGCAATGGCCTTTTGCACCCATATACAAAGCAAAATATCTGAACTCATTACTTGCTGGAGCAGACAGCCTCTGCTATATCATGTCAACATGCAGACTGTCAAAATAAATGACTTTGAAAGATGTTACCAATTGCAGTCACCATTTCACTGCTACCTCTTGATTATCTTGCATCTCCACACTTTGTAACTCCCCTTCAGTAACACAACTTAAATGCATCCAGTATATAACAGCAATAAAATAATCAATCTACAGACTTTTGGCTAGATTTCCTCTCCTCCATCCTCCCTACCCAAACCTCCTGCCCTTTCCCACTCCCACAACTATTCCACAGTGTCCCCTAGATCAATGGCAAACAGAGGAAAAAATGAGCGCAAGTGACATTAAGCATCACTTAAAGGAAAGTGCATGAACCATGTCCTCAAGCTAGCAGGTAGTTATGGTGAGATTTCAGTGGTATTTTTCTTAACAGTTCAGCTCTAACTACCCTGGCATGACACAACAATGCAGTTCTGCTCAGTATCAGTTTGTAGTGATTATCTCCAAAGAGCCCTGGAAATAAAAGGGGTGTTGCTACCAGTTAAGAAATGGTCTCTACTGCAGTAAGGAGAGTCTCTGCTTCCCAGACAGCTTCCCAGTCATAGAGATTGGGATAACCACATAGGTCTTTCAATGTCCTTTGCTGTTTGTGATATATAACAAGGCTTTCCCTGACACCATTGCATGATTGTTATATTCACTACCCAATGTATTTTAATCATCACAGTGACAGCAGATGCACAACTGCACAATTACACAACACTAGAGCAGAGGATCTCCACCAGGACCAGCAGACTACTTCTGAGTGGTCTAAGGAACAGTTACCAACAAAATCAATCCAATCCTCAGAAGTTTTAGTTCACTGTAAAGGTGTCAACACCTCTATTGGGAAATTTTTGTAGATCTGTGAATTAAAACAGATTTTAAAAGTAATTTTTGTTCAGGTAATGCCCAGAAAAATGAAAAAAAACCCAAACAAGCAAAAAACCCAAAACAAAACAAAAAAAAACCCCACAAAACTCAAAATGCCTCGTTACGATTCAAATAAAAGTCTCTCTTCTGTCACTGGCTGAAATCATGTGCCTGCTGCAGTACTTCTGGACCAGCCAGCATCTTTCCTCTACTTCTAACACCCATAATCTGGAAAATTCATCTGAAAATCAGAAGAAATTCAGAGAAAGAGAGGTATCTTTTAGAGTCTCTATATCTTAAGAAAAATGGTGATTGTTACAAAAATATTTGCAGTATTTCCTCCTCACCAGGGTCCTATTGTGTAATGGCATAATTTACAGGATGTTGGTTAGACTCAAACCTCTTGCTGTGCTTTGCATCAGTAGCTTAAAAAGATATATGATACCAAGGTAAATAGGTTTCAACTAAGTGGCCTTAGTTTGCAAATAACCCAATCTTGAAACATTAAACAAAAAAGAGCAAAATCCCACTGCCCAAGCAAATCTGACAACAGAACTATACTGAAATTCCGACTTCATGCACCAAGATATTGATAATCCTCTCTGATATCTCTCATTTATTGAGCTATACTACAATGTGTTTACTTGGATCTTCACGATGACTCTAGACAAAACACATTTTTCATGCCTCACCACGTTCAAAGGACATGTTTTTCAAAATATCTCAGGTTTATAATGTTTTTAACAATGATTGCACTTGAAAAACAGCAAGGACTAAATGGTTCCGGCTACCAAGACATAGCAAATCATGTGCTTGTTTAGTTTACATTCTTTGAAAAATTTTCTTGATCAAGCCTTATTTGTAAGCCACCACGGCACAACAGCAGATAGTGCTATCCATGAACAATTCTTAACCTCCAGACAGGAACACATAACAAATCTAGCACAGTTTACAGTAATGTGTCAAACAAGAATCACTCACCCAGTTCTTCAGTCTCACACATATGCATTTTTACAAGTAAAGACAACACACAAGTTATGCTGTAGCCAGTCCCATAAATCTTGAAACTCTCTCTGAAGCCAGTGAAGATCAAACATGTTTGTGTGTAAATTTCACTGAAAAAATACCAGCAAAGATAGATTACTATCGAGGTACGTAAATACTGCACTAAATACTTAGAAGAAAATTTGGCTTCTTTTGAGTCCTGCCATCCTTCTCCACCTAAATATTTAGTCTACATTACCTTAGTTCTTTCCAGAAAGATACTTGGACACAAAGCAGATTTTCTGGGGAACACCAAGGGAGGAGGTAAAACTTGTCATGTTCTTGAGCTAGGAGATGATTTACGGATGCACTTAACCCAGCCAATATCTGCTTGTTAAGAGAGGAACAGCTTCCTGTCCTGAATTTCCCCTTTAACTAAGGTTAACAGAGATCCCCTCCATAGCACAAGGAAGACTACAATTAAACCCAACAATAGCTTATTGCCATAACAAGCCATGTGAACGCTGCCAGAATTGAGGCAGGCATTGTGCTGAGAAAGGAGATCGACCCTGCAGACTTCTGTAGGTACAACCTGTTCAGCTCCAATAAACTCATTTTATTTGCACCCATTTTGGTAAATTTCTAGCTAGCTTGAATGTGGTTACTGGTAAAATCTACCCTACCCGAAATTCAATCAAAGATGGCTAAGGCATATTATCTTTTTTTTTTTGGCCTGGCACTGAAATAGAAAACAAGAGTAGTTCTTGAGAAGGTCTAGATGTAGTTGATGTTGGGATTAAGAGGGGAAACAAAACAAAGCAAAAAAAACCCCAACCCAGTAAATGGTTAGTATTCCTAAAAACATACCTCTGTCTCCTACATAGGAGACAAGTGAACCACCACCTATCCCATTTAAAATGAAGTGCCTATGTGAGGAAGACAACGATTTCCGAGGCCAGAATAAGCATGTGAGGGAAAAACCTTTTCTTCCTCTCCAGTGATACAAAGGGGCTTTGTTATTGGTAGCAGTTACATCATTAAAACTTGTGTGAGATGACAGGACAGGAAGCAAGCAATCTTTGATCTGTCCCATTAAGGAACTAGAGAGTGTCAGGACCCTGAGGGCACCATCAGCCCTTGAAGGCACAGACTAGTCTCAAGGGGGACCTCTGTGCACCCCCAATGCATCCTGATTTCAGTCTGGGCCTGGCCCCTGCTCTTTGCCTGAACTTTGCTGCAGGTATACCTGTCTGTAGCCCTGCCTCTGGCCTCACCTCCAGGATTCATTTAGGCTGTAGGCAGCTTGTCTTCTGGAAAAGACCCCTCATATATATGCTACAGCTTGTACCCAGTTCTGTCTTTGGCCCTGTCTCCTGGGTAGACTCTCATTGCTCCATCTTGCTTGGCACTGTTACTAGCATCCAGCTCTGCCTGCCATGCTCACACCCTGGGGAACTCTGCCCCATCAGCGATGGCACTGCCGCACTGGGGTCACCCCGTGCCTCCTGACTTGCCTCAGCTCCCAGCCCTTGCTGTGCCCTGATAAGCAGCTGCAGGAACAGATTTAAAAATCAATGGAAACAATATTCATATCTCCTAACTGTGAACTGTACAGGTCTTTTTTGGGAGGCCCTCCAAGTTGTCCATAATCACAACATAAGTTGATTTCTGAAGACTTTAAGCACGGCCTTCAGACAAACCCTGGCAGTTTGGTGAAGGCCTTGGATCAACAGTTTTAATGCCAGATACAGTAAATATAATCTGAGAGACTAACAGAGTTTTGTAATATATAAGCATATTAATCACTTTGTGGAAGAAGGTGAAAGAAAGGAAGAACACGTGTTTGAATTTATAGGAGAAAACCTAATGATAATATGTTACTGTTCATCTTCCACATTAAGGTAGGGCAAAAGCTCTTCATGTTTTGAACATACCACTCCCCAACCATAATATTGTACTCATTTAAAATGCATGGTGAGAAGGGTCAGAAAAGGGTCAGAGTTCAACCATTCAATTGACAAACAGATGATATATTCAGAAGAGAGGAACATGCCCCTGCCAAAGCACCCCAAGTCATGCCCTTCTGTTTTGTAATTAATTTTTTGTCTTTATTCAGCTGTGCTCACATTTCTCATCCCACAGAAGATCTCCAAAGCCCACTTGGGGACAAAAGTAAGCTTACATGGAGGAAAGGATAATGAGGTTACTAGGTGTTGCTATGCAGATTGCTATACTTACATAATCTTTACACTTAGTAGTACCTACAATTTCAGACAGCTATTTTATTTTTGTACTCATCTTTAATACTCAAAGGGCCCACATTCAGCAACACTCAATCCTTAAAAATGATGTAAATAGTAACTGGCAAAAATCCACCACAAATGGGCCAGTTCTCCAATAAACTAATTAAAATGTTTAAGACCAAATCCTGTCCAAGCAGTAGAATTCATCTCCGTTGCATAAATGTGGCATGATGCCATGAAGACACACTAGCATACTTGTAGAGATGTTTCAATGACAGGACCTCACTGATATGATTAGATCAATTCCACAAGTTTCAGAGGAATTGGTTCCTGTAACCTGCTCCACACAGGGAGATGAAGAACTGGTGACTGCAAAGAAATACCCAGCAGACAAATCCTTATTGGAATCAACTGACAAAACAGACACAGTTAGGAACCAGGAAAATATAAAATATAATGAATGAGGAAAGGACTTATTTGTCCCTCTACTGAACAGAGTTGAGATATCTCACAAGAAAATAATGGCTTTTAGGAAAATGAAGGTTTCTTGAAAAGTAAGCTACAGGCATTTTGTGGCTCACTCTCTTTTTCTGTAACTTGGGCCCTAGCTGTGGAACATTGCTGGCATAGGCAGGAAACATTAAAACATTACTAAGAAATGAATAAGTATTGCTAAGGATGAACTAATCATGTGTTAGCACAAGGAAAGCCTGAAACTCCGCTTTTAAATTAGTAACAATAACGAAGTTTCCAATAACTCTATTTTCATGTAAAGAAATGAGTTCTGCATGGACTACCTGGCTATATATTCTAACTGCACGGTCCCCTTTTCATCTGCTATCGTTTCAAGGTTTTGCTGTCTTTCCCCATTTCCTTGCCTTTGTGACAATGAAATCAAAGTTGCAGTAGCAATCTACTGAGCCTGTACCTGAAATCAAACATTGTTCTCCCTTTGCTCTTCTAGCCATGATGTCACATACACATTAACAGAACATATGAAGCATTCCATTAATATTTTCACTCTTTTACTTATTATAAATATTTATCAACTACACGTGAAAATTACACCAAATGTCTCTGGAATTACAGCACTATTCAAGCTGAACAGAATGCTAATGTGGTCATTATGGTTATTCTATTCCATCACAAATTTTTGTTTATTCTGCTTATACTGGAGTTTGCAGAAGTAGCCCTAGATTCTTCTACCACTACTTTACTCTTCACAAGCACAAAAACCTGTATCAAGCATTTCAAGGTATTTTTTGCTCCTTTACTAGTCTCTGCAAATCTCACCTGCAAAACTGATAAAAAGCTTATAGAAGACAAGATTTATTATTTGGATCACACTGGAATGAGCTCTGGGGGCACACCAACTACACATCTTTTTTCCTACCCTCCAAAATCCTTTTATCCATCCAATGCCTAAGGACTTCTGTCTATGTGTCTCTAGAAAACTCAGGGTTAGGGTTGAGAGAAAGCATGAAGCTGCAGTGTGAGTGGGGCTGGGAAGGGGCTGCCAAAAGCAAGTGGGAGCTGCCTGTAGATGAGCCCTGCTGATTTCAGGAGAAATCTTTCATTTGGGAAACAGTATCAAAGCCTTTGCAGCAAAAACAGGGTTAAAGTTCAACTTCTGGTTGACAAACAGAGGAGTTCAGAGTCGTAGCACGTGTAGGGCCCAAAGTCCTCATTTCATCATGTCCACCTTTCCTCACCACCTCAGCTTCTGTACACTGGAACTCAACACTAAGTACGAGCTCCGGCAGCCTCCTTTTTACAAACCCAGTGCACTTGCATAAGTCACGAGCCATTCCATCCTCCCTTTTCTGCCCTCTGATTTTCTGCACAGCTGAAGCCATAACGGTCTGCTAATATAAAGCAATCTGAGAAATCCTTATACCTGTGGACATTCTTAAGACACGAGAAAGTATTTCAACCAGATTTGTTCAGCACACACAGAAAACCAAATCATCTCTATTGTTTCCAAGGAAAGAACCTAGGAACCTTTCACTGGACCACATCATCCCTCTTCTACTGCACTGACTGTGGGAGCTTCCACTCATAAGATAGGATTGACATTTTTGCAAGCATAGTGGCACTTTAAAATCATAAATGTCACAGGAGCCTGAATCTCTGCATCTTGACAGAACACTGTTTTTTTTGCTACATTAGAGCGCAGTATTCAAACATATGCACTAAAACTCAAAGAATTACCTTCCTTCACTATTCATCCAGACAGAACCGAGGGCAAAAAAAGCCCCAGGACTCCCTGTCTTCATCACAGAATTTAGACCAATCCAATATTTCTATTTTTAATTTTTAATTACATTTATGATATTTCCTGTGGGTATAAGTCATGAATGCAGTTCCAGTATGCTGGGAGCAACGTAAATATAGTCATTCCCAAAGGGATCTTACAGCTGTTACGCACGGGTCAGAGATTCTGTGAAATGCAAAATCTGAAACTTTAAAAGCTTTTCAGCCCACATCCTTCCCATTCCTTTTTAAAGGCAGAGTTAATGGATACTGAACAACGTTGCCCTGAAATTTGCCCACAAGGTATGGAAGTAACAACCTCCTTTAAATAAAGTAGTATTTAGCACTAAGCAACCACTCGGTCCTATCACATTCCAGAACTGCATCAGAAATTCTTTTCTGATCCAAATTAACTCATCTGCCACTTCATGCTGACAGCTGTGCAACTAAGACAAGACACTCGAAATTGCTTCCTCCACAAATCTTTCTAAAGAGAGGAAGGAGGAGTGCAACTTCACACTGCAGCATAAAAGTCTAGCCTCCTCCTCCCACCTAATTCCTTGCCTCTTATTTTGACATGAGACCACTCAAGAGGACTTAAGCTCTTCCTCTTACCAAACCTGGATATGTCAGCCCATAAAAATGCAAAAGATTCTGCACTTACCTCTGATCACAGTCTAGTGAAGGAAATAGAGTCATCAGCTGCTTCACTCAGGAACAAGGTTCTGTTTTAAAATAAAAAAGAGACAAGACTTTAAACAATGTTTCTCTCTCTCTTCCCTAATGTTAGCCTTCAGCAGTGTTGGTAAACATTTACTTAACAGGAGCAGGTTTCCTCTCCACAACCAAGGTAATGATTACATTACACTAAACATGGTATGAGGACAGATTGAGGCCATGACAACAGCTTTGTTGGCACTGACTAGAGGATGACGTAGGGTTGCACTGCAGTAAGCTCAATTGTGCAAGACTGAGAAAGAGTGGGGCAAGATGAGAAATGACAAGTGCAGGGGAAAAAAACCCCCAGCCAACAAACCAGGAACCTGGATTAAGAACCATAAAGAAAAAAGAAAGTTCACAGAACAAGCAAACGCAGTATGAGCTGAGAGAACTGGAAACACCAGCACAATCCTAATGGGATTTCTCACACCTGTTCATTAGTATCATTGTCTTTGAAACAGCCAACAAAGCAAGCTATGTTACCTTCTTTTGTCTTGGTCACAGCTAGATCAGTTCCCTAAAACTTCAATGGTGTGACAAAGTCTGTGTAGTCTATTGCCAAAGCCTTTACAAGACTCAGGACCACTACATATACTGCGAAACAAAAACAAACCACCAAAGGATGGACTTACACCCTCCTCCACCCCTCCACCTGGCAAGCGATCACAGATGGAGGTACTGTGTGAAGCTAACTGAAGCTCAGGAAACTTTTGTGTGTGTACACACACACTGAACAACTTGCCAGGGAGAGCATCCCACAGTCACTGAAACCCCAAGGAAAGGCACACACTAGAACAGTATCGAGGGCAAAAAGCTAATTTTACTGTACCTGTTGGACAGCCTCTAAAGGCAGCTCCTTCACATCAGCTGTGTCCCAGATATGCAACTCTCTCTCCTGTAACTTTCCAACTTACATAGATCCTGATTCAGCAGAAACTCTGACCTTTGAGTTTCCAATAATCTTTAATATCTGTACTGCCAATTAGTAAACAAATAAGAACCACACTTGCTCTGCCTGTATATATAACCAAGCACACCCAGCTCCCTGCCCTCCTCACAAACTTACAAGAGCAAAAGTTTCTCTTTTGCTTTTTCCTGGTTAGATAAAGATTAGTTTAGAAAAAAAGCGCACCTACTATTCCTCAGGACACACTTTTCCTCTTTTCTTTTGATCCATAATTCTTACGTTTCTTCACTAAACAGTTTGAGAAGGCAGAATAAGAAGCCCTGCATGCCAGGCCTCCACAGATCACAAAACACCAGGGTAACTATCAGAACAGCCAGAAGCAACAGCAAAACAACTAAACTACAAAAGAGGTGAATGTTTGATGTCACTGTAAAAAGAACAGACAGCTAAAGAAATGTTTTACAGAGACCTGTGACAATCCAGTGAAACTCATTAAGAAAAACAATCAAATTATGATGCTAATTATTAGAGGAATTTATATGATGGCAGTGGATAAGACTCACATATCCACTACACCCCCATGGGTAGTCGGTAAGACCCACACAAACAGATACACCAACATCCAATTAACAGCATTCAATACAAGTTTCCCACAGGGGTTGTGTTTCCATGGGGTTGTTCCCTGTGTTTCACTACAAAGTGCACTGTCTTGCACTCTCTGATATAAACTATTACAAAAGTGGTGACCTGGAACAAGACGGAGTACTAATCTGATCTGTGATTGGTTTTCCTTTCCAGAATACAGAAGGCTTTAAAAAAACCCGAAAGGATTAGCAGATAGTGAATGCAGGGGAGACACTCAAAGACAAAAACGAGTTACAAATAATTTTCTCTTCAGCTTTTAAAAATGCAACTTACTCCTACTTACAGAAACTCAGAAATGGTTATAGCAATGAGGTAACGAAACCGCTCTTTGCAGTGCTGCAGTTTTCCACTAAGGCCTGTCATAACCGATACAAGTAGAAATGCAACACGGCCAGGTAAGAAGGCAGACAGAATTTAACAACAGCTGAACGGGATAACAAGGAATTTAAACTGAATGCAATAATTTGGAAGTTGCCAGTGATGAAACACAAATAACAGAGCAACATTATCAAGCTGATAGATTTTTCTATCAGTAGAATATGACTGGAATTGGCAAAATCTGATTTCACCGCAAGATGTATTTTAAAGAACTTTAAATTAAAGGAGTGGTTTAATGCAGCACTAAAGGGGTGACAATTGTGTTATTTCCACAGAAAGCCAAGTGAGGTGGCAAAAAACTTGCCTAACAATTTCCGATTTCCCTCCTCCATACATACTCTTCTGCCTGTGTTCTCCATGAGAAGCAAACAGATTTGCATGTTTGGAAAGCCCTCAGCACAAAGTGTACATTACCACCATTATCAACAGCTGCTTAATACCACCTCCCAAATGGAGAAGGCAACACTGCATTTCATCTCTAGGCATCAAAGCATGTACTAATGGAAATGAAACTCAGCCTAGCACAGAATTAAGTGATTTTGGAAAGATGTCATTAACTCTAGAAGCATTGTACCTTTTCCCATGTTTGTATTTACTTTCAAATTTACCAACCGTAACAGCAGAGTGGGAAAGCTCAGAAGCTTGTGCACCAGCCATGTAGGAGCTCCTGTTAGTCAGGATGTGTACTGCATGGAGACTCAATAAGCAGTGATATTTGTATTCCTGACAGTTTCATTTCTTCAAACACCAGTCACATTGGAAGTTTCATTTTACTTTTTACTCCAGAATAAAGGTCAAACTTCAGTGTAACAGATGCTGTCTGGAAATCCCAGGACACATATGAGAGCATGTGTGTGGTCCCCTTCACCATTATGAGATAAAACAGCTTTCAGGAAAAGAATGGTGCTTAGTTTTTTAAGCATAAAAACCTTAATACAACAGGGTCCACTTAGTCAGAAGAACAGTATTCACACGGGAGCCCAACCAAGCAGAATTATTTTCCCATGAAGATCTTATCCTCAGTCTGGGCAAACAATCCAAGTCACACTAGACACACAACACTTCTGTATGTCTCTGTAGTAATTACACCAAAGAAACATGACTGACCTTAGTTTAAAAATAATAATAATTTTGAAAGTCCAAATCAGAAGCCCAGTGAAAAGATAAAACAACAAACTATACATGGGGAAAAGAGAAGTAGCTCAATATGGTTGAAATATGAAAAGACTTAGAGGAACATGAGAATAGAAAGAAATAGAGAAATACAGAAACACAGAAAAGGAAATAGAGAATAGAAAGCCCTGCTTACTAAATGTCGGAGATTTTTAGTTAATTTCTGTAAAAGAATAGAAAAGAGAATAAAAACCACAGCCACCTGAGGTTTGCATTTTCTCCTGGATTACAAATACTTTATAAGAACCATACAGCTTTACAGTTCAAAGCTACATGAAGACAAGCAACATCAGAGTTTGCTTTTTAGTAGGTATAGAAAGGAAGGATGGATGGACTGCAGCAATCAAACTGGAATAAAGGGGAAAATGTACGTAGAGAAGGGAAATAGGAAAAACAAAGCTATCTGTGAAAGTGTGAAACCAAGGGACAATACCAGAAAATTTTACTGTCAGAAACTGCAAATGCTCAAGAAAGAAGCACCATGTAGAAAACTACATGCCCTGTCAGGATCTTCAAGGAAGTGAAGGAAAGGGAAATTAGGCAGCAAGTATATACTTGAAATAGTTAATCGAGGAGCTTGGCAATCAAAACATATCAAACCTTAACACGTTTATTTGAGACTCCACCTGCAGTTCTGCATCCAGATCTGGGGTCCCCAGCATAAGAAGAACATCAAGCTGTTAGAGTGAGTACAGAGGAGGGACACCAATATGATTAGAGGAATGGACCACTTCTCCTGTGAGGAAACACTGAGAGAATTGGGATTGTTCAGGCTGGAAAAGAGAAGACTTTGGGGTGACCTAATTGCAGCCTTCTAGTACCTGAAAGGTGTCTATAAGAAACATGGAGACTATTTACAAGGGCATGTAGTAACAGGAAAAGGTGGAATGGCTTCAAGCTGAGAGTAGGTTTAGATTAGATGTTAGGAAGAAATTCCTTACTGTGAGGGCAGTAAGGCACTGGAACAGGCTGCCCAGAGAAGCTGGGGATGTCCAATCCCTGGAAGTGTTCAAGGCCGGGTTGCATGGGGCTCTGAGCAACCTGGTCTAGTGAAATGTGTCCCTGCCCATGGCAGGGAGGTTGGAACTTTGAGGTCCCTTCCAACACAAACCATTATATGATTCTACGATAGTTCCTTTATAGGTCATTCTCGTGCATCCAGCAGAACTGGGCTGAGAAGGGAAATGGTTTCTGAGACACAGTGAAACTCTTTAGTGAACTTGTTTTTCTCATAAGAGAAATAAGTCTAATTTCAAAGTTCTAGAACTGATCTCTTAAATTCTTCCCTTCCCTCTTGTATGATGGGTTGTCTTCAATGTAATTCACCAGCAAATTTTTCACAACAGAAGAAAAAGGCGTAGCCATCTGATAAAGGAGAAGCATCAAGGTCACAGCACCAAGCCTGCCAGAGTTAAAGAAGCATTTGGACAATGTTCTCAGGCACATGGTGTGATTCTTGGGGCTGTCCTGTGCAGGGCCAGAAGCTGGACTTCATTGATCCTTGAGGGTCCCTTCCAACTCAGGATATTTTATGGCTCTGTGATAGATTAGACAGACAGATAGACAGGCAGGCAGATAGTTCTGTGGTATGATAATGCAAAGCAAACGGCTTAGCACAGTCATCATTCATCCAATACCCTACTTCAGATCTTGCATGTCCTTATGTGGCATCACCTTGCCGGCACACAAAGGAAAGGCTTCCTGTCCATATGCCTATTGATGGCACAGAGGGCAGGTGGCCCAGGCCCTGTTTCCCATCAGCATGACTGTGCTTGCTTGCAGCCGTGCTGCTCTGGGATGCCCATCACCCTGACTGCTCCAGCAGTCTGGTTTTCAGGAAGGCCAATGCAAGCAGAGAAGTGTTAAAAGAGTAATGCTGTCAGTCTTTGCCTCTGTCCTTTTCTGTCCTGCTATCACAGCTAGCTGTATGTCTCCCAGTGAGCAAAAAACCAAGGTCAAAGGGGAAAAAGCTATCAGTTTCCCAAAAGCTATCTGCTTCCCAATGCTGCAGCCTAGCAGCTAAAATCATGCCACCTTTGTGAGAAGAAATTTGTAAAGAAAGAGGGAATGGATACAACCAAAATATTAGGAAAAGATCTCTCCTCTCTTTTGCTTTTTGCTCTCACCTTGTGGGTAGAAATGAAACAGCCTCCTCAACGGATTAAGCTACAATTCTCTCTTCCTCCCCACCCCCACCCTTTGTTTCTGACTGTTCCTCAATGAGCAAAGAAGGGTCTTGAAGAAGGAACAATTATGATTTATGTATTAGACAGATATATCTTGAAAGGCTGTCAGTTTCCATCCTGCCACAGAGCCACTGCCTCCTTACAGCAGTGCTGTAATTAAGTTGATAGCATTGAGCATTCTCTGAATTACTGGGTTAAAGTAGTAGAGCACTGTATTTAAACCTTTCACCCCATTCATATAATTTAAAACATTCTGCTAACGGCTTGTTTAGGCTAATCCTCCCCAAAGCATTCCAAATTAAGAGCTCCCAAAAGAACTAAAGACACCTAGTTTGGTCCTTCCCTGGTCCTAATAAACCATAGCTCACACAGTCAAAGCAATGCCTTATCTCTCTGCACCAATCACAAAGCCATTGTTACCTTAAGAAAAAAAAAAAGCAAACAACCAGATCAATGACAGGCCATCATGTGTTAGGTTTCCAGACAGACAGCCTGAAAACACCTATGTGCCCAAATCCCACAGGAATGAACCTAATGTCAGCAAAAGGCTACGTAAAGACTTTGTGCCTAAATGATGGCCCCCATTGAAGCTGACAGCTATCACAGAGAATTTCAAGAGGAATAGGGTAATTTGTTTCTCTCATTTTATTTCTCTGTTAAATAATGAAAATTAAGTCAGAAGGCTGCTGACTTCACGTTGGACAGTGTTGCCTCTTCAGTTGCCTTATGCCTACTTTTATCTCTGTCTTTTAACATAAAGTGAAGTGCACTTGACATTGCAAAGGAGATTCCTCCAATATCTAAGATGATGCTGGAAAAACAAAGTATAAATAGCTCTTCACTTAACCTCATAAATGTAATTACATGAATCTGCAATTCTAAGCTATGATTCACCCCCATGAAGAAACTAATTACAAATAAAATTAACATTGTTCATTTTTTATAAAGGGGGGAAACCAATAAAGTCAAAAATCTATACCCAAATAAAAGGTGTAAAACATGTTTAGTATGATGGTTAAGACATACTGTAATAAAGAAAATAGAGTTTTGCCCATAATTCAGTTTAACTCTGCTGTTTAAAAATCTTCCTTTGTGTGCACTTTGAGGTTCATAGTAGTAACTTCCAAGATGCCCAATAAGTGGCTACAGCACAGCTGGCTGTACAGAAAAGATACATAATGAGAAGAGATATTCAATCCAATAAACCAAGTAAAAATTACAGATATAGGGCTTCATTCAGCACCATCTAAAAGAATAGATACAACATCTTGAAATCAAACTGTGATAGGATAAGACTTGGCTATATCTGCGCTTGCTTAATTGGCATACATGTAACAGAGAAAACAGGTAAAAATAATTCATGTTTTTCAGGAGAATGAAATACTTTTTACATGTATGCTTAATGTTCAGCCCCAAATTCAGTTTAGCCAATGCTCAGAAACAGACATGTATCTTCAGGATCTTCCCCACACTTCAGGTATGACAGCTGTCTTTCTTTTTCCACACAGTCTTCTCAATTTCTGATCCTCACTGCTGCAACTTTCCAAAAAGTCCCCATACCAGCTCGCTGATGATAAAGAGTGCAAGTGCAGTCAGCTGGTGAGGAATACACAAATGTTGAACAGACTGTTACCTCCTCCCTGGGGGCTCCAGCTCCCCAGTGCCACTGAGGTTGGCTACATAAATGCTCAAACCATCACCAAGCCCTTCCATGAATGGAAATAGATACCTGATCCATCCACAGAAGTCTCTGCTATCAGCTTGTTTGGAAGTGTATTAAAATACACTCTGACTACCACCCCTCTTCCTCTATCTTTTCTGGGATGCAGCGGTAGACCAATCCGGTGCACAAACCCGTTTTGAAAGACTATAAATGATGCAAATGCTGGATCCTATTGTTCATTATGACACACACACACACAAAATCTTTGCATAAATCAGTAATTTTCTTTCTCCCTATTTGCCATTACACAATGATACAGATTTTGGCTGCTGAGAGAGCAGTGCCAGAACAATGTTGAGGAGAGCAGTATCAATTCTTTCAGTGCTACAGGTGCAAGGACTTGGCCACATCCTTTCACTTGGTCTTTTGAAGTCAACAATTTGACTATTGCTGAATTGTCAGGAAGAATGGCATCTGAAAAAAGGTACACATGGTCAACCAACCTGAGTTCAAGGAACACCATAACCGTCTTGAGATTAGTAGTCAAAAAAGCCAGCAGATTCTCTAGGACACTGGGTTACAACTAGGGAGAAGTGCCAGTACCTACAGACTGACTCATGGAAGCGCGACTAAAGCAGCTCTGTGCAGCATTGTTTGAGAGGCACTGACCCAGAAAGGCACTAAAGCAAAGCTGTATGTAACATTCCCAATGCAGGCAGCACTCAACTCTGTACTCTGCTGCTGGAAGGGAAACACTGCACAGAGCTCCACAATTTCACAGTTCACATGAACAGCTAAAGGAGTTTTTGGGCTTGCAATGAAATGAAAATTTCTGCTTCCCTTCTTAATTTCCTTTCATACCTCAAGTTAAAAGCTCTCTGCTGCCATCCTTCTTTCTCTTTCTCTGTCTTATTCTACATTTTCACAGCGATTCTGCATCAATCAGTTATTTAATTCCCTGTGTTTTCATGCAAACACCTCACTTTCCAAGCTTCACTGGAACATCAGCAAAGGGCCCCCTCCCACTCCTCTCTCATCCCAAGACATTGAGGCATACACAACTTTGCCTGAGCATCATTTCAGAATAAGGCCACACTTGTGTTTTTAAGAGTGGCATCCAGCCAGCTGAAGGTTTCTTTATGGCTTCGCTAAGTGCAAAGCCTTTTAGACTTGTAGACTGAGCCAAAACCTTGACCTACCAAGCCCTTGTGGGGCCAACAACATTCTTCCACTACTTGAGAGAGAAAATACATGAACTGCCAGTTTGGAAACACTCTCAGGCACATGGTGGGATTCTTGGGGTGTCCTGCGCAGGGTCAGGAGTTGGACTCAATGCTCCTGATGGGTTGGTCTCTTCCAACTCAGCATATTCTATGATTCTGTGGTTCTGTGATTCTACGAAAAAAGCATGTTACATAGCAAGTGAATATTACCACTTTAGGATACCACCATACAGTGCTTCAGTTGATTAAACACAGCAGAGTGTGGTGCGTAGGACAAGTTTTCTTTAAGACTTTGAATCAATTCTACTCCATTTTAAGGCAGGCAGGAAATAATATTCAGAAGCAGAAGATTTGGTTTGAGTTTTAGACCACGTTCACATGTCAGTGTGAGAATCTGATCAAACCTTTGTCACAACCATCAGAAGTATTTCCACTGAATTCAACACACACAGGGTCGGGATCTAAATTTATATTTTGACAGTATTTGTACATACATTTACAGATATGAACACTATGCTGTACACTATAATAGTAATTTTTTTGGCACGGAACTGTCTAAGCATTACACATGAATCACAGTAAAGGGTTGGGTTTTTTTAATAATATTAAAAACTTCTTTCTCCTTTGGGACCAAGCCATAACCCATTCTTATCTCTGTAATAACACAGATTTTCATCTCACTAATCTTCTCCCATCCTCAATATAAAAACAGAATTTGCAAAGTGGATGACTAACCAAACCCCTTTCAGTTAAGCCTCACTCTGCTTAGGTGTTTTGACACTCCTAAGCTATATTTTTCTACTCATTTTTTTGAAAATGCATGTTCCTTTTGTTTCAACAGATTTACAATAGACAAAGTCAGAGACAATGCCCCATCTGACTTACCTCATAAATCAGCAAAAACATCAGGGGAAACTGCCTTTTCCATCCTAGCAGTGCAAACAGAAATTGTCCTTGTCTAGCCTTATTTAATAGACGATCTGGCTGGTGAACTGCGTAACTCTTGTACTGTGTCCTGAACACATCCACTCTCCCATCGACACAGGCACCTGCAGATTACAGGGCTTTTCATGGGAAACAGTTTTTTCTCATTCTTTCCCTTCAGCTTAACTACCAGTCTAACCTGAATTGTATAATACCAAACAAAAGGGAAATAATTTCCCAAATACCAACAGTCAAACCACTTTGTACTTCTAACCACCGTTTTCTTCAGGCAAAGGCTCTGCCATCTTACCCTCATCCAGAGTGAAGTCTGACTCAACTGCCAAAAAAACCCCAGAGCTGTTTAAATACAATAGCATTCAACTCTTTTGTCAACAGAACAACAGCAGAGCTCTCCCTAAAACAGGCTAAGTATAATTTTTCTGATCTACAGGACAGCAAAACTGAGGAAGAGAGCACAAGCTCGAACACTTACCATGTCAACAGCAGAATCAGGGATGTGAGGTCAGAGGAAAAGAATTAACAGGCTCCTAATCACTGCCTTTTTTCCTCTGGAGCACTATTCTGTCTGCCTCACATGGAACACAGGCCAGACTGTGTGCTCTCTGAGGTTCCTGGCACAGCCAGGGCTGGGACTGTGGTGCTCTCAGGGTTGTATCTTCCAGGAGTTATCATTTGTCACCACAAACATTAAATATCCAACATTCAATACAGGTCACCTTCAAGGGTTTACCAAAGGAAAAAGGCAACCATTTGATAAAAAAAAAAAAAAATTCCCACTAAAACCCACGGTTCCTTCCTTTTTTCCTAGCACCCTCTTGCCTGTTCCAGCTCACCCTTAGTTTATTATATTTTCCTTATCAAAGAACATCCCACATTGCATCACAAAATTTAGGAAAAATTTTTTTCAGCAGTAAGAAGACTGATACTTTCTTACCTAGAAAAGCACAAATAGTTCTAACAAAATCAGATTTTAGAAGTTATCAGAGCCATCTCTCCCCCTGTTCAATGGCAGCTGGATGACAGTTTTCTGTCCCTTTTGCTGCCTTTCTTATCTCTGCTGGACTCAAGCTAATAAGCTTCTCATTAGTGAAATGACTATGCCAAGGTACTGGCAGATGGTCCTGTGTTCCAAGCACATCTTCCCATTCCCTCCCTCCCAGAAGTCCTAATCTATACACAGTGTAATCGCCACAAAAACATATGCTCCCTGACAGAAAGCTTCCCCTCCATTATCTCTGTACTCTAGGGGGTTGCCCCTGAAACCTCAGCGACACAAAGCAACTCCCTTCCTACTCAAGTCTCAGTTTCCTATATGCCTGAAAACATATTCATGAGGTCCTGGCTGAAGTACCTGTACCAGGCTTAAAATCCAAGCTAATCTCTCCATATATATGGTCCACATGTTAGTCCATTACTAAGCAAAATGCACAAATACACAAATATGGACATAATTTTTTAAAAAGTAATACATATCTAATATTTCTGACGTGCAACACTTTGTTAATGCTTTATTTACAGGTCTCTGTAACAGTACACGAGCCTTTCTTGTAGATGAAAAGCCATATATCGTAATTTATTACGCTGGTTGCCAGTAAATCTCTTGAGCAACGCTTCCATTTAAATGCTGAGTCAGTGACTAACTGGGTATCTCATATATCTTCAAATAATCTGTTTGCTTCATCTGCTGGCTCCCTCTTCCCCATCAATTGAATCAGATTATTGTGATTGATGAATTTATTGATACAGTCATTGTATCCTGAGAGCAGAGCAACTTCTACAGAGAAAGCTTCAGGAAGGAAGAGCAAGTATCTCCCTTTTGCACACACAGATAGTTATGAACAGAGGAATAAATGAACACTATCGGTTTCCCAGCTGTGGGAAGGGCTGCACAAAGTTTATTTCTAGACACTCAGGACCACTGTGGCCGGCTCTGTTGGAGATCCTCAGAGAAGGCTAGAGGTACGATGGACACAGACAGGTCACCATGATGTTTTACCTCTCCAAATTGACTCTGAATCTTCTGAAAAAATCATTTCTTTACAGAGGAAGAAAAAATTTTATTGTCAGTTCTTCTCTGCATTTAATCCCAACAGTACTGAACAGCTCTTCCACACTGTAGATAGGGAAAAACATGAACAGAAAGTAGAAAAGCTTTCCTTTAATCTTTGCCACCGCCTTTTCAACTTCGAGTTGAAAGTCGTGAAAGTAAGACCTTTCCTCATACCTCCTAACACCTCAAGACACTGATTGTTGTAGGGAATAGCTTCAGTTTAGTAACTCCAAAAACTGTCTACCTTATAAAAGGTGAAAGAGTTAAAAAGCATTTTTGACTGAAGCAAAAAGAAGAAGTCAAATGCAGGCAATGGTGGACAAGAAAAAAGAATAAGAAATATTATTTAGCCAGCAGTAAAAATAATTATGCTTCTGTAACTATTGTCATTCAAAAATAAAGAAACCAAAGCACTTTGATAGCACACTTTCCCAATCCTCCCAGACAGTAAATGAAAGGAAAAAAGAAAGGAATTTGACACTTACCAGGAAAAACAGTAACTACAGAAAAGCATGGAACAGTGCTGCTCAAGTTCCCAGGAGCTGTGACTGCCTGAGGAGGATGATATAAATGACCTCCACCTGTGCTTACTTGTTGGCTGAAACTGAATTCACTCTGCCTTGAGCTGTAACTTTATATCTTTCTAGAAACATCATAAACCAGATGAAAAACATAACACTTAAAGACATGGTAAGACACCAAATTCCTAATGAAAAAACCTACTCTCTACCTTTTGCTGTCTGCCAGAGCAACATCCAAGATGACACTAAGCATTTGAAGATCAAAAAGGCTCTTGGTGAGCATTTGACAAGTGGAGAATTTGGATGAGTATTACTTCGGGAGGACAGCCAGACTGGTAAACAGCAGCAAGCAAACAGGAAAGGCTACTTGTTGCAGGCAGAAAAGCACAACAGGCTCCCAGAAACTAACCACACCATACATAATTAAAGCAATTTATTACAGTTATGTGGCTTCACACATTTGGAAATGCATTTCCCCATTTTTAGTCTTGGAGTAGTGTGCTTATTCATGACAACTGAAAGGAAATATGTAAACAGTTTTGAAATTCAAGAAGAAAGTGTGAGAATGGAACATTTGATACGTCATTATCTTGCAAATGTCTCCAGATTCCTCTCTGGTCACTGTGTGGGCAGCACATTCCCAGGACAGAGAGCGGGGTGGGCGGGAGAAAGGGGACCGTAAAGCTATTCATGAACTGCATTTCGTCTTTTCCCGCTGAGGTTCATTAGGGACCTACTGGAACACTAGGGAGGAGGAAGGGAGAGGGCTGGCTCCCTCAGGAAGCACAGGCACACGGAGCCTGACACCCCACGCGTTGGAGGAGGCCGTGCCAAGGGAGCCCTCTCTGCCCACACAGAGCCTTTTAATTGCTGTGCTCGGGCTGCTGGGCCGCTTCGCAATCTCTTGTTTGGATGTACAATACGCAATCATTCAAGAGGAAAGTTAATCCATCACAATGAAGTTCTTACAAAACAGGCAGCTCTCTCCCCAGCCCCCACATAAATGAAAATAAAAGTCGCATTGCCTTGATCACCCCAGACTCTCCCTGACCCCAGCAAAGCTCAGGGATGCTGGGAACAGCTCCCTGAGCCAGATGAACTGAAGAGAACAGTGGAAATCCTGCACTCGCTGCTCTGCTGACAAACAAGGCCTATGGGCACCCAATGCCGTCGGAATCACGTCTCCACATGCATCATCATTCACCTTGCTGCTGCAAAGTGAACCGTCCTACATCTTCTTGCTACAGCAAGTGTCAGGAAATGCTCCGGCACACAGCACATGAATTCTGACTACTTAGGATGCTGGTAGAAACAGAAATGCAGATCTCCTGCTTACTAGGAAAGGACTCTGCCCAGTATTTTCCTCTTCACCATCCTCTGTGCCAGCAGATCCTCCTTTCCCCCATTCACCAGTACCCCTTGTAGAACAGGGCAGCTCTATAATCAAGACAACATGACAAAGCAAGGCCTGTCTGGAGCTCTGAAGGGAGGGATAGACTTTGAAGCTGTGGTATGGAAATAACACACAATTGCTGACAAGTGGATGATGAGCCCCAGGTATGTAACAGCTACTACTGCAGGCTGCCTATGGACAGAACAGCACTGAACAGTGCCCACAAAGTAGGAGGTAAAAGAAAAGGGTGGGGGGAACACAGCTGGAGAATCTGGATAATGGGTTTATCTGTGCAGCCCATGGTTACTCCAGGTATCCCTCACAGCAGAGGGACATGGAAATGACAGGCTGTGAAACAGCCCTGACCCCTTTCAAAATGTTATCCCTGTGAGAGACATAAGACGCATTCATACAGGGTAGATTGTAAAAATGGTAAAAGTGAGTGTTTGGGGTCTTCTGAGTCCAGGGTTAATTTCTGTCCCATTTTTAGACCAGTAACATCTGGAGCTCAAGAGGCTGATGTAGGATGAAGAATCGTATAAAAGAGAGAGAAAATTACTCTGCCATGAAAGAAGGACCTTACAAGGAAAACTGAAATGCAGTAGAATGACAGAAGTCAACAGCCTGCGATCACAGTGTGCTACAAGCCAGAGTACATCACACTAATGAGGTAGGAAAAGATTTGTCATATGCAGAGGATTACATAGAGTCTAATGACACATTCTCTATTGAGAGAAAACAATCTAATTCATACGGAAACAACTTTGATATCATACAAATCATGGTACAAAATGCAGAACACAAATTCAGAAAAAATGGCACGTAACACTGACGTAAAGCAAGCTGTTTGATAAAATCATAGTACTGGTGAACGGAAAATACATCTATTTGAACTAATCAAACAAAACAGTAGGAAAATATTTGAAAGATTTGAAGTAGCAAATGCTGCACTCTAAAGATGCCGAAATGGTGGCACAGTGAGTTTTTGATTAATACACCTGACTTCTGCAGCTTGCAAATGAGTTCAAATGAAGGATTTGGGATTTTGTACTGCCTTCATGAAGCACATAAAACAGCTGGCACCTGACCTGTGATGAGGACTCTATGCACTTTGGCAATACAAACTATAATCCAAACAAAAATTTCATTTATATATATATGTATTCCTCTCAGAATAATTGCATGAAGTAGAAGAAACATGATGACACGTTATATTCAAGCGAAGTACTAAACAGTGAAAATTATAACCACTCGTAATTCTTGTTAAACAGGGTCATAAATAAATTACTATCTAAAAAAAAAGAGGAAAAGCTAGACATCTTCATAAAGGCACACTGTGTGCTCAATAAGTAGTGACAATAAAAAATGAAGTAAAAATGCACATTAAGTTATATTAAGATACATAAAAATTAAAAGGTGAGTAGTACAAGAGCCTAACGCGCTTTCCGCTGTGAAACACTGTTCCGTTCTCAACACTTAATCCTAAAACAACAGGAAAACATTGAAGTAATGGATTGAAATTACTAACTGAGAAAAATAAAACCATCTAAAGTCTGTTGGTTTTCTACTCTCACTTTTTTTTTCTTTAAATCCAAGAAGAGGTGTAAGAAGCACATGAAAAAATCCAAAACAGTCCAGAGGAGAGGCTAGACAGGTTAAGAATTATTAATTTAGTTTCCTAATAAAAGAACAAGGGAATACATAATGAAACTCTGGGGAAAAAATGCAGGTAAATTTGAGACTATATAGTTTCACATCACACACAATTATCCTGTAGTGCTTACTTTGACATTTCACTGATGTTAAAAATATTACAAAATATTAATATTCGTAGTAAGAATATTTGAATTAATGACAATAACATCAAGAAGAAAGCACAGAAACACTCTGTTTTCAAGGAAAAATGTAACAGTAAACACCTAGAAATAGTGTAATATAATAATCTTCTACAGAAGTTTGTTCTTAAACAGAGCTACTGTTGCCAGGGAAGGACTTTGAATCATGATGGACAGATGCTCTGATCCAGTACAGAAAATGGAGAAGACATACCAGCAGCAGTTTCATCTGCAGAAAAAATGTAAAAAATTTTATCACTGTAGCTACAGTGATAAAAAAATTCTGACAAAATGTGCCACAGAAATGCAGAAGAAAGAACTTCTAGTTTAAGCTTAAGAAAAGAGAGAAGAGAAAGATGTATGTGCAAAGCCGCAACAGAAGGTAAGATAAAAGAAATCAACAATTCTGGTCCAATCTTTTTAAAATCAAGGGGGTTTTGGTAGGCATTTTGAACATTTTTAGAGACGGGCTAGGAGTCGAAACCCCTCACTATGAAGGACAGACCACTGCTGGTCCTGAAGCAAGTATAGGGAGAGAGAAAACAGAATTTTTGCTGTGTGCCACATGTTGTTTACCAATACTGTGAGTGGCTGCTGTCAGGCCGGAACGGCTTTAAAAAAACCCAAAACCAATAACTACACCTCCCCAAACATTCTAAGCCTCTGTTCTCATCTTTACAACTATTTCAGCTTCATAAAGAGACGGTGATCTTGCACATAGTTTGCTTCATCTCTTGTGGTTACTTTTCTCACCAAAAATGACTGTTGTTATGTCTTATGGTCTCAGGGTGCCTTAAGGGCTGGCTGCTCCAAGAGAGAAAGAGTGGAGACCCCAGGGCACTTACAGGCTGCAGTCCCACCATATCCGAAAACGGTGTGCAGAGCTGTGTGCCGGTAACAAGGTCCATGGCAATCCCAAGCAAGGAGAGTGATGGGACAGGTCCAAGGGCCACCCGGGGGACCAGTTCATAGAAAAAGGAGATGGAGCTAGGGACTGGCCAAGACCATGGCCCGTCCAGGAGACAAGGCTGGAGACAGAGGAGAAGACAGGCACAATGAAGGCTTAGGCCTGAGCTTCCCTGGACCCCTGGGGAAACTATGCACAGGTGAGGGTCCAGAATGAAGTTTTTCAGGACATTGATGACCTCAGGACTGAGGCTGAGCCAGTTTCAGCAACCTCTGAGCACAAGGAAGGGCTGAGCAACTCTGAAAAATGATGTGCCAAAGATCAAGGGTGGCTAATATCACGCATTTTACTGTCCCCACGGGAATATACACAAAATTATAGATCTCTGAAAGCATTTTTACCCATGGGAATATACACAAAATTACAGACATTTGAGAGCAGTTTTCCTACAAATTATGTAAACATTTTCCTGTCAAAGAGGGTGAGGAGATGTTGGGACTTGGGAAATACTTTTTTCCCACTTCAGCTGCACTGGAGTGCTCTCCTCTAATTGCTCGTTCAACCCATACTGGCCTCTTTATACCTGTGCAGTCTCCACTCAACTATATCTTAAAAGGTCTGAAGCAGCGTTTTGCCTCCAGCAATCACCATCCCAAGTGTTCTAAATGCTCTTGACAGTACAGGCAATACAGCTGCACTCACTTCTTCAAGGCTCTGCTAATGTCTCTCACACCCTATTCAAACAAAGCTCAGGGAAGGGAAGTCTCACCTGCAAGAGAAGGCTCTCCTGGAAGTTAGAAGGATGTAGAAGAGTGAGGAGGTGTGACATGGGGAGGGAACAGCAAACCTAAACAGAAGATAAAAATCTTCTGGACTAATTCCTTCCACATAAGAAGCCCTGGGCTTGTCTACACTGATACTCTTCTTTAGAATTTCCTGCTGCCGTGCCCGCAGGGGGTTGATGCGTGAAGTGCCGCTCTGTACCAGTTTCCCAGGCACTTCGAATGAGAGATACCCATTTCTCTCTTTCCTGGGATTTTCTTGCTTTAAAACACTTGACAAGCATGGTTTAAAATTTAAAACCGTAAATACATGCTTCTCTGCACATTGGAGGAAAAATCCGGGCCCAAATCATTTCACATGTTCAGTTAGGCCATGAAGAAAAGCACTATGGATGCAGAAAAGTAACAGCCTTCTGTGATTTGTTGGGGTTCACCACATAAAACTGCAAACATTAAAAACCATACACCTAAATTTTTTTGGTCAAGGAGTTTAATAATGTAAAAGTACACAAAGTTGTTAGCAGTGCTCAGCCAACAGTTACAACACACTGACCTCTACTTAAACACAGCTCCGACTTCAAAGCCTGCTTAAGACTATTTAAATACCAACATTATTAAGCATAGCAGACATACTGAACACTCAAATGGAGCCAGCATGCTGGATGCAAAAGCCAGTCTGCAGTTCCTCCCCCTTATTTCCCAGGCTAAGCTTACCTGTTCTCCAGAGCAGGATTTTCCTGTCACATTTCTGACAGAGTGGTGTTTCCCTGCTCTCTCACACTTGGATTATTGCTTTTACTTCAGTTTCTTCCCCTGTGATGGGGTGACTCTGGCTAGATGCCAGGTGCCCACCGAAGCTGCTCTATCACTCCCCTCCTCAGCTGGACAGATGAAAGGAAATAAAATGAAAGGCTTGTAGGTCGAAACAAGAACAGGGAAATCACTCACCAATTACCGTCACAGGTAAAACAGGCTCAACTTGGGGAAAAACTTTTTTTCATTTATTACCAATCAAATCAGAGTTGAATAACGAGAAATAAAACCAAATATTAAAACCACCTTCCTCCCACCACTCCCTTCTTTCCAGGTCAGACTTTATTCCTGATTTTCACTACTTCCTCCCTCCAGCAGCACACAGGGATGGGAAATGGGGGTTGCAGTCATTGCATTGTCTCTGCTGCTCCTTCCTCCCTATGCAGAAGACTCCTCACACTCTCCCCCTGCTCCAGTGTGGGGTCCCTCTCATAGGAGACAGTTCTCTACAAACTTCTCCAACATGAATCCTTCCCACAGGCTGCAGTTCTTCATGAACTGCTCCAACGTGGGCCCCTTCCACAGAGGGCAGTCAGTCCTTCAGGATCAGATATGTTCCCTGTGCGATCACAAGTCCTGCCAGCAAACCTCCTCCAGCATGGGCTCCTCTCCCCAGAGGTGCCACCACTATCTCTAACGGGCTGGGCCTTGCCCAGTTGCAGGTCCATCTTGGAGCCATCTGGCATTGGCTCTACTGGACATAGGGGGAGCCTCTGGCAGCTTCTCACAGAAGACACACCTGCGGCCCTCCCACTACCAAAATGTTACCATGAAAATCCAATATATTCCATTTTTACTACTAACTGCAATGGAGGCTAAGCAAATGGCTTCTTCATTTCAAGTCAGAGGTTTGCATCCTTGTCCCAGTGGCTCTTGCAGATGCCCTTCCAATTGCTGATGGGAAGGAACCGAAGGCTGGACTGAAGTTCAAGTGTGGCTCTCCTGCTGTACACCTGGCAGGTGTACAGAGACCTCCCCACTACAACTGACTGAGCTGGGGGGTCCGGGGGGGTTCACCTGCTCTTGCCATTATAGAGGCTGCTACACTACAGAGACTTCCTTAAATAAGGAACATACAAGGAATCTGAAAGTATTACCTAAAGACGGACAGAACAATACAGGAATTTTTGCAATCATTCACAAAATTAACTGAGAACAGAGCTACTGTAAAAGGCTGTCTCTCATAAGATGACAGCCAAGTAGTAGGAAAGCCTGGTCTGCTAAAGCCCTTCAAAACAGCCTTTCTGGAACTTCCAGCATCTTTTCCACTGCTTTTGTTACTGATCATGTATCTTGATGGACACTGAAGCAAAAACACCAGATCAAGAAAATTATCTGCCATTAGAAACGGTTATAAGGAAATGCCATAGTTGAGCCAATGTCAAAAAGAGTTTAACCGTTTAACTATCAAATGCTTAGCATACTTTAAGTAAAACTTTCAACACAGTTACTCAATCATCACTTGAAAGCTGCCATTAGTAACATTTTGGATCTCTAGAGCATTCAGTAGTATGTATTGCTGATATCTGCCAGCAAAAGAAATGTTTAGTAGCCTGAAAATTGTCCAAGGGGTAAAATTGCAACAGCTCATTTCAGACACAGCTATCAGGCTGCACAATCAAGAGCACAATCCCAGAGCAACAATCTTCACGAATTTTTATTTTTTTTTAAACTCTTTTCCTTTCTGTCTGTTAAATGTCCTGGGTGCAGTTATGATACCCAGACTAGTACTAGTCACTGTGTTCTATGTATCATTCTCCTCTGGGTCTTTACTGCTGTGGTTCAAACACTTTCAGTCTCTCCTGAGAACCAGAGCATAGAGAGAGAGATACACTGTTCACTGAGACTCTTTATTCCAGACTGCTGGACTACAATTCACAGTCTTTTAATCAAATTATTCTTAAAACATATGTTGAGAGGCAAATGCATTAAATTCTTGGTTCCAACAAAAACAAAACTACTCCCTCCAGCCTAGAAGACGTATACGTTCCAAGGTAAAATTTTCAGAACTGACTTTTAACTAAAAACCTTAGACCTTGTGCTTCTAAATAATAATCTGCTTTCAAAAATATTATCTTTGAACATGGTTTTCTTTAAGTGTGAAAGGGAAAGGAGTAATTTGGATATAAAGACTGTATGAACACATGGGGAAACAGGTGTTCTGTGCTCACAAGTTAACCAGTGCTTGGCACAGGTATTGCATTTTTCCACCACATGTTATCTTCCCTGCCTCCAAAGTAATATATTTTAGTCCTATTGACAAAAGGTACATACAGTAGATTGAAATTTAAGCTTCTTAAAGTTTATGCACCAGCAAAGGACTTCTATCTACTGTCACTTTCTCCACTCCTTCCCCAAAGTAACTCCTAGCCTCTAAGTGAGATCATTCTCCACTGGTTGACAACGATCTGTTTTAAATTCTGGATTCTTGCTGTGAAACCTCAGAGGGGCTAGGGGATAGATAGGGAGTAAAAGCTGGATATAAGAGACCACTCTAGCACTTATATCCCAGAGATCAATTACCAATATAGATCTGCTGCATTAAAAGTCTCCTGTTTCTGAACCCTTCCTAAAAGCCCCCTTGAGCACACAACCCTACTGTACATAACGATGGGATAAATTAAAAATGGTACGAGAGAGAGGAAGAAGAGAAATATCCTTAACATAAGGTGTTTACTTAAGAAAAGATAAACTGTTTATTTGAACATATCACAAACTGTAAAATCTACAGACTCAAGCTAGAATTCAGGTACAGGTTTCTGATCCCTGATCATAGAATCACTGAAAACTTTTGGTGGCTTCTGTCAGTCTTAACACATAGAAGCCTTCTACAGCAAAGCCTTCCTTAGCATCATTGGAAAGATTTGAGGACTTGTTCATCTTGCAGCTCTAAGTCACATCTTCTTTTGAAACTCAGAAGACATACTTTGATGAGGAAGGTTAAGGTAGGAAGGCAACCCAGGACTTACATACAAGTTCAATCGGTCTTTCTGTTGCTTTGCTGCAGGGTACTCCTGCTTCAGCACTTTCTTACGTCAGTTCAGAGTTGAAATCAGTTTTCCCCTCTCTCAGGCATGCTTCTATCCCCTCAACACACTGTCAAAATTATTCCTTTGGCAAGAAACTTTCAATGTGTCACTAGAGGGTTAATTTCCTTTTACCTTCTAATATCACACTTGAGTGCAGAGTGCTCAGCATGGCTAAAAGCTTAAAGGCCATGAATAATGTAAGAGAACTCCACTGCAAGGACCATTAATGCCTCAGAAAGCTTCACTGGATCTCTTACCAGTTCTCAGTTGTCATATCCTTAATTTCCTTTAAATATTACAGTACCAGCACTAAATTGAACTCAAAAGCTCCCACATCCAGCACCTCCCCACCAGCAATGCAGCCAACAGACTACAGGGGCTTCTGGGTCAAAAGGGGGCCACTTTCTCAGTCTATTGTTAATTGCTCCTCAGCTTCTTTAACTTTTGCCTTCATCACTGAAATATTAATCCCTTGCTGAAGTAAAACCACTTCATCCGCCCTTGAGTTATATAAAAACCTAATAAATGCAATAAATTGTCTTAATACTTGGAAAAAGTACTCTTTGCTTTCAAGAACAGATGAAATCCAAGTGAAGTATTCACCTTGTAACATAATATGGACATCAACCTTAAAAGATGGCCCCTGTAACATTAAGCTTGGGAAAATCTGGCAACAAAGTGAGTTGTGGTTACAAAAAAATCCAGCCAGGTACATGCACAGAGGTGAGTCAATGTTATCTGATGAGCCACAAACTTGATACATCACACATCTACGAAATTACATATAGTTCTTAATTAAATAATTTCAAATCAAATCAGGAAAACACAACCAGAATTACAGGAAATACTGGGAATCTTGGGCAAATTGCCTTCAGTGTCTGCTCTCAGTCAGGCTATCTGTAAAATACAATTGATAAACATTAAGCAAATGCTAAACATACTAAGTCCAATTCTTAAACAGAAAAAATAAGGCAGAGACTTGGTTGGTATCACGTAGCATTTATCTGCTTGGCACTACACTGCAACTATAATTCAATTTTTGAATGCTGAAGAGGCTGAAAAATAGGAGCTGGAAAAGCACATTACAGGCAAACAACTTGAATATAGAAAAATCCTTAGATTTGCATATGCACAATTATGACTTGTATTAGCTTCTCTTGCATACATAAACTGAAGTAACAAAATACATAAAAAAGAAACTGTGAGGACTTAAGGAGGAAATGTCTTAACCCTTAGCTATGAAGCTAACATTGCACACATTAAAAAATGTCCTTCAGCGTTCTGTTAGTTTGGCAAAGCCTACACGAGAGGAGTTTTAAGTGATGCTGCAAGTAGGCACCAAAAAACAACTGAATGTAAGGATGAGAAATCACAAGTATTTTCCATGGTTATAATATTTAAAGACGATTAAAGAGAACTGAAGAGGACTAAAGATTCTAAGATTGGATGAAAAGGTTTACTTAAAAAGTAGTTTGAAGCTGTGGTTTGAAATATTTAATATACAGAGAGGCATCTGTTTCAACCTTCAGAGGGTTAACTCAAACCTTCTTCTGTAACCTACGGAAATTGAGGTTTGTGTTAGAAACCACCAACTACTTTATACTAAACACTAAAAACTGTAATGTGAGACATCTGGGGAAATTATAAAATGTTCTCTAGCTCTTTAAAAATCTATAAATTTGCTTTGGTCATTGTATTACTTAATACTTTTTCCCACAATCATACATGACTGTGTGAAATGCTTTGAAATCATAGATGCTATTCAAGTGTGAAACATCACTGTAATACACTCAACTTCATTTGGACATGCCATAGCATCTCAGGTTAGAGTGACTCCTTTATTGAGACATTTGCTAGGAAACTGATTTGGCCAAATCAGAGTGAGTGATGAGTGCTGTTTAATCAAGACAGTATTAACATAAATTTTAACTTGTGTCAAGTAGCTTAATGGCAAATTACTGAATGTTAAGCAGACATGGAATCTTTTACTCTGCTCTTTTAATAAACAAGCTCTAGAATAAACTAAAACGTACACTTTCTTCAGTGTGCAGTCAAAAAGAGCTAGATATAACCAGAAAGAGCTCAAGTGAAGCAACACAAGACCTGAAATCTTAAACTCATTTTCAATTTTAAAAAGGTACAGGAGTGCTCTTCATCTTTGAACTAAGTATAAGATTTTTAACAAGAAAAGTACATCCACATGTGCTTATAATGAGGAAGTACTAAAAGGTATTTTTATTAATTTCTGGCTTTTGTACGTATATGACATTTCTGATTTGGACGCTTAATCCTGAGCAGCTTTTAACATTTTAGATGGATAAGCATTATATGGCTAAGTGCATTTCTGGCCTTAGAACTGTAAAGATAGCTATAAACAATGTGCCTTTCCAAGATACTCTAGATCTTGTGGTTTCATACATTAGCTGTTCGTTTTGCCAGTCAACACATCCACTTACTGTTTGTCAGAGAAAAATATAAAACTTCTGGCATCCTGACTCAAAAATGCTAGGAACTAAAATACTGATGGTACAGAGCCACCACACTCTGACATTAAGCAGAACTCTTTACTGCAAAAGCATAACATAGTGACAGATGCTACTTTAGACATTCACTCTTAAAGGAATGGAAATTCCCAAATCCAATATTATGAATATAATCGACTTGTCTGAATTTTAAATTAAAAGGAATTTTAAATTATTCCATGACATACTGGGTTAGTGTGTGTGTTAAAAGCAGAATGGAACTTACAACAATGTTCCCTAGAACAGGCAATTCCTAAGAAACAGAAGAAGAGTACAGGAGATCAAAAAAAAAACAAACACCAAAACCACAGGGAACAGCTCAGTACCACAAATTATATGCTCTGCAGGAAAGATGACAGCTTAGTTCTTAGGACCCAGATACTGGGGAAGAGGCAAAATACACAGTTGAAAAAATAAAACAATTGTATTTAGGCTTGCATTAGACACCCATATAAGAGTAGACTGCCTCCTTAACTACATATGAAAAAAGGCAACCCCAGCAAGAGATCAGTATCAAGCTACACACTTCTGTTTTCACCCTTTAAATGGTAACAAGAAGGATCTGATCTATGCAAATATTTCAAAAATTGAAAGCTTCTTAGTCCTCCTCACTGCAACAGATGTTGAGACAGGCATGTGCACTTCAGTTTGAAGGGAAGTGTCTTGATACCTATAGGAGGTACAGTGCCTAGGAGGTAGCTTAGTATTTACATCCTATTTCAGTGGAGCAATTAAACATTAACTCATCCCTTCCCTGAAACTCCAGGACAAATGCTGTGACAGAAGAATAAGCTTTTTTAAACATGACATGCACATGTAGTGTCTGTGAGCAGGTGTACAGAAGAGTGCACACCTGGTTTCACACTGCACCTGAACACATGCATGGAGCAGATGTGGGCCCTAAATGGTTACAAGAGCACATGCAAAGGGCTGTGATGATTGTCCTTAACAACCCAGACCCAGGCCTTTCATCTCCAGAGCTTAGACAGAGTGTGACTTTCAAAACAATCATTCTACTAACACTAAAGCCCATGATTAGTAAGACTAGTTACTTCCACTGTCTCTGCCACAAGTCACACTCTCCCCATCCTACTCCTTCCACTCTTCACCTGTGTTAACTGAAATCTCTATAGGGGACAAGAGGGCCAAGCTTTTCTACATGTCTAATTCTCAAGGTAACAGTCATCTTGAGGGAGGGAAAAAAAAGAAAAGTGTGCTGTTGCTGTGGAAACAGAGCACAGAAATACTCCTAATAGATCAAGCACATCTTGGAGGACCAGACACACTACCAGTTACCAGAACCTCCCTAGCATGCAAGCAGGGTTAGGACAGGAAACCCTGTCAGATGTCTCCACCATCACCCAAATTTCGGGAGATCTGGGATAGCTTTTCAAAAGTGAGTTCCTTGCCACACTTAGTGAGGAAAGATACCTTGTTTGTGAAAACAGTTACCATAACCTGAAGGCCCTGAACTAGGAAGTGAATAAATTGCACAGCCTGCTTAAATTCTTGAGAGATGTATCAATACGAAATCCAGGATATGGTGTTTAACAGAGAACTGCAGGAACACCTGGGCCTGATCTAAAGGTTTACAGGCTGAATTCAAATGCAATGTTGATGAATGGTAGAGAAGAAAATTAACCTACATCCCTCAGTAGAGTTTTTCTGTTCCTTGTTCCTTAAGAAGTGAAACAAATAGAATGTGATAATGTAATTAAAGACTATATAATAATTAACACAAAAAGATGTCTGAAACAAGACCATGTGGGTGAACTCAGTATGAGACTACTCTCATTTTCCAGTGAATTGAGTTTAAAATGATTCTTGTGCATAAATCTGTAGTTTTATTTCTCTCTCCATTCCTTTTGAGATCCCCTAAGTGAGTAAGCTGTTCATACTCCTAACTACTACATGAAGAGTATGAAGCTGAAAGAGCCTAAAGAAAATGAGTCAGAGAGAACACTGTAGTTAAAAACAGTGGTAATGAGAATACCACATACTCAAAAGCCAGCTCCAGGTTTTCAATAAGAAAGGAATTCCAAGTGTCAGCACCCAAACTCCTCATACTATCAAAGATCAGGTGAAACCAGCAACCAGAAGCAATTTGATACTCTGAACCACTGATTTTTCTAGGACATTTTAAACATCACGGATGGCAGGGGACTGCAACAGGTTAGAAATCTGTTTAGTTTATCAACACTACAATGCTAACAGACATTACTCCCCCAACTCTTAATCTTCTACCCTTCCTTCTCATCACTCCAAAACATCTCATATTAAAAGGAACTAGACATTAACAAGCTAGAAGAATGATTTATTTCACAAGGGTGTTGTGAAGCTTAATTCATGTTTATAAAGCCCTTTGTATTGTGCCTTTCATCTACTGTGGGAACCTCACAGTACTATCAATAAGGTCTTTCCTACAGTAGAAGAGCTTTGCTAAAATAGCTATACTAGCAAATCTGCTTAGTAGAAATGTGGTTTACACAGGCAAAAAAGTTATTTTGCCAGAACAGCTAATACCAGCTCCCTGAAAAAAACATGCTATACTGGCAGAAGCACAGTTTTGGTGGTATCTAACTGAATCTTGTCGATAATATGGTATGAAGGGTGATTTCTGCACAATCTTAACAAAACAGTTATGCTGGAAAAATCTTGAGGGGTAGCTCTGACCAACATATTTTGGAGACTGCAAATGATGGGTGTGTATTTACTACTTTCACAATACCAAGCCTCTCTGTTCATTTATACACGTGAACAAGCTAGAAGCAGAGTCCTCCGTAAAGAGATCCCATTAGCAGCAAATGTATTTGACTTTACTATTTTATAGAACACAATGAAGCGTGTTGGGGTTTTTTTCCATTTAAGAAGCAAGAAGTCAAAGGAATAAAGATAAAGCCTTGGTCAGATATATTCTGCCAAACAGAAAAGAACAGAGTATTAACAGCACTAGAGTGAATGCCTAGAAACTGCTTGCACAACTGCAAAGAACAAAACACTGTGGGGTACAAGAAACTAGTTCATGTGACAGTCATGTTTAACTGTGCTATTATTATTATTATTATTATTACTATTATTATTTTCTATTCAGGACCCCGGTTTTCTCACTCAAGTTGGAAATAACATCAAATATCCAATTGTTATTTGTCTCCTAACAAAGGTGGAGAGGCGCCCTCATTCCAGGTTCCCAAATGACTACTTGTCATTTCTCTAGTCGCCTTTAACCTTATTCTGAGCTGCCTGGGGTGGCAGCCTGCAGCTACCAGCAGTAGTGCATTTGCATTTTGCCTTTCAACATTTCCACAACTTGGTAGAAGCCTGTAGCAAAACCATCTAAGGGCTTGCTTACACAGTGAAAGGAAAACTCATCTGGTTCGCATCACTGGAAGGCCTTTTTCTGGTAGATACCTGTACTTATTTTAGAAGGGTGTAGCTCCATATCCATGTGCAGTAGCACACAGTTTTCCAACACTCAGTAGCTCCAAAGCAATGCACTACAGTGTAAGACTTTGGCAGAGTCATATTTCAAAACTGTTGTGGGTTACAAACTGTCTAAACAGTATCCCACAAACTGATTTGGATCAGACATGCTTGAATTTGGAATGGAGATCAAAACACAAAGACAAGAATTGCCATAGTTAAAAATCTGGAAAATGTATTGGTTTCATTACCAAAATTCAAGCAGGTGTCTTCAATTGCTTTCCCCTAAAAAGTAAAGCTACAATGACTTGAAAGCAAAACTAACCATCTCAATCTTCTCTGCTATTGAGACAAATTAGAAAAAAACTAATGACTGTAAATTAATTAGTAACCTACAATTTACTGACAAAGCCCATATGCCAGGGCTACCTGATGCACTGTTTTGTTACACCCAGGATTTATCTGTGTGACCTCTGAAATGGAAGTCACTGATGTAGATGCCTATATAGCATAAGAACAGCACTGATCTAAGAAAAGGCTTTACAGTTCTGGACTAGGCTTTAAAAGACCAAGGTTCAAATAAAAGCCAAGAGACATGAAATCTTTTTGCAGATTGGCTAAGCTATATACCAAAGCTACATTACTAAAAGGCTGGGCTCTCTTACTTCCAGATAAAGAAGCACCTTCTTGTCATGAAAGCATTCAGAAAAAAGCTGGATCATGTTTCCTTTTTCCACTATCATACATTTTGCATGTAAGCAGCTGTTCCTAATCAATGAGAGTTCAATATTAACACTTCATACAACATGAAAACTATGTCACAGACTTGTTTCAAAAACTATAAAGATATTTTCCCCACCGGCTCTGTGCCATGGGCCAGACAGCACTCAATTTGCTTTGTCTACAGCAGGGGTCCTCAAACTACGGCCCGTGGGCCAGAAATGGCCCCCAAGGCTGCTGAATCCGGCCCGCGGCCCCCTCCCCTCCACAGATGACTTAATCCACGCCTTGTTCTCCACCTGCTTCCAGGGGGCGCCTCTCGGCTACAAACCGGCCCCCAACCAGTTTGCGGGCAGTGAAACGGCCCCCTGTTTAGAAAGTTTGATGGACCCTGGTCTACAGCATAGCAACCATGTAGCCCTACATCCTCCACAGCATCCCTTATTGGTATCACTAGAAGGTTTACATGAAGACTGAGGAGAGAATATGGCCATTAGACAGTAACTACACATCCAGCTGGAAAACATTGATTCATGCCTTTGGGACATTCAGCTTTAAAAGTTAATCACCTTTCAAGGCAAGGATATCTTGCCCCTATGTTTCTTCCCAATCCACCCACTTCTCTGTTTTAGCTCCTTCCCTCTCTTGAGCCTCTGATCATGTTGACTGGTTCCTTCATGATTTCCCAGGAAGAGAGCTCACAGGGAACTTGCAGGTTTCAGTGTGTAACCTTTCTGTATGCCCTGAGTCCTGCCTACATAAAACTGCTCCCTCACTGAGAACATCCTGGAAGTGGAGTTTAGCTAAAGCATTTGGAGCAAAAGTCTAAGAGCATGGAGGCTGAGGTCAGGCTTCCTTGCTTAAGATCACCTACTCTGAAACATTTCTCCATCACTGACAAAGATATTCCACACTTACAATTCTAAAGTTGAAGTACACTTCAAGGCCAACTTTGTTTCCCCTAAGCAAAAATGGAGGAAAAGAAATACACTCAGGTTGAGGCATTTTTCCTCTTAGTTTTCTGGAATTTGTAACTGTTGCAAAGTTTCTGCAGAGGTAGAAATGAAGTTTAAAAGGTAGAAACAACAGTTACTCTGCATGATCAGCTGTTCTTTTCTACACTGAAGCAAGAAGCCACAACTACAAAAGAAATGCAGTCAAATGATGAGGAGCTCATATCTACTGAGGCAGCTGAAGGACCCTGAACAATATGGGAAGACTGAGCTACAAAGCTCACATATAAAAGTTCAAGCTGTTGCTTTTGACCTCCAGCGTCCTTCATGATTTGTGTCCTGAACCACTAAGAACAGGGAAAGGTCTAGGACAGATTACAGATTTAGTCAGTAAAGAGCATTTACATCTCAATGATGAACTTCCTAGTTCTAACAGAACAGAGGTTCGCTGGGGCTTGTGTACTTAAACTTTATGGGGAGGATGGGAGGAAAGACAAATATAGAGGAAAAAGAAGATTTTATTTTTTGATACATAGCTTTTGTAGCTCTCAAATCATCTATACAGGAGAAGTCGAGAATTAAATCTAACTGCACCTAAAGATACCTATTGCAAAGGAATATCACAAGTTGGAAAACAATATGCAGAATTGAAGACATACTGATTTTGCACAAAGGGCTGAAGTGCAATCAAAATCCAGAAGTTCTTGCATATTAAGTATAACTTAAAATTAAGTCAACCACAAATACATGATTTTTTTTGCAGTAAAAAAAAACAAACACAAAAAGCAGAACTCTGGGCAATCAATCAGCCTGCTTAGGAATCCATTTGTGCACAATACTCCTTTGAATATAAAACACAGGCTTCAAATACAGTTGCACCTATTTCATAATTCACATCTTCATCACCTAACTATAAAGGCAGCATAACAGTCGCTGCTTATGCACAAGTAAGCTATGACAAACCATTAGCCCCAATTGAGAAAAAAACCTTTCAGACAAAACATTTAGAAAATTAATTGCCTTTTTGCACTGAGAAACAGCACAGAAATTCTAATTTGTCCTCATTTTAGCGTATGTCCATATTTAAACATAACAAACTTGGATACCATTTTATCACTTCTTTCACATAGAAAAAGAATATTCACTTTTCTGCAGAAAATGAGTCTGAAAAACATTACCTTAAGACTGAACGTGCAAGACACTAAAATGTGGGTGTTTCCTCCACCAAAACATTAACTTTTCACACTGCTTTTCCACAAACTTTTATAAACAATTCTTTCATAAGAAGTCTTTCTCGAAATAGTTGTAAACCAGTTGAAGATCAAAATAGCATGATGTGTGTGTTACACTTCTCCCCACTTTCCAGAGCATGTGTCAGAGCCAGTGTCTCGTACAGAAGAGTACTTCTAAACCAGCCAAACCCACAATACCAAAATCTGTAACATGATCCTAACTTAATTTTAGAGTCCTAAGATATGAAAACATCAATTTAAAAAAACCAACCAAAACCAATCCTGGATGAGTTTCATAAAATAATCTGAATGGTTCTATTGTCTCTTTCATCATGCTGAGGTTTGCTTATTTGTTGTTTTCATCTTTCCTTTTAAAATTGCCTCCTGCAGCTCTAAGCTAAAAATCTTCCTGCAGCTTCTATGTGACAGCTGCAGTATCTTAGCCATCTGTTTAATTTATATTTGCTAATGCAGCTCCTGCTGTTTTCAACTGACAGCTTTTTTCTCTCTTATTTCCCTCACACGGGAAATCATTGCACTTGCCAAAGTGTAGTCTCAGATGTCAAATCAAGTCTGGTGACAAAAGGTGATGAATGAGGCTACCATACACCTCCCTTTTGTGTTGTTTTTTTTTTTTTTTTAATTATGAAAATTGTAACTGATTTTTATGTTATTTCTTTGAAGAATAATTATAAACAAAAAGGTAGGAGTACAGAAACAAAGAGGGATATAGTCAGGGGAAATCATACTCTCTTCCTCTCAACATAGCAATTCTGTAGGAAGGTTGAGGCTGGAGGATCTCCAAGATACTCTCCAAAGCAGATGATCCATTCCATATCTATTCACTAAAGCCACGCTTCAACCTCTTCAGTCATCTATGCCCACCTACCAAGCTCAGGGCTTGACTGACTACTTACTTTCCCTCACTCGCAACCAACGTGCCTTCTAACTTTTCTGGAGTGCTCTAGATCTCAGAAGCATTCAAAGGTCGATGGAAAGTGATGGAACCCCATGGCCCAACATGTTGCAATGTCAGTAGTTACTGCCATCCTGTAATGCCTCCTGCAGGAAGATGCAGGGCCCTCTGTGCCATTCAGAGACATTGGATAAAAGCCCCAACTGACTCCTGAAACTGTCTTATACAGCAAGCACAGATGTTATTCTCCCTGTAACTCTCCTGGGGCATGGTACCAAGAAAATTAAAGAGTCTGTCCCTGCTGAAAAGTGACATCAGGTTTAACATAAAGCTTTGAAATTTAACACAGATAACCCTGTCCTGCTTAAAACTGCATCGACTGAATCACAGTGAGCTCTGCAATACCTGTTCAAGGTGATGCAACACTTCTGTGTTACAAGAACCACATTTCAGTGGCTCGCCCTGGCTCAGAAACAGGTAGTCACATTAGACACAAAGAAACCAGATCCAGACAGTCTGACTCTTCCTTTCTAAATCCCCCTTTCAAAAAAACTTTATTAACTGGAGAGGCACACAGAAACATGAAATGGGCACTTGCCAAAGGGCTGGAAGATGTGTGCTTTCTGGTGCCAGAGAGAGCCCAGCAGACAAGGAACTGGCAGGGGTGCATGTCTGAGGGAATGCTTGGGAGACAAGAAGTCATAATCTCTTATTACCACTGTTCCCAGAAGGTGATGATGAGAAAATAAATCTATTTTTCTGACAATCTAGAGTTTGCTCCAGCTCCTAACATCAAAGCTACCCGTAGGACAGAACTTGTGACAGCTCCTCGTCTTGTGCACAATCATCCCACTGATCTCTGGAGGATAAAATCATTTGAAGCAAAATAAACCTTTCTGCTTTTGAAAGTATAGCAAACTAGTACCAAAAATAACTACAGGTGCACTCTGAAAACTATTACTGCTTCATCTTCATATTCCCACTCCTTGAATAATTGTGCTGCAAAAAGTTGATCTTTGAGGAGCATGTTGGACAAAACAAAAAAGTTAAAAGGAATAGCCCAGAATAACCTTAGACCTAATATACTGACAGCTGCACCACGTATGAGGACATTACATCCTTTCCTACCCAGGACATTATGCCCAAGAGCCAGACGAGTCAACTCTTAATTTTCATCCTGTATCTCAGTCTTTTCATCTGTAAATGTATGTAAATGCTGATGTACTTCACTATAGTACTATTATGCAGTGCTATAGGCTGGATACCCAGCACAGATTCTCTAATGGTTTTATAACTCAGTGCCAATAGTAACAGAAAAAAATTAATTTCAAAGACTATACAGGCCTGAAAACCTGAAGAGCTACTTATTCAGCTTGATTACTTGTGCTTTATGGCATTTCAAAAGTAACACAATCAAGAAAGCATAAATATTATATTATAATAATGAAGATATAGATTAATGTCCCAGGTCACCAAAGATTTGTTTCTTACAAGCTTCACCAACATACTGAACCAAAGACTGACAAAATATGAATTATCTCCCTGTTTCTCTGTCTACCAGGCTACCCAGGGCAAAACTATCCTTTATATCAATTCTTCCTTATGTCTGGAAGTAAATTCAGTCTCAGAAAGAGCCGTGTTGTACTGACTGAGTGAAAACACCACGAACCTGGGGAGACAGAAGTAGTCTTGTATATCTGACAGCATAAGGCAGTAATACTTTCTGCAGACACTCTCCAGCCAGAGTGTCTGATTCACTTCAGTACCTGAACTATTGCAGTTTTCAGGAAATTGAACTAAAGTAGTGCTGATTTTAGTGGTTCCTTCAGCCAGGAACAGGAATACCTGAACTGACTAGAAATCACCCAAAGTTGCAAACAAAATAAAAAAGATTAAAGAACATTTTAGTTAAGCATACTGGTCTTCTCTTTTCCAGCCACAGTGTTTTGTTTTCCTCCTTCTCCCTGGGTTAATAAGAAGTATTACTTTGACTTGCCTCTGGTCACAAGCTCCTGAAGGAGAAAGGAGAATCAGCCACATGTCACTGCTCAGTCTGGTGTACATTATTGTACTTGTTAAGCAGAAAGGCTAAAACAAGGCCTAGGAAGACCACAGTATTCCAGTTGAAAAGAGAAAACCAGTGCACATCTAGAGGAGCAAAGATGTCTTGCCCAACACAACATTACATACGACTCTGCACAAAAAATGTTGCAAAACCAGGTGCAGGAAACAAATACTTCAGTATTGAAGTATATATAACAGATTTTACAGCTAATAAATTGGGTTAATTTATTCTCTGTAGACTACCACAGCTCAAGAACAGAACAATACTTTCCTAACCCTCAGGGGTAAGTGCAAGTAAATATCAGAATCACAGAATCATTTAGGCTGGAAAAGACCTTTAAGATCATGGAGTCCAACTTCCTATCACTGCACCTAATGCTGTCAGGTCCACTCCTAAACATGTCCCTAAGTGCTACACCCATACATCTTTTAAACACCTCCACGGATAGTCGTTCCACCATTTCCCCGGGTAGCCTGTTCCCACACTTGACAATCCTTTCAGAGAAGAAATTTGTTCTAATATCCAATCTAAACCTCTCTGGAAACAACTGAAGGCCATTTCCTCTTGTCCTATTGCCACACAAAAACCTATGTACTGCTTCCAGGTCCAAGCCTGGGATTTCGGTATGGATAACTTACTACCTTAATAACATACCCTTAGTAACATTAGCTGCAAAAATTAAATAGAAGAAAGGCCAATTTCTGTGTCTACACAGTAATTCAGAGGTCAAAAATTAATCTATTAAGCTAACAAAGGTTATTTGCAACATCCCCCATACAGTGTTTGAAATCCTGTCCTCCAATGTTTTGCCACTGTGTATTCCTCTTCACTTGCCAGCATCCTTAGGCAATCCCCAAGCGCCACTTCTGCAAAGCGTATAAAGATGACACTCTGAAGGAAATGGGACTTCACTCTCTAAGGTGCCCAGTATATGCAAGCAATACACTACGTTAAGCATGACTGTACATAAGTAGACAGCATTTCAAAACCAAACTGCTACAGACCTTAATACTCACCACCCTGAACTGTAACTCTGGGCTCCAACAAGGAGGTCAGAAGCTCCCACAAAAAGGCCAATGCTACTTTACTTTAAGCACAGGGGCAACAGCCTTTAACAAACCCCAAAGAATTTAAAAGTCATACCTTCCAGAAAACAAGTTTTGTTTTTCATCTGCACTTTAGGTGTCTAGATTTAAAATGAAGACAAGTACAGGTGCTCACAGCTGATAAGGCCTCATCCTTCTGGCATCTATTTATATCCATGATCCAGAGCAACAAACCTACGTACTTTAAACAACTGAAGGAACTACTAGATAAAATATGGAAATGGAAAGATGGGACTAGAAACAACCTTCTTTACTGTATAAATCCCTTCACCGTAAATCAAGAAAAAACATACCTTGGTGAAGATTATAAAAGATCCATACTCTGTGAAGATCAGCTGCCAATGCAGAGTGTCAAAAATAATTTCCAAGTTAGGGCACGATGGCAACTCCTGATGGCATTTTGTTGGTTCTCATCTGAATGTAGGGCCAGAACCTCTGCCAATCCAGTTAATGTTTTCTGACTTTGAGTATGTTCTAGGAGTCAAACTCCTGAACAAGACTGAAATACAAATAGCACTTTCAAGAGCTCTATAATGTGCCCTCCCTATTTCTCCTACATTGAATCTGCTGTGAAAAATGTTAAATTTTATTTAAAACAAATACTAGTTTCAAATATCCCTTCCCCTGCTTCTCTCCTATCCTTTTGCTCTACTGATAGAATAAAAAGTCCAGTATCACAGCTGGGGAAGAGCACTACAGAGCCAACAAAAGATAACCAGACTGGGTGGAGAGGGATGTATTGGAATACAATGCTACAGCGCTGCAACAAGACTAAAAGAGAAGATGTCACATGAACAAATCTGAAAGAGCCAGCAGCTGGCCTTGAGACATGCTACGCAAATCCACACAAACATAAGGGGTATTTCTCATGTGGCACTCAAATTTGACTCCATCCCACACCATTCTGCTACTCCTAGTCTCCACAGAAAACTGTCATCATCAGTTATTCAGAAATCCAAGGTTAGAGAAAATAGTATCTACATTAAAGAGATTAATCCCACTTCTTGTCATGCCTCCTGTGCTCCATTTTGCTTTTCAGTTTTTCATTTTGATTTTGTGCCCCAAATTTGGGTTATGGCAAGACAACAGGAACTTCAGTTGCTATGCATAAAGTAAACAAAATAAAGTCCCAGCCCTGAGAAGCCAATGCTCTACATCTTTAGATAATACACATCAATACTATGTGCATGATGCTTAGGCATAGAAAGAATCAGGCAGAAAATCAGTCTCAAGACACTGACCAAGGCAGTTTTAAGTATGAAGTATGCCAGATGCAACAGAGCAACTTGGACATGGATTACATGCAAAAGCAAATGCACCAGTACCTGAAACTGTCACATTTTTTTCCAGTCAAACCCTCAAAACTATTCAGCAATTATTCAAATCTCTCCTTCCTTGATGAGCACTAATACTGCACATCTGAGTCTTTTAACTAACAGCCACAAGGTTTATGATGCAGCCGCCCTGCCCGGTGAGGAAAATTGATGGCCTGTTGTGCTGACCTAGCACAGAAACACATTTCATCTCAGCTGGAAATTGTTCTTATACAACCGGTGCTCTCAATAAACTAGAAAAATAGTTTAAATACCTGATGATAGAGATTTTAATGTTCTGACTGGGGATGTGGCCATCAAAATTCCCACTGCATCTCATTCCTCACACATTTAATATGTTGATTTAATTATGTGCCTGTAATTCAGTTTACATTTTACAGGAGGCAAAAGGTAGAGAGATTCCAGTAAATGACACTTGAGATAAGAGAATGAGTTACCGGAGAGCACGATGCTCATTCTTTGCATATGTACCAGCCTGTAATAAAGGGCTTAAAAATTCACTTGATCAGAACAGGTAGGAAGCCTTGGCACAAGCTAAACAAAAATTAATTTTCCAGACTTTAAGCTTACAAAGGTAACTTGCAAAGAACAGATCAGTGAAGACTCATCTTTGTAAATCTGTGGACAGACAGCTGCAGTCTGCTGCTCCACTCAGGTTTTTTCCCCAGATGTGCCAAACAAAGCTTTGCCCATCCTCAGTGACTGGGACACCAGGCAGTAGGGACAGGAGTGGAGCCGAAGCAAATGAGGTCAGTTCCATGCTGCACTCCCCGGGAAAGCTCTGAATGGAAGTCCATGCGCTGATCACTAAGGAAAAGGTGAAATAAAACATCCAGCAAGCAGAAGGAGATTTAGAGATGGATCATTCCCCAGCTGCCCAAATCTAAATAGCAGCCATGAGGCTTTAGGGCAAGATAAAAAAATGGCAAGCTCTGGCTACTGTTCAGATGAGAAAGGAGGAGGAGAAAGAGGAATCAAACAACTCTGAATCTAAAACTAGTGGGACATGAATAATTTTCCCAAGAGTAATTTAACTAAAGACCAGATGGAATGAAGCAGAGAAGCTACAGGATATGTCCTCCTAACAACAATAAGTTTATGAAGTCAATTGTATTCTCCTCAGGGAACACATAAAAATCAAAAGACCCCAATCAAGTAAAGGTTGATGTTAGTGAGGGGAAGAGGAGGTATTTCAGAGGGCAAAGTGAATTTATATATATATATATACAGGCTGCAAACTGGAAAATCTTTTTTTCATAAGTTAAAACCTGTCATCAATACCCAGAAAAAATTTTGACAACCTTGAAAATTTTTAACATAACAATCCTCACAGAATGGGAGAGAAAGACTTGTGATTTTATCTCATGCAAGCTCCTAAGCAGGTAGGAATATATTTTTTCATACAGAAGGTAATAGCTAAATCAAAAAACTCCAGCAGATTAATGGAATAAATGGAAACACACATGCAAGCCTTGATGCTGATGCTGTTGCTGCTCACTCAAAATAACCATGTTAAAACAAATGCTTACTCTTTCCCCATCCCTTACAAATGGTAATATGAAGCTGAGTGCCTATTAGGAAGCTAATCCCAAACTACAGTATCACACTGTGTCCCAGCTGACTTCCCCCTTTTTTCCTCCCTGTATCACTTTCAACTCTATCTGACATGTGTGATGTATTTATGGTAAAAAGAAGCTGCTTCAGTGGTGTATTTTGGAAAATCTATTTTTTCCTACAGTACCCCAGCCAACCAAGTTCAAACCAGGAAATAAAAGTCCTACATGTTATCCCATAGTCTTGTATGACTGAAAGTCACAAGCAATCGAATCCTCTGTGCATGCATCCCTCCAGGGAATCCTAAACTCTGGGGGCAAAAACACTACTACAATCTCTACAATGCACTACTTAAGGAATTGGATGGTATATTCAGACATATTTCATAGGCATATATTCATTTTGGATGTACTGACATACACAGATGCCTTTCTGATGCAGGAATTAAAAATTCCTTTTTAACACACCAGTGGTCAAACAGTTAACATACTAGCATTTTGGAAGTGGCTTGTGCAACAGAAAGAGCAATTGCACAGTAGGAAAACTCCAGCAGGGAGACAACAATCCAACAACAAACAGCACATTAAAAGCATTAAATGGGAAGTGAACTCTTGAGGGGCTAAGACAGATGCAAAAACTGTTGGTGGTAGTGTGGCAAGATGTATTTGGTTAGCAATTTTAGGAATATGTGGAAGGTGTGGAAATATTTATTAGTGCAAGGTGCTGAAAAGATGTGTTGGAAGAAAGTTCACAGTCACTTGTCAAGCACAGCTGTTCGAAAGCACCAGGACAAATTTCCACATAAGATCTCAAACAAACTGAAATGCCACACATTAAAGTAAACCAACAGTATTATTTCCTGTGCTGGTACCGCTCTGACACAACAGGTTTTAACAGAAAGCTCACAAAAATATTTTCTCCTCTCTCAACAGGTCTATGTTCGTGGAATGCTTACAGTTGGAAAAAAATGTCAGAATTTAAATTCTGAAGTCATAACATTTACTAATGTTACTTGCAGAAGCAAAATCCACACACGTATAGAACAATGCCAGGTATTCACTTCTCCTAAACCACCACTATTAGGTGGTTATCAGTCAAAACAACCCCTGCTTTAAAATGGACAAGCTTAAGCCTTTCAGCATAAGCTGAAAATTCTTCTGGTGCACTCTAAAACTGTAGTTATCTTGCACTAAAATAAATCACAATAAAGAAATATTTTCTGTGTAACTTTACAGTGCTATTGTTTTGATTTTTCTGCTTTATAGCTACATTCAACAGTATCCCCATCATCACATTTCAACTTTGGACCTGTCAATATCACAGTTACACATATGATTCAAAGATATCTTACTCAGAAAGCTGTTTTGACACTGCACTTCTGATACCGCGCATAGGCAGCTGGTGCACACAGTGACTCCTGGAACCCCACTAAACACAGCGTCTCCTGCTCACTTCAGCATAGCAGCCAGGAAACCAGGCAAGTCAGAGTGCAGCAAAGAAATTCCACTTCTGGTGTGACGTGGCACAAAGAAGAAGGCTAAAAGAAGTATATACGAGGAACGGGTTATGCCAGAGCATATGTTGTATTCATTAATTTCTTACCTTTCCCTTTACATTGCAGAGGTTACATCACCCCTTGAAACACAGTCATAAGCAGCAGTAAGTCTTGTATATGAATCCTTCTTTCCCTGGGTGCTTTGGGGAAGCAAGAACATGCACTCAAGTGAGCATTCATGCCTCAGTCAGCTTGAGGACAAGGCTCTGCACCAAAGTCCTTAAGACCTTCGCACGGCTGCTGATTTCATCCACGGAACTGAAAGAGCATCTCAGCAGGACACTGCCAGCCTCCTTTTCAGCTCCCACTCGCTGATTGCCAGTCTCTGGCAAGTGAAATGTCAAGAACCAGGCAGGGGCGGTGTTCAGAGAAGGAGGGATAAGAGATTCTCACCATCCATCAACCTCAAAACCTATTCAGCCGACAACTTGAATGGAACAGGCATTTCATTCTCCATGGTAACAAGAGATGGAAGGAGGTTGGGGAAAAAAAAAAAAAGAAAGAGTACAGACCCGGGAAAATCTGATGTTGACGACGCAGGGAAAGTTGCAAACTTTGCAACTTCTCTTTGCTGTGCAAGTTGAATGCAGAAGAGAGAAAAGCCCTTTCTTTGCCTGCACAGTCCCTGAGACAAACTGTCCCATGGCCACGATGAGGGGCCCTTTCTGCGAGCAGTGTACTGATGTGGGGGAACGAAGCCCCTTATTCTGCACCAGTCCTCCCCAGAGGAAAGACAAATGCCTTCTGAACACTGGGAATTAGGGAAAACTGCAGATTATTGCCCCACAGAAAACAGAACTGTCTGAAAGGGAAAAGATAATGTCATTGCCTATACAGTATTTCTTGTGCTGACTACAAACTGGAGTGGAAAATTATCATCGCTCTCTGTCTGCTTTGCATCTTACATGGAATAAAACGTTTGTTACCTCTGTTATGCCAAACCCCTTAGATGCTCAGATAAAAACAAGGTATTCATTCTTTTCTGAGGTACACCAAAATGAAGCGTGGGAGTAGCTAGAACTTAAAATTTGGGTAGCACCTTTGCTGAGCTCACGGGATCTCACGGTAAGTCAGTTCTTATTAACATTTTAGGCCTGGCCATCTTCTGAACTTTTTCCCTACTGTTTTACATTCATAACTTGAGCTGTCACAGCTAGAGTGTGCACAACAGGGAAATTACATTTGGATTCATGCATGTTTGTGTTCCAAGCCGGCCCCATGCAGCTACTGAAAAGAGTCTCTGGTTAAAGCACTTATGGAAGATAACCAAACAAAGGACTGAAAAGCTCTGCAAATCCTGGCTGCTGCCATCTTATTTTTTTTCTAATTTCTTTACACTGATTCTTTCCTGAAGAACACATTTAAATCTCCCTCCCCCACCCAAACCCACCATCTTACAATTTGGAGTTTGTTTTCACTTTTGTATTGCATATGGTACATGTAGTTACGTGTGGGGTTTTTTATAACCTATATTATTATCTTAGCTTTTTGTTACAAGTAAGACATAAGTCTTTATTTACCATTCAGGACACTGCAGCCCATAAGGCATGTTAATACACACCCCTGTCCACTGAAATTCATCCTTTATCTACCACCAATCATTTCAAAGCCATGTGAATACATTCTTACTTTTGAAAAATACTTTCCTCCTCTGTAAAAATGTTTAATTTTTTTCCTTTGTCCTCCAAGACTCTGACTCTTGGAAAAACCAAAAGGGAGCCTCAGAGGGAACAATCCTATAGTCACTTTACTTCTGCAGCCACTTGCTACTGTTCTCCAACTTATCTTCCTGAGACAGTCTTTTCCTCAGGTAAAGGGGGCATATTTACCTTTTGCAATGTACTTCAGGTGTATGGTTTAGAAATATTTTCCTTTTTTTCCTAAGGAATTTAACAAGAAAATGAGAAACAAGACGGTTCATTTTCTCTATCCCAGCCAAAGCCAACTAAAGTGGGAGTGACACACCTCAGTTGGAAGATGTCAGAGCCTCCTACGAGTCTACATAAGCAAATAAACGCTGTTGAAGGCATCTGCATGATCATGATGAATTCAGTTCTTTTCAGTTAGTTTTGAAGATATTTCAGAATTCTGAGGAGATATTTCCATCCCTTTTAAAATATATTCTACCCACATCTATTAAGATGAGGGTATTTAACATAAAAAGCTTTTTATGTTCCTTTCATAGAACAATCTCAGAGTACTTTGTTATTTTGCTTTGTTACAGGAGCACAAAAAGGAAAGAAAGTATTTTTGCCACTTGTCACAAAGCAGAATCATCTTCTCTGCACTTGCTGTTCACTCAGTTTCACCTTGATCTTCTTGAAGGTTTGAAAGCATTGTTGTTTATCTGCAGCTCAGGGAAGGGATTTTCTTTCTCTCTGAAGTTGATTCTAACATACTTCAAAGACTTGTCATCTATTAACATCATCCACTTGTCTTCCTGTGATCCAAAAACTATACCTTTAGAAATGGAGAGCTTTCTAGCAGCATGCTTTAGGCAAGGAGGAATATACCGACCAATATTACAAATATTCAGAAATGTGAAAAAGCAGCCCAAGACCAGAGAGCTGTACCAACCACACTCTACTGTGTGTTCTCCTACAGCCACCAGAAAGGGAATGTGGATGTGTCTCATCAACAAGATACACAGAGATACAAATCTTGGAAACAAATCTACTATGAACTGCCTAAAACCAGCATCTCAAAAGGCACCCTACCAAGCAGTACTGAAATGAGGAGTGAAGTGTGCCCACACAAAATCAAGGTCTTATCCAGCTTCCCAAAACAGAATAATAAACAGTACAGTACAGCCAAGATTCAAAGGACTGCCCACCATGTGTGCCTGTCAGGCAATAATAAAAGTTGGAATACATCAATAGCTTCAGGCTGGCTGAGAACAAAGCTGACTTGGGTTCTGATCAAGTTTGGTGGTCTCCACAAAGCTCTTGCTTTACAAAAACTACCATCTCAACAGGCAGCAACCTTACAGAGAAGTGAAGCAGTAGTGAACTTCACTAAGACAGCATTGGCAGTGACACATCATAGCATCCTGAATTGCACCTGCTCAGGTAACAAACAGATCTTCTGCTCCCACAGCTGTGAATCCATAACTAAATTCACTTCCTTCAAGTAGATGCCTGGCCTGAAAACTTTGCCATGCCTACCAAGAACATTAACATGTGAAGTAACTTCACTGTAACACAGAATCCCACAGAATGGGTAAGGTTGGGAAGGGACCACAGTGGGTCATCTGGTCCAACTTCCCTGCTAAACCAGGGTCATCCTACAGCATATTGCACAGGATTGTATCCAGTTGGTCCCCAAATATCTCCAGTGAGAGAGATTCTACAACCCCTCTGGGCAATCTGCTCCAGTCTGCAGTCACCCATACAGTAAAGTTCTTCCTCATATTCAGGTGGTACTTCCTATGCATCAGTTTCTGCCTGTTGCATCTCATCCTATTGCTTGGCACCACAAGCAGAGCCTGGCTCCATCCTCTTGACACCCTCCCTTCAGATACTGACAGACATTGATGAGGTCCTCTCTCAACTGTCTCTTCTGGAGGCTGAACAGGCCCAGCTCCCTCAGCCTTTCCTCATAAGAGATGCTCCAGTCCCTTAATCTTCATAGCCCTCCACTGGACCTGCTCCAGGACCTCCCTGTCTGCCTTGTACTGGGAAGTCCAGATCTGCACACAGCACTCCAGATGCAGCCTCACTAAGGGCTGAGTGCAGGGGCAGGATCACCTCCTTCAGTCTGCTGGCAATGCTCTTCCTAATGCACCCCAGCATACCAGGTGACATGATTTAGCAGCAGAATGCTTTTTACAGCTATTCCCTCAAGTACCATATTAAACAGGAAAATGAGTAATCCTATTCTACATTAAAAAAGGAAAACAGATGCATTAAAACTTAACAAATGTGTCATGTTTTGAGTTAAGTATTCATCCACCGACCAACACAGCAGAGACTAAGCCAGAATGTAGAACGCCCAAGAGAAGATAACTTGAAATGTGCTTTAAAACAACAGATACCCCAGACTGACTCATCTGACTGTAGAAATGGCAGAGAGCAAATTCTCTCCTGTTCCTGCTCATAACCTTGAGGGGAACTCAGTCAGTCAGATACCCTATATCCACATGTACTCACAGAGACTGATAATATGCCGTAAATTAACACTACAAGCCACAACAGTGTGGGGACTGGCAGGGCAGCCACAAGTCACTCTTCATCAAGTGCATCTTCTAGTCCTCAATCCCCTCCTACTTCATAAAAAGCACAACTCTTTAGTTCCAGAATAATGACAACAGAAAACAAAAGAGGACATTTATCAAGTCAACAGGGCAAAAGAATAAAGTCCAGTGCTTTTGGTTTTGCTTCGTTTTTTCTTTTGGGGTTTTTGGGGTTTGATGGTTGTTTCTTTTAAAGAAGAAATTTTAATTTCTGGGATTAAACAGAACAGTAACCATCTAAGGAATAAACACCCATTTTTATTTCAGGTCAGAAAGCACTCACCATCACTGAAATAATTTATGCAGTTGTTAGGTTAAAAACTTTGAAGCTCCAGTTAATGTCGAAAGTTCATCTGCTGTGGGAAAGGAATATTTATTTTTTGGTGTACCATTCCCAATTTCATCCCAGTTTAACAAAAGACAGTTTCTAGTGATCATGCCAAAAGAAGTACAAATTTACACGTATGAGAATCGCGGGATAAAACTCATATTTTGCCTGTTTGAAATGCAGAAGTGAAAAAGAAAAAGCAAAAAAGACAGGTATTGAATAGTAAAGATTCAGAGGACAAAACAATAAAATACTATACATGAATTTTTCAAAGCATATATTAAAATGGTTTCTGGGAATAAAAAAAGGCTAAAAAATATGATTAGAAAGCACACAAAAATTGTCCAGACCTCAAAAATTCTGAGGACAGCATTTAGGAAAGCCAAAGCATCTTGATTTAAATTGACAACCACGGCTGAAATATCTCTGAGCTATTCTCAATACAAGTCATTTCAAGGTAGGAATGAATGTGGACAGAGTACACAGCCTGAGCTGACCTGATGACACGATGTCTGTGTCATCAGTAAAAGAACACACCATGCCACTGAATTACCCTACTGCAGACACACTACCCCAAATGGGAGGGGTACAATTCATGCATGCAATTTTATCAAAACATATTTCTCTAATAAGTGAAATTATACTAACCCAATAGCTTCCTAATTTCAAGTGTGCCGCAAAATTAATCAAAGACTTTAATAAAAAGCTCTTCAAAACAATCAGCATTATTTATTCAGACCATTCCCATAAGGTTAAAGATTGAAATTTTAACATACTTGAGGTTAATTTTTTTTTTAATTAGTCAGAGTGTTTTTAAAACTGTTCATAAAGTAGGAACTCACATTCAACATTATCTATTAAACCATCTTCACTACTTTAGAAACCGAAGGAATACATGCAAAATCCTTTGTATTACAAGAGTTTCATGTTTCATAAGAGACAGAGAGCAAATGACTGCAAGACTCCTAAAAATTTGTTTGGCTAATGCTATCTCAAACAACATACAACGTCACCTCAATTTGCTATCCGAGAACTTGCAATACCACTAAACATTAATGACACATGGAGAGGTAAAAGCTATCAACCAGGGAATGAACAGCTTTTAAAAGAGCATTAGAGGGATATATGTTTTGAACTCTGAAACGCTGTATCTGCAGTAAAGGTTTTCAGTATTTCACATGCAAACATTTTCATGCAAATAAATAAGTGTTCCTCTAAACTGAAAGAGCTTACAAGGGTACAATTAGCTGTTTTTTATGAGTATAAATCAGACAGCTGCCTGTAATTGGAACCAGGAGCAAAAGACATATAAGAGATGCTTTCTTCTTTGCAGATGTTTTTCCAAGATTTAAGGGAAAATTCTACTTCAAGACATTAATATAATACTATCTAAATCTACATGGTCTATGGCTTTAATGGGTAAATTTACATGTGAATAGTTGGTTTCGGTTTTGGTTGATTTTTAACTTTTCGTTCCCAATTTCCTCTAGGATTTTACCTATAAGATTAAAACAGAGAATCTGCAAGCCAAATTAAGCACACTGTGATACCTCTGCAAATAAAGCCATCTTTTAACAAGAAGCAGGGGGGTCAGTGCAAATGAATCAGCACTAACTGCTATCACTAATGGTGCAAAGAAGAAAAAAACATTTAAGGGGGATCAGAAAAGGCTGCAAATTTTAACCTGTGTGTTTTACAGATGAAGAAATTAAATACATGTTTCACATGACAGAGGCATGTTTAAATGTCTGTTTCTGTCTACATTTATAATGCTACTGAAATACAAGTGATGTCCAAAACATGCTTGGGACCCAGGACACTACTTACGGCACAGCCCTAAGCTATGCCTTAACAGTCCTTCAATGTAAATAATGCAAAAACAATGTGTTGGGGATTTTTTTGGGTGGGGGGCAGTGGGGGAGTGGAGAGAACACATCCTAACCAATCTTATTGTCCACTAAGTCGGCATTTCAACAACTTAAGTATCTATAAATGAACTTGTCTCTTAAGAAGAAACTGATTTCACTTAATTCTGTATCATTCTACAAATAAGAGTATTTAGAACAAATGACACAATACACTTCAGCATTTCTGCTACAACTAACTGCTCCCACGATAAGCCACTTTCCTGTTTTACACGATGATTCCTGCTGGTACAAAACAGGGAAACTTCCCCTTCATTCAGGTAAACGAACAACCAGAATCAAACACTTTTCAACATGCCAGCTGACCAAAACATTGCAAATAAAGAACCACCACAAATCATATATTTTATGCACTCCACTCCCAAGACACCAAAATTATGAAAGAAACAGCTGAGGTACCAATGTGACCTAAGGCACAGATAACCAAGTAACTTCTGCAACTTATAAAGAAACAAAAGCTCCCAGCTGTCGCCTTCTCTTCCCCAGTGTAATAAGATATAACACACATTCAGTTTACAGTATGATGCCATATTTTGGCTGGAAGGCATAAGAGATATGAATTTAACAATGTGTTAAATTGGAGTGTAGCACCTGTGTCTTACTACCAGCCTGCTTGATTTCCCCAGGGCTGGAGGATGTGTCTGCCACCTGGAAACGGGCAGCACAGGCTGACTTACTCTTCCTCGGCAGAATGACCTGGGTAAAGGTCCCAAACTGGATGCAGATCCTGGGCACTGTGGTAGGGTGGGGAGGGAAAGCATGCTTTGAATCATAGAATTATTCTGGTTGTAAACTTTAAGATCCAATCCAACCATTAACTGTCATGTCCACCACTAAATCAAGACTTGGCATCCCTAAGTGCCATATCTAGACATCTTTTAAATACCTGCAGGGATGGTGACTCAACCAGAATGCTACCAAATGTTTCAGAGGAAAAGATTAGTCACTGAATGAAAACATTTGACATAATTTACAAGCATCGCTCACATGCTCTCCTCTTCCTTGTCTATGCTGATATAAGAACGGTACACAAACATTGTAATTCAGTCAACTGCTTCAAGTGACTGCACCACAGGAAGAAGCATCAACACCAACTACAAAAGAACACATTAGAGAAGCTTGTGTCTCCTACAAAATGCTTTAAAACAACCCTCTCTGTTGCAGCATGGACTCTAATCAAATGCCCGTATTCTCTGAAGGTATCTTACTACCAAACACAAATAATATGATGTGTAAAGAAAGGGAATAAGCCTTGTTTCCAGAATAAAGTAAGATAGCTGATTTTACCAGAGAGGAAAAAAAAAGAGGTTGAAGCTCTCACTAATGGCTTTTTAAGTGCATGATTTCTAACACTAAAAGCTTCCTGCACTTAGGTTATTAATTTGGAAGGAAGAAATTATGAAACAAGAGTATGTTACACATTTTCTCTCAGGCATGTTAACTTCTATGTCTCCTGTGAAGATAATCTGTAATTGTGGTTTTCTGCATTTTGGAATTTCATCACCTTTTGAAGCAGCAAGAAATGAGACGTTGCTGAAAACATATTATCTAGGCCAAGGGTTGTCAAACTACGGCCCGCGGGCCGGGACTGGCCCAGGGCCGCCCCTAATCCGGCCCGCCCCACCCCCTGCCAGGGGTTGGGGGTGGAAACCAAGCAGCCCCGTCCTCCTCCTCCTCCTCTGCGATGCCCAGCGGGCGAGAGGTGGGGGCGTCTCCTCTGCCGGGCGAGCAGTGTCGGCAGCCTTTCAACTCAGGCAAATCGCCGGAGCCCCGGCGGCAAAGTCCCTTCAGTCCCTTCTGACCCCCCCTCCAGACCGCACGGCTGGGCTGAGGAGGGGGGCGGCGGCATCAGCGAGGTGGGCGGCTCCCCTGTCTCTCCCTCCCTCCCTCCACCT
>JAWWLV010000180.1:14685902-14698335 GCA_035041135.1 Platyrinchus mystaceus | reverse complement strand
TGCATAGGAATTCATTCATTTTTTTCCAAACTATAGTCCGGCCCCCCACAGTGTCTGAGGGACAGGGAACCGGCCCCTGACAGTGTCTGAGGGACAGGGAACCGGCCCCCTGTTTGAAAAGTTTGAGGACCCCTGCCCTATATGCTTGATGTGGCAACCACTACTACTGTAGAAATAGAGGAGTTTCATTATCTGTGATTCCATTGAAAAATACAGAATTATGGGTCTTGCTTATAAAAGGGGATACAAAGGAAGCAAATATAGAACCAAAGAGGAGAAGGCAATTCTGTTTAATGGAAAAATGTACCTGGAGTCTGAAACACATACATATTCAATCTCCTTGGGCTGTTCTTGCTTAATACTTGCTTAGCATAACCAGAAAATAAAATTGTGTCCATTGCCCCTTCCCTTCTTCACTTATCTGATTAGTGAACTGAATACCACCTTCTTACTCTGAGTTCTTGGAGTTTATTTTTAATAGACTGACAACGGAAAAGCCGTAGCATTGAGTAGCAAACGTTTGTTATTTTCTTTCATTCTTTCATACATTGTCTAACAGCACCCTGAACTAAAAGACACTTTTCATACACCTGCCCAAGATTCACAGAATGAAAAGAGGGAACAAGGCATTCCACGCAGTATAATCAAGCCACAAACATGTAGAGTGAACTTGCTCCCGATATCCTGATACTTTATAACAGAGCAACAAGAAGGCAAATCAGCCTTAGAAGACCTATTTATTTTGGAAACTGGCAGCGATTCTCAATCATCTAACAGTCATCTTCAAAGAAAATAAACAAAATTCAGTACTGATTCTGGATGAATCAGTGCTGTTCAGGAGCCAGCACTTAATACTGCACATCCAAATATGGGTCTAACGGAATCCACCAGGCTCTCCAGAGGAATCACACACTACCAGAACAATAGCCAAAATAAACACATAAACCCCCATTCTACACAGTACACCCCTGTAATTTCAAATATCCCTTCACATTAACATAAGATAACCTGTTTGGTAGAAGTGTCAAGTAATAAAAAAGATAGGATAAAATGTAATTTATTGCTCAGCAAATACATTAATTCTATGCATAAACTGCATTGGTGATATCTGTTCCCTTTTTCTTTGGCATAAAGTAGTTACCCTGCTGAGAAAACAGAATCTCTAAATCCAAACGAAGTTTGTCCTCCATTCAGAGAAAGAATAAGATGACAATCACTTGGAATACATTTATCACGCTTAATCCAGTTCAGGAAACTGGAGCTTGTCAGCAATAAGCACAGTGTAAGAAGTTAGACAAAACAAAAGGAAACACCTGAAAGCACGATTGTTGGCAAGAAGCAATTCCCAAGGAAGGACTGAGGGAGGACAGCACCTCACAGCAATTTTTCAGACCCAACACACATTCAAAGCTACAACTTTGTGGAATCTTCCTACTCTTCCTAGTTCATGGGAAATTTCATCTCTGCCAGACAAATCAAGGGAAACTGAACTGCAAATTCCATTAACTTGAACTCTGAGACAACAACTCGGCTACTGTGAGTCACTGACAGCTGAGAACAATCCTGCCACCCCGAGAGAGACACCAAATTCAATGCAATATCCACCCCAATATACTCCAGTCCACAAAAGCCATAGCATCTGAAAGGAATCACATGGATGCTACTGCTTACTGGAGAGGGAGATGTTGTTTGGTTGAAAAAAAATCCCTCAGCAGAAAGGGCCTGCTTCAGGCAGTTGCTTATAATACAGCCCCATGTGCCCAAAGCTCCTCAGCAGAAGTGCATTCCATGTTCAAATCTGATGTTTCTAACACAGAGGTCCAAAACTTTGCCCCACATCTGAATTTCTGGTTTGAGTGAGGATCTTAAAAGGGGGCTTATAAAGTTTTCCTGCAATAAACTCATGTACTTACAATCACCTCCAAATCATCAGTTCTCTTGGTATGGAAAAGGAAGCTTAACATGCAGTATGCTAATATAAGGGCTCCAAAGATCCCTCTACAGATTCCACGTGTATCAAAGAAGGTATTCAAGCCTTTCTGCATCAAGAATCGAAGCACAAAGAAACAGATACCACAGAACAGCAGGGATGAGCAATCAGCTTCTTTCGATATACCTAAAAAAATACTCTGCTAAACCCAACGATATTTCAAATGAAGACACATTTTGTATCTGGTCTCATCAGGCTGCCTGATTAACACCTCTGACTTTTGCACTATATACTGCTTTTGTTGGATGCATAAAGTTACCATAGGTCTACAGTTCAGGCAGTTGCATGGATATGGCAGAAGGCACACAGTAACTCATTTAAAAGGAATGACAAGAGGAAAGAAGCAACTTGATATAGATCCCTTAAACTACATATTTTATAAAAGCATCACATTTGGAAATAAAGTTAAGGGCGTTTGGGATGTAGGGAGGTTGCTTCTTTTTAAGGAATCCATGCCTTCCAGAGGACAAGCACAAAACCACACATATCCTCAGTAACTGCCCTAACAGTTTTCAACAGTGAAGATTTGATTGTTTTTAGGGCCTTGTCTACAACAGCAAGCTTTAGAAGAAAAAACCCAAAATGCTATTTCCAATTCAGCTCAGTTGTACCACTGAGTCTCACATGACTTAGCCACTAATGGTAAAAAGACCAAAGATACTTAGCCTCAAGAGTACCGTGGTAATTGCTGAATTCAACCTTACTGGAAATGATTATTCTCTACAATGCCCCAGGTACAGAGAATTACTCTTTATGATTATTTAATAAAATTACAACTTCATAACTAACTTCCTCCAGGACAGATCCTTACATCTACCTGCCACCTCTTGCTATTAAACTTATTCCTTGCTTGCTTGCAAATCCTTCTGCATATTGTATTCCTCATGATTGCTCCTTACCACTTCCTGACAGACAAAACATGCCAAATACAACTGGCATCTCTAATTTGATGCACACTGTTGTTTCAAATGTCAGTCAAGGACACACCGCTGACACACAGAATTAACTGGGGAGCTGTAGGCAGTAGACTACTTAGTTCAGCATCCTTCCACTAAGAGATGAAGTGTCCTTAGTCAGAAAGGTTTTTCTCATTGATGTCATAGAGCAACAGAATCACAGAACAAGATCTTGCTCTGCCAGACAAAATTATCTATACACAAAACCAGGAAAAGAATCTTGTCTTGCCTTTCATGATTTCAAAGACATATCCTGGAATTTAGCAGGCTGATTGTTAATGCAGTCTCATAGAACCAGACCAATACAGACATTAGACATTACGATACCACATATTTACTTTCATCTACCCCTCTTTAAAGTTCTAATAATTTCCTATAAACAAAGTTTTGTTTATTTCCTCTAACCTAAGTTTGACCCTCTCCTTGGTCACTGCGCCTCTGCACGCCTTGCACACTCAACATTTCACTGACTGAAGGGAAAGCTTTTGAGAAATTCCTGCTAAGTACTCACAGCAGAGCAATGCAGTTAGGCTTATTCCCCATCTTATAACTTGTCTTGCCAATTTGATAAAAGCCTGTCCGTTAATGCTCAGATGCCTAAGCTACTATCAGCTGATGAGATAAATATAAGATTTGATGAGGAATTCACACAACTATGTAGGAAACGGGTAGTTGTGCATACCTCTCAGCCATCCCTTCCCATGCAGGATACAGGGTAGGAATTGCATTTTTGTCACTGTGTTTTCAGGGTCTCAGAGATTTCTCTAGCTCTAAACTCAGATCTGCTCAAGAGATGAAACGTGCCTACCTTAAGGTTCTCTGGTCTGCAGTGCTGCAGAATGCCACACAGTTCACACTAAACCAGAATCTAACAGTGCTTTGATGGCTGATGCTCATGATTTTATGAGCTGGTAGATTAGATTTTCTCCACTGCAAACCTAGATACAGTTTAAGGTATTGGCAAGGTTTGGCAAGTCTGAATTTATCAGTTCCTCTGAACATAAATCTGCATCAAAGAGGATGGAAGTTAAGTGCTCACCTTTCAGCAGTGCCTTTGTTCAGAAGCCAGCACACAGAGCAAAGTCAACAATGCCTGGCTCACAAGCACACCCTCCAGCTGGGGGGGAGTGTGGGAAAGGTAGAATGGGTCCAGATTAGATATACACAGGACAGAAAGATCAGAGAGTACTTAATTTTATACACATATGAAGAGCATTGCACACGGGCTGTGCAAGCAACTGTTTTGTTCTAAACACAAATTATTCAACAAGACAGTGCACACACTACTGTGTCTCCTTAAAAACATGTCAAGTGAGGAAACCCACAACCTGGGTGTTATTAGCACCATGCTCTAACCAACTGAGCTGATCTCAGGGTTGTGTAGAGACCACGTACAGAAATTAATTGAGCATCATAAATTCACTGTCTCTCAGTTCTGTTTGAAAACTAAGGTTTGGGGGTTTTTGCTTTACAAAGGAAAACTCTAAAACTGGTACATTTTCCAAATTCTTTAAATAATCTCCTCAAATTAATTGCAGGGCTGCCTTCCAGCCTACAGGAATCACCCAGCAAATGCCAAGCATAGCCAAGTCCCCTCTCTCACAAGTCAGCCACTTGGGCAGCAGCTCCATGTGATGACTCTTCATTGTATTCCTCTGCCACACCAGAGCCAAGCAGACACCTGACATCAATCCAGACAAGAATCTACTGAGAGGAGCAGTGAACCTGAACACATTTTACTATTTACCCTATCACGCCAGCCAAACAGAGCAGCTTAAAACTGCTCTCCATCCTTTCAGATGCAGTCAAACTGACTTTCTGAATGGAATTCTAAGATGCACTTTGTTTTCATTGAGGAAAAATTCCCTGCTGCCTTCCTCTACACTGAAAAGGTTTTGATCCTGTTCATACTATCCCACTAATCGTAGGCTGGCCACCCATAACACAAATAGTAACCCCCAGTCTGTGAGCTCCCTCACCATCATTCACCTAGATGCAAACAGGAACAAACCCATACAACTAGATGTCTATATCTGGTATTAGTTTGCTCCCATTTATTTGCAGCTACAGCTTTTCAACAGACTGTAGCAAGACACCATTCTTGAAAAACCATTTCCAATGCTTATTCACCTTTCTTTTCCCCTTATACCTTTTTATACTGTTTGTCCAACCATTTTTTTAAACATTTTTTTCCTAAAGAAAGACAGTATCTAAGATTGGTATGCAAAAGTGTAGATTTGAATCAGCAGGAAGCATTAGGCAGGCAACATTAAAGAGTTGAAGAGAGGCTGCCAACTTGCCCTAATACCTCAAAAACAAACACGAATTAAATGGGTAAAAGAGACTTACTAAATTATTCAACCTATTTTCATTAGAAAGCTGACTCTTTGATGTTAGATTATTTCCTGAATCTTTCTACCAGTTTTTTGTATTATATATTTGTTCTTCCAATCTTTCCTTTGGGCAGACTATTCCATACTTTAATATATTTCATAATCTCATTCCCTTGTTTCTAGTTATGACCCTTCTCACCTTACTAATTTAATTAGTTTCTTTCAAGTATGTGCCTTTCAAATATTTGTAGACTCTTATCACATCTCTCAGCTACGCTTCCAGTTATCACACAGCCAAGGCAGGCATGTTTGCCTGTCGGTCCCTTGCTCTGTACTTTTTTGTCATTTGTCCCTCCACTCTCTTCAGTTGTTTTACATCTGTCTAGAAACAAGATGCTTGGGCCTGTACAATTGGCAAGTTAACTCTCACAATTGGCAAGTTAACCCTCATAAGAAGGAACTTCTCTTTAACTTTTGTAACCCAAAACTGTACTAATTTGCTTCTTGGTAACGTGACACATCTGTAAACAGATTTATCTGCTGCGCAGCTACTCACTCCAAAGGCTTCTGATACTTGAAAACACACCACTGCTTTTCCAGTTTCACTCATTCCCTGGAGCACACACAAACACATTTAAGACTACACTTCTTTGATTGAATTCTCCCCAGTGCCTCCCCGCAAATGGGAAATACTTTATTTCAATATTCTCTTATTTGTTCTACTATCTCCAGTTCTTCTCTTAGTGTCTTCAACTACATCTAATTAATTTCTAACATTCAGCATCTTACAAGTTTAGAAAGACCCAGTCTATAATAAAGGTGTTAAAAACAAGCATTTTTCAGTAAGATACAATGATACAATGACTCCACATAGCTAGATACAATATTTTCCTGTACTACTGTGTTTACATTTCTATGACTTCCTGTTGAGAATTTCCTACTCTCAGCCTAAATTACTTGATGCAAAAGAAAAAGACTAGAACAGACGATCTGACGTATCTTAAGCCAGGTATGACACACGGTTAAGCCAGCGGCACTGTCAGAAGGCAGCAGCCATCCCCCTTCCTCCCCCTCCCTTTCCCACACATTAACTGGCTGAATGTTGCCTTTGTCTTGCCGCCACTGCCCTGTGCTGGGGCAAACCAGGTATTTGTCAATTTTGGATTCACGGCATTGTATGTCTGCATAAATACTTATAATGGCATTATGCACCAGAATGTGTAGGGAAGAGGAGTGGGACTCTGTTAGAACGTACTCCACTGAAAAATGTCCATGAGATCCTGGTCCTGAATTCCCATTTGTAAGCCCCACCTCAGCAAAGGAAAGTAAGTATGAAATCCTGTAAATTGGGAAGTCTGCAAAAACCCAAATACTTCTCAGGAACAGATGTAAGGAGAATCTTTATGAGCATGTGAACACTGAAGATTTCTGCATAGTTCAGGGGACAAGATGAATTGAACACAAGGTAGATCTGTTAAGGAGCTGAATTCTTTCAAGGATTAGAAAAAAACCCGATGAAGTAAAGGAATACAAGAACACATTGTTTATTGGAACTTTCTCAAAAGATTTGGTCAAGTCCTTCACAAAGGGCTACTCAAGACACTGTGCAGGCAAGAAGAACAAAGTACCGTCACAAGCAGGAAACTGGCAAAGAGAAACAAAACAAGAATCACTGATCAGTTTTGAGCGTGGAAGAAGGGTATTTGTGGAGCTCTCAAAGATTAGTCTCTGTTTTCTTTCAGGTTGTTATTAAATAGTTCAAAAAGAAAGCAAAAACTGAAATAAAATTTCAACTGAACACAGGTTTGAGTGAAGTGGGTTGAATACACAAAATAATGTGGATTATTTCAGGAAATTCTAACAGAGAGAGCTCTTGGGCAGTTTGAGGCCACAGCAACAAAGAAAATGAGAAAGAAATAAAAAACAGAAAGAGAAGGAGGTCTTTAATTATGAGCCATAAATTACCTGCAGTTACTCTGTAAGAATTTATGTTGTGTGTCAGTGAAAACAGTAATTTGATCAGCATGGTAAAAAAAGTAAATAAGACATTCAGGAAAAAAAATATTAACATTATTTATATATTAACATTCTTTAACATACACTCTCTCTTAATATAGAGCTTCACCTTTAGTGTGTTTAAGTCCAGCTTGACTGAAACTAGATTTAGCAGAAAGAAAAATCCTCAAGAAAATGCAATGAAAAATATCAGGGCAAAGAATATGCTTAAAACTGAAGGGAAAATATACAGCAAATATTTCAGTACCCTTGAAATCACAGACAACAGGCTTGGAAGAATTCAAGTGCAATCAGTGATATCTAAAGCATTCCCAACACATCTGCCTGTTCTGCTGGTATCTTCCAGGATGAATATCCAGAAGGTCTCTAGGCAATCCAGTCTACTGTTTAACCACTTGTGATGTTGGAAAGTTTTTCCTGAATTCTACTCTGTTAATACAATTTAAGCCCTTTACTTCTGGGCTGTGTAAACATGGAGAATTTTTTTCTCTCTTTGCAACACACTTGAAAATTTTAAAATTATTTTAACTTCTCCAGCCTGAATAATCCTGATAGTTCCATTATCTTCTTATAGGTCTGTTATTACTTTCTCCTGAGCTACTTCCAGTTGGTCCTCATCTTTCCTCAAATATGGCGTGCAAGCCTGAAAAGGCCCAAACATTTTAGGTCCCTTTGGATTATTAAAACAAGTAGCAGGTGGCACTGAGGTATTTACCAAGGAACCTATCTGTCCATCCACTTCCCCTCCATCTCTCCCACATTAGCCTCCTCCTAGCAATCAATATCTGAATCCCCCCTTTCCCCTTCCCTTCTTTCTCAGTGACCTAAACTTAGGCCTCCTCTTCCTCCCTAGCCATATCAAGCCTGGCAGTATAATCTATCTTATGGTCCGAGTGAGCTTCAAATTCAAAATATGCCCTAATTTATGCACTATGAGCAGTTGCACAAGCTTTCTCCTATGAAGTGACACTAGCCATTATCCTTCTATCTGCAATCATACTAAGCAGGAACTACACCCTGAACACCCTTGTCACCACCCAAGAACACAACACCTCATCTCGTCCTGGCCCCTCGCAATAAATGGGACACATCACCACAGTCCCCAAAACAAACTGCACCCCATTCGAGCTCACAGAAGGAGAGCGTGACCCGTCTCTGGTTTCAGTGCAGGGTATGCTGTGTGTCTCAGACACTGAGCTCCTTCATATGCATTGTTTGCATTTTTGACTCCTATACAGTGGATGATCCACTACAACACCTGCTTCTTTTCCAACAAGTCTTTTACTTAGCTCACCTTCACTGTTCAATATTTGTGCAGTTGATAAAACTTGCCTAAACAAGATATTTACCTCAAGTAGCAACAATACATACAGTAAAATTTAAAGTCAAGTTATTTAAAGCAGAAAGGAGGAATTAAGGGAGAGGGAAGCCACACATACCTATGCAATCAATTATCAGAGCAAAACCTAGCAATAAATATGGAAATGGGAATATCTTTAGTTTCAACAAATGCAAAGGAAATGGGCATTTATACATTTGGAGTATTTTTAACCTCCTTCTATTTCAGTGAAATCTCTTCAATGTCTCCAAAACTCTCACTAATAATTACATAGTTGTCCATTATGAAGATTCTATCACTTCCTCCAAAACAACTCATCATCAGATACTAGAAACAAAACACTGTACTACACATATCACTTCTCTGACTCTATATGGCATTGTCTTCTAGCTTTTTATTCTCGTTGGTGCATTTTATGATGAAAAGCAAGCAAAAAAGGAGACTGGGTTTTATAATAAAATGACTTTGATATCAAAGAAACATAGTAATGAAATTACAGACAGAAATCTTTCTTTTATGTATTTGTGCATGAACATATGACATCTGAAAGCCACCATACAGTATTTATGACAACACCTAAAAATGTAACCTAAGGTTCAAAACAGAAAGCTGGTTTTTGTGACCAAATTGTTAAGAAAGCTTCATATAATTTGTTCCAACTATACTGTCATTGCTATTTACATTACAGCACACAGCAAAAGGCTTCAGTCAAGGTTAAGATTGTTATATATTATTTATCTAGCCCAACAGATACACCAGCACAAAACTGCCCTTTTTACAAGAGCATGTAGTAATAGGACATAGGGGAATGACTTTAAACTGAAAGATCGCAGGCTTAGTTTACGTATTAGGAAGAAATTCTTCTCTATGAGGGTAGAGAGGCACAGGAAGACATCATACAGAAAAGCTGTGGATGCTCCATCCTGGAAGTGTTCAAGGCCAGGTTGAATGGGGCTTTGAGCAACCCGGGCTAGTGGAAGGTGTCCCTGCCCATGGCAGAGGGGCTGGAACTAGATGATCCTTAAGGTCCCCTCCAACCCAGGCCATTCTAGGATTCTAACTGTATCTGTATATCTAATCAGATTTCTCTATGCCTAACAAAAGACACATGCTGTATCACATACTTTTCTTGTTCTCACCCTGTATCTCTCTCACAGAGCTTTCAAACTCAAAATACCAGAGAGGTTTACAGAAGAGTCATCCCACTAAAGATAAGGTAATGTATGAGAACAGTTAAAGGCAATAGGATTTTCTGGCTCATGACAGAAAGAGCAGCACACTGACCTCAGCTAAATACAGAATCCATCCTCTCTATCCAAAAGAAATGCCTGTATGCTATTAATATCACAAGATGAAGCTCAGCTGTATAAATAAAACCCCTCATTTCAGCTAAGTCTTCATCATCTCTCTGGCATCCATCACCTTTTCTTCACAACAAAACTCTCAGGAGGGCGTGCAGTATAGAGCTTTTTGCTCAAGTACACTGGACAGCAATGCAAGCCTGGTTATATTATCTCCTCCTTGGCAAGTTAACAGTTATGAACAATTAGATTGGAATTAAGGGGAAAAAATCAGAAAACAAAGTTGTGAAGGAAAAACTCAAGTAAGTATTTGCAAGTTAGCATGGTTTAAAATGGGCATGTATTGTCTGGAAGTCAAGGGGACCCTGGACGCTGTTTCAAGAGACTCGCTGACATGCTGTATGACCTCAAGTACATCACTTATCTTTCCCACATTAAAAAGTACCTCCTTATACAACCTTGCTAGATAGCTCACTTTGAAAATTAAAAAATAACTACACTGTAAATCCTCCTATTATTATTACTGCTGTTACTATGGGGGCTGGAACTGTCGTCAGCAAACAGGCAGGACATAATTTAATTTTCTTCAAATATTTATTATGCGACAACATAGCCATCTGTTTAACACTCACTATATTTAGTTTCTGTCTTAAAAAACAGTGAGGAAGAAAATACTAGCTTCTGACTTTCACTTCCACATATCCTTTCCAACCACATATGCATGGTCAGTGTCTTTCCAACTGCAGAACCCAAGAAACTGCAGGAAAGCAGAGAGAATCCCTAGTTTTAGCAGTATTAAGTAAATTTTAATTTCAGTATTGAGAAGAAAAGACAGGGTATGAAGGAAATTAGTGGAACGAGAGGATATAAATGGTAATAAAGCAATCTGCACGAGGACAATATGCTAAAAGAGGACAGATGTAAAAATATTTCTTGTCTGTACAGAAAAAGTAACTTTCCAAAAGCATTAATTTCTCTCCAATGCATTATAAAATAAACCATCATTCTTAAGTAACAGCTGTTCAGAGAGTTGCCTTTGGCATCTAAATATATTCTATTTCGACCCTTTAATGAAATGGCTTTACTTCTCTCCATGTTCACTATATGCTTCCATCAACCTGTATGCAAAAATCTTTTAACATGTCTTGTGTCACACCACTGGGACTTCAAAATAATAGACGTTGAGGAGGTAGCAAAGAATCTAAACTAATTAACACAAAACGAGTGAATTCGCTAATGAGGAAAACTAAAAAACAGAAGGTATCAGTTAAAATGTATTTATCCCATTTTATTCTTCCCCATTCCCTTCTCTACTATTCCAAGCCCGAGACCATGAACCGCCCCCAACACACCTGAGCTTGTGCAGCAGCATCCCTTACCATGCCAGTCCCAGTCCACCACTGCAATTCCAAAATACAGAGCTCAACCCTTGCTGGGAGTACGTCCTGATTTTCTAGTTATTTATAAACCGTGATACCACATCAGGTCAGTCATGCCTGTCTGAGAGGCCAGTACCTGACACCACAAAAAAAAGGGCATAGAGCTCAGGCCAAGAAAATCCAGCACAGAGGTGAAAAGGCATAAGCCAACCACACAAATGCAAAAAGATGCCCAGTTATAATGCTTGGATGGTTTTAAACAGTTTCTTTTCAGATCTTCTTTTGCTTATAAGTCTTACTCTGTTTTCATACAACCAAAAGATAACATGCTATAATAATAATAGCCATACACTGGTATCATTAATTTATAGGCACTTTATGGTTGAATGGATAGTGAACAATAACTCCCTAATACAGTGTCAGTATTTTGGCCATCAACTACAGATGCTTGTTGATGTGACCTTTTTTTTTTATATCAGGAGTTTCCAAATACAGAAAGCAAACACATTTTTTTGATATCTGTGACTAATAATACCATTAAGGATCTAAGTATTACCTTTTTGCATAAAAAACCAAAGAGAAACCTAATCATTTAGGAGAGATAACACCTGTTTTATACGTACTTCTGTGCTTGTGACCAGCACAGAAACTGCTGAGTCACACTCCTGTGGAGCAAGGGTTGAGCACTGGCACAGGCCTGTAACCTCTTCAGTTTCTCAACAAGGACAAAGGATTAGACCAGGGGTCCTCAAACTACGGCCCAGGCGCCAGAAACGGCCCCCGAGGCTGCTGAATCTGGCCCACGCCCCCACCCCGCCGCTGATGACTTAATCCACGCCTCGTTCTCCACCTGCCTCCAGGGGGCGCCTCTCGGCTACAAACCGGCCCCCGATCAGTTTGCGGATCAGTAAAACGGCCCCCTATTTAGAAAGTTTGACGGCCCCTGGATTAGACAAACACTACAGCAGATAGACTTCTGTCCAAAATGAGCTAACACTGGACTTTGTTTACACCGAACACGATCTGAGAACAGGTTAAAGATGTAAGGTAAAGGTAAGTGGCCAGTCTTCGCGAACGAAGATCTGGGAAAGGTGTTTTTACCTTTCAAGCCTGCGCAAT
>JAWWLV010000180.1:14667836-14683206 GCA_035041135.1 Platyrinchus mystaceus | reverse complement strand
ATGCTGGCTGGGTCTGATCCCTTGTCCATCCTGTAGGTGCTGTGTGATTGCACTCAGGATGATCTGCTCCATGACCTACAAAGCTTTGTAACTACTTCTGCCATCTGTATCTTAGCTATTTCATCTTCACTTCTCCTCCAAAACCTGTCTCGTGTTCCTCATGCCACATTTGCCCATCCTTGCTGGTCATCTGTCAATTCCCTGTCTAATGTTTCCCCTTTGGCAACACAAGCTGACAGATGCAGTACCCTCCTGATGCAACATGTTCCATTTCATTAGCACCTAAAAACCTATTAGCACCTCAGCAAGTCCACCATTTCCACGAACCCATCAATTTCCTAGAATCAAGACACCTTTTTCTAACAGTTACAGTCTTCGTTTCCCACAACTCAGAAGCTTCAGCTCCCGTCTCCTGTAACAGTCCATCTGTACATGGGCCTGCTCCAGCTCACAACCCCGGGGTGCCCCAGGACGGGAGCTCCCTCTTCTCTCTACACTGAAACTGCAGAGTCCAGGCTACAGGACAGGTTCTCAGTTCTGGTGCAGTTCCTGTGCTGATCATATCCAATGGGCAGGGACCTGCAATTCAGGGGAGACATCAGGGTCAGCCCCAGGCTCATGCATGGTCAGTGGGGGTGGCATCTTCTGAGTTTCTAACCAGCTCTACAAAGTTTTAAGCATGCTAAAGCTACAGCTACTCCCTTGACAGCATTATCTCTCAGTTAATTCTCATGGGAACATAAAAGATTATTCTAGATGTAATGCCAATATCAATAAGCAGATATTTGATATATTTCGTACATACACTTCTACTCTTTTCGATAGTCAAAACCACAAATTCACTGTAGTTCAAATTCACTATCGGCATTAATGAGAAAGATCCCAACCTCAGTACACAGATTCTCTAGAGTACAGACACAAACCCGCTACATTGCGTAGTTAAGTTACCAATTCTCATAATTTTTATCCACCTACTGAAAAAAGAAAAGTGATACTACTTTTCTGTTGAAACAGTAATTAAGGTGTGATGGTAAAGACTAAAACTACAGTAAAAAATGTGCGACCATTGCACGTACTATACCCCAAAAAAGACTCCATGCTTCCACTATCTTCTGATGAAAATTATGTGACAAAGTGCATTTACAAATGCTTTAAATACTGTTATCTTTTGCTGAAAAGAAAGCTGGAAGTTTTCCAAGGCAAAGGTAATGTGTGTATACTTTGAAAACATACAGTGTAAATGTTTATCATTACTTACTTGCTAGAAAAAAGAAAAAAAATTAAGCAAAGTACAAAACCCAAAGAGAATCTCATTTTCTCCTTTTCCAATATGCATACCTGTGTTCGAAGAGTCTTTTGATAAAGCCAGTGGCCAACCAGCACATGCTATTTCATTGTGATGAGCAGCTGATGTGGTGTGATAACAGCTCAGAAGGCTGGGAAATAGTTCTTGGTGAAAATCAATAGAATCTATTAGCAGTGGACTCTTCACAGGACCCCAGATGTACAGACATCACAGATCTCTCTATGCAATGAACTTTCATGAGATAAAGCTGCTCTTTAGAAGAAATAAGTCCCATTGTGCAAAGCACAACTTGTACAAAGTCATATAATGAACAGGATTTCTAAGTAGAAATAAACTGCTTTAGAAAATGTACCTTTTTACTGGAACTGGCTTTTGGGTCTCCTGACAGCTGACATCTTTCTCCAAAGAAACACAGCAGAATGTCCAATATCTGTAATCTACTTTAGATCTCATAGTAACAGAAGAAAAACAGTACACTGACTGTTTAAACAGTGCAGTCAGGAAGCACTTACAGAAATTGCCACGTCAGATATCATAACTGGGTGGCAACTGGTTTGTAATCTCTGGCATGGGGCCTTCCAGTCCCAGAACCATCATTCAAAAAAACAGTAGCTGGCACAAAAAGATCAGAAACAATGATTAAAATATTGATTAAAGTTACATTCCAATGTCAAAATTTTAAAACCATATGAAATTTTTAGACTGCTGGGCTTTGGGGGGGGGCAGAGGGGAGTGTGTGGAAAGCAATGCTGGCTTTCCAAGGAGGTTTCTGATCTCCTGTATAATACAAACTGGTAATGCTGTAACAGCCAATATCCCAGCAAGAATGAAGTTCTCCTACTGTAGGTGCTCTGACCCTCACCACACACAGCCCTCCTTTCTCACAAACCATCTGAGTGCAAACAGGCAGGAGGAATGAGGCTCACCTCAAATTGTTAAGAGGTTGACACACTTCACTGGTTAGAAGCAGAAGAATATGGCTGAGGTCATCTTATGACTGCCTGGCTCCTGGAAGGGCCAGGGGCTCTGATGAATGTATTTATTGCTGTAATCTTGAGCCAAATGCCTAAGGGTGACTGCTATTTCAAATCCTCTAAAGCCTGCAAAAACAGATAATCCATTGTTTAAAGATTTTAACTAAAAAAGACCAAGGTTGCAAAGCCTCAGGCAGAAAGAACAATGAAACACTAGACAGGAGAGCACTTTGCATTAGTTTGCTGCCCACATACTGCTGTGCTTTGCACACTATACAAGAAACAGCAGCAATCAGACCTTTGTGTTGAGAAAGAGCTTTTACTGAAGAGGGAAGAGAAAGGGAATTCCTCTGCCCTGTCTCATAGCTGCCTGCTCCCAGATGCACTATACACCAAAGGTCTTAAGCCTCAGCAATGATTAGTTATGCCCAATATAAGCGACCTTAAATGGCACAGAATTTTTAAAGCACTTGGCACTGCCATTAAGGCCCCCTTAATAAAATGCCTCGAGCTGAATACTTAAATATTGTAGCGTTCAAAAAAAATCAGTAGTCATTTACAACATGTGCAGTTAGTACATTTAAATCATGACTATGCTGTGCTGCAGCTACTGCTGTAATAGCAATGCTGACCTTGTGCAAGAAGCTTGCCAAGCCAAAAAAAAAAAAAAAGCTGCACAGCATGACTTGCACCCCAGGAGAGACACAACATATCTGAGCAACTGTGACAGAGGAAGAACTATTGCACTCGCTGCTCTCATGTACTGCTTCCTCGAATTTGCTATTTCCAAACCCAATAAAATTAGCAAACATTTCTAAGAATTTTTGTGTGACACTTCCTCATCCCTATATAAGATGCTCTTGGGTGACAGTGACAGGACAAAGAATCTTCTGCACCAGTATTAACTCAAAGCTAGATTCAGATCAGTACTAGTCAAAACTAATTTATACTTTTTTCTTGTATTCCCCACTGATCTCCATTTCTGCAGCTCCAGTGGAACCAGCCTTACAGGCACAAGAAACAGATAAGAAGTCTCCTCACATTCACAGGATGGATTTCACTGCAGCAGCCAGCTTGTTCCCGTAACTTCACATAAAAAAAGAAATTTCTTCCTGAATCTCCTTCCTTTTCCTTGAAGACAGATGGAAGCAAGCTACATAAGATTTTCTAAAAAGTATTACCTAAGGATGATTAATTTTAAGAAATTTAAATTTTAAGGCTTGAGTGTTATATTCTAATGTCTATGCATACAAGGGCATTCCCGTTTCATTTGGCTCACAGGTCCCTCATTCTGGCTATCACGAAAGTCCTGGCATTTGTGCACACAAGCCTTGCAACCACCTTCCCACCTCCCCACCTTTTCAGCAGTTTCACAGCCACACTGTGGTACGTGGTACAGGTACTTTTACCTGTGGTAAAAGGTCATGACTGAAAATGAGGATGGAACTCCATACATCCCTAGGAAAAGTTAAAATATGCCAACAGAGAGCTGGTAGCAGAGGCTGTATAACACCAGTGCCAAAGAATTGTGAAGACAGGACAAAATGAGTAGAGCTCTCAACACTTATTTTGAAGCTTGGTGTCCTCAGTCCCATCTGGCAGATCAAGCATAAGGTTCCAAAATCACTAACCCATGAAGGCCAAAAAGCAACCCTATCTAATGCTTTCTCCAGAAGAAGCCTAATGACGGGGAAAAATAGCATCTTGCATTTGTGGCTTACACACTTCATCTGTATGAAGATGTGTTTGTTGTTTTTTTTTTTTTAAGCTGGTTCATTTTTAGAAATACACAATATAGACTTTAAACCAGTTTGCAGACATACCCTTTAAGAACAGCCCTGCTTCCAGTGCAGAGAGTGTATAAATTTCCACTGCCTTGACTTTCAGCACTGCCTGTAGCTGATCGTCACCCTTGCACAGGATGCATTTCAGGAAGATGTAATTGCAGGAAGGGCCTGAGCACTCACAACAATTTCAGTTCCCCAAGAGCTGTCCAGAATCGTATCATGGGTCAGACTGTTGGTGCCAGGGTGCTAGGAAAAGATGTTGAGGAAAACACAGAAACATTTTTTGTTTATTTTGGTTTCTTTTAACAAGATAGTGAAAAAAACCCAACAAAACCAAGAACCATTCCATAAAAATGTAACTAGTTTTCTGACATAACGTGTCATGTCTTTTTGGTAAATTGCACAGGAACATAAAGATAATACAGCACTGCTTATCAGAGAGCTGCATTTTTCCTGTGACCCCAGGGCTGGTCTGAACCTTGATCAAAGCAACTTCTTCACTCTTCCCCTATAGGCATCTCCTTCACAAACTATATTGCTACTATTTCTTCAATCTTTCCCCTTATAAGAAATCAGCAGTTTCTCATGACCACTGCTAGGTGAGTCTAACCTAAATAAATCTAACATTTAAAAAGTTTGCAGGACTGATGCAAAAGGAAGTAGCATGAGACTCCTCTTCAGTTTACACCATGTGAAATCATACTTCTAAGGTGATCATCTGGCATGTATTCAGGTGGTCATACCTCTCCTCCAAAGACAGCAGCCCTGGCATGCCATCAACTCATTCTATCCCCAAGACACTCTGTGGTGTCCCAATATAAAAGCATTTGAGTCTGACTGGGTTTCTTACTGATCCACTGAAAGGTAACATTTTCTCTTTCGGAGAAGGACAACATAGCAAAAAAGGGGGTTTGTTTTGTTCTGTTATTTTAATTTCCACATCAGTTTCCTGGTCCTCCTTGCTGAGTGGTTGTGCCAATACTGAGAAGGGTCACAATAGGATTAGATTGCTTTCCTCTCTGGTAGTATCAGCTTAAATCCAAATTACGAAGAGTATGTTCAAAGGACATTTTCACCGTGCTTTCATACAGTAATATGAAAATGCCAGGACTAACAAAAATAAGATAATTATACAATAGCTTTACAACATACAAGAGAATTAACTATAACCACCTCAGAAAAACATTATGTTCAACACTAACTGCAATTACGACAATCCCTGAACACTGGTTTGTTCTTAACCTGCCCACATACACAACACAAGACCAAAAAGGAGTTTCAAGCTCTGCCTGCTACCACAGGCACTGTACCATCGTGTGTGGTTAGTGAGGAATTTGCATTTAAAAGTAATGCTGGGAAAGGCAAACATCAATATTTTGTTTGAGGCAAAGCAAGTTTTCCTGCAGAAAGCTCTGTGTTTATATGGACTTGGGCTATGGAAATATACTCTGTTCTACGCACAGTTACAGGATACTAAAATACAGACGCAAACACATGATAAAAGCGCATTTTCATGGTAGTCTCAAGTCAGGAAAGTAGACTTACTCATATCATGCTTTGATACAGGCAACCAGATCTGAAACAGGAACATAAATGAAGGATATGGATGGAAGTCTGCAGACAAAACTAAATCAGGAGACAGTGACAGATCTTTGCTTATGAGGAAGATGATTATAACTTATCCATAAGTAAAGCACATGCATTTTGAGCTTAAGTATCACTGAGTGAATCCAAACATTTAATTAAAAATTAATAAAACCAACAAAATTACAAGTAACAAATTAAAATACATTATTTGTAACTGAAATGGGGGGCAGGGGAAAGACTGATGTTTCAGAGGTGTTCTGGACAACAGATCGGACATGAAGACAGGCTTCAATACTGAAACAAATCTGCCTTTTCGCAGCTGCCGGACTGGGCCAGGATCCCACTGTAGCCCATTGAAAAATCAGATTTAACACTGCAAGAGCTCACATCGTTCACAGTGCTGATGAAACAGGGAGCTGCAGCAGACCTCATGCACAGACACTCCGTGTTGATTTGATGCAATGTCTACACTAGTTTCTGTCTGCTCTTTTTAATAGCTCTGCAGCCCTCAATAACTGGAAGGACAAGCAGTTCACCAACAGTAGTAAGGTGACGGTTTTTTCAGTAGCTCCATCACTGAGACAAATGATATACTTCAAAGACTTCTCTATACTTAAAACAGACCCACACACAGGTGATGACCAGAAGAGAAACACAAGACTAGGGTGATGACAGATGCAAAAGAATGAGATTTTAAGGGGTCAGCCAAGATACCAACCTTTTCTCCACTAAAAATTTCTACCTTTAATTAGAACAAGAGTTCCCAGCCTTACTTGCTCCTCATTCATCTTGGACCATCAAATATTAAGAGGTATTCAAGTTGTTGTGAAATTGAGTTATCTGTCTCAAGCAGAGATCTACATGCAATGTGCCACTACGCTGGGACACTCCAAGCCTGATCTTGCCATTTGTTCAAAGTTAAACTTCCAGCAGTGCAAAAGCCAGACTGTGCAGAAGAAAACTTGTCTCTTTACAGAAAAAAAATCACAGGCCAGTACCTGACATTTAGACATTCTCCTTGCTTCTGGAGGCAACTACAATCTCTGGGGTTAAGGTTTTGAATTAAACAAAGACCTACTCATGGTCTGGTCTGACTTCTCCGGGACAGGTATGGCTGGCCAGGACCACAGAAAAGTCCTGGTTACCAGATACAGAGGAAGCCTGGCTTTCGGACAACCCAACGATAAAAGCAAGGGCGAAGACAATCGACAGCTGCAGAGCAAGCTATAACATTTGGCACTTGGAAAAGCTTTCAGAATAAAGTGGGAGTGGCACAGAATCACGACATCAGCTTTAGCTTAAAAAGAAAAATCTACAGAAAAAGTTCTCTAAATATGGGAAAGACAGTTAATATCAGAACAGACAAAACTGATGTAAATCAATTTATAATGAAGATATTAAAATGCTATGCTGAAAGCAGTCCGGTATTAGGAGCAAGTTAATGTCACTCTGCAAGATGTTCAATTTGCCTTCTGCTCAGATACTTATCCTGCTGACATTTTCTACATCTCGACTAACACTCTCAGTTTTTAATATATTCAGTGAAAAACCTAAAAAGAACTTCCAGAATGTGATTCACCTCAACAAATGTGGACATATGCCCTAGAGGGAAAAGAACTGCGCCCTAACATATTCTTAAACATAAAGGGAACTTACAGCGCTCAGCTCAGATGTGGACACTCTGGTGTCCAGTTTTATATCTTCACATGTAGTCAGATGAGTCCAGCTCTCATCATCCAAGAGATACCTGAACTGACTGTTTTAAAAGCCCTTTCTGGCACAAAATTTCCCATGCACTCTAAAGCACTGGTAAGGGCTAGAGAGCTAATGCAAAGTTGTTCAGTAAGAGGTTCTCAGACAAAAATAGACATTTATAAAATGTTCCCTCTTTCTTCTAACCTTTCTGAAGTAAATCTCAAGTTTCTCTGCTTTTCTACTTGGAGCCTATCACAGCTAAGGCCTACCATCCCACTGTTTCCTTTGAGGAATTAATACCAAAGTGATTGAAAATGTAAGAGTTAAGATCTGTTGACGAGCTCGAAAAATCCACATGCAAGCTCTGATTCTACTTCAGAAGTACTGCCAAGCAAATTAGCATTAATTAGAGACAAGCTTAAAGACCAATAAAATATTAGGCTAATGGAATCATCTGGAACCGTAAAACTAAACATGATCAAAGGAAAACAAGTTGCTCTGTCACATAAGCTGATGGTCCTGATACGGGAGCCTCCCAAATCGAACCACTTAGAGGAATGTAATATTCTTGTAGGGTTCCTGATGCAGAATTGAAGGATGTAGGAGAATGGAGAAACAAAGAGAAGAGAAAGGGCAGGGTGCTGAGGTTGCATGCTTTCAAATAGAGTGACCAGATGGCAGACCAGAACTGCAAAAAGAGATTAAGAAGGGATAAAATTGTCATTTTGCTGTCCCTCTTTCCTCCTTCCTTTTTATATCAGTTATAGCAATCCAGCTCCCTAATGACTGAAAACAGAGAAAAAACATACATGAATAAAAGATAGCAGCAGTGATCCCTAACTCCAGAAAGGGCTACAACTTGCTGGTGTGCCATCTAACACGTACAGTTTTATGTCCTACTCTCTCCCCTGTTGTGAAAACCCTCCCCGAGGAGGCAACCTGCAAGCCTCTTCATATGAAGGTTGGAGAGCAGAGGACAAACAGACTCTACAGTCTTTTACTTTACTGAGAATGCCTTAAACAAACTTTTCCACTATTGCAGACATTTCCAGAGGGGGGAAAAAAAAGAATTCAGAATAATGCACTGCAGAGTTGAGATCAGGCTAGTGCAGTACAACTGTACTTGTATCCCACCAAAACTCTACATCACACTCCCTTTTTTCCATCACACACTCAAAACATGAGACAAAGTAGATGGTAAGTGTGGTGTGACACATACACAGCACAGGGACCAGCACAGGGACCTGCACAAGCCCCCCTGTACACTGAGCAGAGGACAAAACGCATCTCTCCTTTTTTACCCTCCTTTCATTCTGGGGAAAAAAATACGAATATTGGCATCTGATAGCTGTTAGTTTTAATGCTTAACCTCACCATTTGTATTTAATGACAAATATTACATTCACTTAATGGAAAGAAAGAGTACACTATTTTAGGCTAAGTTAAGGAATTAACATTTCAGCCTGAGAGAAGCTACAAACACTGCTGATGTTCCATGTTTGCAACCCCAGCAGGAAGTACAGCTGCAGTTACACACAGCTACAAACACATTTGGAAGAGACAGGTATTTCTGAACATCTTGGTGTTGCTAGTACATAAGCAAGTGCTGCATGGAGCTGTCCTTTCTTATTTTGCAGTAACCATTTGACTTGACAAATTCAAAAGCAGACTGAGTCCATAGAGAGAGAGAGCCCATGACCATCCCTCTCCTTGTCTGGAGACTTCCGGCAGCTTTAAAAAACAAGCAAACAGCAATTCCCACTTCTTTGAAAACAGATCTTGTGACACTGCCCAGTGAAAGTCACAAATATTTTGAGAAGGTCCAAACTGCATTTACAATCTTATCAACCCCCTCACATTCGCTGCTAAATCAGTTAGCTTACTAAAAATATCAGCAGGCATGAATGTGATGGAGGATATCTTCCTGGTGCAGAAGATTAATTCATCACTCATGTCTAGAGATTTCTACTGCATTTTTAATAGGGTACATATGGATTCAGTTTAGTGATCTATATCATTTCCTTTCTGGATATGGGTCTGTATTGAAAAACAGTCCCAAAACAGCAATTGCCAGAGGCCCAAGACCTTCAAATACTGCTAGGCAGAAAGAAAAGGTACAGCTCTGATCTGTATACTCCAGTAAATCATTCAGTGGCAATTGAAGACATTGTGCTCCACAGCTCTACTGGATTAGATTCCTGCCTCCAGCGCAGGATCAGTAAAGCAGAAACTCTGTCTGTACCATCATTGCTGCACCACCCAGACTGAGATCTCAAAACTCAGTGGCTGAAGAAGAGGAACATAGTTCCTTGTGACTTTGCTGGAGTGGAAAAATTGCCAGTGTAAGGGCAGGGGGCACAGCTCGAAAAAAAGGGAAACAAAACTCAGCCTTTCAGACTTCCAGAGCTGATGTCAGAGCACCCGGAGCTCAGGCCGAGCTGCACCAGCACACGGTGCTTGCCGACTGTGCTGCTACAGGCCAGAGGTGAAGTGCCTCAGCACAGGCATAATGAAATTCAGGGCTTCACCTCTTTGCATTACGTTCAATTAACCAAAGCAACTGCGTTCAGCAAAGTCACAGTGAATTTTCTAAAGACAGGTAATGTTGGTTTGGGCCTTCTAAAAATAAGCTCCCAGCACTAGCCTTCTACCAGTCCTATACTACTCTAAGCCTGTCATCAGACAACAGCAGCAACTTGGATGGACCTGTATTTAGAGTCTAGAAAGACAGCTAGAAAGGAAAAAATTATTTCCAGAATCCAGGACAGATCCGGCACTCATGCCCAGTGCCACCACCACCATCTGCCTGTGTTGCTGCTGCAGCATTGCTGTCTTACACCCACAAACTTCACTGCAGCTGCCTATTGAGCTGGAAATTTGATACACTGCAAAGGTTGCTGACAGCCAGAGGCTGCTCCCTTCTCTATAAAATATCCTGTAATAAATTACATTACAGACTGGGGAAAAGGATTCGGAAGAGTGAGAATTAAAACACAACCTTATGAGAGCTAAATGAGACCAATTAAAGGAGATTTGCTACAAGTGCTTAGGGATTTTGACCTGAGCTGTAATCAGAGATAGATATGCATTCCTTTAAAAGAGGGAAATGAGCAAGAGATCATGTGTAAACAACTCTGCCAATTAAAACGAAATGGATTATCTTATCTGTGCAGCTCTGCGCAGAGAATCACTGCATATTCCAGATATACCACAGAGAGATCAGAGACAGCCATTCAATCCTGTGAAACAAGGCTCTGCGATGAGAAGATAGGCTGTGGTTCAGGACACATCGAGGCCTCAGCTACATTCGGTTATTTCCTCCACACCCACTCTCTTTTTTTTTAAGAAATCACGAAATTATAAAATAAAATACAAAACTAAGCTCAGGCTTTTTCACCAGGCCACCTACATGAATTACAGATCAGCCTGAAGGTTAAGCATCACAACAGTAAAACATGCCTTATGCAAAAACTGTGCAGCAGATCCCACCATCCCTGCACTACCAGATACTGCTGGGAAATACTAAGCTTGCCCATGCACACGCTCATATCCTGGTAAACAACTGCACATAGTATTCAATACCTTAAAACAGTGACTCTCAGGTTTTCTGTATCACAATCCCATTTTGCTCTAGGTGCCCCAGAACCCCTCTCCTCATGAGTAGCAATACTGGAGGGCAGCATTGGCCCCACTCTTCATTCTAAAACCCCATCTGACCCACATCCATGAGCAAAAGTCATTTCTGCAACTGGAACAAAAAATTTGACATGGACAGATGTACCACTGCTCTTGATCTGTGTCCTTGCTCTTAGCTCATTCTGAGCTGCATTTTTTTTGAAAATTCCATTTCTTCTTAGTTCAAAATCATATATACATGCAAAAAAGCAGTTTTACAAGGCCTGAAGAAACAGTAAATAGAGGAAGAAAAGACCCATTAGGAAACCACTTTCAAGGATCAACAACAAGGAAAACAGTGCCATGGACTTAGGGGGCAGCAAAAACTAAAAGGGAAGAATGAATTCGGGACGAGGAAGAAATATGTAAGAAGGAAGCAGCGAGTGGACAAGACGATAACTGCAAGAGATATATACTCGTTCACAGCTGCTGACAGCAGAAATGTTTTAGAACATTTTGTGCTGGTTGCCAGATTTGAGCACAGAGTTTTTCCACTGGCTCAAAACTGGTCTAGTGGAGTCAGCCTGCTTTTGGAACCAGACTAGCTCTTAACATACCACAATCACATTTGTGCAGTGTGAAGTACAAACTAAAGTGCCTGTGTCCAATCTTCCAATAGTTGGATCAGTGATCTCACTGCCATGAAAACAGCTGCACTGAGATACCCAGTAAAGACACACTGCACAAACTCATCATGGATGGAGCCCCTCAGGTGTCTCCGTGTAGCAGCTGTACAGGGCTTGGCTCTGGGATCACCAATTAGTGTAAGCGCAGAGCCAGCTCAAATGGGCAACATGAGCATGTGTGGGCACCCACACCAATAAACCCTTGGGGCTGATGCTGAGCTTCTAATCTTTTCTGGCTCTTAGGGTGTTTTTGTACACAAAGTGTTCCACCATACTGATGCTACGTAGAGTCTTCCATCATCATCCAAAATTTCCCAATTACCACAGATAGTTGACTGCACCTAACCTGAAAAATTAATCAGAAGTTTCTAGTTTACATCTTTGCCACAAAGGGCAACGTTACACTTCCTAATGAGAAATGCACATACAATTAACAATTCTGAATACTTTCTGGCAAGACCAGTCACAAAGAATCCTAGTGTGGAGTAGTGTAACTTGTGGCTGAATTCAGATATGTGACATTTGCCCACTTCTAATTCAGGCAACACAGAGTTTATTCACTCTTGCATAAGCAAACAGGGGTTTCTCGTGCTTTATCGCTTTACCACTGCAGAAGCGTTTTAACGATTAAACGATGGTAAATGCTATAGGAACGATTCCTCAAGCTCCATCAGCTTTCCCTACATAACACAGTTTTTGTTGTGCCTTCGTGGTACCGCAACTGTACCCGCCGCTGGCCTGCACTGATCGCAGCCCCCAGAGAGCCACCCGTGCAGCACGGGCAGTGCAGCCGCACCAGGGGACAGGAGCATGCCCTGCCCCGGTGCACGGCGACTTGTTCAGCGCCGGTCCCGCCGTACCAAGCACCCTCGCCGCCCGCAACACGGCGCCGAGGGGTAAACAAAGGCGGAGCGAGGCCGGGAGCGCAGCCCCGGCCCAGGACCGCGTTCCCCGCCGGCGGCCGGAGCACGGAGGGCTCCGAGGCGGGGCAGCGGCGATGGGGCAGGAGCTGCCGCTCCGGGCCGTGCGCCGGGGGCTCCGCGCCCGCCGAGAGCAGCCGGGCAGGGCAGCGAAACCTCCGCCCCGGGCACCGCCGGCACACGGGGCACCGTGTCGGGGCGCGGGCCCCTCGGGTGGGCTCTCGGCGGGACCCCCCGGCCGCACAGGTGGCTGCAGCGCGGGCGGCGCCTCCGGGGCGGGGGGCAGCGCCCTCCGTGCCTCCTGCGCCGGGTCGGCCCCTCGCCTCCCCCCGCGGTCCGGCCGCCCCTCGCTAACACACCCCGCCCGGGACCGCCGCACCCCGGCCGGCACAACTTCCCCCGGCTCCGCCGGCGCCGCTCGTTCAGCTCTGCCCCGCCGCCCTCCGAGCCGGCCCGGGCCGGGCCCCGCCGCAAGCACCGCGCTGCCCTCCTACTCTTCCTCCTCCTCCACCACCTCACCTGCCGCAGGGAGGCCCCGCCGGGCGGCCACGGCTCGGCTCCCGAAGGGAGGGACGGAGGGCGGGTGTCCCCCGGCGCGGCGAGCAGCGCTCAGGCCGGTCGCGGCCCGCCGGCTCCCGGGCGCTGCGCGTCCCTCCGGCCGCTGGGGGAGCCGCCGGCGCGCCACGCGGCCGCCATCTTCGGCGGGGAGGGAGCGGGGCGGGGCCGCGGCCGCCGGGAGGCACCGCGGGCAGGGCCCACAGCGGGTCCCGCCGCTCCGGCCGCGCCCCGCACCCAGACACGGGTCGGGCTGTTCGTGCGGCCACCGCCGCGGCCCGGGCCGTGGGCAATAGCTGCGGCCGTCGCGCTCCCGGCGGCGCGGAAGGCGGGGGATGTCCAGGAAAACAGTAGGAAGGAATTGACACGGCTGTGACATCGCCGGCAGCAGCTTCCCGAGAAACACAAACAAACGCACATTGCAATTTGCTACTTTAGAAAAGTGGAGGAAATGGTAGCAGGAAGCCAGAGTGGGATGTGCAGCCACATCACAGGATCATTTATTCTCAGCGGAGGATGGAGATGTGGACGGCAGGTTGGGAGTGCTGTTACAGGGCCCTGCTTTAGGATCTGCTGTGCAGAAAGCACCCACCACATTTTGGAAAGCAAACATTTGGGACAGGTTAGCACGACTGGGACCTGGAACAGTCAAAAGTGACAGAAGAGGAGCAAGCAAAGAGAAAGCAGGTGCTCAGGGAATAAGGCCTCACGTTGGCAAATGACTGCTTCACATCCCCCTGTCAGAGGATTCCTGGCACCCTATGAGTCACTCAGGAAACCTTCAACAAAGCAACACAAGAGATGGATTTGCTGCACAGGAATCTGCTCCTCTACTGAAAAGCTGAAAAAGCTTGAAAGTTGTGGCTTTCAGACACATTTAGGGCTTTTCATCTTCAGCCTAATCAGTTTGCACCTGAAGCACTGACCATGACTGTTAAGCCCACCTTAGCAAGTGAATCAAATAACGCAAGAAAAGCAGACAAACCTATGAGTACTCATATCTTAGTGAACTTCAAAAGTCTGTTGTGCCCCTGGCTGACAGCACCCCCACCTCAGGAGAAGTTGATGAGGCAGCTGCTCCCACCACCTGCAGTCCTATCACATGGGTCTGTGCTGCCAAAATACCCAGCAGCACATATTTGAACACGCGATTGCATTTCTATTGAATTAATCCAAACACGTGCTGCAGTGCTCATATCAGATTAATATCATCTGCCTGCCTGCAGCCATCCCAAAACTAGTGTGACAGCAACAGGTGATCCCAATCTACCAGACCTTGTACTTTCCAAAACAGCTGAGCAAATCTGGGCCAACAGAGGGAATATGTGGCAGATCAGCACCTCGTGTCCTGTGTTTGTAGCATTTCAGATCCAGTACTACGTTCTGTGAAACTGGATTTAGCATTTCGATATTGATATACATTGATATTCTAGTAAAAAAAATTTTTTTTATTGGTAGTTCCTGTCTCTCCCCCAGTCCCATCAAATCTCAGTTACACTGAGGGAGGGGAATCCGTGACAGGAGTTTATGTTGTACACGATAGTACTCGGTACAGGTGCAACAATATCAACTTGGAGTTCCATTTAAATGTGCAGTGGGAGAAAACACCCCAAAATATGCTTCATCTCTCCAAATGCCTCCTCAAGCCACAGGAGAAGAATTACCTTGCTTTCCTTCTCATTTCACCACAAAGCAACTCTGTCCTCACTTTCTTTCCAATTACCTCATATGTAGCTTCCTCTACTCACTTGCAAGACACCCTTAACTCTATCTTGCATCTCCGCTCTCTTCCCCACACCAGCCTTCTCACACTCCAAACCACGCTCAGTGCTCAGCTTTGTGACTCCCATCTTCCAGGCTATCATACTGCTCTGTGCCTATCTCACTTAGGTGGTGCTATCCCTGGTAACATTGCATTTCTCTGAAGCAACTTCTTCTTAAGGTTACATAAACAAACAATCTTTCCCTGGGTATTGCATTTAAAGCAGGGGTCCTCAAACTTTTTAAACAGGGGGCCGGTTCCCTATCCTCAGACACTGTCGGGGGCCGGACGACTAAAAAAAAAAAACAAAAAACCCCGACCTGAAGCAGCCTCTGGCTCAGAGCCAGAAGCGGCAGAAGTAAACCCCGCAGGGAACAAAGCCAGGCAGAGGCATCGCCCTCTACTGCGCCTGCGCCGCCAGCAGTGCCAGGACCTTCCAGCACACCTGCGCCGCCAGCAGCTTCAGCGGGACCGACTGCGCCT
>JAWWLV010000180.1:14533368-14667736 GCA_035041135.1 Platyrinchus mystaceus | reverse complement strand
GGAAATAATGACTTTTGAGTCCATTCCTGTTTTCCTGTGAGGTCCCAAATTCAGCTGCATCAGCATGGATCCCATACCGGGATCACAAGTCTTACCTGAGCCGACTTGCTCCAGCGTAGGTTTTCTATGAGCTGCAGGAGAGTTTCTTCACTCTGTAATCTTCCACAGACAGCAGGGATTTTACTTTTCAGTCTTTTCCCTGCTCAAGGGAGAGAGCTGGGGGGAGGAAGAAAGAACTCACCCCCCTTCGGGCTTCTCTCTCTTCTCTGGCTACCAGCCTCGACCTTGGAAGGTTCTGTTATCTCTTTGCCTGGAATTTCTTCTGCAGTAATCTTGTCCAGGCAGTTTTTATTAAAGCTTTTCCCCCACCCTGTTACATGTCTCGACCAGAGGGGCTTCAATGCCACAACCTGCCCCTGGCCCATGGCTGGGGGAGGAGGGAGACCTGGCCCCAGTTGGGGCCTGCTACCTCCCCTACATGGCTCTTAATTTCTCTTGCCACCTTGTGGCTCTTATCTCTTCTGCGTCACTACTTTCTCTTCCGTTTTCTTAAAAATGTAATTGGCAGAGGCGTTACCAAAACTGTTGATTGGGGGTTTTGCTCTGGAAATCTACTTGGCAAAACTATTTTCAGCCCTGGGGGGGGGGGCAAACCCACGACAAATGTGTTATAAAGCTGTGTTAGAGACACACACAGCACCTCCTTTCAGGTTGTTTAATTTGTTTTTATTCATGAGTGTTTTAGAGATTCAACTTTGTAGGCCCAGGAAAATGGACTTCTGTGTTTTGACATGTGAATGTCATTAAAGACTGAATGAATCACAAAAAAAAAAGTGTATTAGATGAACAATGATGAAAAAACATATTCTTCATTATTCTTGAGAAGCAATTGTCAATGAATCACTAGTAATGATGGTGATTTTACTACAGAACTGATTCAATCATATAATGTCAGGCAAGTGATAACTCTAACTTGTTCTTTTCTAATAATGCAAAAAGTGCTACTGTAGGTTAGAGCGAAAAAGACAACTGCTGAAAAAACCCCCACTTGCTCATAACATATAATTTCATTACTCATCATCTGAACAAATCATCTGCCTTCCAAAGTGTTTGTAATATTTTTTGAGAAAAAGTAGCCTTTTCCACCACCCTACAGACAGACATTTAAAAAAAATCCTCCTGTTAAAAAAAAGATGCTTCAAAAAACAACCTTTTTTTTCTACAGATCATTTCAGAGAAGAATAGAATGTAGATTACTGTGAGTGGAATAAGAATTCTGTATATCTCAAAAATAAAATGCTATCAAAATATATTATTAGTAAAGGATCAACAAGATCAAGTAATTTAATCAAAGAATTTAGTTCCTTTTGCTGTAATGTCCAAGAACCAATTTTTCTCAAACTTATTTAGCCAATTTAAGTTTGTGCCATTTCCTTTAAAGATTACACAGAAGTAAATTAAATCTAATCCATGTTATCCAGTTGTTATGAAACAGTGAGATTATAGCAGTAAAGTTGTTTCTGTTCCAAGTTGTGAGACCATTTATGATACTAATTAGAAAATTCAGTTTTTGTTAAATGTGCAAAAAAAGCAATCTTACTTGTGAACTATAAAGGAATAGCTTACATAAAGAGGACTCCATAGATGTGCAAAAATTTGTAGGTTTTAGTTTTGAATTGTAATCAACATATAACAGAATTTTTGTTTTGAACAGCAGGGCATGTGTGGGGAGGCTTGTTTGTTTTTTTGTTTAGAGGGGTGGATTCAAATTAATTTTGTAATAGCCACAATAGCATTTTGGACCACAATTTGGCCAAAAAAAGAAGTTATATTTTTTGATCTGCAAACATGTGCTTACGCAGCTATTAGTATTTCAAATAATCTTCTACAGAAATCAACTCTATACTCAAGTATTTTAAGCTGAACTCGTAGCTTCTGCTCTGCCATGGCATTTGTTGAAAATTCTCTCTACTTTCATCTGGTCAAAGAATGCAAAAAAAGAAAAAAAACCCCAAAACAAATCACCAACCCAAGCCTTTCATGCATCCAAGACTGCACTGTTCTTGCAAAAAGGCAGAGAGAAGGAACACAGTTTATTCAGTTCCCCAGGGCACAGTACTTGTAGTTGATTTTACAATTGTAGTTGATTTTGGACTTGTAGTTGATTTTGGACTTATATTGCCAGGCAATAGGAGGTTCACTGAGTGTCTCCTGACTTATGAATGTCACTGCACTCCAGGCTTAAAGGCAGTTGCTCATGTCCACAATGTGCATGCACTGAAGTCTTTGTGTCCAGGATACTCAGAAGGACAAATCTGAGAATGAGAGGCTGGCACAGAATGTTGGTTACAGTAATAATAAGAGACGATATTGTGGTTTTGTGGTCTGGTGCATGCAGAGTGCTTTCTATGAACTTCACAACCTCCCTCCTTCATTTTCCTTGTGTGTGAAATGGGAATAATGTCTCACTGCCTCAAAAGAGAATGAAAGAATTAGCAGCATGTCTGTAGAAGTGATAAAACACAGTCAATAGAAAACCAAGTTAAATAGCTGTTGAGAAAATGAAACAAAAATCTTTAGGAAGAACTCCAAGAAAAAAACATCTGCCAAAAGAAGCTTGGGACGCCTGGCAAAAAGAACAGAAAAGCAGCATTTTTGGTTTGTTTTCCCCTTTGTAGATCAAACCGATATGTCAGATGCAATGCAGTATGTTGTTTGTACAGGAGAAATTGGGAGAAGAAAGAATGGGAATATCTGAACAAAAAAGCGTCTTGAAAATTGGCTTGCTGTGCCAAGAAGTAGATGAAGGATGTGGATGGCACTACAGGGCTGCATGGGAGGATCTGGCTTGGAGCTCAACCGGTCTCCCAGGACAGGGATACTGTCAGCTAAGATCCAGGCGAGGCTGATAGGAGCAGCGCTTGTGGGTGGGTGGAAATAGCTTTTTGAGTCTTTAAAAGGATAAGAAAAATCACGGCAAAATCTAACATCCATGAGCTCAACTCCATGATATAGTGGTTGGCATTCAGGTATCTCAGTGAAATGAGCTTTCAGAGATTGTACAGTCTTGACTTTTTCCTGTTGCCTTCTCCCCAGGCTCCCTGTTGTTCTTACTTCAACTTCAGCTCACCTCTTTCACTCTTGTCTTTTATATTTTGCCATTTCTCCTGTACTGTTCCTTAGTAATCTTCTGCCCTATTCCTCTTTTTCTCCCTCTTTTCTCCATTCCCTTGTTTATTTCTTCTTTTCATTTCACAAGGTAACTATGTAACGATTTTCCCAAAGTCTCACCATGTGTTGTTCCTTCAGTAAATAATAGCAGTGACAGCTGTTCAGCCTTGGTGCTCTTCTCCAGTTCTCTTGCCTGTAGGTAATATTCCTATCAAGGAAACCAAATCTAAACTGATGACCAAAAACCTGCAGCTACATAGTGTACAAACAGAGACTTCATTATTAAAAAATTGACATGGTACTAGACAAATAAACAAACCAATATTGTCAGAAGTGAACTACAAAGGAGAAGAACCTGCCTGATGAACCAAAGTCTTAGCAACTTAGACCTAAGAAAGATGTATCTTTTGTGGATGCCACAGTCAAGAAGAGAGGTGATGAGACTGATATGAGGAAGAGCAGGAGAACCCCTAAGAGATATAAAGAGAAACAAAACATAAAGAAGTATCCTGGTTCTGGGCATAGAGTTAATTTTCTTTAAATTGGCTAGTGTTTTGGACATCTGCTGAAACATGTTGATAACAGACATGTTTTTGTTATTGCTGAGCAGCCCTTACACAGCAAAAAGGCCTTTTCTGCTTCTCATACCACCATGTCAGTGAGAAGGCTGGGAGCGCAAAAGGAGTTAGGAGGGACACAGCCAGGATAAATGACCTCAACTGACCACAGGGATTTCCCATACTATATGACATCACGTTCAGCAAATACAGACCGGGAAGAAGGAGGAAGATGGAGACATTTGGAGTAATGTCATTTCCCAAAACCCTGTTATGTGTGCTGGAGTCCTACTTTCCTGGGAATGGGTGAACACCTGTCTGCCTATAGGAAGTGGTGACTGAATTCCTTGTTTTGCTTTGCTTGTGTGTGTGGATTTTTTTTACCTATTGAAGTGTCTTCATCTCAAAGAGTTTTCTTTATTTTATTTTCCCAATCTTCTCCCTGATCCCATGGGTGTGGAGCTGGGTTGCCGGCTGGGTTTAAACGATGAACTGTGACAAGCAGAAAAGGGTTTGTGCTGAAAATCCAGCATGTAAGACCATCATGAGTGAGCAGATGTGGGAGCTGATCTTGTAATGGGAGACCAAAAGGCTATAGAAGACCTGTGAAAAGAAGATGGACAACTTGTCCTATGTGTTAGAGAAGGAGGAGCCAGTAGAGTGACAGGGCTGAAATGATTTAGCTAGGTTGATAGTCCATTTAAAGCTTTTTTCTGCTTCTTATAGTTGAAGCAACTTTCAAAAAGAGAAAAAAAATGAACACTTAGATTCACATCACAATATTTGTCCTAAAGTTATGGCTAAATTTAGCACAAAGTCTTGAGCAACTTGTAATAGAAGAGCCAAAGTTCGACATGAAGACAAAATTGGGAAAGTTTCAGTGTAGAGTTGCAGTTGGATATAAATTTTACCTAAATAAAAAGAGGACAAAAGAGACATGCAAAATACCCACCTTCATCTGAAGCTATCCTATAGGATAATGCAGATGGAAAATTCCTTTAGGCAGCTTCTCTAGAAAATGTCCTCACAAGATAGCATAGCATATATGTTTCTGGGCCACTTGCCTCCAAGATTTTTTTCCAACCACGTGGCAAGCCCTTTTCCAGTGTTGTCAGGGACAAACAGTCTAAAGATTCCAAATGGCATCTCACTGCAAAGAAACTGCTCAGAATTCAGTCTAAGTCTACTCACCTATTCCATTCAGCTCAAGGTCATGTCCCCATTATATCAACCAATTTTATTACTCTTTTTCCCTAACTCATGCCACTAAATTGATAAATTAAGAGGCATCAGGTCAGCCTGAGAATACACGGGCTTCTGAAATCCTGCCATTCTCATTTTCTAAAGTATAATAGTTTTAGTGAAATCCTGATTCTAATTCTGTCAAATCCAGGCAACTTTTCAAAGCAAAGATATTATTTAATCTAAATGGGATAATTTCCTTTCTCAATATCTCCATCGTATTATTTAATGTCAAGCATGCATGAGTTTATCAGCACCTCCCCATCAAACTCCCAAAACCAGAATGGCTGGCATTCATTGAAATATATGAAAATCAGTAAGATGTTCTTGTATGAAGAGCCTTCTTAGATTAAACATAGAGTGTACTGCTCTTTAGGTGGAAATCATACTGAAGTGAAACATCAGAATCAAAGCTAAAAGCCTGTACTAACTTTGTGTCGTAAGCTCTTAAGTCTCATTAACATCAATTGAATGCATGGTTCAAAGAGATAATATACAGCATATTTAAATTAATGTAACTAATTCAAATACAAACCTTCCTGTGGGCAATGAAAATATTAAGGATCTTATTCTGCAACTGCTTTCTCATCTGGTTAGCTACCTCATCACTGTGAAATTTACCTACATGCAGGAGTCAGGCCCTAATTTTTGCAGGTCGGATCTGTCCTTTGTATTAAAGGAAAATAGCTAACCTTGAAATTATGGTTTTGGAAACACACTTCTTGGCTATTTTTAGCAACACAGTTTAATCCCAATATTTATCTTTCCTTCCCTTCTCAGTTACGATGAATAGTAAGTAAGAAGAATATCAATAATACGTCACATTTACATAATGTCCTTCATTTGATGATTTTTTAGGCTTCATGGTCATGGCTAAACTAAGCATTTAGACAACAGTCTGTAAGTAAGTAATCTTGTGATATAAGGAAGAAAATGAAGTTGAGGAGTGACATGGATCACATAAGTTAAGTCAATGGCTGATTGGGAAGCAGAACCTGGATGTCTGAGCTCTTGTTTTCCTTCTAACCACTAAGCATATTTTCTGAACTTGATCACTTGGACTGTTATGTATGAGAAAAATCAGAACAGAAACCTTATCAAAATGCTATGGAGAGAATCATGAATCAGAGAACATCTGGATTGTGAGGGCTTGAGGAGACTGCCTCCTGAGGGTCTTTTTAGATACCTTTCCCAGGCAAGGACAGAAAAAAACAGAAGCAGCTATTTTCAAGAAAATGCCACAAGACTTTGCCGGTGGTTTCCTACCTTGCTGTTCTGAAGACAGTTTTAAAGCAAATTCTGTGCAAAAGTTGGTGATGAGTGTCTGTAAGGCAGGGGTCCTCAAACTTTTGAAACGGGGGGCCGGATTCCTATCCTCAGATGCTGTCAGGGGCCGCGGCGGCAGTGGCGGGGGGGGTGGGGGGTCGCAGCGCCGTCGGCGGTGGCAGCGGGGGGGGTCGCGGGCCGTATTGGGGAGCATCGCGGGCCGCGGGCCGTAGTTTGACGACCCCTGATCTATACCAACTTTGGGCCTTTTTTATACAAGAAAAAGTATGCTAAATCTAAAGCAATGAATTTCAAATGTCACATATGTAGAACATATATTTTGTGTAAGTATGTACTTTTTCAGTTTATTTTGAACTTCTAAACACATAATAAATAAACAAATAAATGCTTTCTGGAACAGGAAAAACCACAGAGCAGTAGCACTGCTATGACTACTGATGTAACCTATAGGATGTTCCAATGTAAACAAGGCCTCTGAAGCACAGCCCTGGTGCCATTTTTGCAGGCTGTCTTCTGTTGGTATGAGCATTACACTTTCCCACTGAAACAGGAAGGAGAAATAAACCATGTTGAGACAGTATTTCATTGCAAGAACCGGCCAAATCCCAACTCTGCCAACATGCAGTCATATGATGCATCAACAAAACATTTTCTGTGAATGAATGTCATCCTGCCCATCCATTTATGGATAATCATGGTAAGTAAAATTATATAAATTGCCACTGACTAGGGATAGCCACCTTTCCCTCTCCCTTCATTCACCTGTGCTTTAGAGGACCCTCCTGTTGCACAAGGAACTTTCAGATTGAGATTTTATTTACTTAATTATTTGCATCCTTTCCTTGTAGCCAGACTATCTTAAAAACCATGAGCATATGCATTTTTGTTTTCTAATACTTCTTAAGTACACAATAAATTGGCTTAAAATTCTTCAGAATATTACACACCAACTAGTAAATTCCTATTCCTTACCAGCAGAAAGAACATTCTGGCAGGTGAGGAGTTCTCAGGCACTAAGAATCTCAAGGGAAAAATTCATAACCCTCCATTCAAGCCACTAAGGACCACCTTTCCCAAGTCTAAAATAAATTTACACTAAACCCAAATTACCAAGCATTCCAGGTGCATTAGTCTGCAGTCCCAATCCTCTCAAATACTCAGGAAAAAAAAATCATCCATGATGAGTAGCAGCAATACCACCCAGCTGCTCTGCAGCACTGTTCATCAGTCTCTCACAGAGGTTTCTACAGAGGTCAGGCTTATCATTTGCATGGACAAATGGCAAAGCTGAAGCACAGAGCACACAAGGCTGAAGCACTGAGCACACAGGTGGCTTACCCTGCAGTCAACTCTGCAAAGCCATAGCAAAACCAAAACCAGAGCACAAATCTGATCACCGGTCAAATGCGCTGTCCGTTCGTCTATGTTATTAATTACATGTAAGTAAGAGGTCACAATTTCCATAACAAAATGGAAAGGATATTGACATTCAGAGTCTAGTTCTGCTCATGCTTCTCCATGCATCTCATGGATACTATAGCATAAAAGCATCCTACCAGACCTTTGTGCCACTGGGCAAGCGAGAGCAGATCAATCCTAGTTTAAAAGAAAATCTGACTTGGGCATAAATAAAAGCTATCATCAGTCATAGGTCTCCCGCAGAGTAACCCACCTATGCATACAAGCATGTGTGTGCATAAATTGGGAGAGAGAACTTCGAAAACTATGCTCAGATCCTTCTCTTTGGTAGGAAAGTGGCAGAACTCTATCTAGTATGATGAGCTGATTTTAACCAGCTATGGCATACTGGAAAGTAAGTTTCTAGGAATATCCCTGTTTGATAGCTCAATACTGGAGCTATCACATTGCAGGCAAGTACCACTCCTAATCCCTGCTGTCAGCTAAAACATAAGAAGAGGTAAAATAGACCCCATACATATGCTACATAAATATTCTTGACACGAGCATTAGTCTGACTACTGTGCTTTCGGTAAGTGTTTAAATTACTCTTGTCTTGGTTAAAAGAGCTACTAAGAACATGGGAGAGAGATCATCACTAATTTTATGAGTACCTTCCTAGTGCTTATCAGATCATACTGCAACGTTTCATTAGGTAGGATTCACTGCTTCAGGAGAGACCTTACCTGATAAACGATGCTGCCTTGTATATCGGAAATGATAGCAGAACCTCTCTTTGCTGCTGTAGTAGCAGGAGCTATCTCTTCTGGGCACGAACAGATTGTTTTCAGTCCCACTAAAACGGCCTGTAAAACTCTTGCCTTCTCCCTTTAAACACTAAGGACAATTTTCCTCCTGTTTCATCAGGCAGCAGAGGTAATCATCTCCTTTAGCAGCAGCAACTGACACCTATTTAACTAGGTAATTGCTGCAGTTAAAGGGGATTAGGTACACCGAAGTTGCTTTCTCTGATAAGGCAAAGCTCCCAAACGCACCTGGGAAAAGCTCAGGGGAGTGGAGGCCAGCCAGGCCTGCCAAACGGGGAGCACAAGTGCTGGCTAGAGCCTCTCAGCCTTTGCTGCAGCCAGTACTGAAACAAGACGTGTGCCCCCAGTGCAGCCTCAGCAGTCACTGTGCCAGACACAAGGCCAGCGGTAGCAGGAGAAGCACAGAAGCACCTGAGCGTCTCTGTCCCCCCGCCCGTCCCCGACAGCCTGGCAGGGGCTCAGCAAAGAGCAAGGGCAGCACCTGCTGCAGGCTCACCACTCAGCCACCTACCCTTGAGAGAGCAGCATGAGCTCTGCTAGGTGGGAAATAAAAGAAAAATGGCAAAGCAGCAAAGGCCTGAGTGGTACATAGCCTACCCAACAGGGCATAAACAAAATGCTAATAACAAGAGGCAGTATAGAAACAAAACAGGCTAAAGCCAACTAACTTTTAACTTGTTGGAAAATTATGCTTATGCTGCCAGATCTGACAAATTTGTACAGCCGAGTGGTTGATCTGTGCCTCTGCAGAAGCATCTCAGTCAGGACACAAAATACACTAGGTTAGAAATAAATAAGCCACCCAACTTGAGATCATCACATTTATGTCAGGCAAACCTAACGGCAAGAGGGCTTCTCCCACACGGAGTCTGAAATATTGGTGAGAACAACAAATAAGGAAGTAACAGCATAGATTTGCCAAGGCTCAGGCTATTAGGAACAAAAGCAACATTTCCATATTATGCCTGGTCTGTCAGGGACATGCCATTAAGTTAATTTTAACAGGGTCTGTTGTCCCTTTGTTGTAGTACCACTTAACTTTTTCTCCTTTTTTCAAATTAGATTTTTAAATCACACAATTAACTCACATACACAATTAACTCACATACACACACACACACAAAGCTCTGTAAATTGATTCTTATCTCAGAAGTACCACTGCTACATGGTTTAAGAGAACAATGTGACACTCCAAACTTTACACTGTTTAAATGTTATTTTATTAAATATTTTCAGTTCAAGGTTTCATTGTAACAAAGCTATGAAGGTTCTACCAACATTCAGACCAAACAAACAAACACTAGCTAACTTTAATTATTTCTATATCATGCAAAAATTCTGCATCAAATGCCTTCCATTTCCTGTTTAAAATGTGATATTTATAATATATATTATATAGATGCTTACATTAGCCCCATAAGAGAACATTAAGAATGCTAAAGGTGTACAGCTGTGTTTGATAATGGCCATACCAAGCTAAGGTTCTCATTAACTTAAAAGGAAACAAAACAAACGAAAAAAATCCGAAAGAATTTGTCTCCAAGACTGTGCAAAAGCAAAAAACCCAACAGTTCTGTTCTTTTAAAATTTTCTCTGAAAGATGCATATACTTAATACAGAGGGTTCTTTTTTTTTTAATTATTAATAATCATCAGGTAGAGACAAGGAAGATCAGACCGAAAGAAGGCATGCATAATGTTTTGTATTTATCTTTTTTAAATGGCATAATTGTAATCTGTTTGCTTTCTCTTTGTGGCTTAAAAAAAGTCTGAATAAAATATCAAGGCTTTTCACTTTTCCACTTCACTCACTGGCTTAGTGCTGTCTTAAAAATGTTTTTAATTAATAAAATCTAGTGTTTGCCTCCCTTGGGTTCAATCCCCACACTCCTCCCTAGGATAGTGGAGGGAGGAATAAAAGGTTGTTTGCTTAAACAAACCTGGAAAGTGTGGATGGTCTTTTCCTTCATCAGGGGTTGGCTCATCTAATCCTGGTAAGGGATAGCACCTCTGTAACAAAGAGAACAGAGTGCTATCTGTTGCAAATTGACAGCTCTGCTTTGTGCAACAGCTTTTATTTTCTGCATTTTGTCGAATAAATATTAAAATTCCAAATGGTCTTCTTTTCTGTAGTCTGCAAAAAGGTTGCTGCAATCTTAGTATGCTGTCAAGACAATCATTTTAATTCCCTCTAAAGATCAAAAAAACTGATTAGGGCTAGACAAATGCAGGTAAAAGCCCATCCCAACTTCTGCAAGTGATGCCTTCCCTTGGTCAAGACAAATCCCATCAGGTCTGCCAGAAAGGCCATTTTCTTCCTGGGACTAGGCTCCCTCCTTGGTAAGGTCAGCAAAACACTTACACATTCCCCACCTGATGAATAAGGGAATTGAACTGCTTTTGCAGCAAAGAAAAGAAAGGAAGATGAATTGGCCCAAAGGACAAACATCAGATCACATGTGCTCATTCCCTTTCCCCTCTGTTTTATGAGGTATCCTCTAACACCCAGAAGTAACACAGGGAGGTGGCCTAGAGTCCTTCAGCTACAGCTTTTGAGGTTCTGATCTGATAGTTTTCTGTGTTACAACATCACTGTAAAAAATAGAAAAATTACCCAAATAAACACTAGGAAACATGACACTTACAAACATCAGATGGGTTAGTGGTGGGGAGAAGCACCTGGCTGGGGCCGCTGGCTCCCACTGCTATTTTACTTGGAGACCAAACAAATCAAACAGGAGGCCAGGTAACCCCTTCAATTCTATGGGTGCATATATTTCAGTATAAAAAACACACGCTATTTATGCCTCATATAGGAGTGTATGTGCAAGTTTTCATGAAGAACATAACACTAAGTTTTTTGTCTGCTTCCTAAGGAACATGTGTTCTGCAGCACTGTGGATCCCAACTACGCTACTAGAAATGAAAAAAAGAATAGAAAATCCCATACATGTACTCTCTTCCTCTAAAATCTCTGCGCTGAATGCAATGCTTTTTTGTTTTGTTTTGTTAAATTAAATAAGCTGGCTTCAAAACTCCATGTTTGGCCAGGTAGTGGCTGTTTCTAAAACCAGTATCACTAAGGAGCGAACTTCTATTCAAGTTATATTCACTTAAACCCATTTTTTAATCCCTACTTCCATCTTCAGTTTTAAGTGAACATCCCATTTTGTTTTATTTCTTTAAAAAAAAAAAAAAAGGAAAAAAAAAGAAAATAAAAAGTCTGTTTTGGGATCCAGCAGCTGAGCAACCAGCTTTCCATAGCGTTCTTGCTGTGCAGAAATCCAAGAAACAGGCTGAAGTCAGACTGCCGGGCAACAGGAAGAGAAGCACCTCCTCTCTCTTGAACCCCAGTCTTCACACTGGCTCCTCTGGGGTCTCCTCGCCACCTCTCACCGGTTGGAGTTGCAGCACAGCCCGAATGTGGTGTTAACTTCCACTGTGGCTTTGTGGAGCACAGTTCAGTCATCCGCTGCTCAACCGCCTCCTTTTTTGCTCTCCCTCTCTCTTCCTCTCTCCTTCACTTTTGCTTTCCCCCTCACTTCATTTCTGAAAGATGTTCCGGTTGCTGCCGTTTTCTTAGCCCTGGGGGAAGGGGCACGTTGGATAATCTGTCATTTATTTAGCATTATTCCTGTTTTTTATTATTTTATACAAACAACGTGTCTTTTTTTTTTTTTTAGATTTAAAAACACCTTCGTACAGCAGAAACAGACACGATGGATCCATGGAAAACAACAGAAAGGCAGCGCCCGGAGCATCAGATGCATGCAGGGTTTCGTGCATTTGGCTGCTGCCTGTTTGTAATTTGTATTTATTTTTTAACGTCAAAACAGACATGACCGTTGCTGTCACTCAGGCACTCCAGAGCTGCTTGCTAAGAAGATATTGCCCTCCAGCTGAGTATCTCCACAAGTTGCTGCAGTCAGGAAGAGGTAGTGTCCACCCAGAAAGGAGAGGGGAGAACAGGATGGAAGATGGAAGGAAATAAAGCCAAACATTAGCTGCATACAATTAAAAAAACAAGTTTTCTACAGGTTAATTATTTGATGTAGGTAGAAACCCTTCCTAACACAACACAGACTGAGGGTCATGAGGAGAGCTCTGAAGAGGCGCACCCTTTTCCTTCCAGGTGGCTGAGTGTGCCAATGAAAATTAACTACTGGCTAAAATGAATTACGTGCTTCATTGGAGCAGACCTGGGCCCACTGTCTAACAGCGATGACCCAAAAGTTGAAGAAGTTTCCTAAGGGGTGCTCAAAGGCTCTGGTCCTAAGGAACAATTTCTGCCTCACTTCCCATTTACTTTTGCCTTGAACTGAAAGATAATACTATTTTTCTAAGGGTTTTAAGTCTTCAGTAATTTTGTCTCTGAATGTTCTTAATATTTAAACAAATGTATGAACTTTTCTGCAGTTTTGTGAAGTTGTAGCCCTAGTAACTGCTTTTAGCAATGGCTTCTCCTAGCTAAGCTTCATAAACCAGATTACTGGAATTATTTTGATCAGTTTTAAGTCTGGGTTTTTTTTTAATGCTTATTTATCATTGTCCTGTCATGTAAGTATAGCCAAAACCTTCTTTCTACCATTTCTTCTGCAAATCTTTCTAGAATCTCTCTTATTAGTCTCGGTTCCTACTCTCTCCTTAGGCAGAAGTCCTCTGATTAACATCAAACTTCTTTTATGGTTGCAGTTTCCTTTTGAGATGACTTACCAAAAACTGAACTCTGCCTCCCAGGTGAGAACAAACCACTGATTTCTACTTAAGCGTTCTTATTCACCTCATTCATTCTTCATCCCTAGTTTTCACTGCACATGGGCCAACTGCTCCGAAAAGATTCAGTGCATTCAGATGGGGGCTGCCCACACTGACCCCATTCGTAATTGCATGTGGGTACAGCTCCTTCAGAACTCAGAAATGGATGCAAATACTTCAGCTTCTATTTAGTTTACAGGTTTTTTAAAATATTGTTTTAACCAACATTTTGTGGTTTGGAAATAGCTTCTGCTCTGCAGTTTTCAGAAACTCTCCAGCACATACTTTTGGAGGGTTTCAGCATTTCAGCAGCCAAGAAACATACCTCTTCTGTAGCAGCTAACACTTTCCATTCCTAAACTTCCTCAGGAATCTTAGGCATAGCCACTGAACCATATTGATTTGTAATTTAATAATTTCTTCTGCACCTTTTTTTGGACTAAATCCAGGACATAAGTCTCCCTCAACATTTTTTTGATGAAATCTAATGCAAGTTTTTTTGTTTTGCTGCAAAGATTTTATCCTTCTCACTGCCTTACTCCCTGGAAATTTGGCTGATTGTCCAGCTCTCTTAAAAGCTTCCCTGCTTCTGGTGCCCCCAACTGGCTTTTGCTTTTCAAATTCCATCTGTGACCTCTGCAGTTTGCTTGTGATAGTTCACATTCCTTTCTATTGCCTTCAGTGGGGTTGAATACCTTACAACACATAAGAATAAAAACTGTTATGGCTTAGTCCCAAGTAGTTCACAGAACTAGGACTCAAGTACCAGCTATACTTCAAGTGGTTCATCCCCAAATGACCACATTAAAAAAAGCTTGCCTCCCAGTTGTAGACATTTGTTGTGTTTGCCCTTAAATAGAAAATCTTTAGTAAAAAGGTCCTAAGATTAGGAAACTTAGGTCTTTAAAATTAACGTGACACATACTTCAGCATAAAACAAAAGGAGGCAGAAAGATTTTGTACATCTAACTAAAAGAAACAAGTAAGGCAATATATTAGAATGCCTAAATGCTGCAGAAGTAAATGAATCTAATGTCCTTCAGGACCAAGCAACAATAATTTCTTCATGACAAATTTTTAAATCAAAGTTTCTTTCAATGCTGAATTGGGGCAAGTTAATAGGAGGATATTTTAAATCCTCTAATATTATTATTTGTTTAGATTTTTCTCCCTTCTGAGTTTTCTCAACATGATACATTAAATAGCTTTTGCTTACCAGAAAATCAGTAGTAAAATTTATATGAATAAATCTTTACCCCTTATAGCATAGAAATCGTTCTCTATGGATTTTACAATATCCTCTCTAGCATATGACATGCTCATCAAAAAAGTTCTCTGAAATCACTCCCAGCACATAAAAGTAGACAGCTGTGAAACAGCAAACCTGTGCACAGCATGAGATACTCTTCCTCTCTGCTCTGGATTAGCTGTCTGTCTTCAGGCAGACCTGAGTACCTGGAAGCACCGCTGCTACAAGGGTACCAACACTCGGAAACAACTGTCTGGCACATGACTCCCACTGGCCAGGAGCGGAAGATAATTCTACTGAGTTCAGAGGACAGGACTTAAAGGAACACCAACTACAAGCAGAAGTTTTCAGCCTACAGTCAACTAAATCTGGTTCTCTCACAGCCAGCTAAAGAGCCTTGAATGCTGAATTCCCACATACAGCAGCCTTAGCCCTATGTATGATATACTCCTTCCCTGGCAGTCCATACCCATATCTGATCCTCACTGGAGAGGTGCTGCAGGAGCTCCAGAGCAGTGGTAGTGGACATTGAGCCACTTGCCATCTCGGCGGTGCCAGACACGGGTCTCTTCAGACTGTGTGGTGCGGGGCCGGCCTTGGCCGTCGATGTACTGCGTCAGGCGGATGTACGCGATGCAGGCAGCGTCCTCGCCAATGATGTGGACGTGGGGGTTCAGGATGGTCGTGTGTATTGGCTTGCTGTTCTTCGACAGTACTAGCAGAACATGCAAAACCATCAGATTCATTTTACTACTAAGAAGCAACAGCCTCCCACATTCTCCAACCTCTTTTGTACTCTACTCACCTTCCACTGGACTCTGGGATAAAATAAAAATTGCTTCAGGCAAAATCCAAGCAATTCTTTCCCCTATCACCTGCTGTTCTTCTTAGGAACTGCACACTTATTGCCTAAAATCCCCTTGGCCCCTTTGCTCCCTCTGCAAAGCATACTCGTCACTTTGTCGACATCCGTGCTGCTGTGTCTTCAGTTGTAGGAAAAGATCCTTTACTTACAGAATATTGGCGCAAAGCAGTAAATAATCAGGGCATCTTTAAGCTGAGCCAGCATTAAGTATGAACAAGCCTCAGAGAAGTGTTAAAATCACTCCATAACAGGCTGTTGAGAGAGACAAACTCTCTGCATGCTAGAGCACTAGAAACTGCCTGTACTAAGGACCTTGATCTAACCCCCAAAATAACTGAACAGCTCAGTATTTAAATTTCAATTATCTCATCCTGTGGAGACATCCAGGAAGGGAGGCAAATCCACTGGTATAAATTATAGTGTTTCTTCCAACTCTCTTTCCTGCCCTAGATTGACAAGGTGACCCTTGTATCCATGTAATGGGTTCATTAGGTGTTAGAGATCTGAAACCATTCAGAGAAAAGTCAAAATGAAGGCATCTTTATGCCTGACCATTTAGTACGTCTACCTCAAACAGACATGTTGATTCCATTAAAATCTGATTATTTTTCCATTTTCATATCAGTAAGAAGTCCAGAGCCTCAAACTTTTAAAGCCCCTGCAGTCTATGCTAGCAAAATATTTGCACCTGGCAAATTGTATACCTAGAGTGAAGGGGTGTGGGTGTTAGAATTGAAATTGTTGCTGAACAGGCTTTTTGAGAGGAAGGTTGCTGGCCTTCATGAATGCATTATAAACCAAGCACAGTCAAATTCTTGTTGATTCTGATAGCCACCAAAAACAAGGGCTATTTCCCCCCCCAAAATGTGGCATAAAGGAAGAGTAGAGAGAAAGCTGTTGGTGTCATCAAATTTACCCACTCACAGTTTTCAAAGTAAAACTTATGGAAATCCATTCCTTCAACCAGGTTGCCCAGTGCTTCAGGTTCAAATGAGGTCAAGCCAGGATCACAGATTTTTCTGCAAAGAAAAGCACCACAGGCTTACAGTTTGCATTTGAGCCCGAGCGCTATTTGCACAGTAAAGTGCTGGTATGTCATTTGACTCACACCCTATGTCCTCCTAACTACATCTCCCTACTCCAAGGAGTAAGCTCCTGAAACACTCAGTCCTATCACAACAACATGGAGCCAACTAGTTGGCATTTCATATAAAACAAGCCTCTAGGTTTCCGGCTTTGCTTTATTCTCTTTCTGCTCATTCCACCGCTCTTCCCCCTACTTTTCCTACAAACCCACAACATTTTCCTTTTGTCGGTCCTGTTGCTGTTTGATACCTGACTTCTATTTGATATTCATTTAGAGCTCTACTATAACCCCTACTCCTAATTGATGGAGGCTAAAAAGGATAAAACTTTTTATCATCCCTGACTGTGTGTCAACTCCTCACACTCAGGAGCCAAAGCATCACTTGCACACAAACTGATAAACAACCTGTCAGAAGTCATCTGTACTTACGTATAAGCCTCAAAATCTCCATTGTTGATGGCCTCTATCAGCTGCTCTGTTATCTTAATGATCTCTTGCTTACGCACTGTGAACAAGAAGAAAGAGCAATTTAACTGTGCTTAAGACTTCAGTGGAAATATGCGGCTACTGGGTGCTTCCTACAAGCAATTTGTAGAGCACCATTAATCTAGTTCTCATAGGATGCTGCTCCCTGCATTCTGGAGATACGCAGTAATGACAGCCATCCACATGAGAGTAGGGGGACAGTGGCATGGAAGGGAAATGGTGATCTCATAATGCAGGGAGAAAGGAAATAAAGAGGCCATATTTAATTTTTTTCTTCTAGAAAGGTCTAAGGCACCAGGGGTGTCTCCTGAAAGACATCCTGAAGTGCTTCTGGGGAGTCTGACCAATGAACGTCAGCGAACCTGCCCATGTGAAGCACTTGTCCGGTAGCTTAAGATGTGGAAAATCTTCACCACAGTAGTCATATACAAATGGCGACCAGACAGATAAAGCCAATTGGAAAAATTCTCCCAACAATTTGCCAATACCTCAGCTATTATGAATGCTGGAAACAAGCAACTGGGACATGTAGGAATGACTTCTGCAAGCTGGAAAGACAACTGCAGCAGGATGGATGGGTTCCATGAATAGGTCCTAGCTATATAAGAGTGATCACTCCATTCTTCAGGCAGTTAGCTTCTGCCAATTCCTACAGCACAATTCTTTTCAGCACTCTGACAGCACTGCCATTAATCCAGCCCAGCACACTGAACTTCAAGACAAATGGAGACAAGGGTTAACTGTCTACTGTTATTTGGCCTCTATCTGGCCAGCATCTCTGCACTCCCTTCTCTTGGTTCCCCACAGCAGATTACACAGGCCCCATCACCTCTGTGGTGTTCCATCATCCATGCTGATCCCAAGAATTCTTAACATTTTCAAAGTTTGAATCAGGTCTCTTAAATAACACAGTTCTAGTTCTAAAACTATATGTGCACCATACCTATGGTACCTAGGCCTGAGCCTATATGCACAACCTCACACCTTCTCAGCCTTCCCCATACCTGTAGATAGCCTATCCTGCATACTTAGGTGCATTTAGGAGCCAGCATTTAGGAGGTGCCCTAGCATTATTTTCAATATTAAGAGATAGTATACAATTCCTACCACCAGAAGTGCCATTTATATGCCCTTCAGCGTCTAAAATGTAGGTGTATGAAATGGAATGAATCACCTGACTGTTCCTCCTTTAGCCCCTGAAAGAAATTGGTACTTTTGGAAGTCTCATCTAGGCATCTTAGATGCCTATCATTAGGGGATGGTGTTTAAATCCAACCTACTATCTTCAGACGTTCAAGTCAGTGAAGCAGAATTCCACTCTCATCCATAAGATGCCAGTCTGAACTGCACGCCCCCCCAAACTTTCATCCACATGTGCATCTCATCTCACCATTGATAAGCGCAGTTGGAAGAGCAACAAGATGATAATTTCACTGGCTATGAAAGATGTCTGCACCTACTCTGGAAATCAGTTAAGAGAATTATACTACCCCACTAGCCACAGAAACCCCTTGGATAGGGGACATCTGGCTCATAACAGTAAGGGAGCTGGTTTTGCCCCACAAGCTGTATACACTTCCACATATCCAAAGATATATAAAGGGAATGGGTCAAACCGACACAATGGGCTATGTCTATTGTGACAAGTTGTCTGGGATTGCTTTCAAATGAAGTAGAGCTACCAGTGATGTCCAGAAGATGGAGTCCATGGGAAAGGCTCCGTTTGGGATGCGTGAGGGAAATCTGCAGATCACAGCCAACGTGTGCTGACTCATCTCAAAGAGATTTGCACCCTCTTCCCCAGTGCCTCGATGCAGAGGCATCAGCCCTGTCCTTCAACACAAGTCCATTCCATCAGACTGTGCTCGTCTCCTGGCTTTCACTCCATGTCCCGAGCTAGAACCGGCACACAGGAAGTGACCACTTTTTCCTTAGGACAGAGAGCCTCGGGATGTTAGGGGGACAGCATTCGCGCCTGCCGCTGCCAGCGAATCCGCGGGGCCTCCTCACTGGCACGGCAGAGGCACAAAGGAGGCGACACGCACAGCACGGGCGCCGAGCGCGACTCTCGGCTGCGCTGCCGTCCCGTGAGCGAGCCCGGGGCAGCCCCGCCACAGCCGCCGGTCAGCGCAGCGCCAGCCGTGCTGCAGGCAGGGAAGCGCTGCGGGCACACGGGCGGAACCGGGCACGTTTAGCGGGTTCCACTCGAACGCCGTGCCCGCCTTCCGCCGGGCTGTCCGCCCGGGGCGACCCCGTTCCCCCGGCCTGCCCGCCGCGCCCCCCGGCGGCTGCCGCCGCTCCCTGCATCCCACTCCCGCCGCTCCGACAGCGCCGGCCCCGCCCGGGTCGGGCGGACGGGGTGAAGGGCACGGAGGCGGGGAGGAGAGGGGGGGTAGCTGTACATCTAGGGTAACTAGCATCACTCGCACTACTCCACTACTGCTACCCAGCTGCTAACTTACACGGTGCTCGGTTAAGTACAAAGGGAACTACTGGAGTTAGCAAAGGCTCCGACCGAGCACGCTCTAACTCCAATGTCTGCCCTGGGCTGTCCCAGGCATGAAGCTTCTCTTCACAAGACTGTGTAGCTGCAAAACAAATGTAAGTGTTAAAATAATAAACAAACAAAAAATTAGAAAGCAAAATAAAAACCAACAAAGTACAGACAGACACAGCCCCAGCCCCAATCGGCACACAGACACATCCACATCCCGACAACTTCTACCTGCCCTCCTGCCTCTGTCACACCTGTGCCAGACACTGCTTGGGACCACCTGGGCACTGATGCAAAAAGCACAGCAGGAATTGCACTAATGCTGCTGGGAGTAGTTTGAGAGTGACCTAAAGCACTGATCGGAATGGTGACAGAGCAGCATGAGGGCAAGTACAAGATGGGATTGAAAGACAAAAAAAGTTGGGACATCCAAATCACTGCAAATCTCAGCTCACAGGGGAATGGCGTGGGAGAACACTGCCCCACTTGGCAAAGAAGTGATTTGGCACTCCTCAGCATACCAAGCAGGGCCTTGCTATGAGCAAGAGGAAGGAGTTAATAAGAGAGCAATGATGGACAGCTCACAGCAAAAAGGGCTTCAGAAGAGATCATTTCCCTTCCATTCTGGCTAGGCAAAACACCTTTCCCATTGCACCTCACAAACCAGCAGTCTAACATCCTTAGAGCTACTTCAAAAATACGTAACAGAGATGCTCCAACTGCTGCATCATATGAGATTGTGGTGCTGTGTGCAGGAAAACAGGAAAGCATGACAGGAAAAGACTTCAGAGGGCATGCTTGCTCCTTCCTTCCCAGATTGACCTGAACAGAATCAAATACTCCAAATGTTCCCAACTCACACTAAGGATCCTTCTATTATTGCTTTAAATAGCCAGGCAGCTAGTATAGTATGGCTGTGTAGGGGAAGGGCTGGGAATCCCACCTAGATTTTCTCCAACCTACTAGCTTTTTTTCATATGCATTTTCAGAGTTTTTCAGCCATGGGCTTCTCTATGGAGGTAGCCAATTCAGGACATATCAGACAGACATTACCACAGCTTGCAGACCAACCACAGTACCAGCTAACTGAGCTAGCAAGACAGACACACAAGGTAAAGCTCACGACAGACAAATGTTGGCCCTTCAGAGCCAACATTATCCAAGAATTTTCACTCAGAGCACCTGACAATGGATTCAGAAATGTTATGGGGTCTTCCAGCAGCCACAGCCTCCCTTTCAAAGCATCCTTGGAGTAGTCTATAAAAACTGGTTTTTGTTCCTTTGGTACTTCTGAGCACCATCCATGTCTGGGGTCCTCAGAAGTCCTTGACAAGTGAGACTGAATTCAGCCTAATGCATCCCCTCCATAAGTAAACCTGCACCACTGACCCCATTTATCACAAGGAAAACTAAGAGATACAGTGACTTGCCCAAAGAAACCCTGAAAGGCAAGTTCTCTGCAGAGAACTTCATGTCTCACCCAGATGACAGCAAGGGAATGAAATTAGCTAGGATGAGGTTCTGGTTGGGGTTTTTTTTGTGAGGGTTTTTTTTTTTTCTTTCTTTCTTTCTTGTTTTTTTTTTTTTTTTTTTTTTTTCCCCCAGAAAGGGAAGGAAATATTTGGAAAATTTTAGTGTGCAAAGGAGGGAATTTTTCAGGAAGGGAGATGATTTCTTTTTATTCTGGAGTACTGGAAATGAACAAAATCAACGTTTTGGAAGAAAGTTGAGGAAAGGAAAAATCTTGGGGAAGGAGAAATGGAAAGGGTGGAGGGAGGGGTGGGAAAAAGATGCTGTGAAGCACTGCACCCCTGGACTTACTGGCTGAGAAACAGAGAGAAAGCTGGGACTGCATGGACTCAGTCTGTGTTTTGCTCTCACTGTGCCTCCGTCCTTCAAACACTGAGCTGCCGTCCCCGGTGGAGAGAGGGGGAGCTAGCATGGCAGGGAATTAAAACACAAACACAAACAAAACACGCAAGTTCAGTAAATAAAAAAAGAGAAAGAAAATAGGAGAACATTAAAGAAACCACAATGCTGGGCACAAAACATGCAGGAGTATCCTCCAGGGCAAAGCCAAGTAGACAGCTCTACAACATGAAACTGCTGTGCAATTTAGAATGACAGAAGGGCAGGGGGGTGGGGGAAGAACGACACACACTGCCTTTAGCCTCACCACAGTGGAAACAACATATCTCTGAGGCAACTGCCACTGATGGATAAAGACAATGTCTCCTACAGCACAGCAGGACTGATCTGTGTAACCTGGTGTGTCTATTTAAAATAAGAAGTTGGCAGAGGAACTGCACAAGCATTTCCCCTTTCCCCGAGTCATGGCTATGCAGAACACTAACTCCAATACTCCCAAACTTTTTGGTCTACTTAGTTTTGCTCGAGTGCTTGCTTATTTTAAAACGTGTAAGGGCAGGAATGGAAAAGGAACACTGGTGAACACTGCTACACTTAAAACTGAAGCACTAAAATTACCAAAGCTGGCTCCAACACAAACCATTACTGTGCAATCTCCTTCCCTCCCAATCACCATTCAAATGCTCCCTTCTATTAAAATTGTAACAAAATTTTCCAGCCTCTGCCAAAACCCACAAAACACAGTTTTCATCTGTAGCCATATACAACTCTATGGATTTAGCCTGAGCATCTGCCCTCCTTCATCCCCAGCTTCTGTTCCAGTCCTAGCCTTCTTTTCTTCACAGCGTTTGTGTTCCTGACTTACATGACCCATTGACTAAACTGGCTCAAGCATGGGACCTCTCCTGAGCAAAAGGTGCCATGGGAAACAAAGTTCTGGACAGATATCTGTTCTGGGTGGCTATCCAGCAGAGATCAGGCAAATCAAATTCATTACCACACTACAAAACCCATCCAGTTCCTGTAAGTGAGGTCCTTAAACCATGGATTACTCCTTGGCAAAAAGGTGGGAGCTAGAATACTGTCCTGTAATGAGACCAGGTCTTATCAGAAACAACCTGTATTGCAGAGCTCATTCACTCACTAGCATGTGTTTCTGTTCCCTGTGACTCCTCAGAAGAGGAGCCAGAGCTTGTGATAAGCCATGGGAAAAGCGACAGGAACTAGCCCAGCTGATGGAGGTGACATTGCTGCTACACCACAGGGTCAGCACTGATTTTTCCCTGGATATGTAACTCACATGAACTATAGGGAGAATGAGAATATTTCTGCCTCAAAATGCAAGCTATTAACACGTTTGCCTCAGAATGCAAACTGCATTTATCCATCCTGAATCTGCTTGTTCAGGAAAATGTCTGCTTGTCCTTCATTAGGGAGGTCAGGCAAAAGACAGCTGCTCAAACAACATGAGCAGATATGAAACTTGGAGCTCCTTAATTTAAAGAGTTTTACAAGTACAGAATAGTTATGATATGGTCACTGAAAGGCATGAAATCTCTTTTCAGCCTCTCCCTCTACTGATATCTCAGTCAAGGACATGAAAAACCACTTCTATTGAGAGATGACAGGCTGAGAATGATCTTCATCTTAGAAATAAAAATAGACCCAAATAGAAAAAATAACAAGGGAACTGTGTGCATGTCACTAAAGAGATTCTCAGAAAGGGGCAAAAAGGGAGACTGATCAGTAAGAGAGGTTTCAGTCAAGCAGACTCCAAACCTCAGGGGACTGGTAGCGATTTTCCACACCTAGAAATGGACTGGAGATGAACAGATTATGATATTTGCAAGAAGAGAATTCCAACTCGGAGAGAAAAACAAATTAGCTTGGGGCAAACAGTATTTATATACCACAGAGGCCAAGTCAGCCAGTTCCCCAATGCACAGTCCCACTGTGACAGGAATGACAGCATCATGGCAAATTTATGAACTGAGTCAGACACAGAAATCTGGGAAGCTAGTTCAACACAATGATTGAATCTCTAGAATCCCTTGTCTACACTTAACTGTATTAGAAATTACAGGCAAAACACCTACCTTTCAGATCCTCATCTTCAGTTGTGGTGTTACAGCTCTCTGTGGAACCCTGCATGGCAGAACAGAGCATTACCAGGCATTAGCAGTTGGGACCATGAGCAAATAGTTTGATTTGTTTGTGAAGAAAGATGGGGAAAAGCACAAAAACATTGGCAGGGATGGCAGGGAGAGAATGATACAAGGAAGATTTGGATGAAAGCAGGCCAGATACTAAGCAAAACTTAACAGCATCTCTGCTCAGCTTTTGCATGTTCAAGCCATTCACCCAGAACTTTTACATGTATGGAAGTTACCAAACTCTGTCAAATGAAATCAGATGACAGTTGCTTCTGTTTGGAAGAAGAATAGCCACAAGAAGCTAAAGAAGGGCTCCTAGGCTTTCCCAGAGCAAGTCTCCATTTCCAGAAGAAAAAAAAATGCACATAAGCATCTATATCTTCTCTTTCATCCCACATACAAAAGAGAGTGGTGGTTACACACCACGGTAGGAAAGAGATGTTAATATCTGAACAGTTGTCTTTACTCAGCCTCTTCCAGAGATCCACAGCCATGTAACACAACCCTTCTAGTCTACTGTCAGCAGTATTCAGGAGCATGCTACAAATCAGACATCGTAAAGGTAGAAACTGAATTAAGACACATGAAGACAAGAACAAGAGATAAGCAGAGGTTCCTCTGGCAATACTCCCATTCCTTACCTTTATGCCATCTGTAGCATTATGGACAACAGTTGTTTGAGGCTCCTAGGAAAGGATGGAAGAATAATTAAACTCCAGTTCCAAAGCATTCTCTAATTTCTTTTCACTCCCCAACAAGTGGAGAAAAGGTGACTGACATTAAAAAAATAAAATCAAACCACAAACTCCAAACAGCACATGAGTGCCTGCGTGTGTGTGCATACACTTCCTGCACAGGTTTCCTTAGAGAGAGGCTGCACTAAAAGCTACAGTCACAAGGAGACAAAGCCCCCAGTTTCCCTGCAATTGCCCCTAACTCCAGTGAATCAGACTGGCACAGACACCAGATGGCAATCAAGCAGCCAGTCTGTACCCTCTGCAACCATTCATGAAGTAATGACTCCTTTGCATTGTCCTCACTGGAAAATATTTCAGAAGAGGGTGAGGAGGAAGAAAGGATAATACTGGGGCTGAGGGCTTTGTCTCCCAGTTTTTTGGAAAGGTTGCTGGGTATTTTACCCTAAAAAAGGGACATTCATAATTTTCATAATAAAAAGGGGATAAGCCAGACCACCTCAATGCCTCTCAGAGAGGAGTTGCTAAGGAACTGTGAAAAAAGGCATATTTTTCTAGAAGTCTCTAAAATGAGCCCCAATTTCAATAATAACAGTATTTAATAATTTAGAAAGGCTCTCTCAGTATCAATAACATCATGAAAAAAGCCAATGAAAGGAAAGCAGAAAATTATGAAATGTCCCAAGAATCCTTCATCCTACAACAAACAAAACCAACATCAAATTCCCCCCCTCCCACCTCCAAAAAATGCCAAATCCAACTCTCCAGAGACAGACAACAAAGAGCAGCTACCAGGCCTATGGGTGCTAACTAGCTCCTGCACTCATCCTTTCATTACCAGCAAAAGACTTCAGGATCCTGCACCATCTCTTCCCACTGCTGTCGCTCTTGCAGGGTAGCTCAGTGAGGGCATCAGGGACTGTGCTGGGCAGTGATGTACACTCACCCATCCTCCTCTGCCACCCATTGCACTGCTGCCTATTCTTCCAAGCATACTGAGGCAGGCCACACACACTGAGCTGTGCTATTCAATGTACTTGGCACAGGGCACCTATGAAGCCTGCACACAGCCTAAACAGAAAATGCCAGCCCAGCAGGTCAGCAGGCTGCAGAGGATCAACTCAAATGAGCAGGCCAAATGGGCCATCAAAGGATTCCTCTAAAAGCTTCAGTCTGCCCTTCCTTCTGTTGTGTCCTGAAGTCCATCCTCCATTTTCTGAGTGTTGGAGAGTGGATGGAGCTTGACACTCTCTTCTTCCAAACTTTCTCAAAGCCAGCAGGAGCAGTTGGACGGGACACACAGAACTATACAGGGATGGCACATGGGGAAGTCCAGGCAAGCTGCGATCCCCACATCCAACCACAGCTCTGCTCAGCACCCCCAACCCAAAGCCTGTGAGGCTGTGATCAGGCCCCACAGCAGCACAGGGACACAGACAGAACGAAGCCAAAACATAAGCTGAAACAGAGCAGCACAAGCAGCACTCGGGAAGGGGGGTAGGGGAAGAAGGGAGAGGACAGAATCAAAATTAAACCAAACAGGAAAAAAAATAGCGGTTTGGGAAGATACCATGGACGTCTGCACTGGGGGTGTTTCTTTGGCAGTGCTTACTATACTGGTTTTGTTGTTGCTCTGTGGCTGAGACAGAAAAACATGGTTTTAGTTCCACTGCTGGGCAGCAGAGGCAGCAAGAAAATGACAGTTATTGCTTCAACCCCAACCATCTCCTCAGACCCTCCCCTTCCCACAGGCTCAATCACCAAGAAAAGGGAGGATGAAGGAATGCTGCCCGGGTTGCTGAACATCATCCTTCCCTCAGAGGCAATAGAAGTTGTAAGGGATGTACCAAAATCCAAATGTACGTAGACTGCTAGAGGTATAAGGAAGGAAAACAGAAGGGAAAAAGGCAGCAGCCCTACAGGATGGGGAGAATCCTGCAATGAGCACTAACAAAAATATCTGGTAAAGGAGAATGAAAGATGGCAGCAGTCCTGAGAGAAAGACTACAGAAGTGAGAGAAACATGACAGTCATGGTGCAGTCTCAAACAGGGCACACATGTGAGTCAAGTCTGAGGATTCCCAAAGTGTACAGGAACAGTCCTAGGTATGTGATAATGCTGATCGTTCCAGGAAATCTACTGATCCAAGGAAATGTGTGGTCAGCCCTTGAAAAGGTAGAGAAAAGGTGAGGTATGGTGGGTTGTATCCCTGCTGTGACCTGAACAAAGACGCTTCAGGACCAAAATATGGAAATGGCTGGGGTTGGGACACAAGGAAAAGGTCATATAGTTCTGCAAGTAGGAAGTTCTTTGCATAGTGCCCAGTAGTTTTTCATCTTTTCCCCTCTTCAGTCTCTCTTGTAGCTGTGGCAGAAGAATAAAGCCTCCATTTTCTGCATTCCTGCATCCACACAGCACAGTGAGGCCATCACCAGCTTGCTGTAAAGAAGCATCCCACTGAGTCATGTACGTCAGGAACGTCAGGAATGAGCGAAGTCTATGTCTGTAGGAAGCCAAACCTGTGTCTACTAGTATATAGTTCCTAGCCCAAATGTAACCCACACACCAGGTATATGGCTCTCATGCTGCCAGAGACCAGCAACAATGTCAAAATCGGCACCGCAGGAGCCCCACTCAAACTCCTTGGTTTACAAATCAGGGTGTCAGATGGGAGCTCTCAGCAGTGTGCCCTCACTGCAGTGGCTCTATCCCATTGTTCCCAGGGAGTGCAAACTCATACTGCAAAACATCAGGCCCTCATCACCACACCACAAAGAATGTAGAAGTGAAATGCTGAGCTGGAAAACATCTGCCAAAGGTATAATTATGTCAACCAGTGACAGATCTTATAAGGCTGAGAGTTCACACACACCTACTCACACTTCAGTTTTTCTTCACAAGCAACATGTCTTGGCTTAACTATCCCTTTTGGAAAGGGAGAGAGAAGCAACAAGAGGAAGATGAAGCAGGGAGAGAGAAGAAAGAAGAGGACGATGAGCAGGTGTAGAGGGGAGAAAGTACAAGAGAGAGGCATGAATGAATTCCTCGGAACTCCATGGGAAAAAAAAAGAGCACATGATACACTCAAACTCAAAGCTAAGTAAGGAGAAACACTACAGAAATTACTGTTTACTGCCTCTTCCTCTACATCCCTGCATTGTCTTAAGACTCTGGCTTTCCAAGAACTTTGCTTTCTGCATGTATTTCCAACCTAATGGCAGAAGAGATGACAGTCACTGTGGATGTCAAAGAGGAGCAGATTAACCTGAAAAAATTAACCTCAAGTTTTTTTGTGGCATAAACACAATCAAACTTCTGGCAATATCTGGGTCCAACTCTCCACACAGCACTGAGGTTCCTGTACTTCTCCAGAAACAATGATCCTAATGCAGAGGTCTATCTTTCAAACCTCTTCCAGTGAGAGGAATGCAGCACATTCTTCTTAGTCCACTGGGATAAGAAGATAAAGTTATCAAGAAAGAAGTTATACAAAAATAATTCCAATTTTTTGGAAGGCTTCCTCACTAATGCCAAATGGGAAAACCAAAACCAAACATCCAGGAAGCCAATGTTCTGAAAAAAAGTTGTCAGCAGCTTCTTAGGTGTGGTATGTTGCCTTATAAAATACAAACCCACACACACCCGAAGCACTCAGCCTACCCTCCAGGCTGCACTTAGCACCCAGTTCATCTATCATACTCTTCCCCAGCCAGCAGGCTGAAGAAGACTAATTATCATGTTTGCTAGTCCAGAATCACATAGCATTCTACTCCAGGACAGAGTCCCAGTGAAATTAAAGGCAGCTTATCCTAAGAATTTTTCACAGCTCTTTCTCAGATGGAGGTATCTGACATACTGAGCTTCCTGCACACACTCATATCATGTGGCCATCTAACCAACTGCTCTTCCTGGAAAAAACTAGCCTTGCCTTCCCAGAGCACCAGGTGGCACAGCCAACTCTTACTCCTCCTTCCCTTCCTACTGCCAGCCAACATCACAGTCACTGGGCAGGCTGTGTTTCTTGGTAATTTGGTACAGCTCAAGTTAAAAGAGCCCATTTCACATAAAAAGGTGCCAGGCCCTTCTCAAAAATCTATGTAACATGATTAGCTTTGGCACAGCAGTTGGCAGCACTTCCTGAGCTAGACAAGAGACAGACAGACAGGCACAAAAAACATAGAGGGTGCAAGAGAAAGAAAACAGACCAGTGCTCATATCTCTAGGGACACACACATCCAGCCAACTAAACGAATATAAGTACCAACACATGGGTTGTCTCTGTTTTTTTAGCCACCTTCACTGCTTCCATGTTTTCTGAGTCTGACACTTACGTGGTTTACATATCCCAGCTGCTTTAATACAATATGCAAAGGGAATTTAAGTATTGCTGGCAGTGGGCAGAAAAGAAGGGTAAGAAAGGCACAGTGAACTCCTGCCCTAGATAATCTCAGGGCTGGTGAAAAGTCAGTCCCTCACATCAGACTTTCAAAGCAGTATTTTGGGATTACTTTTGGTAATTTTACAGTTGTTTTTTACAGTTTTAAGCTGTCATTGAAGGAGGAATAGTAGAAATATCTTTCAGGTAGTAATGCAGAAACAATTATTCTGCTTTCTCAATAATATAACATTCCTGTTTCTATCTGAAACACGGGAGAAATCTTTTCTGTTATTTTTCTGTGCAAAGGAGATAATACAATAACTGATTTTCGTACTTTAGTTACTATTCGTGTTTCAGTCTACAAGTGTGTCAATGGGCTGTGTATGACTCCTGACAATATGACACTGGCCAATTTCCTCTTTGCTCTCTTGAGAGTGGATTTGACAACTTTTTTGACAAATTCTATGGATGTCAAACATCTGGATGAATGAAAAAAGGAAATGAACAGGACAAGGGAGGCAGTTACTGGGTATTTGGTCATGCTGGGATACATAAACAAGATCAGGACAAAAGGAGATTTTGTATTATAAAGGCTCTGACAAACCTTTTCAGTAAGTATACTAAAAAAAGAAGTGACCAGCAGCTCTGAGCTGCCTGGTGGTGCTGTGCCCAGACATTTCATCTGAACAGAGGAGCCCCATCAGTCTCTGCCACATCTGCAGTGACTCCCAGTTTATTCTACGCTGCAAGGCTCCTATCAAGGATGACACCACCATCACCAGGCAAAGCACCCGCTCCTCTTTTTGGCACCTCTGCAACAGAATGACAAAGCCTCATGTCCAGGCAAGGCACAGACCTGCTCTGCTGAGCCCAGGAGAACCACTGCCTTTTTCATTTTGTTTCACACTCAGAGCAGGCAAAGTCAAACTGCATTGCCAGCAGTTGATTTTCTGTACAAAATGGGAGTTGTATGTGGCCAGGGGCCAGAGGATCACAGAGCCCTTGTGGTGAGGACATGGACCTTTGAGTGCACACGGATCCCCCCGCCCCCGGCACGGACATGCTATGTAGGGTGATGAGCACAAGCCGAGCGTGCATGGCATGAGAAATGGCGGACGCACGAATTGCAGGCAGCTTACGGGAGGTGCTCACCATCAAATGCACACTGGAGCTCGACTTCCTTTTCTGGACACATCATTGAGAGAGGGAAAGAGAAGGGAAGAGAGGAGATGAGAAGAAAAGCACAGAAACTATTCACACATTAGTGTGCCAGCAAGGGCCCCCCTGCCAATAATGCTTCCCCGAGGCAGGTATAAGCAGCAGCAGAAATGCACAGACACGTGAAACAGAGCAGAGAGAAGTCACCATTAAAGCACATGACTACACACCAGGGGAAAGGGCAGGGCTGAAGACCCCCATCCCCTCAAACATTAAAGTCAGAATATAGGTGCCCCACACACTGATATAAGGAGTGAAGAAGAAAGTGGAATATATATCCACAAGATGTGGAATGCAAGGGGGTGCCTCTCTGTGCTCTCCCACCTCAGCTTTCCCAGCCACACTGAAGAGGTAGGCAGAAAGTCTACATGTGTTCACATTTAGAGGAAGCAGAGATATGTTTGCAACTCAAGTGGGAGGGTAGGGAGGAGGGCACAACAGTGAGGCACCCCCAGGGGCCAAAGAAAGAAGAGGGAACTTCTGTGCATAGCGTGGGGAGGAGATAGGCTCCCTCACACAGAATTTGGGGCTGATTGGAGAGGCAAGGTGCACTAACACTTGAACAAGTAAGACAGAGGCACTCAACAGCCAGAACACTTTGTGCTTTCAGATACTGTGAGGAGAAGAAACAGGTTCAAACACTACTTAACCTTCTTGGACTCTACTCTTGTTCAACAGCATCTTCAGTCATCTTCAAAGACACCTTCACACCAAACTGCACTCTCCAGTAAATGAGACTCAGCATGCATTTCTCTGCTCTTTCACTAAACTCTTCATGTCATCCTGTCTAAGCTGAGCCTGGAAGGTCTTCCAGCATTACAGTCCAACTCCTTCCCCCTGCTGTCTTGACATACATTTTCCATCTGCCCTTCTTCAGTACTATCTAGGCTATTTCTCTGCTGCTTACTACAGAGTCTAGCTCACACAGTAGTGTAGGACAGCATGTCCCAGTCAAAAACTACCATGATGTGGGCTCAGCTACATACCTCTGGACTCCTGCTCACTACCACAGCCCACCCCTGGAGCAGCCTGTTAACACAGTACAGGCAATGTACTTGTACCTCCCCATTTCATACATTTACTGAGCCTTCACAGCTTTCAGCTTGCATGTTGCCTTCATCCCCACTATCCTCACATCAGAGCTCAAGCACACATACAGACTGCACTGCCTTTGAAAGCAGAAGTGCCCATGTTCACCTGGTACCCAGAACCACATTCCTAATCACACCATACAGTCCAGAATCACACAGCCACTGCATGAATAGACTCAAAGCAGCAAAGTTTCTGCCTCATCTGATCTTTAATTCCTGAACAGACAGACTCTGATCTGTTCTGCATTTGGCTCATGAAGCTTTCAGTTCATGGAGGCACAACACAGGGTTTGGCATTACATGGTTTACAAAGTTGTGATTTCTCTCATATTTTTTCAGGACAATTTAGCTTCTCCACAGGCTTTTCCTCAAGCTCGAGCTAAAATATCATATACTACCAGTGAATGAATACAAGGCTTAGACCACCACCAACCCAGAGGAATCCTTGTACCCAGTCACAACAGGCTGCTCCAAAACTTCAGGTTGACTTTTAATGTATCCTATAAGTTGCAGCAGGCAAATAGAGACTATATGAATACTGCAGGGAAACTTGTCTTTGAGAAGGACAGTCTCATCTGAAGTTCATACAGGTTTCCCGTGAGTTACCCAAAAAAGGGACAGAAAACATTAAGATACAAGCAGAAGGTTCAATATGAAAAGTGTCAACTAAGCCATGCAGAAAACAAACACCCTCCTACGCAGAGGCACAAGTGACAATGACACAGGAGGAAACAGAACTCTCTGCAGATCATAATTAAATTAGAGTACAAGCTAAATTTAAAACAGCATTGGTCTGTTAATATGGCATGATGTAGTGTAGAAATCCCAGAAAGCACATTATTACTGGCTACTATAATAACAGGGGCAAGGAAAGCTAGCTAGGCAGTACGAAAAGGGTGGGGAATGAGGTCTGTGTTACACCCAGGGCAGGGAATGCTAGTAAAACACAAGTTAGATAATGCCAGCATGAGGCACTGGCAGTAAGTGCTAAAGCATCAAAAATTATTAAGTCAAAACATATACAAGGAAGTTACTAAAATCAGATCAGTCTCCCAATATCATCTTAACAGCTGCATCAGAACCATCTATGTTACCTTCCCAAGGTGACTAGTTGAGTGAGTAAAACCTTTTGTTCTTGTAATGTGACTGCAACTTAGTAAAGTAAATAAGATAACAGAAGTTTAGTTATAGAGTTCCTTTCCCTTCCATAACACAGCTACATCTCAGAATTACCAGTCAGTGCAGAGATGTCCCAAATGCAAAAAATTGTAAAAGGCAGACACATAATCTATGGTAAACTACCTCACTGATCACTTTTTCCTTGCACCTGAGTGACAAAACATTCTCCCAAAGCAGTACAGACGACAAATCTAGGGATGAGTCTTTGTTAAAGTTCTATTTTTATTATGTGTGTGAAATCTCAAAAGAGGAGCATATTCTCTGCAGTGAAACTTAAGGAAGAGACTTGCTTCAGGTAACAATAAAGAGAAGTCAGCAGGTGACAGAAGACAACCAGAAGAATCACTGTCTCTTCAGCACAGCAATACTAGAAATGGCCACTGTAAATCTTTCCACAATACATACTGGAAGATGCTATAGGAAGTAGAGTGATTCCAAGCAAGGTCCCATTCACAGTTCTAGGCACTTAACATGGCTATTTTTTTTATGACAGCTTTTTGCATTTCTATCTTCTATATGCAGTTCTCCCCCAGCTTGATACTGACAGTATATTTATGTTAAAGCATCACACTCGCTGCAACTCATGTTCCTATGAAGAGTATAGTAATTTCAGAACTTGAGGTAGGGAAAAAATGTTGAACTCAAAGCAGATCAGTAAGAGGCATCTTGAACTAGCAAATTTGAGGTCCTATTTCTATTTCTGGCTTAGCCCTTTTGTGTGATGCTGAGTAAATAATTTCATCTTTGTCAATCCATCTTCTCTCTTGGCCTTTTGTCAGCTTGTCTATTTAACTTGTAAGTTAAGAGGCAGGGATTTCCTGCTTAGCCCTTGCTACAGTGCTAAACACACTGGACCCTTGATCTCATTTGGTGTTTCTAGGCATTACAACAATGCAGTGAAAAAACTGAATGCATCAAAGGTGGGTATAATGTGCTACTGGAAGTCAGCACTTAAACAGATCTGAAGCAATGCCTGGGTGTCTTGCATAAAACAGTTCAGCACAAAACTCTGCTGTTCAGATGAACTTGGGTTCTCCTCTTTTAGCTTCACCATAATAACCTTTAAACAGTATGGCTTTAATAATCAATTTAATAATAAATCCAGATACAGAGATAGGAGCATTAGCTCCTGTTGGTCACTGTGTGGATGTTACCCGACCCTTACAGATTTCATAGGTTAGTTCATCTTGCTACTGTGCTTTCCCTGTTTAAGGCATGCTTTCACCAACTGCTTTCTCAGCAGCCATGCCAGTTTACAGAGCATCCTTCCTTCCCTACTTTCTCTTTATTGGGCAAAGGGCAGGGAAAGCTGGTACCCACCAGGCATAAAATGTACACTTACTGCAATATTCTTTACAAACAGCAGAACAAATGGTATTTGATGCCTCTTTGCAGTTATGTAATATGAAGGGCAGATTTTACAACATTAACCTGGTTAAACAAGCAAACAAACAAAAAAAGGATTTTTACTCTTTCAGACAAGTTCTCCTTTTAGCTGCTTATTCAGCTTTTACTGGGAAAGAAATCAAAGTGCATTTGGCAGAAAGACAAGGTAGAAAATAACAGATTTTGCAGAGTATTGCAAATGAATGCTGTTAAAATCTCCATTCCACAGCATTCTCCACAATTTACTATTTACATAGTGTCACAGTGGGCCTGAAAAATATTATTGTTATACTTATATATATATATATATATATCTATTTATATCTATCTCAATCACAAACTGAAGTGGTCAGAAGTAAACAGGAAAGAAAAAAAAAGAAGAAACTAACAAAGAGCTTAGAAAAGGACCAATTTAAAAACACAGTTGCATACTTAACTGAAAATACCACTTTCAGCGTTAACAAATTCTGATTATAGAGATAGATCTGCCCTGCTAGAACTGGAAGCACACGTAGCTTCTCATGGCAGTAGGAAGTGAAATACATCTTTGGAAAAAAGGGAACACAACTGTTTGAAGTGCTACCCAGAGACAGAAAAAAATCAACAGTAGGACTGTAACACTAACTACAGGGAGCCCAGACCCTGACAAGGTCAGCATAAAGTGTCCTTAATCTTCATCCAGGTGTTTGCCCCAGCCCACACCTTAACCCCTCTGTCACCTTGCAGTAGATGGCAAATCCAGATTACAGGCAGAAAGGGGAACAAGAAAGCAAGTAAATGTGTCGTGAAGCTATGTAAAGTAAACTTTAAAATGGTAGCTGCACAATGTTGCTCATAAATTCAGAATTTTAAAAAAATACCTGGGACCTACAGCGGTGGCCACAACATACGTGGTATGTTACATGGCTCTGCAACTTGCCAATCAGTATCTTCTAGCCTCACTTTCTGGATTTGAAAGCTGAAAATCATGTTCCTTGGGGATAAAACCTGGACCTTCCTGTTGCTACTCCATCAGCTTGGATCCAAATTCTGCTTGAAGAAAGTTAGTGCAGCACTACAAAGGTTAGGTGAGCAGGCAGAATTTAAGATTCAAGGCAGTTTAAATCATTCATTATTTAAGATAATGGAAAAGTTCTCAAGTGCCAAGCTGATGAAATATCTACCAATTAGCAGAATTAGTACTTGAAATAGAAGCAACAGTGCAAAATGAAAACCAGGAATGCTTCAAATAGATTTTGGAAAGGAATTTGCTAGAGGAGAGGGTCATATACATGGAAATTTATCAAAAAAACACCCCTGTGGACACACCTATATTGGAATTAAAAAGTGTTTCTTTCCCATCCTCCCCTCCTGATTTAAGCTTCCTCTATTCCCTTCCAAAATGTCTGACGCAAGTAAAATGCATGCATCCTAATTGCTTTAGTGTTAAACTTCCTTCAGCAAAGGATTAAAGTCAATTTCTACAGAAACAAAAATTGTGCCCTTTTTTTTTCAACATATCAGCTCAACACTACTCATACTAGATGCTCATACCACCACACCATATGACTAATAAATCATTGCTCTCTCATTTATGCTAAATCAGCAACTACATGCTGCACCTTCCATCAGATATTTACTAATACATGTTTTCAAGGAGTTCTTGGGAATAAAGCATGAGAAAGATGGATAGGTCTCACTTAAGCTTGCATATTACTATGTAATAGAAATTCCTACTGTATTTGTCAAATAATGCAGAATTCTAGCACACACAGCTCTGAATATCAGCCAAAAGGATGGGAAAGTTACCTTGAGCAGAAAGTAAATTAAGACAAACTGGTGGTGCTTTTTCCCTCAATGTCTTTACACTCATTAACTTTACACTAGTATAATAATTTGTGAAAGAAATACCCTTTCCGTTCTTATCTACCGTGTGGATATCTGTGACAACAGTCTCACGGAGCATAATGGATCAGATAAAACCAGTGAAGAAACTGAAGCATTTTCTCTCAAATCTCCATAAGGAGTTAATTTCCAAGAAGGCTGTAAGAGACAAACAAACAAAAAACTCGGCCACCAAACAAACCACTCTTCTTATCTCAAAGAAACATGAGAAACAGCCTAACCACATAGCATGTGGTCAGCAGCAGACTACAGTTAAAAATACAGCATGCAATGCTTGTTCTAAACCTACATCTGATGTAGAATTATTTATATAGGAAGTGGGAGTGAAAGGGACACCACAAATCTGAAAATCTGGTTGGTGTTCAAGTCACAGTATTTGTGCTCTGCACTACTACAATGGGCAGAAAATCATTGTTTTCTACAGCTAATGTAAGACCAGATGCTCTTAACCAGACACTGGCACAAGTTGTTTGTCAGAACCGCACAGGGTGAGAAGATGAATGGAGCTAAAATTACAAGTTTCCTGCATAAAGGAGCAACACACGGCACACATGCTGGTCACAATGCTGAGGCCAACAACCAGACAGTGACCAACACAGAGACTGCTGCACAGCACCGAAGTGTGCCAGTACTGCTCCAATAGGTGAATGGACATGACAGAAGTTACACTTTCACGGGATGACTAATGGGATGCAGCACCATACGTTTAGGCAGTGGGGGCAAGGAAAGAGATAAGCATGTAGCCACAGAAATCCTACAACAGAAGTGTTAAGGATGTACTACAAACACACACAGACCTGTTCTCTATCTTGTCTGAGCTTAGCACTGGGGAAAAGCAATCTGTACTTTTAAAGTTCTGTATTATTGAGCAAAAGAGTAATGCAAAACAGGAGCTTTAATAAGAAATATCTGATTTATTTCTGAGTTTTAACACTTAGAGAAATGAGGACTCAAAAGCCACATCCAGAGATAGACACCATTTGGGAAAAATGAGAAACCTTAAACATCTCTCCTGAGGGCCCTCAGCCCAGGTTGAATGTGAGCAATGCCCCTCAGGGACAACACTGGGGTTCATACTGCAAAGCCAGACTGCTCTAACACTTTGGAGCAAGGAAGTTGCATGCAGACTCTTGACTTAAAATCTCAAATGTCATGCAGAAGTAGAGGAGAGGTTTTCAGAGGGCAACTTCATTTACCATGTACAGAGAATGCTATGCTCCTTAATCTACCTTTACTTACACTTTATCACAAGTATTCAATTATAAATATGTGGAACAATGTAAACTGTGAAGAGCTGAAGGGAAGTAAATCCTGATTTACCCTTTCCATGGAGAAAGACACCATCTACTCCACGAACGAAACACCACAGGCTTTCTATGGAGCTGGAAGCCTCTAACATACAGGGTCTCCTTGTAATTACATGACCAGGAAATTGTGCCTCAAAATCTGTTGGCACATCCTTTGTTCATTTTTTGAAGATTTTAACCCAAGATATGAAAACTCCCTGAAAGCCTGTTGGAAATCAAGAATCCTGAGAAGAAAGCTTTCTTTTTTCTAGATAGGCAACAAAACTATGTAGACGTGTTAATTCTTGCTGCTTTTCCTGTTGCTTCTTTACTGCCTCACTGGGATTTTGAAGCAAGCACCTGCTGGTTCTCAGTTCACAACATTTGAGATAGTCCAGTCTAATTCCACTGGGATTTTACTGTAATGTTTTCAATATCAACAGATGCAACAACTCTAACACACTTGCTGTATTACTGTGCATGTGTTCAATGCATGTCTGTACAAGAGGCAGGCTTGTGCAATGACACAGAATCTCACTCTTGCAGGCACATTTCAAAGACAAGCATCCTAGGGCAAGAATAGCAGTTCCACAGGGCATTTTGGTCAAAATAGAAAGCCCAGACCCTGGGTGTAAATAGGGCAGAACACCGCAGGACTACAAGAATGCGTGTTTTACTAGAGCAGTCCCCAAAAAGACCTCTTTTTCCAGCAGCCTGCTTGTACTGTGAGCCCTCTGGAAACAAAGCCTCATTAAAGTGGAAAAGGACTAAGAGAGCAGGAGAGAAGAAGTGTGCTGGTCGTGCAGTGTGCATGTCAGCCCCCCATCATGGGGAGAATGAAGACTGTCCATAGTGTTAAACCAGGAGATGACCTGTTCCCATAAGAGCTGTAGAGAAAGGTTTGGACTTCCAATGAAAATGCAAGCTAATAAACCCAACCCTTCTTTTCCATGTGAAGGACAATTATCCTTTAGAACTGTCTCTATGCCAGTACCAGATGGTAAAGGGCTACTGCCCACAACAGCATCCTGCCTTGGCAATGGTCTATTTGACCTCCAAACAATGACCAGTCAACACAAAGAGTGACATCGAAGTGGGGAAAAAATAATTCCCCTCAGAATGGAACAGGAGAGTGCCTCAGCTTCAGGCACACAAACTGAACTCTTAATAAAATACTCAAGTTTCCCTTCTGTCCAAACACAAATACTGGGAGGCTCCTCCTTCCCCATTCCTCTTCCCAGCTCAACCTTCAGCATCTGTCCAAGGGGGTAGACAAAGAAACTTCCATGGGGTCTGCTGGGTATCATCAGTCACTGACAGTTGCTCTGTGCAATATCCATATTCGGAAGCATTCTGCACTGAACAGAAGAGACTCGTCACAGGCATGTGACTCTACTGAGCAAATCCTTGGTCTTTCTAATGCACAGCACTGACCAGTTTTCCATACAGAAACAGAAAAAAGAATTCCTGCTGTTACAATAGTGCACTTAGCTAGTTGTATGATGTACAGGGTGCATGTAAGGAACAATAAGGTCCTACATGGGGCTCCATAGCAATACACTGATTATAACAATCCCAGCCACAAGACAAGGCTGTGGTTTTACCCTGGAAGAGGATGGGCAACAGAGAAAGTGGCTGCCTTCTGTTCAGGTGGTGGGAGAGACAGTGAAATCGGAAAGCAAGAACTTACCTTCACTCCATCTGACTTCTTGTTCAGCAGGCTTTTGGCAGCTGTGGAGAGAAGAGGAAGTAGGTCAGATTTTGGTTTCAAAACTTCTTTCTCTCTCCCCACTTCCCTCAAAAATGCACAAAACTTCAGAGGGACAACCATCCTGCTAATTCCTCTCTAACAGCAAGAGACCTGGAAAACAGAACAAATCACTCATCAAATCCATTCTAATAACACAGGGTCATCCAGCCTGTCTACTGTTCACTTACTTAGGCAAAAATGCTTCCAGTTTCCCTATCTCAGGAAAACCAAATCTGATATGATAATTTAGAGCTCCTCTGCTTCAATCCTCCACTCATACACTGTGACGCCATCCAGAAGTGTCAGCAGTTACAGGGGAAAAAAACTAAAGAAATCTGTCAGATCTTTGCAATAGGATAAAGGTTGAAGGTGCAGCCGTTCACATAACAGACATGGCTTATAAAGGAGGCACTGATAATGCAGAGGCCTCCTAATTACTGCTTTTCACAGTTACCCTGGGGATAACTGGATAGCTAAAAGGAAGAGACTGAAAAAGTGCAAAAGTCAGCATCTGATAACTGTTAAAAAAAAAAGAGAGAATGACAAAAGAGACTGGAACTAAATTTCTTCATTGAAATATAAAGACGCTCTGCTGTGCTCAACTTGAACAACTGGTGCTACCAGTGAAACTCAGAGCATGATAAGCACACACAGAGAGCCCACAGCAAAACCCTGGCAGAAGGCAGACTTGGGAGTGATGAAGGACCTGCTCCATCTATTACAGCAAAGTGGTACGTTGTCAACGACTGTCAACAGTAAGATCCCATCTACAATCTCAACAGATATAAAACATAACTTGCCTACTTATGAAGAACATATTCAGTTGTTTCAACTTCTGTAAACAGCATGCTAGGCAACTACTACACCAACACACTGATACAGCTCTCCTAAGCAGCAGCTGGGAAGCATATGAGTCTGGATACTTGACCTGGATTTGAGGTCCAGCAAAGATGAGACTTGGAGAAAAGGCAAATCCTAAGACAATGCTTGCATGCCTGTTGAAATGTTTCACTCCCAAAAACATGCTGACCAACTCATGCACAGACTGCTTAGTCTCTCTAGGAGCAGCAACATCAGGCAAAAAAGGTTTTTGCAATACCTACGTAACTGGCAAATTCTGTGTAAACAGCATTTCCCACCCTGCCTTCCCTACCATAAGACCCTACATACATGGATTAACTAGACAATATTAGCTGAGCTGATGCAAATGACTACAGCATCTCCTCACAACAAATAAGTGGTATCCCATATAAGCTTATTAGAATATTTGAATTATTTTCCTAATTCTACTCTCTAATGCAAGTATAAAACTAGATTACGATTTTGTTTTCGTTCCAGTGCTCAGAAACCAAGAACACTGGAAAAAACTCATGCAGAGGTTTTCTGAATGTGATGTGTCAAAACAAAGTGTTCCAAAGTGCACACATGAAGGTGGGCAAAGTGACTCAAGCAACTGATTTGCACTGCAACAGTCTCTTTGCTGAGTGTACACATACTAAAGCATAGTAAGACTGCATCTAACAAATAAGTTCTTGCCACCTTCAAGGCACAATGAAGACCAGGTTGATTGTACATGAAAGTGAGGAGGAGAACAATGTGACTGTGGGGTCTAAAGGGGCCCAGTGTTTATACCACACATACACCAAGGCATCTTTCACAACAAACTGCTGAAAACAAGAAACTGTTATTATGGCCTTACAACACTTCAGAAGGAGTAAAGGATTCTACAACTTAACAAATACTGCAAATAGGACATCCTCAGAGTGAAAAAAAACCCCAGACATCAGAGAAGCGAAACAGTACCACCATATGTTCTGGGAATGACCCAGACAAGCAGGGAAGCAACATTTTTCACACTTTCTGCAGTTTTCCCTGAAGTTCACATTTGTCTTTGTGGACAGAAGACAGCTAAAATCAGGTTCTACGACACAAAAGCAACTTCAGCTGAGAGTCCTTCTGTGCAGCACAATGTAATGCTGATCCAGTGTCTTCTGGTGTAGCTGGCCCGTCCAGCCTCCTTCCCTGATTGTACCTCTGCACAGCACACACTGCTCTCCCACAAGCCTGTCAGCATCCCAGTGCTGTAGAAAGAAACTTGGTCTGTGTTGTAATTAGTTTGTGTATCATACTGTGGTTTGGAAGGACCTAGAGAGCCCATGAAATGCATTCACACACAAAGATGACTGTAGACACCTCAAACAAAAGGGAAGCATGCCGGTTTCCCCACAGGTCAACCTGTACATGTTATAAGACAGAAATTAAAGGGGATGCTAGTGGAATTTCTACACAAGCAACAGACAAGACTTCCTGTAGCAATAATAATTTTAGAAAACAGGCAGATTAGCTAAGAGACAGCAGGAGAAGAAAAATTCAAGGACACATGAAGGCAGGTTCTTTACTGTTCGGGAAATGATCTTGTACTCATGCTCTGCAGTTTTCCAGGCATGAGATCTAATAATAATTTTCTTCATCCTTCCCACTTCTTCTCATGTTAAAGGGATTAAATTCCCTCTTCTCAGTGAGTTAAGAGTTCCCCTAGAATTAAGCAATACAAAAGCACATGCTGCTAATCCAGCAACTTAAAAACACAGTTCTGTTCCTGGCATAACAAGACACCCTCCAGTTAATCTCTGAAGAGAAACACAAAAGGCCTCCTGTGCACACACATCAGAACTCTCCTGAACTTTAGGAAGAGGAAGATAAAAGTACGATAATTTACATCCACTTTTTATGATAAATCTGGCAATAGCAATAAACATTTAAACACAGTAATGAAATCCATGTCACTCTGGGAAGCTGCAAATGGAAGTTATGTACTGAAGTCCACAACTTCAGCAGGTCCACACTGTAGTAGTTAAACACCATTCACTAAAACCCCTTACTGTTTCTTAAGAAATCCGGTAGATACAGAGAAAACATTTAAAACCAATTTAATTTTTCATTAAATGTGACTTCATCTTCTGCTTGGGAAATGTGGTTCCCAATGATCTCACACTAATTTAGTTAAAGCTCTGGAAATATCTTGATAATCTTTTCCCCTCCATATTTTCATCTTTTGAATTCACACCAGGAGGTTTGTGTTCAGGTGAGTCAGGTAATTCAAATTTCTGGTCCTGAATGAAGATCTACATAACACAACACAGCAGCAACTTCAAATAAATTACTCACTGTGGTTAAAGGAAAGAATCCAAATGCTAATCTGAGTGTATATATATATATGTATGTATATATATATATACACACACATAAAATACCAAAAATTCAGTTTCACATGCACTTCTGCAAGGGAGGTATAACAAGAAAGCAAAAGATTTCAGTATTTATATTATTTCCTCCTTCTTGCTCTTTAGTCAGCTCAAAAATGTCTCTGTACAGGTTACACCAAACATGCAGAGGCATATTTGGGGCTTCTTTAGTTAGTTAGAAAGCACTCTGCTCCTTGGATCTGCCTCAAGCCTCTCTCAACCTCAACTATCTAGTCAAAAACTTAGAACTGCACAGTGGAGAGTTAATGAGGATCTGTAGAGACACATAACGAATTCCAGCTATTGTCACAAGCTGCCATAATAGCTCTCTCACAAAACTGACTTGAACTATCAGTGACAATTACCAAGAAAAAAGCTCTGCATCTGTTAAAAATAGAGGTTTCACACACAAGACTTAATTACCTGCAATATCTGCCTTAGGATCTATTATGAACACAGGACTTGTGCTGAACCTCTTGAGAGAAGTGAATTGCACAGAGTATGAAATCTTGTTGAACATCTCCCCAAATTAAGAGTTGCAATCCAGTCAGGAAAACCGTGCTAAGAATTTCACATAGTCCACTTGTCAGTTGTGCATAAAAATGAATTTATGGAGAAAGGCCATTTCTCAGCACTTTGTGAAGATGGCTGCTCCTAAGATGAAAACCAGTATTTTCCATCCTTTCATTCAGCTTATAGCAGACTTACTTGCTGGGAGTGCCTCAGACCCTGGTGTGGAGCTGGAGGAATGGGTGTCAGCTAACTCCACCATACCACCTAAGGTGGCAGCCTGGCATGAAGGTGCTCATTAGACTTTATGGGACTTGCACCTTCTTCCTTGTTTCCATTCCCCGGGAAAAGACCTCCACAGCAGTTAGAGACTGCAACACCAATTGACAGTTCTGGTTGCTATAGTTACTTGTTCCACCCATTGTGTTCTCCCTGTGTTGTAATTCCCTCTCCCTGCCTTCCCTATGCTAATCCCTCGGACTCACCCTATCCCATCACCAGGTTTTGCATACTCTGCCCTTGCTCTGCCCATATTCTAGCCCCTTTCTATTCCAAACCCTATATTAACCCGTGTTCCCCCTAATAAAGTTGAGATTGCCCTCGGACATCACCTTGCCTCGTGTTGCTGATTCTTTCACCTACGCGCAGCGCCGCTCCTGCCAGCACACAGCCCAGCTGTATCGCTCCTGCATACCAGCCAGCAGCCCAGTATAGGGCTCAGCTAGCAAGGACCCGCGGTCCCGGTTTGGTGCCCCGATCCCAAGCCGTAATACTTACAGAGTTTTACCTAAATAAGCCCAGATCCTTAAATATTACAGGAGACTGAAAACCCTGTCAACTTTCTCCTAGTAATAAATTTACATTTACTTCTCAGAAAATGGTTTAGGAGTTTCATGCATATGATCTAATCTGTTGATTTACCCGACTGTACTTCTGTATTCTGTAAGAGAATTCAGATCAGTGTTTGCCTGGGTCATCCGAACATCAGAAGCCACAAGTAAGCACCCAAATAATCCTGTGTATACCCTGGTGTGACCCTAAAGATCCCACAGTGAAATTCAGATCACAAAGTTCTCTCTCACAGCTGAGCATATACCAACCAAAGTGTGGAGAGAAGCTACAAATCTCTTATTATAACCAGATTTCAACTTCCTGACTTATACTGAAAGGAGTGCAACTGTACCTGCTGTTAACAAATAGCCTACAGATGCCCTGAGATGCAATCTTTCAATAAGAACCACAAACAGACAATATTAAATTGTTGAATATATCATAACTTGGGAAAGCAGCCAGATAACACTCCTTTATCTGTAGGTTAACTGGCCCGGGACAAAAGGCACCTAACAAGCAACAAATTACTCAAAACAGAATTAAAACTTTTTTTTTTTCTTTGTAAAAAGTAAGATTTTTTTGATGGGCTAAAAAGAAAAAGAATACTGCTACAGACTCTTTAAGCATACAATTTGTCACAGGCTAAAACCACACTGTCCAGTGAAGGAACTCCATATTACAACTGCAACACAGGAGATAGCAAGGACAACAGGATTACAGGAGTCTTCTCATATTTCCTGCAGACAGTACTATCGCGCCTAATTAATTGGTACTGGGGTCGCATGAGCCTTCATTTTCCTCTCAGTTCAAAACATCTGTGAAGAAGCTTTTAGGAGATCTCATCCCCTGATAGGAACAAGCTTCTCTCTTCATAAATCTAGTTTCCTGTCTGCTGGGAATGAGGCTTTTAAAGGCCCACAGAATAGTGTCACCCAATTGGAAAAAATAAAAGTCCCTTAAGGGCTTTAGGGAAAGAAACAAGTACTATTTCAGAACTTTTCAAGGGCAGTTAGATGACCTGTCACAATAGGGAAAGTCTGAGCTCTACCCAAAGTTCCTGCATGAACTTTCTAACTTTTTACTTTCAGTTAGCATGCACTTATTCTTCAGTTCCAGCAGATGTATGTATTTCAACTGCAGCAACTTAAAAAAACCCCCTAAATAAATTAAAAAATAATTACAGTTTTAAAAAAAGTCAAGCTTGTATTACACACAGTCCTGCAAAGAAAACAGGAATAGATGATCTCCCCATTTAAAAAACTCATAAAAACATAAGGAATTGCTACTCTCCACAGAGGCTATCAAGGCTTTGCATCTAAATTCATGGCATCACCTTCTGGACAGTATATCTAAATGTCTCATACTTGGGACCACAGTTTATACCCACAGCAGAACTCACTGACATTGAGAACCCTGCGCTCACTATGGACCACCGAGAATTTCCTTTGTTCCAGCAGTTAACTGAAGTGGGTCCAGCAGCTTCAGCCTTTGAGACAGAGAAGCTTAAGTCGAGCAAGCCTTTTCCTCCTCGATACTAGCTCAGGGATTAAGTGTATGTATAGGGTCACAAACCATTAAGGAGAACCCTTCTCTCTCAGGCATTTCATGTACTCAAAATCTGGGCCACAGGAGATTTTCATACCCAAGCACTTCTGCAGCTTCATTAGAAATGACAGCATTTGCAGACTAAAAATTAACCTAAAATTTCTGTTTTAAAAAAAAGTAATCAAACTCCTTTCTATTTCAGAATCATCAATTACGTGAAATAAAAACTAGCTGTGTAAATAGACCAAAAAATGGTTCTTACCAGCATAAGGCCCAAGAAAATGTTTAGTATTGTATAGTCCTGTGGAAGCCCTGTCATTGTGCCACAGCCCCTCAATAGAATCAATCTCAGAAAAGTGCATATAATTTTTAAGTCCTGTAATAGCACAATCTTGGGACAGAGGAATGAAGAAAACCATTCTGTCCCTTTAAGGCCACACTATGAGAAATGCAGTAAAGAGAAATCACAGTAGCTGCAAGTAATGCCAATATATTGGCACAGGTTCACCTCAAAGCAAGAACCAAGGAAAAAAGTTCTGAAGTTGCTGAGGGTTGTCCCTTAAATGTAGCGTGGTTTCACATAATTTGATTTTTCTTTCTTTAAATCACCATGCAGGAGGTTAAAAACACAAAGAATGTATACATGAATGTGCACTTTGAATGCTGGGATGATCATTTCACAGGGGTTTTCATTCCAATTACAAGTTTATTGTAACACAACCCAGAATATAAGGATTGGTATCTACCATTAGTAAATGGTTAGATAAAATTAATACACTTCCATTTCATTCATCATCACTTTGAATCCATATAACAGACTTTCACTTGAAAGTAACTGTAGTCAGGTGCAAAAAAAATCTGACTCATGCATTCATGATTGCCCTTTAAAAAGAGGAAAAAAAATTGTGAGGAGGGTAAAGAAAGCAAACAATCCCATAAACCAAAAGCACTTGCAAATAGAGGTTTTCCACCCAAATGGAAATGAACACAGATAAGACTGCATCACCTAGATGTGCCGAGCCAAGACAGTCATCTTCCAAAAACCATGGATTTGCATGTTGAGATTTGCATTTTCAGTAAATGCACTATGTAATGCAGTTGGGTGGGAGCCAGACTACCAGCTATTAAATTTAAAAGGACGAAAACCACTTCTGAGACTCCAAAAAGGAAAACTATAATTGCTAGATGCTTCAGACCCATTTTTGATGAGTCAAAGTAATACAATATCCAAATAGCTCCTGTCCCTATTCTCACCAGTATTACTTTCCTGTCCCTGCTTCATGTCTAAAGGATACACCTGATAAGTGTTCTTGACTCCTGGTTTGTGATGGGAAAGCTAACAATGCCAGCTAGAATTTCCCAAAAGTAACCTACTAACAAAATATCATGAGAGGATTGTGGCAGCTGACTTTATTTCTGTTTTGTACCATTCTACAGCACAATATGCTTCTCCCCAAATGAATAATTTCCTATTTTACACTGGTCACCAGCCAAGGCAAAGTGACCACCTTTACACCACGATGAACTGAAAGCATGTTTCCTCCCCTCCTACTCAACCCCCAAATGGTTAAAATATACTCCAGCTTACTCACACGAAACAAAACCAAGGAAGGGATGGGAACATCGAGAACTTACCTGAAAAATTACGAGACACAAGCATTGTTGTGAGGATTGCACCCTGTGGGGAAGAGAAAGCAGGGATAACAGTGTGTCACTTGAGAAAGGGGCTGGGCTGACCCATGGAGAACACAATGCATCAGGTGACAATGCAGAGATATACCAATGCTACCCTGAAAAGTCCTAGGGTATCCAGGATTCCCACATGTGCCTGGTTGGGTCTGACACGGGACCACTCTGAGTCCTGCCTTTCTAGAGTGGCAGCTAAATGCCAGACAGGATAGCCTAGGAAATCTAAAATGGCACTAAGAGTTGTGCTTAGACATATAGCTGCTTCCTTGCTTTCAAATGGCAGATAGCAGAGGCTCTGCCCCAGCTACAGGCAACCGGTAACATCAGTACTGGAAGGCAGAAAGTGTTGGGAACTAAAAGGCCCAGGACTAGCTGCTGTATTTCAACTCTCTAGCAGAAAGTAGAAGGGGTGAATATGTAGCGGAAGAGGCAGGGGAAGCTAAGAGCTCTGGAGAAAGAAACTACCTAGCTCCTCAATACACTACTTCAGCACTCTGTACTGGGGGTCATATAAGGTCCTTCTCTAAAAGTGCACTAGTCACAAAAAAAGATACTGTTGGTAGGAAGGCACTAACCTCAAATTTAGAGAATTAAAAACAAACTTAAGGCAAATTAAGATGTACTTACCTTTAGCTTCCTTCTAGCATTGAACTTTCTCAAGCATTCCACAGTCTCCTGCCTGTGCATCATTGATGCGACAGTGGATCGTTGCTGAAAAACAGGAACAGCAGAAGATCAAGAACAGATCAAGAACATATGCTAACCAAATCAGGCAGGGAAGTTCGTTCCACTTGCACACAATTGTGACATGCAAGATGACATGGCCAAGCCTCTCACCACTGCACAGCTGCAGAACACCACAATGGGTTCACAGTTTAGGAACTTCCATCAAGACGTGTTAAATCAAGGTAGACTATTACAGGACTGTGCCTAAGAAACTCTGTGACTGAGGTACAGGTGACAATCAATGCTCCCTGCCTTTCAGGCACACACATGACTTAAGACAGTAAGAAGACAAAGCCAAATGAACAAACATACTCATGAGGGACTGAGTTAGAGGCACTACAGAAAAGATCTGTGCTGCATTAGTTACAGCTTGAAAGGGAAATTCCGAGCAGTAAGCAACTACTAGTGAGCAATAGCCTTCCTGGACATGGCAACCCCCTGAATGTAAGTGCTTGACTAGCAGAGTCCTTGGCATCTTTGTATCAATTTTGCAGAAATAGGTTTTCAGTGTGTAAGAGGAAAGATTATATAGTTCTATTGTACCAAGGCAAAAATCTGAACATAATCTCTAGCCAGTGATTCACATCTGTCATCCACAGCAGACTGGGATCCCCTCAGCTGCAGAAAGACAACTTCCCAGAAGCATTGCAGTCATTGAGACCACATGAAGAAATCACAGACTGATGCTGCCAAGCATTTAGAGCACATGAGGAAAGCAGTGACTAATGCCAAAGTAACTGTTGCTCTTGCATAGAGCTACAAGCCTGAATTCCCTTTACAGGGACAGTGGGTGAATTACTAACCTGGCAGATCAGTGTGTACAAAGTCTCCACTAACTTTCTGCTGCTTGGAAAAAAATCTGCAATACCCTAAAGAACTCTAAACCATGCTCATATTCAGTTAGTTTCATGGGAAGTCTCTGCTTTGATCCTGTTGTCAAAGCTAGTCACCACTGCAGTATACTCAGCAGCATGTGGGGAGAATGTAGCCAAACTGTCCTCTAACAACTGCTGGTGGTCACTGTTCGTCCAGTCTCCTTAGGAGTGAGAGTGATGTCCAGTTGTTCAGTGTAAGCTTACAAGAATAAGGACAGGCACTTCAAAAGTTCACTGATGCTAAGAAAGTCAGTGTCTTAGATAATATTTCCTACAACATTTACTTTCAAGGAGCCATACATCTCCAGAAAGGAAACATACGTTGCACACACAGGGACTGCAGAGCAAATGGAAACAACAGACTCAACATGAGGCAGTTTTTGTGAGAGGCTGACATGTCTGTGAAGTGAAATCAAATTCCCCATAACTCAGAGAAGAAAAGCCTCTCTTGGACTGCTCTCTATTATGTTGCCACAGGGAGTGGACTATCATAACACATCTTTGGCTACAGGCATTCTGAGGAAAGGTAAATATATAGGAACTGCCACTGATTACAAACATGTAACGAGAAAGAAAAAAAGTAAGTTTAAACTGCTAATCTGCTGATTTGTGATGGAAGGACAAAACCACCAGTTTTACAAGAACCAATGACTAAAGGAACACACTAGACCCATCCCAGAAGTATGCTGTGGTATTACAAGAGCATCCAGTTAGACTTAGGTGAAACTATTTCATGCTTCAAAGATAAAAGTTGCATCATTGCTGTCCTCCCCTACACCCACTCCCAGCTTTGTTTTGCAATTTCCTTGCCAACTTTGCAAAAAATGAAAAATACTTTTATGTGAGGTCTGGCAAGGCAGAAACTATATACACAGAACAGCAAAAGTTTTTTTGCTGATTTCAAGTTTACAGCCAGTTAAGCTGAAGCACAGAAGAAATGTCCCAAATGCTGCAAAGATTCTATGCCATAAACTGAAGTAGAGATGAAGAACAAAATGATCCTAAAATTTTTGTCTGATGCCAAACTCCATTTGACATTTTAGGATGATATGGATTGGAAGAGGAGATGTGGGAAAAAACATAAACTACAGATATTGACAAAACTTTTAAAAGAATAAGGGATTTTTTTTCTTCAGTGGCAATAAATGCACCACAGCATGACAAAGTTGGCTTATTGAAGGTGATTATCCAAAAAAATCATAATTTGAAATATTTAAAATATTATGGGTCCTTCAAGCCTTCCTGACATGTCCATTTGGGGTACACCACAAATCAACATGTAACAAGGAAAACACTTACGCAGACCCATGGATGTTTGAGAGCCTGGTCAGCTGTGATGCGCTTTGCTGGGTTTATCGTCAGCATCTGGTTGATCAAATTCTTGGCTTCAGGAGTCACAGTGTCCCACTCAGGTGATGGGAACTAAAAGAGGAAGAAGGAACAGATGACAAACAGAAAATACCTCCTACTAGCAGACGAGATTCTCCCCCCTACACAGCTGAATTCCAGCTTTTGCCCTTTGGATACCAGGGCTAAAACATTTGCAAAACCCACCAATTTTTGTGAAAACCCATGCTGAACAAAAATCATACAGAATCCAGCAAATGAATGGTACCAGACAGCAGGACACACCTGTACCATTCACCTGACGTAGGCAGGAAAATTAAGAGTTTAAAAGCCTTTTAGGAATCACTCAGACCTTTGAATTTCTTTCACATTCAACAGTCAAAAATGTAAAGTCACAATCTTTTTGACTGAGTTCTTACATAAAAAACACAAGCACTATCTTTTTTTACCCCACCTGGCTCTTTCTCCAGCATGCTAAAAGCTGTAACAGCATATGCAAAATCACAAACACTAACTACAGCAAAACTGCATGAAAGCAAAAGCCACTAACAAAGAACGTCCTATCAGGTACACTTTTCCCACCATAAAGCACAATATCCTGGAACAATAGGAGTCACTTAGGTGTAGCAAGTTGTTAGCAACCATCTACCATACCAATATCATTACCTGGGGAGCAAGAGAGATGTAAGACTGGATGGGAATACACAAGCATGAAAACATAGTAAAGAATTTAAAGTGTTTCAGCTGCTGATCATCTATGAGGGGAAACTGCTCTCTCCTATAATTCCATTAATGACAAAGAGGAGATATTTACAGCATCCCCCAGATGCTTGCATGTGGTATGGATGGCAGCATGCTGAGATTAAATCCGATGAATCTACTGTACAAATACAGGTGAACTTGAGAACACAAAGACAAATATGCTGTTGGGGTAAAGCTCGCTGTCTTTAGATGGGGGGAAGATTGACCCATCTTGAGCTCATTTCCTTACAGAACTACATTATTTAGAAGAAGTTTATCACATCTCTTTACTCCTGTTTTTGTGCTTTACTCAGTTGGGACATAAAAATACACCTGCCATATCTGATTTGCATATAATCTTATTTCTGCATTTGCAGGCATCAGCAAGGCATTATACAATTTGTTCTACAAAAGTTGCAAGAGACTACTCAAAAATTATGATACTGAGCTTTCAAGCCAGGACACTTTCTCCACACCTGAACGCTGAAGTATTCATGGAAACGTCTTGCAAAACCCCTACCAATAGCACGAAGTCCAATTCACTGTTGACAGTTCCATCATGGTCAAGGAAGAAAAACAGACCGGTCCTGTGCATACAGGCCCTTGGTGCTGGGGTAAGGACACTAGGGACAGGTACATCAGTAAAACTTGAGCTGTTTTCTACCAGGCAAAACAGGGGAAGAATCTACTAAACTTGTTCACTACAGAGAAGAATTCAAAAACAGCAGACAGATAAGGAGGGATCAGGCACTTCACTCCTCATGACTTACAGAGTTAGATATTTAACTCCTGAAGTGCTTTGAAAATCCCCACCAATATAATGAGTGCAAAAACACTTAAAATAAGAACAAGCAACACAAAAACTAGAGGGGGAGGAAGGCAAGAGAAGAACACAAGTAAGGCTATCAAGTACAAAAGCTTCACTTCCCTTTCTCTCAGGAAGCCATTGAGCCAGGACTCAGGGTTAGGCAGACCTTTGTTCTCACCAGTACAGATGCTCTCATGGTCTCAGCACAGAAGTTGGGAGTTAACTGGAGTCCAGCAGAACCCTCACCTGATTTTATTCTTTTTTTTTAAATACAAACCACAGGACAGCCTACAAAATGAATCTGCCAACTTCCTCTTGATATTCATGCCCATGGGCTTTGAGCTAGGATTTCCAAGAGTTTCTTCTTCCCCCTCGAGCCTCTCCTCACATGGAAGAATTTATGTCAAACATTCAAGCTGTGGTACCCAAGCCACATTTTACACCACCTTTGCTCCCCAGTATTAACCTCCTTGCTGTTCCTCCTTCAGGCACTTTTCACACCGCAGTTTTGCATTGCTCTAAGAACTGTTCCATGAACTGCTTGGCTTTTTACCAGAACCTCCAACCTGATATGCTGATCCCCACCACAAAGCCACCCCTCCAGTGGCCCCACCATTCAGTCTTCTCACTGGGCTCCATGCTTTCCTTACATGGAAGAGATACCACTAATGGCACAGAGACCAAAGGCCATAATTTAAGCTACTGTTGTACAGAATACAACCCCATACTTTTTATTAGGCCTGATAAAGATAAGCCCCTTCATTCTACCTTCCGTGTGCTCCCCTGAAAAAGTTAGCATTGGCTACATCTGCAACACTGTGTGGTAAATCACTAGAAGACACCATTTCCCACCATCTGCGTTTCCAGCTTTGCATTTCCCTAGTGACCAGCAACATCCTGGTGCCCACTGTGATGCTTTCCACATATCTTTCAGTAGCCCCAAACAGGACTGTATCCCAGGCAGTGAAGACAACGAGGTATATGAACATGCCAAACATCACTTTGCAAAGAAGCTTGGGGCCTGCTGCTGGACACCAAGTAAGACAGTGCCTTGTTTTGGATGGCTTCTACACCCATGCAGGTACTCAGCAAGAAAGTGCCCTTACGTCATAGGCTCCGGCTTTGATCTGCTGATAGAGTTTGTGCTGATCTTCATCCCAAAAGGGAGGGTACCCCACTAGTAATATGTACAGAATCACTCCTGGGAGGGAGAGACACAGACACACTATGGTTAGGCTAATACGCCAGTTATTCCTTCAGCCCCTCTTCCTTCCCTCTCAACAGTCCCCAAGGCAATGCTTGCTCCATATCTTCATTTGCCATCATATTTAGCCTTCTGAGGTAGCAAAAGACAGTATAAACCTGTCATCTGCTGAACCTCACCCCGGGACTTCATGTTCAACTCTTTAACACCAGCTGCCAAGAGCTAGAACAAAGTGCATGATGTCCTTCTACCCTACTCTGGCTACCAAAGCTGGTGAGCCACAGCTCCCAGCTGCTCTCAGAGTAAAATGAAGCCACATGTCCTGGGGTTGCTGGGCAGCAAGAGGCTCTTTAGGAAGGACTATGTTTTTAGACGCTTATTTTGCATGGTCTTGGGACAAAAACGACACTGACAAAGCTAACACTCCTGGCCTGCAGAGAACCGTTGAGTCCAACTCAGGCAACCTTGATATCACAGATCTTTAAACTTATCCGTCACAGATACATTTACACTTACTTTTTAAAAAAATCATCCCTCTTCAGTATTTCATATTCTACATAGTTAGTGGAATAGGAAATTGCTACAGTTATCTAAGCAACTGACTCTGCAAAGCATAGACAGGTCCTATCTTTTGAGTCTCAAACATCTGATAGATGGCCTGAGGAAAGGATTAGGAGCCAGAATCAAATGAGTTCAGGCTCCAGTATTAACTCCATCTACACAAGGTGCTTATTCTCAAGTGTGCCTTTATGTCTCCACCCAAAAAGAAGCAGCACTGCACACCCTCCCAGTAATAGGCTATAAAGAATTGCTCTTTTGCATGAAATCATGTTGTTTAAGTGTAAAACATTTTGACAGAATCTTACCACATGCCCATATATCCACTGGTTTTCCATAAGGATCTTTTCTTAAGACTTCAGGGGAGAGGTAGCCTGGAGTACCAGCAAACCCTGCCAGGAAATGGATGACATGAAGTACTTACAGTACCCAATCAGAAGAGATCTTGCCATATCACAAAATCCACTAGTAGTAACCAACAAATTCTAAAACCCAATTCCCACCCTTCATCTCATATTTGCTAGAGCTGCCTCTTGGAATACCAACAGAAAGAGGGAAAAAAAACTGAAACAGAAAATCATATGGGATCGAGTGTCTATGTATTTCTGGAAAAACAGAAGAGTAAGAGGGACCATGTCAACCAGCTGGGCACAAACTCATGTGCCAGGCCTTATAGCATTGTTACATATAATGGCTTGGAGTTTGAAAACACAAGACACAGATGGAACATGTCGAATTGCCGAATGGTGGGGGCAGACCAGAAGAAGCAGTCATCTCTCCAGAATCTCAGCAGCACTCAGTCTCAGAGCTGCTGTTTAACCTGAGAAGTTCTCATTTCTAATTATGTTTTAGCTAAACAAAGACAAGGCCAGGTCCAAATGTGTCCTGAGGAAGGCCAGGTCAAATGCATTTCTGTAAAAGGACCAAACAAAATTCCAGATGTCTACACTTCTGAGCAGTAGGAAAGCTCAGATCAGGGTCTAAACTTAGCAGCTGCCTTCATCTCTCACACTAGCATCTACTGTAAACTCAGAAGAAAATCAGAGAAACACATAGCCATTTTTTTCTGTCTTTATTTATCATATTCTTTCCTCTATTGCATCTAGGTTTGTGCCCAAGACCCAGAGGCTGAGATGCTTGAAAAGAAGCAGCAATGCCAAATACACAGAGGTGTGCTGGAAGAGCCAAGAGGAAGTACTCAGGGAGTGTGCAACTCAACCAGCCGGCAGGAAATGGGGGAGCAAAAGTGGGAAAGCTCAGTCTTACCAAACCAGGCCTGCTGCTCTCCCGGGACTTCTATAGCCAGTCCAAAGTCAGCCAGTTTGACAGCAGCACCCTTACATTTACTTGCCAGTAGTAAATTCTCAGGCTGGGGAGAAGAAAGAAAAAAGGGGGTAAGAATGAAAGACTCACATCCTCATTAAAACCTCTTAGCTAGTATTCACATCATCAAATTCCACCTGCTGACTGAATTGAGCATGCAGTATTAAATCTGTTCAGGTGAAAACACAGAAACAGCAATGAATGGCATTGACCTAGAGTGGCAGACAATTCTCACCTCTAACACAAATCCTCTGGCTCCTCTGTGGGAGCCAGAGCCTCTCCCAACCCAGCCCATACGTTACATGCTGACACCAGAGGGCACTGGCAGTACAGTTCCTGTAGCACATAAGCCAAAATTTTTTTCTGCCCTCCCCGAAGAGAATAACTGGAGGGGGGGCAAGAAGGGAGGGATGATGCAGTAGATACAATCTGCAGTGATGTTTCTCCCCATGAACATTAGACAGTCCCCAAGGCACTGGAAAAGTAAATATGATGCTAATAAGGGCTGCCAAATTCAATGCCGTAATGTGGGAAGGCATCATCTAGATAGGCAGTAGTTTTCATCCCTTACAGAAAAAGCCTCAGCCTCAAATTGGCATAAGTAGCACAGCAGTGAGTATTCTTGTAAGCAGTTTTTCATGCCACACATTTACAGCAGCATAAAATATTCTGTCTTGCTACTGCTGCCATCACCTACACAACAAGCAGCCATGTCACTTCCCCCATGAGCCAGGAAAGGGAGACAGACGTTTGCCCCTCACATTTCCATGAATCTCACTCGGATCATAATTCTGTTGTGGTCAGCAGAAGACTTCAGCAGAAGGCTTAACACAACTCCAAAAACTGGAGTGAGAGCTGGTAGCTTCCTCTGAGGCACCAAAGCAGCTAGTTATACAGGACCCCTTGAAACCCCAAAGCCTTTAAGGTGGCAGCTATTATGGCTCTGCAGGAAAATCAACTTGTAGATAGGCAGGACAAATGCGATCTCTCATCCTATCCCCTTTTGATCATTTGTGCAATTCATATCAAGTTGATTTTTTATTGATCAAGATGGAAGTCTGGAAATCCAGAAAAAGGAGCTTGTCTCAGTTTCACAAATCTGACGAAGGTCTGTTTTTTTGCAGCCTGTTCACCAGTTTCATCCCATGGCAACACTTGACCCCTGTTCTGCCTGACAGGCATAAGACGCTTTGCTTATTCATCTGTCTTGAAGTACTGGGCATGTGCCTCCTTCTGCCTCGAATGAAGGGAGAACAGTCTTCCCCATCACAGCCCTTGCCATAAGCAGCATGGAAGGACGGGAAATGGTCTCAATACATTTGGATGCCACTGGCTCTTCACTATATGGGAAGTGGAAAAGATTGTGTTAATCAAGCTACACTAATGAAAATTCGCTGCTATAAACAAGACCCTAAAGCAGAAGACAAATGAAATGTTCTGAAAATTCCTCCCAACTCCATATCACAGCTGGGCTTAGCTTGACTAAGAAACAGTAGACATTTAAGCCAGACTTATGCTAACTAAGCACTATTTGTAGCTCTATTTTAGAAGCGAACACCTTAAGGCTAATGGTGATTATCCATGTGCATGTTTGCCAACATATGGGTTGTCTCAGGTTTCAAATACTTTTTGGTGAGGATGTGAATGCACTCTGCAATTTCTTACGGTCCCTATGGGCAGCTCAACATTTGACATTCTTTAATAGCATGTCAGGCTTATGCGAGGGAGGTGCAAAAGACAAAACTTTACTTGAAGCAAGCTCTGCAGTTATTACACACTGATCCTGAAGGCCAAGCTTTTAGCAAGGAGCTAAATATTACATAAAAAACACAGGATCTTTCATTGCTAAAAGAAATTATTACTCCTCAGGCCTGGATAGTTTCAGTCAATCAGAGCAAGAAACAGAAGAAACACATTAACTACAGTGAGGAGTGTCCAGCAGCTGATAAGTTCTAAACAAGTTGCTAACTTTCATACAAACAAAACTCTTGGAAGGAAACCAGATTATACATCTGAACACAGGATGTGAAGGAAACCTTATGCTGAACTGGAAAACACTACTGATTTTCACAAATGCCCTAATTTTGGGCAGTAGTGCCTCCTGAATATTGCTTCATCAAAAGCAAGTGTCAGGTCTAATTGAGAGCAGCCATTCCATAGCAGATCATTTGCATCTTTTCACAGTGCTATGAATCAGCAGGTCAAAAGTGTTGCATGGGAGTTTGCCAGAAACCCTAAGGGTTGTCCACCAGATCAAAACACTAGAGGAACATTGCCACCAAGCTTGCAACGTGCTTTTGCCTTGCTCTCTGCAAAATATTTTTCTACTTTCCCCCTTATGCATTGTTTAACAAGCCAAAACCAACACTAGTAGCCTGTGTCACCCTGCATTAATTTAACTAGACTGCTGGTGACCATCACCATTTCCACTTTAGGCAGAGAGGGCTTCAGGGCAGGCAGACCTTCCTGCACAAATCTCTTCATTCTGGAGCCTGCCCAGCTCCCAGTACAGCAGGCACAGTGTGGGAAGGGAGTTCAGGTAACTACACTGTGGGCTCTGGGTCTATAAATGTGTTATAATGTGGCAAATGATTGGTTCACCCAGTGTTTCACTGACCAGCAGTTTTGGTTTTAGATTTAAAGTGCTTCTGCTGATGAGAGAAGAAAGAAATGACACAAAATTTTCTTGTTGAGCATCTCTGCCCCGGCACAATGGCATGTGTTTGGCAACACTGCAGAATAAAAATACACATGCTCTATGCAGACAAACTCATCCTGGCAGATTGAACAGAGATTGCTCCAGGTCTCTAGAGATCTCTTCAATCATAAACTAGAAAGCATCCTTCATTATAATGAATCCTACCCAAGTTTCTCTGGAAGTCTACTGTACACCAAGATTCACAACTACTCCATCCTGGAGCTGCCTCAGAGAAGCTGAGAGCTGGCAAGGTTCACAAAGACTGAAAACTTTCTCGGGAGTTCAGCACACCCTCTAAAAAACCCTGAAGAAGCAACTTTGTGCTTCAGGAACCCCTGAGCCCAGTTCAAGTTAAAAAAACAAAACAAAACAAAAACCAACAACAAAAAAACCTCCTGCCAGCTGGCAACAAGTATTCCTGTTTTGCCTCTTCCAATGATCCCCTGACTGCTCTCAAACTACAGCACAGAGGAAACATTACCTTCAAGTCCCTGTGCACGATATCATGCTGGTGAATGTGATTCACACTCTCCAGTATCTGATGAATACAGTGGCTGCAAGATAAAAGTGAGAGACACAGAGTTATGCACACAAATTTGACATCTCATCTCATCCCAGAACTCTTTCCTTAACTTTTGTACTTGTACTAGGGGGGAGTTCAAGACCCCAGGCTGAATCTCTTCATCATGACCACTGGATGTCACAGCTCAGTACTGTCACAGCTAAACATCGCCAGCCCCCCAGCAACAGGATGCCAGACATCCTTTCTATAGCACGACCACAAAGCCTCTCTCCTACTTCCCATCATTTCCTTCCTTTCCTTCCCATCACATTTAGCCTCTCACTTGTTCCTTCAGACAACGTTGCCCACCCCACACAGAACAACCAAGGCATCCGAGTATTTGCAAACAGCAGCTGAAATTGTGCAAGCAAGACCAAATCACTGCAGGAAACATTCCACTGGGCTAGTCCCGAGCAAAGAATAAACTTTGAGAGAGCAGCAGCCTCCCCCAGCAAATTCAGGATGACGCCACCTGGGTGCCTGCCAGTTTGCAAAGCTTTCAGAGCAGCATCTCAAGCACTTTATATACACAATGCGCACACACACCCACTTGCTGGGTGCCTTTTAAGTACAGATCCCACTTAAGGGGTTAGTAATCTGAAAAGCAGACTCATTCCATTAAGTGCAGTGTGCTGCACTCCCCAGCTCACAGAAAACCTTGTCCCTGCCATTCTCACTGCTGTAAACCACAAGGCAAAAGGAAGATGTTATTTACACCTGTCGCATAAGGACAGCACAACACGCCCATGGGTGAGATTCCTAGTTGAAACCATCTCTTCCACTAAACATTTACTCGGCTGCCAAGGGTGAATGTGTAATGGAATAGGGATTTTGACAGCTATGGCTGGGCAGTAAGCATGCAGATGTGGGCAACTCAGAGAGGGCTATGTCCTCACTGCAGGATCTCTCAGTCACCTCACCGACTTCTACAAATCTCAGGGGAACAAATTTAAAATGAGTGAAATATTTGAGGGAAAGGAAAAAGGCTTCTAGAAAAGATGGGAAGCAGGTGAGGGGGAGGAAGAGAAGATGAGGTGCAGCACTATGTGTTTGCTACCCCCACCCTTCTGGAGCTGGCAGTATGATCTTTAGGGTCGGAATCCATGAAAATCTCCCCGCTCCCAAAACAAAAATGTATAATTAGAACAGAGCTGAGTCTGAGCGAGAGAGATTTTCTGGCCAAAAATGGCAAAAGTGTGAGGTGTCCCAGGCAAGCCAAACACGGCAGATTGGCACGGACCTCGCTTCCTTGCTCTCCCAGCCTGCTCTGGAATTCAGCACGGCATGGGGAGAGAAAGGGAGGAGTTTCACTCTGTCATCTTGTGGGCACTTTGAGACCTGGCTGGTTGACAGTCAGAAGGTTGAGAACCCTGAGGAGGGCTCACAAAGCAACAGACAGTTCTTCTTTTCCCCTAACTCTGCCATAATTTTCCTGAGCAGTGTCAGCCACTGACAGCTCTTGAGCACTTCAGGGAATAGGCACCTGCAAGAGGGACAGTGGAAGGATTGTGATTGATAACCTCAAAACTTCCCAGCGTCAAGGCAAAGTGGCACGACTGTTTATCCATCTGAGATGATGTGCCTGCAAGATCTGTACACCCCATTGAAAACATCTAAGGGGCTCTCAGACCTCTTTGCCAGAAGCCCCACCAGAGCTGATGAGTTCACTGGCCTTCCCAGTCACCAGATGGCTCACGGCAGAGCATGCAGTGTAATGCCTCATTTGAAACCCTGCAATGCCCAGGAGACAGGCTGTAAGTGTACCACAGGGAAAGCAAATAAGTGCCTGGAGACTCCATCAACAGTACCTACACTAAGATACTCTCTCCTTCCTTGCACTCAGTATCATCTTCCTCACAGTACTGCCTACCAAGCTCAACCTGCCACAGTGCCCACTATTTGCATCTGACTCCTCTCTTCTCATGGCTCCCCTAACTCCTGCTTTAGCAAGGGTTAGTGTGGGATAAGAACACAAACACAGAATAAGCAGAGTAAAATGTCACCATTGGGTCACTTCCAGGCCATGCTAAAGCAGAACAGGAGCGGCCTAATCCCAGCTTTGATTCCAGATGCTGTGTGTCCAGCAGATGGATGGGTCAGAGAACACCCTCAGCTACTGCTGCAGAGAATACTCACACTGCATAAAGAGGGACAAGCACACACCACTTCAGGAAGCTCACATGTGGGAGAGAGGGGATACATTGAGGAAAAGAAGGGCATAACTCTAAATATTTTTAACATTAAAATATAAAGGTTGCTCTCATGTATTGTGCCTTTTCTTACTGCGCCAAACAGCTCACAGTCAGAGAGGGTTTCCACAGAAACACAGTCTTCAAAGCCTCCTCTCCCCACTGCCCTGTAAACCACTACCTGGACACAGGCAAATTGAATAGGTCTGCCCAACAGCAAGGGCACATCACTGGAAACCCTGCTAGAAGAAGGCAGAGGCCAAGCAGGCACACCCTCATAACCACAGGACAACTCTCCCCTACATTTGCTCAGTAAGGACATACTATCACCACCCACCAAAAAGGTCAGGTAGACAAAGCTGCTAGCAATGGTTCTCCCAGCAAAGAGCACAGCACCTGCAAGTGGCAGAGCGAGTAATGTTTGCAAGTGGAAAGGGCTAGAGCTGCAGCAAGTCAGGTTTGACTGGTGACAATAAGTTTATGCTAGTAGCAGAAAGAGGAATTGTTTTATCCAGACAAGGAGCAAGAGTGTTAGAACAAAGCCATGCACAGATCAGCAGTCAGGAAACTCATTCCACTTGTACACTGTACATGTATGTACATGGCACATACACGAAAGGGTCTGGAAGGAGTCTTACCTGGCATCTGCTTCACTGTAGTATTCTCTAGCAACAATATCCTCAAAGAGCTCCCCACCAGTAACCCTGGAGTGCAAAAGAACAAAGAAGGTTATGGAACCCATGCATGTGTAGCTCAAGGGTGCACAGGATGTATGTGGCCCCCCATGTGGACCCTTTGACACAGCCTGTGTGGGAAACTGCATCACAGGGGAACCAGAGCAGAGCTCCACTACCATGGCACCAGCACTGGCATATCTATGTGACTGAATCTGTGGACTGCCATTTCACCAGCAGGGTACAGGACACTGCTGACACTGTGCACGGATCATCCTTACACCTACAGAGATTAGTATATGTTAAGTTTGGGAACAGCACCCTCCCTCTGACCTCCACTAGGCTGCCCCAGGGGCAAAAGTCAAACAGTCTCCATACACAGGATAGCCATTCTTTGCCATCCCATGCTTACACCTGGTGCCAGGAGCCTTCCTGGTCTGTCTCCACCACACAGCCAATGGATTTTTGTCAAATAGGCCAAAGGTATCTAGAGGTCTCAAAAGAGAAAGGGAGAATTACAGTAATGCAGGTGTTTTTTATTCCACTCTTAGTCAATCATCAACATGCCTGCATCACTGGTGAAGCATCAAAGACAGACACTTACAGATCAAAGACGAGGTAATGGAAACCTTCTTCTGAAATGCTGTCATGGAGTCGCACTGCAAAAACATAATCAAGAAATGGAGATTTACAGAGCATGTAGCAAATATGATACTTCACAAATCAAACTCATGCACACAGCCGATTTTTCCCTCAAATCTATCATTCTATTAATTCCCCTTGCCCTTCACTTCGTGTGCTCCCTTAGTGACCCATTTCCTTCCATTATCTCAAAGGAACAGATGGGTATCCTTCACAAACACTCACCCCTCCCCAGTGTCAAAACAAACTCTAAGTATCTTTGACCTCCTGTTCATTCTCCTTCTCTAACACTTCGGTACCTTCTTTTCACATCTGCCAATGTTTTCCTCCATGCTCATGTTTTGTCATATCTCCCCATCCATCCTTATTCCCAAAAACAAACTCTTTTCAGAGTCTCAAAGCAAGTCCCCAATCCATAACTTGACTTCCGACCCTACCTGCATATCAGTACCATTGGTCTTTCTTCTGCCTTTCATCTGTAAGGCTACATGACATTCCCTTCTCTTACTTCTTTTTCCTCATTTCATCCTGATTTACACCTCAAATCTTTATCCAAAATTCAGAACCAGTTTCTTGTCTAATTTTTCTGACCTGCTTGTTACAGGACATATCTGATCACATTTCCCTTTCTCAAAATTTCATCCACCTTCAGCTTCCTTACCTATCTCCCCCTAATTCTGCTCCTATTGCCTAAGCTAATAATCTTCACCTTTTACCTTTCCTTGTCCCCTTTAATGTGCAGGCCCACGATGGGCCACTATTCCCTGATACTCTGGGATCTCTGGGGTTTTGTCCTCCTCTCCTCATTTTACACACAGGCAATAATTATTGTATCTATGCATCCAGCACAGTGCTGTTTTCTCCTGTCTGAACTAAAATCTCCATTTCCTTGATGTTTTTAGGAACTAATTCTAACTCAAGAGAAGAAACTTCATTTCATACTGCTATCTAACCTTTACTTTTTGCTTTTCTCCTCTTCTGTAAAACTTCACACTTTTCCCTGCCAATCAGTCACAAGTTAGCAATCCTCTTTGACTCAGTTTCTAAACCTTCACAGCCTGACTAGAACAAGGTGTCTTCTTCACATGACCATCTCACCCAACTAAAGCAACTAGTTGAGACAAGACTGGGCCTCAGTCATTGTAACACCTTGTAATCGATTGACCAAAGTAACATTACTGATCTCATTCTTACAAGAGAAATCTCATTATCCTGCTCTGTCACTTTAACAGTACCTTTGCCTCTCCTCCCTGTCTTCCATTCTTTTCCACATACAATACAGGTCACCTGCCTTGATTTTCCCAGCATCATGGCTTTCTCTCTGCCAGTGTCAACAGGTCAGTTTGCACCTCTTATTAGTGCATGATATCAGATACCACCGCTGTCTTGGGAATGTTTCAAACTAGCACTTGGCATGTGATCCTACCTCATAGGGGACAGCTTTTGCGCATGTTGTCAGTGCTCGTCTCTGTCCTCCTTGCAACTCTCCTTTGCTAAGGCACCCTTCCACATGCATGCAGACACGCACAAACTCAGAACAGAGAGTAGCACAGACGTGCAGAGACCACTGCCAGTACCTTATCTAAAAGGATATCATTCTTTCCTTATTCTTTTTTCCTGCTGATTCCTATATTTTTCCTCCCTTTATCTGCAAGCCCTCTGACCTGCTCCCTTGATCACTTTCCTTTCCTTAGCATTTCTACTGCATATCTAACTGCAGGGGTTTGGGAGGAGCACTCCACCCAGCATAATGCTGTAAACAAGCAAGTACAGTTAGGGTACCAGTACAGCGGGTGTTTCAGGTGAAACGTGCTGTTCCTACTGCAGGAAAACAGAGACACATCACCTTTAAGAACTGTGTTCCTTCAATCATTCACTGCAAACAAAAAAATCTTCCAAGTAAGCAGTTTTAGTTGGCTATGTAATAACTTTATTGCAATACAATTTTGTGCTTACAAGAAAACTTGCCTCCTGAGCACTTGGCAGAAAGCAGCAGAGGCAGCATTACAAAAATGCAAGTGAGAAGAAAGGTATTTCCTAGAAGAAAAGATTTTCATTCACGTCTGGAAACAAGATGGAAAGTGGCTGAAACAGACACTTAGATTCCCAGTGCAGGGCAGTTTTCACTCCAGTGAACAAGACTATTTGAGGTGAAAGTAGGAGACAAGCACATCAACAAGAGCAGAGGCCCAGAACACAGGCAAAAGTCTGTGAAGAGACCTTATGAACAGATGGAGAAACTTCAAGGAAAGCTGAATGTGCTAATAAGGTTGTGTCTGGTGATGCTCAGTGGGCATGAAAAAAGCATTCTCCTTCCTCTGGCACCTGAAAGGTCACCAAAGCACTGCAAGAAACACTGAGCAGAGAAGAGAGTGGCATGAATGAAAACATGACAGAGAAGGAGCACAACCACCAGCAGGTTGAGAACAGTGGCCTTGAAAAAGGAACAGCAAACTTGTCTGCAGGTAGAAGTGAGAAACAGTGAACGATAAAACTTTGATGCAAAGATGCGGGCAGCAAATTACATCAGAAAATGAAACACAAATGAGCTGATTGGTGCTATTTCTTTGTCCTGAGGAAAGCAATTTTGTCAGCTACATTATGAAAAGGGAAGGAAGTAGCAATTCAGCTGGCAGAGACTGGCAGAACCAGCAAAAAGAGCCTTCAAGGACAGTAAAACACTACTTGCATCCTTAGGTGAGGAACCATGACAGGAGGACAGAGACAGTTCATAAATACTGACACTGTACATCACCCTAGGGCTGCACAGCAAAAGAAGGCCTTGAAGGCAGGACACAGGTCATTAACTTAACAAGGGAGCTGCCTCCTCACAACAGCCCAGAGCCACGCTGGAACAAAATCTGCCCAGGATTTAAATTGTTGAGGTAACAAAGCTCAGAGAGTAATGGTAGAACAGCAAAAGCTAAAAAAGCTACAGGAAAAATGACACTGGGCCCCACCACCCTGCACAGGAATAACTAGTGACAGCTCAAAATATTAGGCTTAAGTGTGAAGGGGGACAGCAATGAGGGGAGTCAAAAAGGATTAGGAAAGGTCTGATTATACCAAAATTTATGAATTTCAATTCCAGCCCTAACCTACTTCATAGTGATGCTGATGGTGAAGAAACAAAAACAATACCCAGCAGCAGAATAGAAAGAACACCAGTGCCCTTTCACTGTAACATTTTGCTTCCCTACCCTCCTGCAGAGCCACAAGAGCTTTCCTGACCAGCAAGGGGACTGCAAGTGGACCACTCTGATGCCATAGTCCACTCTGCTGACACATGAAGTCAAAATGCCCTGCTTTCTAATACAGTGCTAACTACTAGGGACAATCAGCTTAAACATATGATCTGCCTTTTCCAAAACTATTCAGCCAGTCCATGAAATGGCAGAAGTAACTGAAGGATAAAAAACCAACGATCCACATTGTGTGAGTATTCATCATGAAGATACATAAACATCAGAAATCATCTGATACCTCCACTGTCTAGATGGTAATGAACTCTCTCTGCTTAAAGATATCCTGTGCAAAGTGTCCTTCATCTGAAGGCAGGACACAGTTTCCTAAATGGCCAGTTCCAAGAGTGAAATCCAAGTAGTGAGCTGTCCTCTGTTTCAGACACTTTCCCATGAAAAGAGCATCCCATTTGTTCACAAGCTGCTAGTCCTGACACACTGTCTGACAACTCTATTACTGCCTACCACAGTTCACTTCAACCATGCTGTTGAGTAGAGCTCACAAAGGCTGCTTATATCTGTGTAACCTTTTGACACAAGAGGGTGAAAAATATAATAATATATTAATACTGGAGGGCAAAATATGCCCAAAACCTGATTATACATCATAAGAAATATGGAGAAATAAAAATAAAAGTACTCATCCAGTTAGCCTTTTCTTCAAAAGTATTACAGCACTCCTTTTTTTTTTTTTCCCCCCTCTCATCAGGGGAGCAGTGATGTCTATGTCTAGCACAGAAGGCTAGACAAATGCACACATCACAAAAAGTCTCAAGTCGCAGCAAGAGGGAAGTTGCACAACAGCAACACACCGTCTTCCAAAACACAACCAAACTACAAAAGAGACCAGCACTTGCCAAGGAATCTCATCTCACTCTATTCACCAGCAGATGAGGTAGATTATTTCAATTAGCTCATTCTGTTGCCCAGAAGCAGCAATTCAAACCGTATTTCCTTCCCAGCCAAACACTCTTAACACAAGGAGTCTTATAGATGTAGGAAATTAGACCCTGCCAACACCACACACAGCTAGAGTCCCCTGATGACTCTTCCCATTCAAAGATCTCGGATGGATGAAAGAGCATGTACTACAATGGTTAGGTTCACAAGAACAGACAAAGAGAGGAGAGTAAGAAAGAAAACAGAAGCAAGACAGACTGAGGGACTAAATCAGTTACAGGATATGGCAAAAGACTTTACCCAAGGTCCTTTCAGAGCACAGAAAAAAGTCCCATCCACACAAAAAACAGAGGGTTTGTAGAGTTCACATGCACATCTAATTCTGTAAGACTTGCAGGTCTTACTGATAACTTTAGAAATAATAAATAAAAAACCCCTAGAGCACTAGTAAGCACTGCTAGAACAAATGCTATCCAAAGGAGCAGAATCAGTTACAGATTGTTAGGTAGAAACATCTTCTCCAACAATACCAGGTGCTCGGTCATCAGAAAGTGTGCATCACCACTTGGATATCTCCAAGAAGCACATAGCTTCTGGGAGAAATAAGGAGTTGTTTCAGTACAGCATCTTGATGAAACAATTTTTTCAGCAAGTTGTAAAGTTCTAACTTTAATCATATATAGTCCTGAATCTGGTACTGCAGTGATACTCCACCAAGGGTGATAAGAGTCTGCTACACAAAACTGTTCCTCCAATTTTAAATGCACACATGTAATTCTGCACAGTTAAAGATCTGTGATGCAGCACAACACACAAGGCACAACCTAGCTAACTGGTTTAAGTATCCTTTTTTAACCTCAGTCTTCTCTCCAGCCTCATCCTATGTAAACTGGTCTTTCCTGTACTGGAAGCATCTCCCACAAAGCTGGCCTTTTGGAAAAAATAACAACAGAAAAATAGTGATACCAAACCACTCCTGTTCCCCAAAAACTCAGATCTTCAACACAGCCTGATGCAAGTTAGGCGAGTCATTTTCTGTCTTGTGTGGGTGTGTATGTCAGGTCCGAGGCCCTAATGCAATCCAGAGCATTTGCAAAGAGCCTGATATCACAGTGAGTGGCTCAAGGGGATGTGCTGCAGCTACTGAACCTAACAGCAGCTGTGTACCAGGAATTCAAGCACTTTCTAAGAACATCTGCTGTGAATATTACTTTTCTCTGCCTGCTGTCTTCAGAGACTCATTGGAAATCTTGCCTCAAGAGCAGAACTTCAAGCTGCTACTTCAAAGTGTTTCAAAATCCTCATGCACATATAGGTTTTATTTTTGAAAGAAATAATATTAATAGGCTATTATAATATCTACAGAAAATTAAGTATTTTAGTGAGAAACAGCAATACACTTACAGTCATGCAACGTGGTTTACATTCCCTGCTTGAATGAAGTGACCCTACAGACAGTCACAGCTCTCTGCTGACTGTGATATGAACCAAGTGAGCATGAGAGAAAAATCTCCTTCATATCAAACTGCACCAGCCTAACAACCAATGCAAATTGCTGCTGAGTCATGCACAGCAAGGCTCTGTGAATGCATAAGTTGAAGTGAATCATGAAGAGATCAGCAAAAAGCTTTCAATTTTTACAAAACCCCACCTGAACTACAGGAACATAAAAAGACACTGAAAAGCAACAGGCATCTCATTTTTAAAAGGTCACATCTAAAAGGCCAACTGATATTGGGGAAACAAACACAGAATGTGCCTAGCCTAGCTTTGACCCACATCTCCCTTTCACTCTGTCCAGTGTGCTGAATATTATTATCTTTTTACTCTTGTGTCAAGCACAAGGGCTCAGCCCATGGTTGGAGCAGGCAGGCTATTGTTAACACAGAATGGTTTCTGGCAATGTGCTGCAAGCAAGTATCTGCCAGCAAAGAGGTTTCTGAAGACACAACAAAAGGCAACTACAGAAGAATAATTCCACAGGACAATTCCCAATATCTTCACCTGGCAATCACTCATCTCTGATTAGGAAAAGGTAATGTGGACTGAAATATGCTTGCTCCTACATACCGGTTGTCTTTGCCTGTCCTTAGTGACAGTGTTCAAGCTACAGGTAATCTTGTCTGCTAAATCTAGGTTCACTGGTATTCTTAAATGTAAAGCATTTTGATACTATGGGAACGTAAAGGATGGTATTAGCCAATTATCTCTGCACCAACAGATCGTGTGCTGTGATTATATAATATTTGAGGCTCTTAAAGTAAGTTGCCTGTGTTGCAGTACCTGTAGCAGAGCCAATACAAGGCAACAGAGATTTATGGTTGTTTCCTGGGTCATGGTAATTGTAATGCAGGAACTCTTTCATGCAGCCTTAGTAGTACAAACTCAAAAGTACTCTGGGATCTTGTGGACTGAACCATGTTATTTAAAGGTCAGCCACTCATTAGAAACAGCCACGGCTTCACTTCTCAGCAGTTTCCAACCAGACATCAGATTTTGCCTGTATCATGGAGAAACAGAGGAGCAACTGCAAGGGATGTATTTCAAGAGACTCTGCATGTCAGAAGAAGCAGAAAAAAACTGAAGGCTAAAACCTACCTGATGCCCTCTTCAATGATATTCTCCAACATGCCAAGAGGTGCTGAAACTATAGGTACAAATACACACGGCCTGACAGACTGCAAACTGAGCACTACCGTCCATGGCAGCACAAGTGACAAGTGAACTGACACAGATGGCTACCACCCACTCTCTGCTTCCCCAGCTGCTCACCAGCCTGGGCAGCCAAGATGGGAACTGTCCCACCACCTCCAAGCCTGGCTGAGTGCCAGGATGCTTCCTGCACGGTTCGCATCACTCAGGATGTCTGTCCTGCCAGGAGCCACCAACAACCTGTGACTGCCTGTGAGCTGGGTGCTCAGGTCCCACCCCAGCTGTTTCTCTAATTACATTAAACACACAAAATTCAGCTACAGCTGCTCAGGCTGATTCCAAAAGTCTCTCCTTTTAATTAAAAATTCGCTATTAAAAAGCATTAAATTGTGTAATGCAAATAATCCTCTAGAAATCATCTGTTCCAGCAGCTAATGACCAGCTTTGTCAGAACAGTAACTAATGGTAGCAGGACAGTTAGCTAACAGGACATAGCAGGCTGCTGTTAACCAGTCCCTTAGAAACATGGACTCTTTCCCTCCTCTCCCAAATCTGACACAGAGAGGTCACAGTATGCTGCCTGTACACCAGCTTGCTGTAGGCACCCCAAGTCCACAGCATTTCACACCAACTGCAGTTCTAAAGCTTTGGAAAATGGAAGTGAAGAAGGACTTGTTAACACTCTGCTCCAGTTCAGGCAGAACAGAGTTGCTGCCAGCTCTGCAAAGAAACACAAGGAACAGTCCTAAGGAAGTATGAAAAGGCAGACACACACAGAGGTGGGTTTCCTCCCCCCTCACCATTGTTCTCACTGTAACCTTTGTAACACTCCAGCCCTAAAAAATGAGGCTAAAGCACTGCCTAGTCAGGAAATTCCTTTATGCACAGAAATTCACAGCTTAGAAAGGAGCTGCAGGGAGAACAGTACCTTTCCTATTATGAAACTCATCCTTCTGCAGTGGTAAAAAAAAACCAAAAGTAAAATAAATAAATACACACACACACAAAGTATTTTTAAAATACATTTCAGTTCCAACTAAATGTTACTTTTCCTTCGATTTCACAATGTATCGAAAAGCTGAAGTTCAGCACAATACATAATATTTAGTATGCCCTACTTAAACATTACATGAGCCAAAAGAGTGCATTAACAGAAATATTTCCTGCTCTCCTGATAACATTGCAATCATGACCATCCAGAATTGTTATTAATAATTTTCTATTAGCCACATAGGAGATAAGCAAAGTACTTCTGATAACCGCTGGTATTATATGAGAGCTTTTTCTAAAAACCCCCAAAATAATAACAAGCCCACTTCATTGACGTCTCAAAGAAAATACACAGAGAACACCTACTTTATTAGAATTAATAGAATAAAGATAGTGGCCGTGACAAATTTTAGCTCTCTCATACAATGCTCTGCAACTTGGCTACATGCATTTCTGCCATCAGGGACGAGTTGGCCTTCGGTGTGGCACTGCAGTGCTCCTGACCATGCAGGCAGGTGTTCTGCCTGACATACCCCAAACCTTGCTGAAGGACCCTGATGTTCCCAGCTTCTGTTTCTCATTGCCAGGACAGCCATGACACCTTCCCACAGACATGAGCTCTGTTCAACAGGCAGGCTGTCGCTCACACAATTTCGCCCAAGTGCAGCCACCCCCTCTGCTGTGTGCAGGGCTCGGCTCAGGTAGGGGGAACCCCAAAGGAGGCTCCCCCCATTCCTCAGGGCTATCCTAAATAGAGCAGGGAGGGGAGGAGGAGAGGAATTCTCCTCTGACTTTTGCAGTATCTTTGAGTGCACTGAGTCTGGCCTTCATCCCACTATTTATTTTTTAAGGGATTGCTTGCATACAGATAAATCTCACAGCTAAAGAGATGAATAATGTAATCCAAATATGTCTCTAGTGCAGACCAGAGAGACACACAGAATAAATATAACCCCTGGCAAGGAAAAAAGTGCAATTATTCCTCCATTCCCAAATTGAGGGGGCTTATGGAGAAATGTTTTTCTTAAAACTACAGGTAAAGCTATAGGAAGAGGTGGCAGTAAAAGAAAAAAAACATGAAGAGGTAAAAAATAGTGAAAGAATTAACTGTGAAAATCAGAATGAGAAATAAAAAGGTTTTGGGGAACATCCTATCAGGCAGACATGCACAGGCACTCGCCCAAATCTCTAGCAGTGAAGGGACTGCAAACAATAAATGGTAACTTGCAGCTCAAAGGCTCAAACTTTTCAGCAGGAGTGCACGCCAGCTGATAGACTCTTTAAGGGTTTTTTGAGTGTTTGTTGGTGGGCTTTTCCCTTTTTCTTTTTTTCTGGGAAGGTAGGAAGAGAGCAGGTTAAGGGCGTAAGTCCACAAATATTATTTTTTGACCTCTTAGGAAGCTCAGCAACTTGCTGTCCTCTCAGACAGACCCATGACACTTCCAAGGAAAAGATGCTTGGTAACTGAGAAAGTCACAAAGCATAAATCTTGCTACGAGGTCTCTTCTCCACCCACCCCACACCATCCCCTCTCTCTACTAGAAGCAGTACCCCAGCAACAGAAATCACAGGACAGCAGCTTTAGAAAGCCAGCCATGAGTGGGAGCATCCCACTTGGAAACCCCTGAGTATCCATAGGGCAGTAATCGTGGCCAAATCACTGGAGAATCCCCAGCATTTTAACTGTTCTTTACACATTGCATCCTTTCTGTCCCAATTGCAAAGGCAGTCTGGATGCCTGCAGCCAAATGAAAACAAGGAAATCTGCTGTTTACAGCAAAACACAGCCTACGTTTTTTTCTGGTTCACTAAGGAAGCAATTCCAATCTCTTGTTAAGGAAAAGGTGATAGGAAAACATTCCAAGTGGCAGCAGGGGGGAAAATCTGAGGGCCTTGTTATCAAGACTTGTATCTTAGAATGAGGAATGAGCTAACCTGAAGTTGTAGCTGATACCACAAAGACAACAAATCCAGTATTAGGTCTGCAGACATGGTCAATGCACAGTTTCCCACACAGGTTAGTTATGAGCATTGTGGGATTCTCCATCTGGGCAGTACACAGAAGGATACCATTCTTCTTAGTCTTTGCACCACTTTGCACCTTGATCATAACCATCATTTAAGGGCACACAAACTGGAGGCCTTTTCTTACACATATCCATCAAAATCGCTCCCACAACTCAGAGGTACTAGGAGAACAGACCACTTCTCAAAGGAAATAAGACTCATCCAGATCAAAAGAAATTCTTCTAATGCACAGGAGATTTCTATACAATTTTCTTCCCATTTTACATAAGGACATGTCCAAAATTGTGGTTTATGCTGAGAAAAGCCAACAGATAGAAGTTAAAGTAAAAAGAATTCAGATGCAAGTGTATTTTGGAAAAGAAATCTGAAGTAGGAAAAACCTGAAAAAGCAATAATTCTGATAGATGCTGAGGACAGCATTTCACCACTGCTATAAATTCCCTCAAAGAAATTAACTCTGAGGCAGTTCAGCAGAGTATATGAAGGCAGAAATCAGAAACAGAATTTGGCTGCAGCTCTTGGGCTACTACCAACCTCTCTTAAAATATGTATTTTTATTATTCTAGACCTAAGTGCATCCAGTTCTTCAGAGCAAAGACTGCCATGAGCTGGGGCACAATGACCAACCAGAAGTGCTCAGTTCTAACTCTGAACAAAAAATATTAAAGAACTACTTCTGTAGAGTTGGGTTAAAAATATCTAAGAGTACAGATCAACTAGTCACAGATCCAAAGATGAGGCATGTATTTAGACTGGCATAACAAAGAAAATTTAGGAGAAAGACAACACCTAACAACACAGTGGACAAAATCCATGCACAGAGCAGACTTCTGCTCTGTACACTGAACAAGTCACACTGAACAATCCTACCCTTGTAGGAGAACACAGGAATGCTAGAGAAGAGTTTTGAAAACTATGAATGATGATTTTGATCAAATTTGGCATCATTATTGCTTTGGGAGTCCTAGGACAGGGAAGGTCTAATTCAGCACTGTTCTGAACTTCACATCTGCACTGAACAAGCCTGCAGGATAATACTGGCATTCCCAGCTCTGTCACTGTTCTAACATTTAAAGGATAGCAGGAAGCATAGAAAAGAAAAATGAATTTTCGACAAGAGAATCCCTGTAGTGAATGAATTACAAGATTTAAAAATTAAATACACAGACTGACTAAGCAGAAAACCAAAAGAGCTGTTCCAGTAAGAAAGAGTTAATATGCAACACATTGTAAGTTTAGCTGTACAAGAAAGAGAAGTTCATTTTATCTTAGCCATTGCACAAGTTTCACCGGCACAGTCAGGAAAGCACCTGCAAATGAAGAGTCAGGGCTATGAGTGTGCTTACAGAAATCTGCCTCTTTCTGACAAAGCAGACATCAAGGGAGAAGAGAACCATATCATTCTCTTCTACATGTTCCCAAATACATCCATGTCTAATGCCCACAAGATTCATACATAAGTGAATCACTGGAACAGTAAGTTGTTCAAGAAGTGGAATTCCCCATAGAGCCATGACTCTTGCCAACTTCCACAGGCACTTTATCTGCTTATGGACAATGGCATTTTAATGATGTTGCCTTCTGCCTCTTTAGCATATCCATATCCTCAGTAATGGGTGCATTTTTTGAAGTGAACAGATCACTGGTTGATCTCTGTCCAATTCTGCTGTATTTGGTGACCACAGCTGGCAAATGGCTTCTCTGGGCCAGAATTCAAAGTTTTCAAGAAGTTGTCATGAGGAAAAAGAACAAGTTGAAAATTAGGGAAAGAAGTCCTTCCTCTACTGAAGTTTGTCCAGCTATAATGACACATTCAACATGGTACATACCATGAATTGGAAATCAGAAGAATTGGAAATCAGAAGAAAACTGTCTCAAGTTAAGGTTTTTTTCTGTCCAGACAAAAAAACCCTATTGCAACACCAAGCTCTTGGAAGGATTACTCCACTGTGATTACCTTGGCCATAATGTGCATCTACAGACAAGCAAAACATCCAACTAGAGAGCAATAGCCTATAATTGGGGCTGAGATTTTATGAAGGCATGTTAGGATAACTCAGAAAGCAGTCATTTCAGAAAAAGCAACAGCAAATGGAAATATCATCATTACTCTGTATCTAAAGTAATCTTTATTTTATCAAAGTAGCAGTGTTATGGTCAGTGTGTTGCTGTCCAGAATCAGTTGTCCTACAGTAAATGCATAAGAACCACAAATTCAACAACAGGCCTGCTTTATATCCTGTGTACTCTGCCCACCTCACAGAGTCCTAACTTACAATCTTCTGCCTGAGACTCACTGAAGGCTCAGGTCACTGTAGAAGAACAGCTTTGTAGCAGCGCAGTTTGCTACAAAGACAGTAACAACAAAAGGTGAAATGAAAAGCAAGTTCAAAATCTGCAGAATTCTTCATGGTTGGTGCAGTGTTACAGACATAGCTCACACCGAGGCAGCACACCAAGTATTCATCCAGAAGAGTTTACAACATGGAATGCCAGTAACTAAGTGATTACTAACTGCTAATACATATTTCAAGGAAAAAAAAAATACCACTATGTCAGAACAACATGTTTCCCTTCTATGACAACCTAACAAGTCCAAGGAACATGGAAGCAGCAGTGCATGTAGCATCCGGACTTCAGCAAAGCTTTTGACAGCATCTTACGTGCTTTTCCCACAAGCAATTAAGAAAAAACATGTATTCAGAAGTAGCTTACAATAGTGTATACAACTCATTCTAAAAATACTCAAAATTGATTGCTGTCAAACTGGAACAATGTGTCAAGGGATATCTTCAAGAGTTTGTCCAGACTCCAACAGTATTCAACAGTGTTATTAATTATCTACATGATGTAATATATGGCATTGTTACTAAAGACCACGTCACTGTGGGAGCTGCAACCCTATTATACTATCAACAGATAAATCAAAATGGTCTTGACAAATTTGAGGAAGGGGGGAACCCATAGACAGGATTTCTTCCTGTTTGTTTTAATAAAGACAAATGTACACTTCAGTAGGAGTCCTCATCTATACAAGATGGAAAAATTATTTGCTTGCCAGAAGTTGTGCAGAAAGTAGTCAGCAGCAATGATGTATCAGAAAACATATATGCATCAACAGTGTATTTACATGACAAGTTTCGAAGATTGATGTACAAAACAAGTATCTTTGGTAAGAGTGGTGAAGTACTTCTTCCCCCTCTACACAGCACTGACATGATCTGAGTTAGAATCCTACATCCAGCTTTGGGCATCGCATTTCTAGAAAGATATGAAGCAACTGGAGAGAGTCCGGGGAAGGATGTTGGGGGGGAATAAAATAAAAAAAAAAAAAAGACAAGGTCTAGAAAACATGACGTATAAGAAAAGATTGAAAGAACTGGGTTTGTTTAGTCTGAAGAAAAAGACTAAAAAGAGACATGATAACAGTCTTCAAATATGTAAAAGATTGTTACAAGAAGGAAAAACTATTTTCCCCAGATACTCCAGATAGAACTAGAAACAACAAGCTAAGAGAGCAGCAAATTATGTTTTTAATGTTTATCCAACAGAAAAATGAAAATTTGAAAGACTGCCACCAGGGGCTGTGAAAGCCATAAAGGTTTTTAAGAACAAATGTGCCTGGAACCAGCCAGGTATAAAAGGTTTTCACAGGACTGCTGAATGGACCATATGACTTCCTGAGGTCTTAACACAATTCAGCTCTGTTGTAGGCCTAAAACTTAATTCCTCTGTTTCTATTTGTGAGCACTCATTGAGTTTACAATGACTAGCTTCTTTTCTTAAAAAAAAAAAAATTTTCCTTCTAGGAAGACAAGAAATTCTCTGTAGAAAATGCAAGAACCATGGACATTCCCCTAAACTGTCTTTTCCAAACCACAACAGAACAGGAGACAAGCATTACTACTTGTTACAGATGAGGAACAAGTTGTAGAATTGAACCAGGAATGTGATACATTTGTTTTCCGTGCAGTTTACTTATAAAAGTGGTTTTCCTCTTGTCTATCAGATTTACTTTGTGAGAGGTCTGGCAAGAAAAGATGTAAGAAATTATAAAAAGAAGAGATGATTAAAGTTAAGGTCAAAATAAAAAGTGACATCACCTACTAAACTAAGTGCAGCGAGTCTTACAGGGCAAATGAAGCTCAATAAATAGAGTTTTAGTCATTCTGAATATTGCCAAGAAATAAATATTCTGGCTAATATATTCATCAGTGCAAATTACTGTGGGAAGTGACCACTGCTCCTCTCTTCATGCCATACCTCCACAAATACATTCAGATGCAAGAAAGCTCTTTCTGCTGAAAAGATTCTACCAAGGAACTTTGCATTATGTGAGGTGCCGAGCTTGTGGAAATTCCTTCTTCATCATGTATGTAAAAGGCTACAGATGCCAGTCCATGCTCTAATACACCTTTCCTCTCCCAGGCCGTGAGAGGATAGGAGCAAATGACCAAGAAGCTGAAAGTCAGGAGACCAGACAAATACCTTTAAAGTATTATCTACATTGATATGTGTGCAAAAGAAAGGCAGGTTTCCCAGGCATGGATGTGTAACTGTAGTTTGGTTGAAGGTAGCAGTTTGGTATTTCTTAATGATTTCTTGAATAAATTAACTCAGATCTTAGCTGGTATCCTAGAGGTTTTATTTATTTTAAAAAACCTAAAAAGGGGACTATTAAGGGTCCAAACTTCCATGGTGCTTTGGAACTAGATAAAAATTCATGCCCTCTCTCTACAGTTCAGCAAATAACGTAGTTTTTTATGTTGTGCCTTATTTTGCCTCTTCCTGTATTTCTAGACAAAACCACTCCCTTTATCCAGTACTCATTTCCATCAAAATGGGCAATTTGATTTTGGTCTCTTGTTTTCAGAGAAAGTTGCCACTTTAGTGAGAAGAGCTGATGTATTGCCCCACCCTCCTTTAACTTTGGGCATGTTATTGAATACAGCATTTAAACCGACATGCCACAAAGGGCCAAGAAGAAGAAACAGAAGATGGGTATGGGAAAAACAAACACAACATCTCACTCTCATTGCAGACTGTCAGATGAGCAGACAAGAGTCATGCATCACCCACGGAGCAGGGGCAGCTCTGCATGGGTGAGCAGATGGGAACATGGCACTCTTTGGCGAACATCTGGATCAGGACGCTAAGGAATGGAACAGGGTTATATGCAGAATTTGTCACAGAGAAACTGAGGTGATTTCAGCAGGCAACTTTGATGAGTTGTTGTGAATGTTCAGAATACATCTGTTCTCTCACAGCATGCTAGCTGACACACATTACTACTTAATGTCTCACCCCCATCCCTCTGAGCCCCAGGAAGTTTACCAATATTTGGATGCTTTAGAAGTCGGCAAATTCGAGCTTCACGTTCCAGTTTCTGGTGATCTGAAAGAGAATAAGAAACAAGGTGTTAAACACCACAACTCTGAACTAATCTCTTGCTCATATTCGACAGAGAGGAACACAGTGACCCAGCAGACATCCAGAGGGCTGGAAACTGCTGGAACACGACTGTCTCCCAAAACCTCACAGCCATTTCAGGTGACAGGAATGCTGCTCCAACTACAGAGCTAGCACTAAACTGGTATTGCATCCTTTGCTTCAGAGTAGCTGCAGCATAAAAGACACAGCTCTTCCATCAGCTTCTCAAATACGCAAAACAACTTGCAGTGACATCCCTTTTGAGACTTACCCCTTCTCCAAGGCTGGAGAGTTGGACAAAAAGAGATAACTCACATGAAATGGGAAAAGGAAATACACAGCTCCTGTTAGTGCACAGCCATCACATGAAGTAGGGAACTCTGCCAGCTTCAGTGAACTGTAAAGGTAACCATACTTCAGTACCCATGGACAGACTCGCTGGTGAAATGCTGATCACGCACTTAGAAAACTCCAGGCAAGAAGTTCTGCCCAAATGCTAAGTATGCTTATTCCAGCCCAAAGGCAACATCAATTCAAGCACAACATTCATCTGGACTAAAGAAAAATATCAAGGAGAGTAAAAAATGGTTTCTCCTCCCATGCTCAAGTTCAAGGAAAGGAGAGGGAGCCAGAGCAACTCTGCCCTTCTCAGCCAAGAAGCAGGGGGTCTTTTAGCCACTGAGATTTTTACAGCAATGGCTGAGTCCTACATTTACACCACAAAAGCCTCATCTTCTCATGTGAAATGCTTACATTAGACAAGCACAGATTGACTGAAAGGATCTGAGGGAGACAGAATCTTTTAGGCAGTCCTGGCAGACGCTAGACTTTGGGGATGCAGATGCCTAGAATGAGACAAGCAAGAACTTCCAGTCCTTGGACTCCCCATTCCAGCCATCAATAGAACACAGCAAGAGGAAGCAGCAGTCCCTGCACACTCTTGACATTTCCTTTCATGCAGATCTTCAGCATGTGGGCTTGAAAACACTCCTTCTCTGCAGCCTTGTGACACACAAGGAGTAAGCAGGGCTAAGCAGGACCCTTGGCCGTTTGGACTACTCAGTAGATCACTGGTAGGAATGCAGTATCCCCCCATTTACAGGAACCACACTAGAGACCCATTTCAACAAGTCTGCACTGCACTGCTCTGCTTGAAAGCTGCTTGTTCAGCTCACTGGTCTCTGCATGGTCTTCCCTTCTCTTTGTAAAGGAAGCTTTGGGCAACTGTTCTCTTCCCCATGAGCAGAAGACAGAGACTGAGCCAAATCTCAGCACACTTTTCTCTCCCAGGCTGGGAATAGCAGCTCAGTGCATTGCAGGATTTCTGTCTTCCACTGCTGAACTGCAGAAAATGTCCCAATTAATACTTCATAGGGCTGAGATGTGCTTACATCCTCATCTGCTATTGTTCAGAGATGGGGGAAGGTAAATCACTGCTTTCATCTCTTCTTCCTTCTCAATCCTGGAAATTATTGTTGTTGTTGCATATATTTTACAGTTTATGCCAGAACCACTCTCCAATAAAGTAGCAGACAGCAAGAAAGCCTGGAGAGCTTCCATGCTCCTGAGGCCTTGGTGCAGTGCAAGCACTTTCTCACCTGCATTGTCAGGGAGGGGTGGGGGTGCCTTGGCTTCCCTTTCAGCAGCATCTCTCACCAATGAAGTTTTGCAAAACACAGTTGCAAGGTAACAAACATTGCTGCACACTCTGCACTTGGGAGAGATTCTCACAGCAGGACAACAGTTTAAGACAAGCTATCCACAGTCCGCTCACACGTTTGGGTCTTGCAAATGCTCTACTTTCCCTCCCAGCTCTAAGTGGAACTTCTACAGGAGGGGATCCTTCATCCACTCAGATCACATTGCCCTTGTGCGCAGCTACACTTGCTGAGAATCTGTTCCCAAGTACAAGGACACAGGGAAGCAGACAGCAAAAACAGCTGAGCAAAGAGGGAAGAAGAGGCAAGAGCTCACCACGTGCTACTCAGCCACCAAGTCCTGACAGCCAGGACAGACAGCTGACAGGAGCAAGGCTCAAACAAAATGACATAACCATCAAAATGCCATGGGAGATGTAAATCAAGAGCAATTGCTCCCCTGAAATTCTACACCATCATGCAGAGGGAGGGGAGCTGGCAGGGCCTCTAGTGTTCATGGGCAGCAGCCACACCAGAACTTGTGACAAGAGGTCATCACCCCACACCCCATCCCTCCAGCACCACACAGCCTGGCTGGAGACCAGAGGAGGAGTACAGCACTCCAGTCACAAGGTACAGGAAACTATTTCTGGTCAGGGGGAAAGCATACCACAGTCTTCTGTCTCCAGGGCAACAAAACAGGCCAACTCAAGCACAACTCACAGAGAAAAAGCACACTGCAGCCCTGGGAGCACCAGCCCGCAGCAGTCAGCCGCCACAACTGAGAGCAGTGAAAGGTCAGGCTGGGAGGGTTTCCTGCTGCGGGTCCTAAAGGATCGCAGTTCCTGCTCCTGCAGGATCGCTGTCCTGTTCCAGGCAGCACCAGAACACAGCCCAATCAGTGACTTGAAAGTAGCTCCCTCACCCCATCCCCAAAGATCTGCATCACTTGGTGGCCTTAGGCACAGTGTAGGCATTTGAATCTCATCAAATTAGCAGCAAAGTCAATTTGGTACTTGTAGGGAACAACCTGGTACCTAAATACATAAGGAATAAACACAGAGACACCATTTTCTACCTTACTCTGGTTTGGCAAAGGTTATTCCCAGTAGGAGACAAAAAGCCCAAAATTTTTTCAGTCCAGCAGAGCAGAATGGGTGGGCTTTAACATTTCTTCTATACAGGCTCTCGCTGAACCTTAAAATGCAAAGCCTTAACGATATTAAAATAACAATGAAAAGATCCCTGCCTTACCAAGGGCTTGCAAGAAAATCATTTCTCCTCCCTCTGTCCCAAAGATGAAACTTATTTCTGCAAGCCATTTGTGGAATGGAGCTGCTTATTCTTAATGCACAATGGAAATACGCCTCATAGCTAACAGAAACACGGCAACGCATCCAACCTACCTTACAGTATCCTAGGCCTGGGACATTGGGTCTATTTTCCACCTTTCACACAACTATGAAATTCAACAAGTAATTTCCATAACTTGCCTAAAACACAACATATCTTTTAGGAAACATAAAGGTTCACGTTCGAGACTTCAAGTGATAAATAAAGCCATACACCCACAGAAATTACTCCAAATGTTAGTTATCTTCCCTGTTAAAGTTTGGCACTGCTGTTCCAAGTCTGAATTCATCTACCTCCTGCTTCCAAATATTGGATTTCATTAAGCTCTTTTCCTGCTACGTTACAGAGCTGTCTAGCCCTGAACAATAGCTGATGCTTAAAACTTAAGTACAGGATATTACAAACACTCATCTAATATTCATTTACTGTTTTCCAGCCAAAAAGAAAAAAATCTTGCTATTTGGAAAATTATTCTATCTACAGTCTGAAGTAATGAGTATCTACAGACAGGCAAGTGCAGTCTATGTAGCTTTTTTGTAGTAAAATTTAAAATGCAAATGCTTAAGGAGATGGTGCTTAAAAACAGGAGAAAACTTACTTATCTTTGATACCCAAACTAGAATGTGAATATCTATTTCTCCTTATTAGTCCTTTATATGATATGATTTCTGCATCTTGGTTCAGCACGTTAAATGTGAAACTACATTTAACCCAAGTGCCTTTAACATTACTGCTCTGCAAATATTGCACTGTTGTTGTAGTAACGTTAATACTGTGTTTCTTTAAAATATACCTGATGAGAAAATGCCTGCTCAGAGAATTGGGATTTCTCTGGGCTGGTTTTGATTTGTTTTAATAGAAAACAAGAGTGATTGTGTTAGCATCATCTGTGAGAGTTAAGGACCTGCAAAAATGAAACCGCTCCATTTTATACAAACATGCAGTCCATTAACTGGGACAAGACTGTTCACGTACAGTGGATGGACAGAAATGGTTCTGCACAATTAGTAAAGTAACAGCTGTAAGAATCCCTAACTGAGCAGGTGAAAACAACAACGACCTTGCCTGAGTACAGCAGACAGCAGACCAAAAGCCATGATAGTTTGGCCTATTTGTCCTAAATGCATCAAACTTCAGCAGATACACAGGCTAACTTGATGTAAAAGGAAGTGTACCCAATAGAAATAAAACCAAAATGCAGACAGCTTTACTTCACGAAAACCTGGCAATCTTCAGCAGGGTGTGGAATATGACTAGTTTTATACTGATGCACAATTTCTTACTCTTTTTTAAGAAAATAATTTCATTGTCTGACCACTTCAGTCTGCTATTCCAAAGATGTGGTGGCAGAGATGGATGAATGATGTGAGACCCAACTTCTGGGCTCCATTCTTCTCCAGGGACAGTTCCTAGTTTTCTACTCTAGCCAATACATGAATGGCTGCTTTGCAGGAGACTTTTCCTCACCAGGTCTTTCTCCTCCAGGGGTACACAGAACCTGGAGAAGATTTTCAGACACAGACAGGGTAAAGGATATCAACAAATACCAGTAGTCTAGAGCTGTCAATTGAGAACATTTATGTAACAACAACAGGAAAAAAAAAAAAGAAAAAGAAGATTAAAAAAAAAGGTCACAGTGCCTAATCAGCCTGTTATGGAGCTGTGCTGAGGAGAAGGGGCTGCCAGGGAGGGATAGGGAGACCTGTTTGCATGGAGCTGTGGTACACTTGCAAAAGGCAGAGTCTGGAGAAGGACACCTACCACAAACCCAGAAAGTGGATGAGTCCCTAGCAAGCAAGGTAAGGGCCAAACTTGAGCCAGGGAGCAGGAGAAGATGGTTTAGGTGTCAGGTGCTGACACTGCCACCCTGCAGAGGCAGCACAGCATGAAATCCTCCCGGCTTCAGACATAGCTGTGATGCCCTGACTGGCTCCGGCTCCTGAGAGATGCAGAGAGGGATCTGTTTCAGCCAGGGGCAGCTGCCATGCGGACACGCTCTCCAGACAGAGCTTTGTTACAAGCTCCTCAAAGGATCGGTGACCAGGGAGGTTGAAAGAGATGTGCCCTCTCTGTTCCATTCCCTCCACCTGCCCAAGGAACACTGAAATTTATTGCTCTAGAAACAAATGTGAACATCTATTTCAGTTTGTCCCATCTTCTGGCAAGCAGAAGTCAGCATTAAAAACTAATTGGAAGACTGGACAAAATAGTTACTGACATAAAGAAAGATTTATCAGTGAAAGTGATTAACTTCTCACCTCCTGGAAAACAAGGTATACAAAATTAATTCTAATATACTTTCTTCAACAAGCATTAGAAACACAGCACCATTTCAAAACAGTTCCATGTGCAAAGGACTACATCCACTGCAGCATTTACTGGCTTACTTTATCAAACTGCAGCTATACTGAGGTCCAGTGGCTAAAGCTCATTCTTCATTTAGTACACCTGCCTTAAGAAGGGGGAAAAAAAAAAAAGTGAGGGGCAACTTTTAGAGCCTAAAGTTTAGCCACCTCAATGGAAAGGGAGATTCTTTCCTAAATGCAGTAAAAAGAAGATGCAGGAATACTAACACTTAGATGTCAATCATCTCTGCGATGAGAATCTGTGTCATGAAGAAAAAACCCATGTTCCTTCCTTTACCAATATATAATCTTCTTGCTCTCAACTGGAATATACAATCTGGCTGCTCAATATTACAGTCCACTTGTCTTCATCCTGCACTAGGACCATGCTTTGTCCTTGCTGTTAAAGGAGGCTTGCAGCTATCATTCCTGTGGGAACACATTCTAGATTACATTTCTGAGAATGGGAAGAGTCTGGAAGAAGAATCAAACCCAAAGCAATAAACTCAGTTTGATTGCTGTCATCGTGCCAATTCCGGGAGATAGTCAATTGGTGCCAGCTGCTAAGATATCATTTGAGTTGCTTCAAGACAGAAATCAAATTTACATCAAATACATTTTGTAGTGTGAGACTTGTCTGAGCCTTCAGGTTCCTTCATGCTTTTCTTTGCTAGTTTAAATTTAATCTTCCTCTCTGAGACATTCTCAGCAAAAGAGAGCTAGCTCCCTCATCTGCACTTCAAGCCACAGACTTTCCCCCATATTCTTTTATTTTTCCAACAGGGCTGTACTACAGAACAACTGAGATCTCTCAGCATTTGTAATAGGGTAGCAGAGGACAGTATGCCATGCCACACCACCACTTTAAATAGGTATATCAGCAAGTCTCAGACCACCATCATTTCCCCTTTTGCAGAAGTTAGTAAAAACGAACATAAAGAAATCATTCTTGGCCTTAGGAATGTCCAGAGTCCCCCATAGATTCAGTATATCCTTTCTGACAAGAGCTAAGAGCAGGTGCCTAAGGAAAAATGTAAAGAAAATAAGCATATAATGACACTTCCTTCCCTCCCTCTCTCTCTCCCTCCCTTCCTCCAGCTATTTGATTTTGACATTTCCATTTCAGTGTTTCTACACTGCCATTTCAAAGACCAGCTAAAATTAATAAATCTGTAGCAGCATACTACTGCCATTGCAGGTGACATTTCTCACAGCCAAAGTCTGTTTTCCAGCCTCTCAGTGCAGAGTGACCCCTGTGGCACGATGTCCCAAGTGCGAGGGCAGAGGGGTTCCCACACCCAACCAGCACCTCCAGCATCTCTGCTGCAGCAACGGTGCAAAAAGTCACTGAGGGGAAGACACACCTGGAGCCAGCAAGTGAAGACGAAACAGCAAAGCTCCACTTTTCTCAGCACGTGAAAGCTAGGGAAACAAGACAGTGGTGAAATCCTCATCACTTGCCTTCAGCTACTGAAAGAAGGAGGAGGTTCAAGTGCCAACATGACACAATAAACAAATACAAGACTTCTTTCAAGAAATGCTGGCAAACATACTTTCTGACAAAACCTTTCCTCCAGCAAAACCACTAATATTATTACCTGGTAACAACCTTTCCCCGCACTCTCACCACTTCCCAGAAACAAACAACTCCAAAAGTAAAAGTGTAATACTACCCCTATGAGTACATAGTTATATGGATCCTAAAGACAGCTTAAAGTTCATGCAGTTGGTCACAAGCTGTGTTTACACACACTAGGATCTGTGAAACCCTTAGTATTACTGTACTGGAAAATCAAAACAAACAAGTTGAACAAACTATATAAACTTAGAAGAGTTTCCACTTTTCTGTTCAAGTAATGAAGAAATTAGACTACCAACACCACAGAGTAAAAGTCAAGATGATTTAAGTAATTCTATTTGTATCTCCAATGAGCACCCTGAAGAGTAGGTCAGAAAAATTAATTCTCTTTTCCAGTAATTCATTGCCTTGTACTTGCTTTGAAAAGATAATCTCACTAAAGACAGATATTAATATGTGTACAACATCAGCAAAAGGAAAAAAAGTATCAAAAATACCTAAAAGAGACAAATCCTTAAAAAAAAGTCATGGTGTGCACCTTTGACATTGCAGTTTCTACACTCTGTCATTCAAAGCTGCCTTTTCTTTTCACATGCATATTTTTCAGTTTATCAGCAAACAACTTGTCCAATTTTTCTTTGGATTATCCAGCAGGTGGACCTGGTAAGGGAAGGAGAGTTCCTGTCCTCTTGCTTTATGGGAAATACTCAGGATATGTGTACCCTGAGTATTACCTACTGTATATATTATAAAGCAAAACAACAACACACTGATGTGCACATTAAGAGGAAGTGGGGAACTTGGGCTTTCACAGACACCAGCAACTTTCCAGGAACTTCAAGAGTTGAAGGAGGTCAAATTAGTGAATCAGGGCAGGCTACAGGTGATTGTGATCTCAGTCACAATTAACTATGTGAACAGAGGGGTTAAGCATACTCCAGCCTAATATGCCATTTGTTGCCTACAAAGGCACAGATAAAGCCATATTGGGTGTTTTCACTCTCTCAGAGAGAATGGCCACCATTCTGCTGAGGTCCTTGCCTACAGCAGATTCCACAGTTTGACCAAAGCCAGCACTGCAAAGCAACATGGAATCTGAATACATGTGCATTCAGGAAAAGGAAGGAGCAAGCACCCCAGCCATCCACTGTAGGTGTAGCCCTTGGCTTCACATTTGAGATCAGCTCAGACTCTGGGCAAAGGACCTCCTTTCTGAGCTTGCTAGAGCACTCAGAGCAAGATTTTGTAAACCCCTTCATGAAACATCCCTGCATAGCATATACTGCCCCTTCCCCACAAGCCACAGGCTCCCACATCCCCTGCTCTTCAGGCTGTTTTAAGAGCCTTCCTGTTCCCAGTCTTATTCAGTCACATGCAATGAGCCAAGTAAAGCCCAGTGGATTCAGTCTTAACCCTTGGTGTCAGTGCAGCCACTGAAAAATGAGCCAGCACCGTGACTGCATTAGTCAGGTGGAGGACACCTGACATAGGCCAAAACAGGCCCAGTTAAAGTCTTCAGTAAGCTCTGACATGACACAGATGCCATCTCTCATGTACAAACCCTGCTTGTGGTCCACATCTCTCAGGGCATACCAATTCCTCTTGCTAGCAAGATAAATGTCTCTTCATCTCCCCAGTCATCCTTCCCATGTTGCCAGTGGGATATACAAGGCCTGTGTCAACTTTGCTTTATTATATGTTAGCCTTTCCCATTAACAAGTTACTTTAGTTACAAAAACCAAAGAAGAGTTTCCAAGAGCCTCTAACCTGAATTTCATTTCCCCTCTTTTCCTGCTAACCATCAGTTTATTTCCTGCCACTGTGATGGAGGCAAGTCACAAAGGGAACAATCCTTCCAGGTTTGATGGTGAACAGGTGGGAAGGAAATGTTTCACCACTGAGGTTACCTTCCAAACACGTACAGCCATAGAAGTTGGCACCTACGGTCTGCTGCAATAATTAAGTATTCTACCAGTTGACCATTAAAACTACCCACCAAACCACCAACTTCACCTGTTCCATTGGCTACTGCAAAAAGTGCCATTTCTTGCTTTACAAACTTCTTTCTTGCTCAGTGTGGGATGAAACACAAGGAAAACCAGTGCTGCAGTGGGAAGTATTGGGCATCATTCCTGAAGCAGCACATTGTAGCTCCCCTCTGAAGCAATACATCCTCCAGCTGACCAACAACAAAAATGCAGCCACCTTTCTCCTAATGTGAAGTAATGGAGATCACCAACCACAAATGCTGACAGGCAGATATAAGCACAGCAAAGGGCAGGAATTCTTTTATCTCATTTTATCTGCTGTGGCCAGAAGGCATTAGTGTACCCATTGCAGCCCTGACACAGGAAGAAATGTGGTGCAATTGCACTCCCCCTAAGAATGGTGCAACTGCCCTGCTGGCCAGCCTGGCATCTGGGAGGCATGTGCTGGAAGGTCTCCACTCAGTTTGTAGTGAGTGTAACGGCTTATTTTATCTCTTCTTGGGCATACTGAGTTAGTGTCATTAAAAAAAAAAAAGCCTACATCCCAGAGAAAGGAAGAACTGTGGGGTGCAAACAGAACTAGCAAAATGAATGGAAGTTTTCGAACCAGAATATGCTGAGGTCCCCAGCTTTGAATGGTCAAACAACTTTGCCTTTCTTGCAACAAAACAGAACAAAAATGAATACAACTCTCTGTCACGGTCATTTCAGCCCTTGTATCTTGTAAGAAGACCTTCAGTTCAGAGTACTTGTGTAATCAGCTCTCAAGGCACAGCCCCCCCATACCACCTGCAACAGCACTCTCCCTTTCCTTCCCCCTGCCCCTTATGCAGCACCCCCACCTCCTTCCCCTGGTAGGGCTGTGGTTCAACACATTCTCCTCCATTTTGCCTCCTGCAGCTTGCACTTTCCTCTGCAGCCCCACATCCTGCAGCAGGCATCCCCCCAGTTTCCTGCAACTCAGCAGGAAGACATAACTCCTTCCCCTGGACGGCAGTCCCCCACTGCACACACAGCAGCCCCAGTCCAGCTCTCCCATCCCTAGTTTCCCATCTGCAATGGCACCATTTTTTTTTAAACTGCATTTTACAAGTAAATCACGTGCTCAGCTGCTAGTTTGGGTGCAGAGCCAAGAAACACTCTGGTGCATGGGGGAAGGGAGCTGATGTATTTTTTGTTTCATGTGACCAGCTTACCAGAAACTTCACTGAGACCAAGAACAGACTCTCCACCCACACCCCTCCTTTACCACCAACCCCTTCCCCCAGACACTCTCAGCAGAGATGCAGAGCAAATGCACAACAGGAGATTCTGGCATCTCACATGCCTACAGCCAATCTTCCAGGCAGAAAAGAGGAGAGACACCAGCTTTGCACCCCAGCTGATCAGCTGAAGGCCTACATTCGGGGAGCTGATCTTTCTATAAAGGCTATGGGCTGCAATGCAGAGACAGGTAGAAGTTGTGGGTTAGGAAATTATGAGGCAGGAGGCTGCAGTGACAATGCTAACTTACACCCCCCCCCCCCATATTTTTTTGGTTAGAAAGTTGGGGGGTAATGTTTCAGATCCAAGAGGCTGGTTTAAATAAACAGCATCCCAACAAGCTTTCACAGAGATTAAGAGAAGACAAGTGATTTGTTAAATAAACATACAGCCTAAATTTTAGAGGGGTTCCACATGCTTTCTGCAATTAGATGAACAGGACAGTACACATGACAGCATGTCTTAGGTCATATAGAGCTGTACAATAATGTTTTTCCTTAGGTGCCCTCTGTAGAGCTTTCTTGAATTGTCCCTAGACCTGCACAGCACAAGCAGATAAATAGAAATTCTGGCAAATTTCTAGGAGACGGATACTTAAATGGGGGAAAAATATGTTAGAAAACAAACAAAACATCCTCATAAAAGAACAACTACTTCTGTAGCATCTTTTGTTGGAGAAGCTCTAAGTGTGTAACAAACATTTACTATGCAGCCAGAAAACCTTTGAAGCACAATGTTTCTTCCCCTACCTTTAAGGAGCTGGAGAAGAAAAGCAGAGGTACTGAAACCAGAGCACATGTCAGTGACAAGTCTCTGAACAAATTCAGATTTTTTGGAATCTGAGCCTCTCACTACCCTGTTTTTCACCCTTCTGCAGAAAGAGAAATGAAGATAGAAACAATGCAGTTCAGATCTAATGGATTTTGAGCACTCTCTCAAAGCAAAAACTGACAGAGGCAGCATTAGCACTGCTGAGATACCTCATCATGTCTCACTCTGGGAAGAATGAAATCCTATCTCAGTGTCATACTTGGACCTAAGGAATTTTTATTATAAGGTCTGGTGTTCAGAATTAAAAAAAATTTATTTTTTTTTTTAAACCAACATTTATACTGTTTGGGTGGAACTGCCACTCAACAAAGCCTGCATTGCACTTGACAAGAGCACAGTCTGAAAATAGCTTTCTTCACATGAAAGCTTCAGATCTGGACTATCTGGTGAGCAAAACAGCATTAAAGGGGTCTCCCTGTCCCATCACCATGCTTGATTTCAGATTTTCAGGGAAAGAGGTACCTGACTTGCATCTTTTCCGAAAAAAGCAGCTGTTATTCTACAGTTTTGATTTATTTTCCGGCTAAGTTAACTTCTTGTTTTGATGAATGTTTAATGCTCCTGGCTAGATCAGTTTAGATCTTGTTTGCCTGCAGGCATTTAATGCTGCTACATTACTGCAATACTAATTTTAAGCTCATCTACAGCTCCCCCCACCAAGTCTTTTGCTATTGTTTGGATCTAGATTATGTGGTGCATTTTGGCATTGAGTTCCACAGCACCATATCAAGTTAACAGACACTTATCAAATCTCTAGAGTTGGCCATATTTGCTGATTAACAGACAACACACCCAGAACAGCAATCCTCACTGATTAGGTCCACCTCATGTACTGAGCCACAAAGACTGAAGATGAGGGGTTGACACTGTAGCTCTCAGAGCACTCAGTCCTGTAAATTGCTGCCTATCCCAGGAAAGAAAAAAAATGAGAGGAGAAAAGGAGGTGTGTCAGAAGGAGAAAGAAAATGCAGTGAAACAGTTATTAAAGCACTAACTCTGATGGCTACAAAGGAACTTTCTCTGTTGAGAGTCGGTTTTAATAAGGTGACAGTTAAGATGTCAACCCAACATGTCTGAAGACTAAACCCTCCTTTTCTATAGAACACACAAATGGGAATAGTGGCAGAAAAAGCTTTTCCACACTACACAACAGATAGCCTCAGCTCTGACCTAAAAGGAACATTTCTGTCCCACAGATGTTACTTTGACAAACAGAGGCTGAATTACAAACCAAAAAAAAGAGAGTGGAGCATGGTCTGCTATGGCCAGAGCCTGAGAAACCTCTACAGTCCAATATGAGCTCCATGGAGCACAAATGTGGGCTCCTGACTGCAGCATCCCTGTTAAAAGAAGCTCCTCAACAGGCACCATTCTCAACAGATGGCATAGTAAAAAAAATGTCTCCTTATGCTTCTTCATTTTGCTATCTCCACCTGGACAGCTGGTCCAGCCAGATGAGACTTGGGACCCTGCTCATCCTATCACTAAAACTGCTACCTCCATATCAAAGGGGAATGCTAGCAAAGGAGATCCCTGCTCCTTCCTAAGCCTCTCTCCTCTTCTTCATTCCTTCTTTCAAGCAGTGTATCCAAATACTGCAGTCCTTCAGCACAGCAGGCAGAGGACAACTGCAGGTGTATACTGTGAAGATGCTGCTGCAGCCCCAGCACAGAAATACATAGCTCATATAGCTCACTAGATAGCTGAGGAACATGGGAGAAGTACAGCACATTACCTAAAATAAATAACTAGCTAAATATTCATCTGTGCTGTAGGACCAGTCTCTTCAGCAAGAAGAGGTTCCCAGGTCCTGTGACCCAGCAGGGGAGGGCAGCAGTGGCAGGGCAGGCAGCCCCTTTCAGGACTTAGGGACACCAAGTCTCCCAAGCTGCTTATATCTAACACAGCCAGCATTTGAAGTGACAGCAGCCAGAGGGCAGGAAGGCCTGGAAAGTGTGTCCTCCAGGCCCCGGTAAATGCAAGCGTAAAATGTGCTTTGGCACTTGTAGACAGGAACACATACAGGAGACAAAGATGACTAAAGAAGTGTCCAAAGGGAAGCCAAAGCCACAAGTATGGAGCCTGGGAAGGACAGAACACCCACCAAAAAGAGCAGTGCAAGGAAAATGGGATATGTGAGATGAGAAAGCCCAGCTCAGAGATGAGACTTGTTAGCCTTGGTTAAAGGGAGCAAAGGACAGCACAGTGGCTGTCCATGGCAGGCTGTTCTCCTATGCAGGCCATAATCCTCAGAAGCAGCCTGCAGCCTTACAGTTCACTCAGAGTGTGAGTGAACTGTTCACAGTTCAACAGAGTGTAAGTCTGGCAACTTCTGATGAGTTTAGCAACTGTTATGATTACAAAGTAATAAGTTTTCCATTTTACAATTATTAAAAAAATTTCCTGTTCTTCATATATTCATTCCTCCAACACACCATGAAATGTGTTTCTCTGTCCAGCTGGAGCAAAGCCTCAAGACCCTCCAGTCATCACAGCCAAGGTGGCACCCGGAGAGAGCATTTAGCCTAACCACATCAGCCATCATCCGAAACAGTGACCATGCTGTTGGTGAATCAGCTTAGAAAGTTTATGCCTCTAGCCCATTTGCTTGTTCTCACCTCCTCAGCCAAGTTTGTGCCAGAGCAGCTGTTTGGGTGGGCAGCCCTATGAGCAGGGAAGGAGAAGAGAGCAGAAAAGGCAATTCCAAGTCTTCTCTGAAGACAGTTAGCTTCTAAGACAGTTGATAAAATTAACAACCTTAACAGAAACTGCCCACTGCAAACAGCAACCAAATAAAGCTGCTAGTTCCCAAATGGCTGATGACCAAGCCACAGCTGCAACGGGGGGGAGGAGAGGGGGAGAGCGCGCATGAATCCTCGAGTGAGTCACTCCCTGCATCCCTGCTGGCCTAGATAAATGCTGCTGCCACTCGATGATGGGTGCTGCAAACCAGCTCTTAAGCCCACAGCATCCCCGCTGCTCATCTCCTGGTGGGCACAAAGCCTGCACTGAACAACGGCATCTCCGTGCAAGTGGGTAAGCAGGAGATGCAGTCACATTAGGTCTCAGAGGTTCCTGTATGGCTCCAATCAACTTTTATGTCTCTTCTTGTCCTTGCTCCTGCTTTCACGTGTTCTCCCTCAAGGGCTGGGATCTCAGGCAGGTGAGGATGCATTATAAAGCTCCCCTTTTAGTCAAGGAAAATGTGAAAGCAAATAGCTAATAAAATAAAAATAGTAATGAAGACACTGTGTAGGAAGTTGCTCTGAGTCCCTGTACCGGCATTAGTTTTTTCACAACGCTGGCTGCTCACTTCTACCATCTGAGCAACGAGTCGTGACGGATCACATCAGAACTGCCTTACCTCAATGCAGAAATTTAGGATGAAGGCAGAATTACCCAAAGCATAAAATGTATTGGAATTAAGAGCAAATCATATCAAGTCTATACCACATGTGTAACATCTCCACTATAGATGCACCAAGGACAGGGAACTGGTCTAAAACAAACACTCCAGCTAGTTAGATCTCTATAAGACAAAAGAAAGCCTCAAGTACTATAATATTGAGGCACCATATCTGCAAATTCTGCAGTAAAGTCATTCATTGTTTTAAGAATGAAGGAGTTTAATTAAGTCCTGTAGTGCCCTATGCAATCCCTGTGGGAGAGCTATTAAAGCTTTAACTGTCCGCACCCATTGAGAATGTGACAGATTTCTTCTACCCGGTTTCATAAGTGTACAAACACACCAGAAGGAATGGGGTGAGAAAAGGAAAAGTATCTTAAAGGAATAGTTTGCTGCATCTGCAACTCTGATGTACATGCTGGATGCTGAGGTTTTCAGGAACAGAAGCTAGCTAGCTGATATTCACACCAACAAGAAAGGGTCAGGCCACAAACTCTAATTTTCAAGCTAATTATGCTAAATTTTGCAATTTTCTAAATTCCACCTTCTGTGTCACACAGTTCTGAAAATTTCCCCCATGACTCTTGGTTGTGAAATTACAAAGCACTCAGAACCTTGGGCAAGACATGGTTGCTTTCACAGTTTTAACTGCCCGAGACTGCACCAGCTTCTCCTCCAAAACATTATCATAAGTATTCCAAGGAATGCAAAGAAATGAAAGAACATCTTGTCCTTCATCTAATCCATTTCTCCCTCTGGCCTGAAGACATACCTTAGAGTGGCTTTCCCACTCCTTACTGCTTACCACAAAAAAACACCAATCAACACATGATGAGAGGATCACTGTGTTGCCACACATGGTTAAAAGCAAGGAATATGCACAGCAGAGAGAGCAACACAAAGGCAGTAAGTAAAATTTTGCACAGGGCACCTGCCTTAACCCAGAGCATGTTAACAGCAAATCCTACCAAGTACATGTACGTGCAATAGCTTCATAAAGGGTCGCTGATATAACTAAATATTGAGGAAAGGTCAACAGATTAAACTACTTGTGTAGTCTCTCTACAGCTCCCCAGACAGAGAGGATTGCTTGAAAGCTTTGATGCCAGGTTTCTCTAATGAAACTGCAGCCAAAACAAGCATATCTGAACTCCTTTACTGCTTTACTAACAAGTGAAGAGGAAAGAGATGATATTTTCTGCAGCCTTCAAACCAACACAGCTCACACTGAGAAACAGAGCAAGAAAATGAATGAAACAGAGTGGTCAGGACATGAAGTGCTGCCTACCCTGCCCTAAGATGGGCAAAGCAACTGACTTACACTAGTCAGGAGAATACTCTGTCCAGTCTCCAGCTGGGTACTCCAGCCCACTAATTCTCCTGAAGCACCCAATGCTGCTCTCCATTCCAAGAAACTGTTTGAGTAGCAATGCCCATGTGCTAAAAAAACCCCAACAGGCCCACCCAAGACAATTCATGAGGGCTCTGAAAGTGCAAAGATGTCCCGCCTTAAAAAGGTCTGTCTTCCACCCAGCTCTGGCAAAGGTACCTTAAAACACAGAAAATCCCTGCTTTAGAAGAAAATGGTCCAGGGACTAAACAAACTATGGGGAGACAGAGGAAAGCATCTTCCCGTTACACTGAGCTCACATAAAAATACAGCAATGGACAAATCAACCAGTGGGCTTAGAGACCTGAGAAGACTTCTTTATTTCATTCTATCAGTCAACTTGGTCCATCCAATACCACTCTAGTGTAATCTCTGCTTAACTTCCCTAAGCATCTGGTTCCTGTGCACAGAACATACGTCACATGCCCCAGTGCTTATACGTCTGTGATAGAGGCAGATTTACATCAACTGGCTCAGGCCCTGCTTGTGCAATTGATCACCCTTTGTCATATCTAAAGAAAGCATTTCTTTAGCCAAACTCTGAAACCTAGGGCAAGAGACTGTTCACCGAGCTGTCAAGGAGATTGAGAACTCAGAAATAAAAAGCCTGAGAGGAGAAAGTCACCAGGATTGTTGAGCCTGAGTGGGACAGAGCAGGGGTTTACGTTCTTCAGAGAAAGAAACATCTTTAGGAGGAACAGCTTGCTGCTACCAGCAATTATGCTACATTTTGAACAGCAAATATGTTTGCATTTAGTCATGAGAGTTTGATTTAATATATGATTCCAGCACAGATTTCTTGCTTTTGAAGTTTCCCCTCTTATACTCCCCCCATCTCACCATACTTGTGGACTCCTTCCTTACTTCACATTTTTAACTAATAAATTTGTGCTTTTAAACAAAACATTTTTTTTTATTTTGAAAGATAAACAACTAACTAAAAAGGTCTATAGAAGAAAATGCCTACTTTGGCTCTTTATAGTAAAGAGCAAGTAACTTCATATAAATCTTAATTCAGAAGGTACCCAAAAGACAGCTGTGGGTCACTGCTGGTGACCTGTGGAAATCAGGCAGAATGATGACACTTGGCTATCTCCACTTGTACATCCAGATTGGGGAATGAGAGGCTGGAGACCAGCCCTGCAGAAAGATCTTGGGTCCTGCTCAATGGCAAGTTGGATATGAATAAGCAGAGCTCTGGCAGCCAGGAGGGCCAATCGTGTCCTGGGAGGCATCAGGCAAAGCATCACCAGCTGGTCGAGGGAGGGGATTGTCCCGCTCTGCTCTGCACTGGGGCAGCCTCACCTTGAATATTGTGGCAGTTTTGGGCACCACAACATGAGAAAGACATTAAGCCACTAGAGTGTCCAAAGGAGGGCAACAAAGATGGTGAAGGGCCTTGCAGGGAAGCCGTATGAGGAGCAGCTGAGGTCACTTGGGTCTGTTCAGCCTGGAGAGGAGGAAACTGAGGGGAGACCTCATTGCAGTTACAACTTCCTCACAAGGGGAAGAGGAGGGACAGGCACTGATCTCTTCTCTGTGGTGACCAGTGACAGGACCCGAGGTAATGGCCTGAAGTTGTGTCAGGGGATGTTTGTGGTGGACAGGAAAAGGTTCCTCACTCAGCAGGTGGCTGGGCACTGGAACAGGCTCCCCAGGGAAGTGGTCACAGCACGAAACCTGACAGAGTTCAAGAAGCGTTTGGAAAACTGTCAGGCTCATGGTAGGATTCTTGGGGCTGTCCTGTGCAGGGCCTGGAGCTGAACTTCAATGATCCTTATGGGCCCCTTCCAACTCAGGATATTCTGTGATTCTATGATTCATTTCTACAAGCACTCAGGAGACCTGTGAGTGCAAGTGTAGGCACGAGCACACAGCTCCCCTGCCACAGGAGTAGCAACTAAGGTCAGCTGTAAGCTGGATATAAAGAGGGGGTGGCAAAAGGCTGTAGTGAAGACTTGGTGTCACACCAGGACAGGCAGGGAGAGCAAACAACAAGAACAGGTCATGATCTGGCTGGGGGAAGGGCAGGATGGGAGCTGCAGAAGCAAAGAGAGAGAAAACAAGGCACCATCCTTCCTGAGAAAGGATCAAAAAACCAAAAAACCCCAAAGTTTGAAAATTCTCTTTTGTAACAGTGACATGTAAACTATTGCTGTAGCAGATATAGAAATGCCAGATGAATGTGACACTGGCTGGTTTGCACAGAGGGAAGGAGGAAGATGCACTTGATGGCCTCCTCGAAAGAAGACACACAGTCTTACCAAGTACTGCTCTCCCTTGCTCCCTCCAGGAGTTCACAAGACAGAGTTGGAAGGACAGTATTTTATGGCATTAAGACACTCTTTCCTGTCCTTGCTGCCTCAAAAATAGAAATATATTGGACATGCAAAATAGCCTGACCCAACTTACAAGCAGTTTTCTAGATTTCTTTTCAGAAAAGGTCAATGTGACAAGGTCAGACAGGCTTTTATGGAATCTGCTTGCCAAATCCAAGACAGCAGTCAAGAGCATTCTTGTTCCAAGTCCCTTACAGTTCTGTCTCAGATGATAAATAACCTTTGGGACCATGGAGGCAATTCAGAGCAGGGTTCAGAGGACTTCTGTGTGCAATTTTTCTATTTGATACATAATTTGCACCTAAAACTAAGCTTTCTATTGAATTACAAGTACTTCTTTTCAATAACGCACTTACCAAACACATAAGAAGTATCTCCCTAGACATCTTGGTGAATACTGTCTTTGGTTTTTTTGGTAGCTTGTTAGCATACTGTGTGTATCTTGTGAGGGCCAGGCAGCATGGCACTAGCACAGTAAGCTTTCTCCAAAAGCTTTTAGCAAGCCCACAAGCTTTCTAACCTCCAGGCTGGCAGCTGTCTGTTGGTAGAATGCCAAGAAAAAAAAAGGATGCCCCCTCACAAGAACCAGACACACAATCGGGAGCAAGCGTCTGAGCACAGTCCAGATGTGCAGGACTAACGGCATGCTGTCAAAGGTTTCATCAAAAAAGGTAAAGCAAGGTTTGATTACCCTGCATTGAGGACATGGTGCAGGTTCCAATACGAAAAGTAAAGACCAGCATATGGAACAGAAAATCACATCAGGAGTGCACCATGACCCTCACAGAAAATGAATACACAAATTAACATATAGAATTAAGTTTCACATAAGAAAAAGAGGCAATAAGGTGCCTTTGGCAAAAGACCTGCATGCCCTGCTACACCACTGATAAGAGTAAAACAAAGCAAGAGGAAAGATCTCTGAGGAACTGCTTTTATTTTAGTGAGACAGGAGGGGAAGGGAGAAAAAAAGCCTTCATTAGTCAGTTATAGGACTGATAGGATAAGTTATATTTACAAAGAGTGCATTAGTCATCCACTATTGTGTTTTTTTTTTTTCCCAGAGGAAGCTGAGGAGGGCTTTTCATAGCTTCCATGGGAGAAAAGGCCTTCATGCCCCGAAGCGCAGCCACTGCACACTTCATCCCAGGAAGCACAAGGTCTCCACATCCCTCCACCCAGCCACTGCCTTCTGCTCTCTGACAGACACCGACTATGAAGATACAGGTGGAAAAGGGATCCTTTAGCACTGGCCTACACTGTGTCTCAGGGCTTGGTCTATTAAACACACATCAAAACAGCATTGCCAGCTCTGGTGGGAGGAAGATACAGGAAAATCCTGAGGCTGCAGCTTCTCTAGTAGCTGTCACTGCTCACATGAAAGGAAAGGAAAGGAAAGGAAGAGTGCAAGGCAAGCAAATCAGAGGTTTTGCAAAGACAGCCACTCCTCTTTTCCTCCCTAAAGTCGCAGCATGCTGCAGAAAGCCTAAAATACACAGAAACTCTACCCTAGCCAGGGCAGTATCAAGTGTCTGGACTACAATGTACTTCTGCATAGCTTCTGTGCATGCCCCAGCTCTCTGAGCACACCTCATCCCCTGCAGTCAGACAGGAATCATCTCTTCCTGAACACCTCCTGACTGTGCTGGTTTTGGCCAGCAGGAAAGGCTGCAGCAAGAAGGACCTACACTGCCCCTCCCTTGGTATGCAGGGAGCACCAAGGAAATGCTGTGGCCATGTTGCTGCCAGCATCTGCAGAGAGGTTCACATGCTAGAGAGCTGAAGGGTCAGGCAGGCTGGGGAATGTAAGAGTTGTCACAGAGTAAGTATGCTGTCCCTTCAAATGCTGAGCTGTTATCAACTCCTCAAGAGTTTCTGATGTGAGGAACCTGTCTCCCGTTCACATGAGCAATTCTGGGAAGCTAGCAAATTCCCAAGAAGAGGACTGCCAGCTTAGTGCATGTTTTACTGCTACTGTCCTACAAATCTGTTCAGTCCTGTTAAAAAAATAAACCAAAATCAAATCCGTAACCACACTCAAGTCTGCCCTGATAACAGTGATTTTGCTGCCTCCTCCCCCTGCCCAGCCACTCATTCATCTTCACACAAAATAGCAAAGGGATTACGCAGATGTTGCTTTGCTACCCTGACCTTCTTAACCTATGCCCACATGCCATCACTGATGTTGTGCGTTCACCAACCCATCAACCATACGTCAGAGGCTAATTCCCTTCTGGCTGTACCCTCATTCAGAAGCTGGATGATAATTCTCATCTCCTGCCACATGGCGTCACAGGAACAGAGACAGGAACTCCCTGCATCACTGAGAAGTGAGGTTCAAAGCACAACCCTAATTGTAAACCACACCTGAAAAGGACAACATAGGCAGTGTACCTAGCGTTGTTTCTGACTGAGGGGCAGCAGGAATTCTGAAAAACTGAATGCTCAGAGCAGATCCAGAGCAGGGACAGCATAGAGCATCTGTGGATGTGTCCCAGAGAAGAGTAAGGGGCAGAAGGAACTGCACCATGAGGAACAGGATTTCACTCTAGTGCCCAGCAGAAGCAGCAGTTCAAATGGAGCTGAGGCAACTGCAAAGGAACCACAGAAAGTGGCTGAGCCATCAGTTTGTATATCAGCTGTTTCCTACACCTGAATGAGCCTCTGTCTGATCCAGAAAGAGACTGCATAAGTCCTGCAGAACAGGGCAGCAAAGATTTTCAGTCATCACTTGACCACACTATGGACACAAGAAAGTTGCATTTGATCCAGCAAGGAAAAACTACCTTCGCTGACCATTCCCAGCTTCACAGGGCCTGAGAAGAGATGCTACGGGCAGCCTAGAATAAAACCATGGTGATGTCTGGAGAGAGGGAACAAACACCCTCGATTCAGAACATCTCAATAGATCTACAGCTGGGGAGATTCCAGGTGAACAGGAGGAAAGATTCCAAAAATTGCTCGTCAAACTGGAGGAAGCATATAGCACACAGCACACACAGTGCCACGTGGCAGGGGAAGGTTTCTGGCAGGGACAAGAGGATAACTTCTGCATGGCCATGACTGCAATGATCACTGACACCACCACTGGTGAGCCTTGTGTCAAGAGCCAAGCACCAGAAAAATGCAACTGTCAGGGCCTGTCCACAATCACCCAAAGCACACAGGGAAACAGCAGGTACCTGTTATTTTGACTTCAAGAATCAGACCAAAGGTGGTCTTGGTCTCAGCCTTTACATCTCCGCAGTTCTTCCCTATTCTCTACAGTGCTCAGCATCCACCCTGGGGAGCTGTAGGGCTGACATATCCAGAGGGCAAAGCAGAGTCACCTTCCCAAGAACAATTTTCTCTGGAGCTTTGGAGCAGGGGGAAAGGAAATTTAAAAAAAAAAAAAAATCAAGGCCTCTTCAAGCCAAAATTCCACAGACAAGCCACATTCTAACTTCTGAGACTTACACACCAACATAGCTAATAGCTTCCAGAGTTTTCCAGGGTGCATAACTGTGGTAAGGAATACACCTGCCACAGTTGCATTTTCATTCCTTTGGCGGGAAAGTCATGTAGAGAAGCAAAGCAAACTATACTGCAGCACATGTATTACTGGGCTTTTTGGTCACTTTCTTAGTTTTTAGATCCCTTTTTTATACTTCAGAAGCCATCAGAGTCATGGTAATTCCCCAGAAACACCATAGCCACAGTACTATCTTCCTTACCTCCAGGACAGTAAAAATACCAGCGTACATAAAATACCACAGCTAGCACAGACACAGGCTATCAAAATCCCAGGCTTTCCATGGCCCTCTCTTTGCTGCTCTACTGTGAATGGACAGATGGGTAGCTCTCACCAGCATCTTCCATCCATCTGCCTCCTCACCTCGACTAAGGAGACAAGAAATCAGCCTTTCCTTGGATCTGATGACGATGAACCCAGCACCACAGACAAGCTGTTGCCTGTAAGGACTCCAGTGATCACACAGGTTTTTCTCCATAGGGTTAGGGGCTGGAAAAGTTCCAGGAGGCTGAGCTGTAGTGAACAAGTCTCTGTGCAAGGGGATACCATAAACAGCTGTTCACTGGGAAGCCAAGACCTTCACTTTAAAAGTGCAGCAGCAGAGTGAGAGCTGGAGTAGAACTGAAGTGATAAGCAAACTGCATAACAATTTCCTCTGGAGCTGGCATTCATAAGCAAGAGACAGACACCCAGCTTCTGATACTGTTCCTGCTGGGCACCTTCTGTCCTTGCAAAAGAACTCAAAGCTTTATGGAGATGTCTACTCTGCAATCAAAGGTTTAATCACAGCATGAATAGATATATCCATGTTAGCACTACACTTACTAGCAGGAGTAGTAATAGTGGGGATTCATAGACTTTAATGCAAATTGTACATGCCTGCTGGGGACTTACATATGTGCCTAAGTTGTGAGCCTCCACTGAAACCCACACCACTGCCACTTCAATGCTATTATCTCTACACCACTGCAAATAAAGTTAATGAACTATGTCCTGCTTGCTGCAATCATACCTTCTGTTACACTGCCAGCAGAGAACAAGCTCTCTTCATCAGCTTCAGATGGTCAGTACTTGAGTACAGACTAGGAGTAGCAAAGTAAGAGGAATGGAGAGAGACCAAAAAAAAATACAGACATAGTGAGATATTACTAATTATGCATGCTAGCAGCACGGCCTCCTCATTCAAAGCTGTGGTCACCCCCTCCACCTGCCTTTTTAGAATCACAGATAGGACAACACTGGTAGTTATTTTGTTCAACTTACGTCTCAACTGTATATTTGAGCATGCTATCCCTAGGTTGAGCTAATGATCTCCCAGATCTGACAGTCAGAAATGCTTTGAAATTGTATCAGAGACTGTAAAAAAAAAAAAAAGCAAAACAAAAGGCCTCAAACACCCAGCACTTCATCCTTTCCCTTCCAAGTGGTAGGCATCAGAAAGAAAAGAGGTTTTCAAAAGTATCTTTCTGAATTTGTAAAAATTGGGCTACCTTCAAAGACACAGGTATAGGTAAATGGGTACAAAAATGAGGTTATATCTACCCAAGGCCAGTGAGCCAAGGAAAGTGAGAAGCAGATCATCCATAACCACAGAGTGCTACTAGCTCTTGATGTGTGTTTTGGGACTTCTGAAACAATGAAGTCCATGAGGGCTCAGATGTACTATTGCTGCAGCTAGAGCAAGTCCCACCAGTTGATTGTCTATCCTTCATTTCTATTCCCAAAGCAAACCCCTCAAAATACATAATTTAAGAAAATAATCAACACTGCTAACAAAAGTGAAGAACAGCTGAACACACTTCTTTCTTCCCCTAAAATTCACATGATGTAAATCTTTTTAAGAGTCCCTGAAGCTGGAGACACACATGCTAGTAAAAAACCCAGAGAAAACAAAGATCTGGAATCCTGGGATCTACAAACTAGTTCATTTTGCAAGACCAAAAGTAACTGGGAAAGAGAATATGAGAAGGACAGGGCAGAAGAAAACACCCTATTCAGTCTCCACCACTACCAGCCCACTATTGGGCGAAGAAGCACTCACCAGTACTTCCATATACACTGCCTTGCCATAAAGTACAAAAAGGAAGGCTAAGAACAAATGCACAAGCTGTTCTTAGAGTAATACAATATATCAGTGAAACCAGTGGCCTTCTCAAGAATTCAACCTGATACTTTAAAAGCTCATGAAGGCAGACGGACTTGCTTACTTGTTACAGAGAGCTTATACAAAAGAATGCTGTTAGTTTGTTTCAGAACTCTTCCCAAGGGAATGGAGGGAAAGAGTTTGTTGACAGGACCCAAGGAAAGAATGGATGTTCCTTGTAAAACCCTGATGGTAAAGGTGCTGGGGTGAACGGTAATAGCCTGTCCAGCTTGCTCTGATCACAGACAAAGCACACTGCCCTGCCTGCGCATGCAAATCCACGTGCATGGAAGGCATTCCTCCCTGCTCCGGTGATTAATAGTGAAAAGGTTTGGATGACGTCCCACCACGCTACAGAGGGGACAGGGTTCTTCCCAATGGTCTGGGAAAAGCCGCATCTTGAGATGCACAAAGGCAGAGAGCAGCAGCTGAGGGGGAAGGTCTAGGGAGATTAACATGTTTTATCTCCTCGCTTAAGTCTCTTACCGGCCAATGGTTTCAGCCCGATGGCAGCAACAGGACTAAAAATAAGAACTCAGGCATTACCAGTGACTCACCGTGTGGGCAATGACACTGTGAGGGATCACAGAGAAAACCACTCCCACTCCTAGAGCCTGGCTCCTGAACGGTACAAAATGACTTCCCACAGAGGCAAAGGAGACACTGCGTAGAGCTCTCTTCATTCAACTGATCTTAAGACTGTATGGCATTCTGTTCAACCATGCGATGGTTTTAAATAGATAATCATACCTATCTCAGACCCAAATTTTGTGTTCAACACCTGAAACCAAAGCTTGAGAGGATAGATAACACCATCAAGACCCCACTTTCAGAACACTAAAATTCCCTGCTAGAGGTGATGCTAACCATTGCTGGTCTTCCTTTCTGTCCGGATTATGTCTGCCAGTAAACAGGCATAGCAATTCCAGGATGTTGCATTAGAAGAGTTCCTTCAATAGACTAGCACACACAGCAAGAAACCACTGTTTAAAAGCCTGAAGAACCTCACACTTCATCCAAAAATCCCATATACCCTTAAGATGATATCATAGTAATTCAGCTGCATAGAGATGCAGTAGCATCATCTGTGATTCCTCAGGTAAGCCACTGGAATTGAGGATTGCAGTGTTACAGCTGTATGTAACATTCCACTGGATTCCCCTGACTTTCTCCCCCAAAAGGCCACAGCTAAGGTAAAGCCAGATTTTTTGGAATATCTCCAGGAAAAAAGAGATCACTCTCCTGGCACTGTCTGCAGTGCAGATTTGTCCAACAGCAGGTACAGGAGATCCCTCTGTTGAAATGCTGGCAGGCACTGCAGTCCCATCCTTCCTCTGCCTCTTTCCTAATGGCCCTGCATCTTCTTTGCTTCTGATGCTGGCACAAGCATTCATGCAGCACTGCACTGAACTGGATAGCTGAACTGATCCATCATTAACCTGGTTCACCACACATCTATATAAAGAATTTGTGCTAGTGCAAAGAGGGAACAATCAGAAGAAAAGCTGCCTCTTTCAGTAGCAGCACGCAGCTCATGCTGGCTGAGACTGCTCATGAAGCTATGGGGTACAATTCAACTACCCTTTGCTATGATCCTCTGAGATACTGCTCACATGCAGTTTATGTCAGACAATATGATGTTCTAGTCTTCTGACTGAATTACCACTAGTTTCCAATCCATTATAAGAGAAAACTGTTCATCAGAGCTCCCCTAATATTCTTCCTTCTTAACTCCTGGAACTCGTGTAAGAGGCCATCATCTTTCTAAGTATATAATGAAGATTAATCTTTACCATCCATTCATCACATAGTGAAGCAAAATAGTTTTGGAGACCAAAAACTAGAGTGAGAATAAAGCAATTTATTTGAAAATTGCAAGGAATCAGCAGTGCAGCCCTAGATTCTGCACCTAAAAGAAAGAAGAAAAACCCACTCATATAATACGAGGATATCACATGCAATCCGGATTATAGCAAGGCAAATATGACATTGCTATTGAGACAGCAGTGCTTTAAAGACGGGCTGTTCAGCAGTTAGTGAAACATATTGATTTCCCAAGAAGCAATTATGCAGTTGGCTGCTTACAGTCAGAATGAAGGACCTCTCCCACGAGAACAGACAGTGCCTGATACTCCTCAGGTTGCCTACTGTTCTTTAACAAGAACAGCCAAAACTAGAGTGTACTGACTCCTAAATCTGCGCTAAGGTTCCTCCCATTCATTCACTATACTGGAGAACTTGCAAGGAGCAGCATCTCCACCTGTGTCTATGAGCATACAGAGCAATTCTCTCTCTTGCTCTAGGTGGTCAGGAAACCACCACGACAGAGCACTGAAGCATTTACAATGTCTGAAGTTAAAACTGGAAGTGGTTAAAGCTCCCAGTTTGCCCTACAGGAGCAGAATGGACCACATAAGAGAATTATTTGAATATTAGAATAATAGGACACTTGAATCCATGACTAAGAGAAATAGAAGCTTCAAGGGGTCAGCAACTCATCTAGAAAAGCATTTCAGTGACTGCTTATGGGAAAAGTATTTTCTTACTACAGCCTGTACATAACCCTTCCCTGTAAGAGAAAAACCATGAAGATGGCACCACAGGAACAAAGAAAGTGAAGACAGGTCTGGAGAGAGCAGTTACCAAATTGCCCTGGCAGGTCTGGGAGGAAGGGGCTTCAGAAGAAAGAGCCAGGCAACACCACCAAGAGCCGGGGCTGGCAGGAAGAGCTGCACCAGACTCATGCTGATAGCAGCCTGCACTGCTGCCTGCTAAGATAAACCCGTCTTGGTCTCTCTGATCCACAGCACAGGGAAGACAAGATAAGCAGTCAGTCCAGAGAGGGAAAACACCCTGATTACCAGGAAAAGAGGGGATTTTGAAGAGTTTACTTTGTTTATCAAATGAGCAGGTCCCCACATAGGAGGACCTTGGACATTTTGCTCTTTGAAGTCAGAGGACGAAGAGGGCAACACATCTCAGAAAACCAAATGTCTGCATCTCTAAGGTACATTTCCAGTCTCCTCTGCCTCCAGCGAGCTGAAACATATTTTGCCCTGTCCAAGGCAGCAATTCTGACAAGAGATTGTCTTTGGGAACTTCTGGTTGCCTTCATGATAACAAGATGCACCCTTGAGTCTTAACCACTGGGCAAAATCAGTTTGCAGCTTTGTGGTGTGATCAGATGCTCCCAGAAATATAATTTGGACAAGAGAAACAATGAGTCATATTTTGGCAAAAATACACCACAGATCTTTATTTTGCATCTTCCTGTGTTCATCAGAGCAAGTTAGATTTGGCTGCTTCCCTCTGCTCCTCACTCTTTTAAAAGAGCAATAACCACCACCACCACCCCCAACTCCAAAAAAAACCTCCAAAACAAACAAAACCCCCAGTTTTATAATTTCTTCTGATTTTATGCTGAAGCATCATATTCCCAGCGAGTTAACTCTCTTCATGATGTTAGAGTTACTCAGTAGGATCATTTAGATTCAGCTCCAGTTTGAGACACAGCCATGTCCTGTGATTGCCCAGCCTACAACTGCAATTCAGTGGCCCCATTAGCACTGTCAGCTTGAGATGTACTTTGAGATCCTTCAGCTTATGAAATTTTATTACAAAGATAAAATATTTGCTCATGGTTTAGTTCATAGGATTCTGATTAGTAAAGCTCTGAGGGCATCACTAGACCATCTCTAATCATCTACCTCAGTAGACTGCAGTGACCCAAACCATGAAAGCTTATTAAGAAATATTTAATGATATAGGAAAGATTCTTCTGCTCTGCACATAAATTGTTAAAGTCTCCATTTATCACACAGAAAATACATGTTAACATATAGACAGGTCATGACTAAGCATAAAGAAAAATAGTTTGAAATGCCCTTCAATAACAATACAGATCCAGATTGTTCATACTGGCTGCAAAAAGAACACCCAGTATTTCCTACAATGCCTTCTAACTCTGAATTTTCAGGTGCTTTAAACAGCAATTAATTTAGTCTAATAGCCCCAGCTATAACAGAATACACCATTTTGCAGAAACACAATCCAAGACATGAAATGGTCTGCATTTTAGAAAGTTGAGGCCCAATATGACTCCCTGTTTTTCCATAGATGCTGCCTGTCTAGCAATCTGATTTGCTTTGACCAGACATCAGCTACTTCTGAAAGAATGAGACATACCAAAGGGAAAATAAAAGGAAAGAAAAAAAAGAAAGAAAGAAAGAAGGAAAAAAAAAAAAAGAAGAGGGGGTATTGGGCTTTCTGTCTGAATTTAATATCAAAACTCAAAAAAACACCTGAATGCAATGAACTGTTTATCATCACACAAGGTATGAGTAAGGCAAGATCAGACAACAGATAGGCTCACCATCTTTTACCCTGTTTTTAAGGGAAAGGGCAATATTGCCCCGACATACCAATTTTTTATAGACACTTCTAATAAACGGCACTTCTTTGTCCTATAAACGGCATCTCCTCTTCAATACCAGCTATGTACAAACTAAGCTGTAATACACAAGTGTTAAATGCATCTCAAAGTGGCAACCAGCCATTTATCCTCATCCACTCTTGTCAAAAGACATTCCAGACATCTTGAAAGAGTTGACAGGTTGTGACAAAATTTGTTCCCCATACTCTTTTGCACACTTCTCACAAGCCATCGGAAGGGAGATAGAAGAAGGTGAAGTGGCAGCTACTGCAAAAGTCATTATCTCTTACCAAAAAATTCATAGATGTAAAAGCCTTCCTTCTCTACCAGCCAACATTTAGCCCAGGAGTGTGAGTAATAAAACACTGAATGACTGAGCCAATGAAGAGACAGAGCAAGAACATTTATCTAAACCCAGTATGTATAGGTATTACATTTTTTAAAATGTGCTACGTTCTGTTCTAAAATGCCTGAAGTTAAAAAAAATAGCAGAATTAACACTGTCCATGCAAATTGGTAGTGAAGCCACAACAGAGGTTACAGAACACATGATTAAATGTTTGATTCCAAGGAATGACCAAAACCAAGATTTTCAGCAACACTGGGTATGTCAAGATAAACTATGCCCAGCAAAAGCATGGGTGCTCAGTGCTTCCATCTCAAAAACAGACAAGCTAAGGAGAGCAAGTGGCAATTATAAGGTCCAGATTTTACTACAAGCTCACATTGTGGTGTTCAGGTTTGCAATTACTTTTTCCCCTCCTTTTGTTAACACCTTATTAGAACACATGAAGTTCAAGGGGCGTCTTCTCCATTTCAATTTTTCAGTAAAGAAATCCGAATCTTTTCAAACGCATCAGTCTAAGAAAACATAACAGAGGCATATCCTTGCAATGAGAAGTCAAACTCACAAGTCTTGGACTTGTGTCATTGTAAAACAGAAGAATGCACAGCCTGGAAATGAAAATCTGGCCAAACCACACGCACACAAAGCTGGCGCTGCTGAGTGGCTTTGGATGTCAGGCCACAAAACACTTTGCATCAAGAACTAATTTCTCCTCTCACCTACACAGCAGTGCTCTGGACAGTCCCATTAGTGGTCTGCTCCCTGTTGCACTGCCAGCCACCTCCTCCTCCAAGCACTGGCCTGCCTCTTGTTCAACACGCTCATGGCTCCTCTGGGGATGCCGCAGCTCACCATGCAGCATCTTTCTGGGCTCCATTTTAATGGAAGACGCTAGCCAGTGCTCCTGCACACCCTAGGCATCCATCGGTTTCCAATTTCCACACAAAAACAGCTTCAGAACTCTGTTTTCTTTTGAAGCAGGTGTCTCCCACAGATGGCTTGACAGTCCCTACAGTAGGGTTTGAGTGCTCAGTGGCAAACAATCCAACTCTTCTCTTCCACAAAGGACACATGTGCAAATATGTAACATATGCTGAAAAATTACATGAACCTCCCAAAACCTGCTAGAGGCAAGGGAAAAGTGATTTGAAATGCTTTCATTATAGCACAGAAATAGCTCCTTTGTGAGCAGACACTGACACCTTTCTGCTTGGCACCAAAGGAAGAAGAGAAGAATCCAGCCACTGAGCTGGACACTCGCTATCCCTCCAGGACCCTTAAGCTGCAAGCATGTGATCCTGCCACAGATGGCAGTTAATAGGATGATGCCGCCTTAGAAGATGAAGTTCAATTAAAATCCTAAAGGGTGTGGTACCATTAGCTTGAGTTGGCAGCCAGGGTACAGAACCAAGAAATTAAGTCTGTCTTCACCAACCAATGCTGCCTCCAAAATGGGAGAAGAAACATCCCCTTTGTGAGAAAATCTCTCCTCTGTACTAAAATGTGCCCACTTTGTCCCACAGCATGGAAGTTCTCCCAATATACAAAACACCTATAACCATAAAAAATGGTAATTCTTAAGAACAAACAGAGCAGTAAGAGAACAACCAGACAAATCCTTCTCAAACGAAGATGGACCTATACTAAGGGAAGCTATTCTAAGTCCGCAGACTGGCATGACAGGCTGTTCTAGCTCAAAGGGAAAGTATTAAAAAGTACATGTGAGAGCAGTACTGAGTGGGAGGACAATAAGGCAGACATACAGGTAGTTTCTACTTCTCTTTCCCTGTAATGCCTTACTATTTATTCATACACATAGACATCATCCATGCAGTTTCCTTGTGTCAGTCTAAGCAGGAATGTAGGGGGTTCTTGTATTTCCAATCCAATGTAGCCATTGCCAGTCCTCCCCTTTCCTTAAGCAGGATTATTCACATATTGAAAAGCAATGCATTTCCTTCCTAACTAAAACAGCACATGATGCGGAGGTGGCAACACACTAAAATACAAACATAGCCAGATGAATATGTAAAAAATCACTTTCCTACTCCATGCAACTGCTCTGTGTTGACTCAGATGTGTTCATTTGAGCAGACCAAAAAATGTGTTTTACTACTGCCACTCCTGCTGAGGCTTGGGAAAGCAAAACCAAGCCTACGCCCCAGTCTCAGCTAGGCTCAGTCTGGGAAGCTCTTAGCACTAGAAGCCCCAGCTCTACAAATCCCCAGCGGGAAGTGCAGATCACGGGCACATTTGTAGGAGAATAATTAGTTTCAGAGCCAAGACTGTGCTCCTCCCCCACCCCCTAAATTAAATAAGCCAAGAAAGAGTGTGCAGCCATCCAGTCATTCTTGGAGAATTATTTTTCTGACTAGGTCTGCACTTTAAGGATGCCATTTTTCATTATTGTTAATAGGTCTCATTAACTAGAAGCTCTTAAGCACAAGACCATTACTAAATGCAGTTTACATTGCACAAAAGCAATACCCTTATTGTGGCAAGGGCAGGAGGGAAGGAAACAGTTTGCCTTTCCATAAACACCAATAATTCAAAACCAAGTACTATTTGTCCTTCATTCACAGTTATTCGTTCACAGTTATTCCAAATGAGTAGACAGTTAAGAGAAAGATGGCTTTAAAGATCTCCAGTTTGCAATTAAGCTATACCTCATGACTTAAAAATGAACAACACTTCATTTTAAAACAGAAGCAACTGGAAAAAAAAAAAAAAAAAAAACAAACAACAAAAAACCCCCACCACTACTTCTTTCTTTTGACTCAAGTAAAACTTTCAGTCCTTTTTGGGGTTAGTGATCACATCATGGACTTATAAAGATATGCAACCACATCCTTAAATTTCAGGCATATAAGCAACTAAAAGGAACAAATACATATTTCCCACCCCCTCTCAGCTCCCCTCATACAGACTCTGAACAGTGAACTCTTACTTATACTGGAAACCTGAAACAATGTGTGTTGTTGGAAGCCTGAAGAGAAGCCTGAACAAGAATTTCAGTTCTATAAAGCTACAGAACCACTGAGCACAGGGGAAGCTGGCACACTTCTTCCTAAAAGAGTCAGCCCAGGCAATAGTTAAAAGGGACCTGGACAAGCTGGAGAAGTGGGCCCATGGGAATCTCATTAAGTTTAACAAGACCAAGTGCAAGGTGCTTGTTGCCTGGCCAGGGCAACCCCCGTATCAGTCGACTGAGAGCAGCCCTGCTGAGAAAGACTTGGGGGTGCCGGTGAAGAGAGGCTGGACACGGCCCAGCAATGTGCACTTGGAGTGCTGCGTTCAGCTCTGGGGTCTCCAGCACAGGAAGGACACTGACCCTGGAGCGAGGCCAGAGGAGACTACCAAGATGATTAGAGGGATGGAGCACCTCTCCTGTGAGGAAAGGCTCAAAGAATTAGGATTGTTCAGCCTGGAAAAGAGAAGGTTTCATGGTGACCTAATCACAGCCTTCCAGTACCTCAAGGGAGCCTACAAGAAAGGGAATGTCTGTGATAGTTGACATCCACTGTCAAGAGTCAGAGAAGTACCTTCCCAATTTGTTGTGGTGTTTCAGTGCTTCACAAAACCTGCAGAATCACCAGGGCTTTCAGTTAATAATACAGTTGATACTCCTACAACTTGTGCGTTGAAGCATCTAATAACTTATAATATAATTTTCCATGGAGAAGGCTTGACATCATACTCTCCATGCTTTCAATTCAAATATTGCTTAAATCAATGTGAATTTCTACTCATGAACAGACACCCTATTTGTTTGGAAGTGACCAGCATATCATCCGCTGAAAGAAGCAGAACAATGTTTATAGCTCCAGTGTAAAAAGTTAATTCCAACCATGCACCACATTCTGGCAGTTCACAGGACTAAGCCTAGAAGAATGGTGCTTCACATCCTTCTTTCATGGTATTAACATTCCTTTTCATAGGAGGTAAAAAACTGGGTGTGAGGGGAATGCTTCTTAAGTGTCTTTTATGTAAACCTGCACCACATAGAATTTCTAAAAACAGCATCACAGGATGCTAGATTTTCTTGAGGCTCTCCTTTTGCGAACTTCTCCTCTGCCCTCCTCAAAAAACACCAACAAACTAGCAGAAAAATTCTTTGCAACCTGGAGGCCAAAGAGTTATGTGCAATAGTGCTAGCATAGGTCCATGCACTAGCATTAGTCCTCAGCAGCATTACACACTATTCAAACATGCTGAAGATTAAGAAAACAAAGCTCAAGTGCAAACAAACACAATTTCCAAAAGTGGAGAAATTCAAGTCGCAATGGGCAGTGTGACTGTGACTGTCAGCTCCTAAATTTAATATCCACTCATTGCCAGACCACTAATTCATTTTGTCTCTCATTCTGTAACCACTGGTGTCTGAAACCTGCTAATTCAGGTAGAACAGCAACAATTCAACTTGCAACATACTGGAACATTAGGACAGCCAGATGGCAGAAAAGACAGACTGAAAGAAGATAGTGGTTGGATGTCCTTTCTAGCTTTTTTTGCTTTTTTGCTTGTTTAGAGTTTTTCTGTTGTTGTTATTTGGGCTTTGGGTTTTTTTGTTGCTGTTTGTTTTGTTTGTTCCTTTTTTTTTTTTAATCATTCCCAATGCTGGACTCAAATCCTCACCCCTCCCTCCATCTTCCTGGGAGAAGAATGTATCCCAAAAGTATCTCTAAAGGGAAGCTTGTAATCTTCTCTAAAGTGATGAAGAAAACAACTGTGAATTAAAAGAAAAAAAATTCAGGAATCTATGTTTCAGGACTATCCCAGTCACCCTGTACAAAGTAGAGAAGGGATTCATCTCACAAAACCAAACACAAATAACCTGAAGAAGCAAGTCTGTAAGACCTTTACTTTTTAAAATAATTCCTCTCCAAATATGCCAACTTTAATTACACACAGGTCTTTCATCCTTTATTCTAATCTGTGATATTTGTCTCAAGGCAGCAAGTTTGAAATGAATTATTGAAAAGATAAATTTTCAATTCATTGCATAATGCATTTGCCTCTTATTACAGAAAGGGTAATAAGAGCATCTAACTAGTTTTCAGAGTATACTTTAATTAACCTTAAATCACATTCCACCTCTCCCTAGTATTTTTCTTTTCCCTCCACTCTCCCCCTATGGCTACTGCTTCCAGCACAACCACAGTATGGTTTCTAACTGTCTTCTAAACAAAACCTGAATCATACTATTTGAAAACTAAGCAGTATCCCCAGCATACACACTTTGAAGTGTAGAATAGCTTTCTGGTCATTCCTACACATTTTTTATTCCTTCCTCTGAACCAGCTTTCACAGTTAATGACAGGTCTCCAGCTCTGTCCCATAACTTCTCATTATTCCTTCTGATGAGCTAACAGTAATCTTCTTAAACACACACAAGATTTTATTCCTCCCTGGATGGCAAAGGATGTTCTACTCCTGAAGACTTCATATTAGTTTGACATTATCATATGGTCAAGAGGGCTTGTGCACCTACAGCTGTTTCCTTTAGAAAGACTTCAAATGCCTTAAACAGGCATTAAATGAATGTTTCCAAATTCTCCAGGAGGTAGGAAACCTTTGCACAAACAGTGATTAGTTAGCCATAAAGACACAGCCAGAAGACAGCAGGAATGGTTTCTTGACACCATCCCATGAGGAGCTATGCAGGCTCCTTCTCATACAAACCCATTTTCACAGTTGACTCAATTACTTGGACCCCGAAAGGCAGCCAGTTTTAGAATTCACCTAAATTTTTGTCATGAGATTGTTTTTATTTTCACTCTTAGGTACAGTTGCTTATCTTAGAGATTTAAGTTTTCATTTTTGCCATCTTACCCTTACCCACTTCAGAAAACAAACTATTGCAGATGTTACTGTCCCTGTTCCTATAGTTATGACTGATACAAGGAAACAATTTTATATCTAAGTGACCTCCTTTACTTTTTCTGCTTAGTCTTCGAACACACACACACACAAAAACCACAAGCCCATGTACTGTTTATTGTCATCTGTCTAAGAGCCTTCTGTATCAACAGCAGTTACCTCTAGTTTTCAAACCTCATCTTATCACTGGAAAAAAAAAAAAACAATCACAGAAATGTAGACAGTCCAAAGGCATGCCCAATATAACGTATTTCAGAGCTCTATTCCATAAACAAGCAAAATCAGAGTGAAAAGCAGTACAGGAAACACATCAAAATATTATTTCTATAACCAGCAAACTAGACCACAACTCCTCATAATACTACAAGCTTTAGCCCACATTATTTTCCTGCCAAATGCCCACAGTCTTTTTTCTACCTACACTCTTCTTATCACTGTTATAGCAAAGAATATGACTTGGACTCTTTTCCTAACTCATCATGGCTTATTGCCAAGTGTTCTGGAAAGCACTTGAAAATTTGCATCTTTCTCAGTATTTCCAAGTGCAAAACAGGGCTAATACTTCCCTGCCCAGTGGTGGTACTGGGAGGATAAAGGATGCTTAATGTGAAACCTATTGATGCATTACATAGTTGATAGGGAGAACAACAAAGCAAGATTGAGGGCACATGGTTAAAAAAAAAAAAAAAAAGCTGCAGGAACACTTTTCTGGTGGTGCAGAGGAGCACATTGCAGTGGAATGATGACATTCTTTCAGGCAGGGGAAAACAAATTTTGGGAGGACAAAGGGAGAGGGAACAGGGGGAATCAAGGTGCTGGAAAACAAGACTAAACACCCATCCCTCTCCATAGGTAGGAACAAATCCCTAACTAAACCTTGGGAAAAGTCCTACTTGGAAGAGGAAGTTCCTGGCATTAACTTCACCTTTACCAACATACAAACAGAAACCATAAGACTGTCCCTGTGCATGAGGGGCTATGCAGGCTCCTTCTCATACAAACCCGACGCACTTCAATTCAGCCATTACTGTCAGGGCTGTCCAAGCCTGCACACCTACTGCATCAAGCCCCTATTTTCCAATAACACATCTGCAAAATATGGCTCTTGAATAAAATGCTGTATGATAATGCAGCTACTGGTCACCAAGCAGATGCATTTCTTTTGAACAAATCAAGGAGATTTATGTTTGAACCCAAAGGAAGGAAACAAAACCTCAGAATTTCTACATGCTCCTAATGCTGGTATTCAGCAGAAGGCCATTTTTCACTGCATGAAACACTCTGTGGGGCCTGTGTCCATGCAACAGCAAGTCTATACCCATTGCTTCTTTTTTAGCTATTCCAGCCAAATGGGAGAAGGAAGGATGTTGGAAATGCTGCCTTGATTTGATATTTGAGGGTCATGAATGAGAGAAGGAAACTAAATAGAAAATCTTCTTAAAGGCACAGATGAATGGTACTGCACCCAAGTGCTGAATGATTTCTCTCCAAAAGAGATAATACCCTTGTTGAAATACATTCTTCTGACAAGAAACATCAAGCCCCAGAGGATTAGAATAATTAAAAAAAAAAAAAAGGTCAAACGATCTATTTTAAGGCAAAGTTCCCCTAGCGATGCTGGGATAACTTTAAATTAAACAGAGCAAGCTGTAAATACAGAGCAGCTACCAAGAAATTTCAATGACAGAAGACTTAAAATGCACACATATGCCACACCAGGTGTTACCAATAGCAGAGCCACAAAAACACTTGTGCACCAAAGAGCAAAGCGCATCATGTATCAGTAAGTCCACGCGACATTTAGGAACACGAGGCAGCAGGGGAAGAGATAGTGTGGCTGCCTCCAGCTCCTGAAGAGTCCAAAAACTTCACCCTACGTATGCGAAGTGCTCAGGCACTTCTAGGTATTGTACAGAAGCAGGACAGCAAGAAGAGATATTAAAAGTTACCAGTCACTAAAGCAACTTTAAATGTCAAGGTTACTTAAAAGCATAGATAGTTACATGTATGTGTTACACACATAGAAAGAAACTCCTTGTTTGTAAAAACATACAAAAAATTTCTAAGCACTGATAACTTTGAAGATGCTATCTAGTCAGGGAGGAGTGTCTCCCCACTTTTATGTTACCAGGTTCCCCTGCAGGCAGCGGGCAAGGCTCCATGTTGCACAGGTACAGCACCCACTCCCTTGAGCCTGCTGCCACCATCCCAGCATTGCAGCACTGGGCTCCCTGATCCCAACAGCATCAGGCCATAAAACCATGTTAAATTTCTTTGTTACCTGGATCCAAAGCCACTCAAGGGTCTCTACTTCCCATACCCTCTGCCAGGTAGTACCATACAGGCACACAGAAGCTATCTCCACATCACCAGTCTGGTGCACTAACATACCACTCCACATGCGCTTTTCTCAGACCCAGCTGAGGAAAATCTTGATTTCCAGACCTACACTTGAGCAACCCCTTCCATGGCTGCTCCAAGAAATCTGAAGATCTGGATAGATCTCCAATCTATCTGGAAAACAAATATCTTCCTACTCCCACCACTTCAGTTATTCCTTACTGAATGGTTCTCCTGAATTTGATTTCTTGATTCAAGGGATAAAACAGAAAAGGAAAAGAGAGCTGATGTGATACAGAGGGAACAGACATCTCCGAAGACAGATGCAGGTGCTCCTTAAGCCAACACTGACACCAGAGACTGTGTTTTGTCAGCCCATAGCCTTGTCCAGCTGGGCTCTGTAATTTGCCTGTATTACCTTCATGCTTTATCTGTAGCTCTCATAAAAATCAACATTTTCAGGTGTTGCAAGCTGCAGACCTGGGGTGGGAGCGGTGTTTGAAAAGAATAAGCACACACACCTTCTCCTCTAGTCTAAACCAGCCATTTGGCAGCAACCCAGTGCAACCTAATACATCTAGTACAAAGAGCAAATTACCTGTGAGGGATAGCCGTATACACTGCCACACAGCTCTGCAGCACTGACATCCCTACATACAAAAAAGAAAAAGGACAGAAACAAACTCCACTGCAACCAAAGAAAGGCTTTTATTACTCTTCTTTCCTTTTTTTCCCTTTTTTTCTTTTTTCCCCCTGGGCCAATTCAGAAGCTCACTGTGCTTCTCACAGGAAGTCATGCTGCACAGTCACTGGGCCTGTGTCCTGACCACCAGTGACACAGTGGTAAGGGAATCATGTCCCCCATGAACACCCTTACAAGAGAGAGGTCAGGCACACTATCAATGAGTTGCGAGTACTTTCTGCATCTCAGTGACATTTTCATCACCATAACTGGCCACGGGTAGAATATCCCAGGAAGCAAACCCTAAAAATAACTTCTTACAACAAGTCAGACAGTCCTCCAGCAAAAGGGGAGGGAATATTTCTTACACCCAGTTAGCACAATTTGGTTATTATGAGAGGGACAACAAGTGCCCAGACAAACAGGAGAGGTAGAGAGGAAACAGAAGAGGAAAAGCAGTTGGCGAATCATACATCATTTTCCTCTGCATCACCAACGACTGTCAATAAGAAATGCTTTCCTAAGTGGAAATAAAAAAATAGAAGTAGAAATCTGGAACCAAGTCTGCCCAGAATATATCTAAACACAGTGAAGGAAGAAGCCTTGCTTGCTAAGCACCAGAATGAAAACAGTGCACTCCCCACCAGCTGCATCTACCTTTATGGAAGGTCCTGTGGAACCCTCTCCAGCCAAGGGAGCTCTAGGTATCCCTAAGGATCCCTTCGAGAAGGCATCACACTTCCCAGCTACTTAACTGTAGAAACCACAGAGGAATTTCTGCACAAGAATATCCTCAGAAAATTGTGGATGGCAAACCAGCAAACAATCCTACAAGTGCTCCCGGTCATGGCTGATACCCAGGCAGTCTTTGCAGGGGCTTCTGCTTGCTGGAGAAGCAAAGTGGCAGGGGAAGAGCAGAACAGCAAGCCATCCACTCCTCAGCTTTGTGTTTAAAGCCATGAGCTCCCCAGCCAGCCGCCCTGATACGCATTTGTGGGGCTACTACCCTTGCAGAGCTCCCTCTCAGATGGCCCATCTGCCCCACTTGTACCAGGGCTACCACAGCACGTGGCTCTTCTTCTCCTCGTACCAAGTCACTCAGCAGCAGTGCCCAGCCTGCCAGGTGTACCACCTGCACAGCCATGACACTCCAACTGACTTCACCTATGGGCTGCCTCCCTGGCATCACAGCATCCCCACGGGTCACTGGCATCATCCCTTTGCACCAGCACGCGGTCACTCTGACAGTCTGTGCAATGGAGGACAATGCAGTAGTAAACTTGGAACTCATGGGGCTTCTGTGCATTTCTGAGTGATGTGCAGAACCTCAGGAGCTCCAAACTGTGCAAGAAGGTAGTGTGCAATAAAGACATCCTGACAGGATTGGCCCTAAACAAACACCTGGTTAGACTCTGGCATAGTGAGGAGGGGAAAAGCATTACAGGATTTTCCAGTTCCAGGACTGCCCGTTGTGCTTTTCCACATTTTCCAGCTCCTGAACAGCTGATGCACACATAGACACAGAAGGGAGGGGCTCCTAGCATTGCCATCCCTTTCTCCTCCTCCTCCTACAAAAAGTCTTTCTGAACAAGTTTCCCTGTGGTGTGGGGAGGACCCAGACACAACTGCAGACACCGGGCTCGCTTGCACTCACTCCGTTTTGATTTACAGAACTTCCCTGCTAACAGCTGCATTGCAGATGAACTCTCTTAAAGTGGACATGCAGTAAGTGAGACAGTAGGGCACAGAGCTGCTCCAAAGGCAATGCAGCCATGCTGGCACCCTCTCTGCTGCATACACAGTGACTGCAACCTGTGCAAGAACTCCAGCAACTCTGTCTTAATCCCACTAGGCACAGAGGGTCCACTACTTAACACAGAGAAACCCCACCAACTGAGCTTATTTCTGGACATGAGTTCCTTTCTTCTCCCCATCAGCTGATCACATCAAGTGTCAGTGGTTTTGGATGAATCAGTTAAGTAAGTATCAGACTACAGCTTGTTAGCAGACAAAGTAACAACGCAGCAGAGAGGCAGGTCTCAGCAGTGTCAAGTCACTGCAATGCAGGATCCAGGAATTCAAAGATGCAGAAGGAAGAATATAAGTTCCTCTGGCTCAGTCAAGGTGCATGTTGACTTGTTCCCAAGCCAACTCCCACCACCCCTTCAGATAAGGTAACTGCATCAGTGAGATTCAGGTTTTGTTTCCAAGATGGGGAGGGAGTTTTAGCTGTGTTTTCACATGAGGAAAAAAACTTCAGCAATTAACATTTCATAATTCATCAGGGAGATGAGAAACCTTTTGACCATATGTGAGGTGGTGGGAGAGAAAGCTTTTTAACCCCAGCTTTAGGACCACTGAAGAAACTAAATGCACACAGCCACAAAGAATTAACAAGGTATAATGTGCTTCCTTAAAGCTGGGTACCCAGCTCTCCAGCATTATAAACTGCTAGCAGCAGCCAGAGTCACCTGAAGTTGTCAGCAACATTTGATAATGGTTATCAAAAAAGCAAACTACCTTGTTCCTCTTTTTTCACATCTCTGATGCTGAACTTGGCTGTCTGGAGAAAACAAATGCATTATGAGAGCTTGACTTACAGTCTGCTGCTGTAGAAGTGCTTCCACACAAAAGACAAGCTGACCAACACTTCACTCCTCTACATCATCCTTATTAAGTGCTAGAGTAATTCAGACACACAGAGAAGGCTGTGGATCATTGCTCTGCACTGAAAATTTTAATCCAGGCAACTTCATAACAAGCAGCAGACACAACACAATATCCTAATCTGCAGAGCTGGCAGATTCTAGACCAGATGACACACAAGTCAAACAAAAATGGGTAGAGCTGAAAGCCACTTTTCAATCTGCAGTCCAAAAATCAGGAATATTTAAAGTAACACAGGAGCTATGAATCACTACTTTAACTTGCACTGAAGAAGCACATTGTCACAATCAAGCTTTGCCTCTGCACTGGCACCAGTTATAAAATAAAGCTGCACAACTTAACTGTCCTAATCTCTCTGACACAATCTCAACAGAGGACATTTGATACTCCAAGCTTAGATGGATGGCCCCAAGGCAGGCAAAATCAAACTTAAGAGCACACCAACTCTTTTGGCAAACAACAGAAAACTCCTGCTTGGCATCACCAGACTATATTCTAAGTAGCCTCCAAGAAAAATGTTCCAGCAAGTCCCTGTGGGTTACAGGGGGCACTAAAGACAACCTCCTCCTTCTACATCTATTTTTCCTCCAACCAATGGGCGATTTCTTGGCCAACTACCCATGAAATGTTATATGCTTTGACATAAGGGAGTATGAGGAAATAAATAAAATAAAAAAACCCAAGATACACATGGACATTTTCAGAATGGCAGCTGCTCTAATACAGTAGAAACACTAAGTTTATTTGGCAGGCACTGGAGACCAATACAGGATGAGTTTTAACAAGCTGTTTTCCCTGCAAAAGCTTCAAGGGCACCTGTGGTATTTCAAATGTGCATCTAGAAAGTGTATTCCACAGAAAGCACTGGACTATCCCCTATGAAGTCACATTTCAAGTCAGGTGTATGACATCACATCTCTAGCAGCAAACACAGAAGCAGGATTAACACACACATCTCACACATCTCCAGAGCTGCAGAAAACTTTACACACTGACTATATTCTGCTGCACAGATAAGGAGACCCCTTGTAAAAGAGACATCCCTGTAAAAGAACAGGGATCAGAGGAAGGAAAAAAAAAGGTGCACTTAAATTTAAAGATTTCTAGCTCTTTTCTCTCCTTTTTTCACCTCAGACTTCAGGCTATGTCAGACTGCTTCTCCTTTTCTCACTGCTCCCCCTGGGATTGAGAAAACCTCCTCTTTCAAAAAGGAGTTGTCTTCAACATCAAGAAACGACATCTCTGTCTTCACAGCTATCGTTTACCACAGTCTACACCAACTGACTTATCGGAGATGACACGGTAACTGCAGAAGATAAAGCACATCCAAATACTGAATTACTCCACTAGACAAGCTGCAGCCTACACCAGCTAGCTCAGGTGCCTGGAAGAGGAGTAGAAGTGAGGAAAAAGAAAGGAAAGAATCCTTTCCATGGGCTTTCAGAATCTGGCTTTGGAGGCTTAACATCCTTGTTCTCACTCATGGCCTGTATTCACAGGGGCTTAAAAAGTCCACTGGAATTTGGGCTAGTGGAAAAGGCCTATACCATTAATTTCCATAGATATTAATGTCTCATTTAATAAATAAATGCCTTAAGTTGAAGAAGCCCTTCTAGAATGAAACTAGTTTTTATTATCACAATTCTGTCTTACTAAATCTGCAGACAAACATTTTATGCTCGTATATTGCTGTTCAGAGGTTTCCTGGACACAACCAGGTAAGCCTTTCCTGAAGCCGTCTGCAAGAAGATACCATGATAACTTGCAGCACTGCAAACAAACCAAGAGATATCACCTTTTGCTATGAAGCTCTGAGATTCTGGGCACTGACTGCAGATACTCCTCCACTAGCTCCTTGCTCCACAGCCAACTGCAAATCACTTATTCTTTTAGGACCAGTCCTTATAATGGTCAACTTCCACAAAGGAGGCTGCAGCACAAGATAGTAACAGGACTTCCCTCAGACCCCAGCGGAGGGAAAACTGCCCAACTTTAGCCTCCCCATGCACTGCCTGCCCACCACACTATCAGCGCTGATATGTGGGGACATTGCTCCACTCAGCAGGGACAAAGGCAGTATACAGGGTCAAGATCACTACTAGTCCTTATAGTGCTGACATGGTTTGGTATCAGATGTGTTCAATGACAACAGCCCTGCGTTACCAATGACACTCATGCAGGCTGGTTAACATCATGTTTGAAAGTCTGCAACCTGCGGGCAACACTGAAACTTGATTATTTGCACAAACTCTAGTGTGAAAAAGCTCTAAGCACAAGGTAAAGAACTAGAATTATTTGTGGGTGTAGGGAATAGAACAAAAGACCAAAATAATGAGACCAGCTTTTCCCCCTTCTTATGTTCCACCTGCCAAAGCAATGCAAATCCTCATGATTTACCCAGTCAAAGCAGGGTGAGTTCACCCTCTCTTCAAAGAGGAAATCTCTCAGAGCAGTGCTGCCCTGAGTTTAGACTGGAGGAGGAATGCCAGTCCACATTCCCCCTGCCATCCCAGTGGCTATAGGAGAGAAAGCCTGGTATTTCTCACTAGGATGCTGTCCTTCGTTAATACATCATCACCCACCCTCCTCCCCTCCCTTCTCTCCTATGAGAAAGTTTAATCCTTTGGCTTACACGCATCTGGTAAATTTTTCAGACCCTGTTTGCCACTGTCATCATGGCAACAGCCCCCAGAGATAACCCAGCAGCTCTGCCACAGCAGGCAGGCTGCTGCTCCCTGCCTGATTGGCCATTTAGCCTTTGGTTCATAGGCCTAAAACAAGCTATGCCCACTGCCTGGTTCATCTTTGCAAGCACCTTCCTTCCTTAGAGATATGCTTACATGGGCTTTTTTTTCTTTAAAATTAACTGTCTTCATTCCCACAATGCCTACTCTTCTCTGCGACAGCTCTCACCTCAATTTTTGGGACTCTGACAGAATCACGCTAACAATAGCACTGTAAAGAGAGTTGCTACCTTTGCTGCCCTGGAGAAGAAGGGTCTTGGGTTTAACAGCAAAGAGAAAATATTAGCTAGAAACCTTCTCCGAAGCACAACACTAACCTGGACTTGTTCCAGTGTCACTGCTAAGTACACTCCAGTCACAGGGAAGACAAGACAGCTCAGGGCTGTGGATGCTTGGACAACGGCTATCTCAAGATGGGAACTTTGGATTGAAGCAGCAGGACAGCGGGTCACTGCTTTGGAGAGATATGTAACTCATGCTCTCAGAAACTTAACACGAAAGTTATACGCACACACGCATTCTCTGAAAGGTCATCGCATTTACTCAACTCACATCTCAGAGACGGGGAATTCTCCCTCTGACTCTGCCAGAAGCAGAGCGAAACAGATCCCAACACCAGTAGTAAAGCAACAGTTATCTCCTCCTTTACTGACCCCATCATAAAAAGGCAAGATACAACATTAACCAGCTCTCCTTACATCTGTGAATTAGTCCCAGAAATCGATAATCAGCCACTTGCACCAACCACCATACTTTCCAGTCTGCTCATCTAACTTGTGGGAGCAACAGGAATTCTGCAATATTCTCTCGGAGGAAAGAGGAGGCTAAAGCATCATTACTAAAGGGCTATTTTCAATCGAAGCATTATATAATTATGGGTTAAAGTAACCGATCCATGAGAGTCAAATGAACAGTCAAAACAAACTCAAAATTAAAACAGAAAGAAAGGGAGATGGACAGTAAAAGGGGAAAAAAGCTATGAGGAATCAAAATTTAACAACCATAGACTCAGTTTCCCCAAAAAGCTAAACCCATGCTTCGCTTATCTTTGGCTACCCTCAGTGTTCAGAAAGCTTATTTCTAAGATTCTGCCAGCCCGTTTCTTCAGAAGTATTCTGCTGCTGTTCTCCAAAAACCATGCAGGCAGCAATAGCAGAATGCTTGGAGAGACATTACAGATGTATGAAGTTATATTTAAATAGACAGCAAATTTAAGAAGGAACATGATGACAGCCTAACTCATAGGACCCTAATTTTTGAAGCATTAAGCTTATTGTCAGAAGCACCAGCAGGCACTACAGTAGTTGAAGTTACAGGGTATCATTCCCTCCACAGACCAAAAAAAAAAAATCTAGCGAGCATCTCAAAATTTTAAGGATGCATTTGCCCATCAGAAACCAACGCGACTCTGCTTTCCCCAGGATGACTACTCTGAACATTGACATCACTTCTGTTGCAGACACACACACAATGCCAGATACTCCACTTTTTTTTTTACAAAATTCGAGGCCTCTTTCCTGTGTTGGTGACACTGATGCCAGCCAATATTGCCCTCTTTCCTCAATCAAGCCAACAGCAATAGCTCACTCTATAGTCAAACACTGGCAAATGAACTTGTTTTTTTTCTGTAAAGTCTTGGTGAAAATCAGATTTCAGGAACAGAGGAAACAAAAAGAAACCCCTGAAATACCAAAACAGTTGACAGGTCAGAATTAATGAAAAGGGGGGTGATGCCTTGGCTGTCAGGGTTTTGAAGCAAATCGATAGTGCTCATAGATGGCACAGTGGAGAGAAATTTGTTTATAGCGTGCTTCCCTTTCAAAAACTTTCTTCACCCAATTTGCAGGACCAAAACAAGCTAGAATAATTCCAGGGCATGGAAGGGAACAAAAATATTATCATAGTCTTCTCTTAAAACAGTGAAATGGTGGTGCTAACCCACTATTGGGGAGGGGAGCACTCTTTAGAAATTTACGATCCATGGATGACTCCTCCTCTGCTAGTGATGTTTTTGGTGCAGTTCTAGAGAAAGATTAAATTTGGAGACAGTGAAATCTCCATACTGCACACCAAAACCAACAAAAAAAGGTAAATAGTTTTTGCACTGGTTCCTTCTTACAAGAAATTCAAGTAGCTTCCCAACTATCTACAGGGTTCTCAACATCCTGCTCTTCACTGGAGGGACATCTGCAAATATTTCAACCGTGGCTTGCTGACCAGAGTAAATGCTCTAGAGCCAAGGGCTTTGAGACGCGTGCAGGAGTTAGTCTAATCACATTTCTGCCATACACAAATCCAGGTTATATTGGGAAAACAAGAAACCCGACTCTCTCACCGAGCCTCTTTCTCCAACCTCGTGCAAAGGCAGTAGAAACTCCTGCCCAATCTGTGTGCCCACTTCCCCCCCCCCCCTCATTGTTAATGCCGGAAATTTAATACTCAATGTGACCACTGAAAAGACAGACACAAGCTGAAATCCTGTCTGCTCTGTTCCAGCTCCTTTATAAAATATACAGCGTAAAATGAGAGGCAACCTGGGGTAACCCCAGCCATCCACAGTGGGAAGGAGCCAGCTTCAGGCCATAACAAGCCACAGTAAAGCAAGGCTTCCACCAGACACCGCACCACCAATCTCTGCTGGCTCTCATGCCAGGGCACCCCTTCTGCCTGTACTGATGTGTTGGGGTAGGCAAAAAGCCAGGCTGACCCTCAGCAATCTCCCCACTAAACTCCCAGCTCCAGCCTCTCCTCCAAGAAGCTCTCCTCTTCTCCTCACACCTCTTCCAGTGGAATTTCCCCTAGTGAGATATATATATATACACACACACACACTCTTCCCCTGGGGGCTGCAGGCAGAGGCAGGTAGGAAGAAGAGGGAGAGGCAGGCTGCTGGTGTGAGGTAGATGGCTGCTGTTTCTGCCACCAGCCCCTGCCACACACATGTGCTGTGATGCAGAGCAAAGAGTTCAGCCACTTGCTATCCACCCACCCACCCCACCGATTCCTCCCCTGCTGTCCCTGTCCCACCCAGCCCCTTACAGTTCCCGCACCAGGCAGTCCCCACCCTCACACACTGCTCTGGGGGAGGTGCAACACTTTTTGCCCTGCTCCCTACATCCCTCCAACATGTGCAAACATCTTCACAAAATCCCCAGCCCACTGTAGCTGGTCTCCTATATATGCTCCCTAATCACAGCACCTCTCAGACTCCTGCAGACAGCAAACAGGGAGGCAGGGAGTGGAACTGGAGTGCAGGGAAGCTCTTCTCTCAGCCTAAGACCCTGCAGGAAGGGCAGCTCCTCTCACACACAAAATGACCGGACTTGATCTGGCTGCTCAGCAAGTACGGCTGAGCAGACACGGTTTGATTTGCCACCCTTTGCAAGAAAGGACATTTGTCCTTAACCTGCAAACACGGGCACACACTAGAGGACAGCTATTACAGGACGTTTCTACACAAGTTTGGATTTGCTCTTCAGCCATCTGTGATGGGGCTGCTGGGCTTCCCCACTCACAGCCAGAGCTGACTGCCCCGCTGCAGTGCACCACCACTGCATGCAGCCAATTCCAGAGGGTGTGCAGTAGCCCACGAGGGACTCGGAACTCAGCAGCCACAAGAAGCGGTCCAAGAGAGTCCTAACTCAAGCAGCAGCCAAAACTGAGTACAGAGCAGGTCAAAGCAAATGATGCTGCTAAATGTCCTCTGCAGCATTCAAGCTCAACTTAGTGTTCAGGGAAACTACTGCTCACACCTCCAACAAAACCTATTATAAAGCCCAAATCAGCAACCACTACGAAAGCCAGGACAATAAGAGGTGTGTGAAAAAAAAGCAGAGTTTGAAGAGTGATTTTTTTCCTGTCAGGGTTTGATACACAGAAGTAATTCCCTGCTCCTCCCACAATCCACATAATCTCCTCCAGGAACAAGAACAAAATAACTGGGTAGACTGCAAATTGTTATCTGGTTCACAAATTTGGAAAGATGAAAAACAGTGAGAGAAGCCACCTTTATTTTGCAGGCAAGAGCAAAGCACAGTAGGGAGAACACAGTGAAGTGGACTAACTTTCAAGGCAGCTGTTTTTATTTTTTCATCAAGAGATGTCACTTGCAAGAGTTGAAAGATACAGATTTTCATCAGCAAATTAAATTCAACAATAGATGTAAAGCACAGAGATTTGTCCTCCTGCACCTAAAAAACAGGTCCAAAAATACTACACATAGTGGCAGGACCACTAAATGCTATTTAGTATAAGCAATATCCTAAAAATTATCGAATGGTAAAGCTCTGCCTACCTCTTTCCAATGCCAGACTCCCTCTTGAAGTATATGCTGGAGAGTCAAATCAGGAATATTTTCCTACTGCTACTAAAGCTACTGCTTTTCTCTTGATCGTTTTGATCACTGCAAGTAATTTTACTTTATTTGAACTTCATTGCTGCCTGGGAACTGTAGCACTACTTGCTATGAATTTTCATGATCAAAAAGTATTCTGCTAAAACCCGTACGGCAACTTTCAAAAAGTTACAGTTATTACTTTCTGCTACCCGTAGCTCTGGTAAAAGCCTGTGCATTCAATCCCATAGGAATTTAAGATGACTGAAGCATTGTATTTCCCCCATGTGTAATAACCACTGCTCTTATATGTCAGCTGAACGCTGACTAAGGTGAAGTCTGTTTCCTCTCCCTTTCCACAAGCATTTGGCCCCTATTTAACATTAAGCTTCTTGGCATGCTCCTCACTGGGCAGTCTTAAGCATCCACACAATATGAATACTAGCAAATACCTCATTAAAGCCAAGCTATGAATTTTAATCTAGACCAGCTCTTACTGACAAAACTTATTAAAAAACAGAGAGAGCAGGCATCCAAAAATCATAGACAATACAGAAACAGAGACTCTCTTCTCAACATCTGACTTAGTATTTTATGAAGGGTGAAGTTTGCTAGACTGAAGTTGTTAGCACCACCCCTCACAAAGACCAGCACCATGTCCATCCTCCTAGCTTTCACAGAGAAGCCCTGTAAAGCACCATACCTCTTCAAATCTTTAACTGTATACAATTGACCCTGAGGCATTCCTCTCCCTCCCTTTCAGATATGTACAGTAAGCTTTTGAGCACTTCCCAGTGAACTATCCAGTATTTTTTCATCAAGAGTCTCGAAAAACAAAGGTACAAGAAGTACTGCAGAAGGAGAACAGGGCCCTGTTACCATTCCCTTGTAAATAATCGAGGAAAGCGCTACAGCAGGCAAAACTTCTGTGAAGCCGCTGTGGGCTATCCATACGTTGTACCAGAAGCAAGATCCTGCCCCTTGAAGTAGCAGTTGCTACATCAGGTACCCACACAGGCTCAAATTCTGCTAGAGGTGGTAAAAAATGTTAAATGTGGCTATGATTAAGTTGGAGAGGGGCAGGCTGTCCCCACATGAGGGAATATTCTGGCTCGGTGACCATGCCTAGAAGAAAACCAACAACACGGGCAGCAGGTCAGGAGGGCGGGTTAACCTGCACAACAGAGCAGCTGGTGCATAGGAAAGCCCCATGCGTGGGTATTGACATGGACAACCTGAGAAGTGCCAGCTTGAGGAAAGGACACATCAGGCAACATATATGCAGGATACTGCAGAATTAACACCATAATGCTCCTCTTGAGGGAGACAGCTTTCTAAAATGCCTTTTCCTAAGACTTCAATTTTCAGGTTGCTGAATTGAATTCTCCCAATAACTGATTTACAGCTGCAATGTCTAAATAGCACACATTTTTCCTTCAGTGCTTTAAAGACCTATTCCAAGGTAAATTTGCTAACTTTCTATCAAAATATTTAGTCCCTTTTTGTACTATCAGCTATCAGCAAACACAGCTGGAATAACTGAGCAACCTATATATTCAGTTTAAGTCATCATCTACTTCTCACAGATTCTTTAGCCCTCAGTTAAGACTTCAGTGCAACCTGATCAGTCCCTTGTTTCTGACACTCTTCTGTACTAGTAGAAACATAATTTTTCTTTCTTGGTTCTCCTCACACTTACCCTCTATCTAACCAATGCCTTTTTAGGTATATCATTGTCAGCTGCCTCAAGTTAAGTAGCCTGAGGACGAGGCTAGCAGCCTCAATGTATTTTATATATAAGAAGGTATGAAATCTAAATAGTAAGTATAGATCAAAACATGGCCATATTCACCCACACTTACTTTTCCTACTTGTTGGGTCATTAAACTGTCATCACTGTAATATGAAAAGCAATCTATATATTTCTCTGTAACTTACCAGAAGACCAAACACTTAAAAACTGACTCAGTCAGCTCTTCTGTGAGTCCTGGACTTCAGCTAATAAGTTTCTGAATTTTGTTTCACTTATATTCACCCTGCAATTTTCCCCATTTTTCTTATCTCCAGCATTAACGTCAATACCATTTCCTTTACAAGAAAATGGTGTATCCTTTGCAATCAGTTTATCAATCTGCCCTCTCCCTTCTCTAAGCAGGCTGGTGTCCGCTAACTAGCATCTGAGAACACGGCTCTCCCGAGCTTTAGTCCTCACCACAGGGAAGTCTGCGAAGCAAACATGGCATTAATGGCCGTAAGCAAAGCAAATCCACTCTACAAACCTCTCCCATAATAAGTTGAACTAATTTTGAACTCAAGAGATTGGATATCCCACCTACATCAGCAGGCATTGTCATGTGACCATGGAGTGGACACTAATTCTCACAAGATCTGCAGCCACCTCCTTAACAACCTAGGGCTCTACTGGTTGGTCTCCAATATGACCTCACTCAGGCTAAATATCAAAACATTAGCACATATGCTTACTTCCAGAAGTTAAAAAAAAAAAAAAAAAAAAAAAAATCACTCTTCACAGCACTCTACCACTAACACTACTTCTCTATGCAAGCTATAGCAAATGGAAATTTTTCACTATTCTTCAAGCTGTCTTCTGTTCTTATTGCATATTCTGGTAAAAAGGAGAATACATATTCTATTTTTCTTTTGTATAGGGATTAGGCAAAACATTATTCACTTCTAAATCATTTATCAAGATCATTTGCTTCCTCCTCTTGCTTTTTCTTTTTCATTTCTCTGTGAACAACCCCTGCTAAGCCCTCTACTCAACTAGAAGATAATCAAGGGCTTAATACATTAATTTTGTCGAATATGAAAGACCTGTAAAGACTTACAACTTTTTTTGTTCACCTCTTCTAGAAACAGTTGCCTCTGGCATCTCAACTTGTTGCACTCCCTGCTTTCAGCATCTTTTACTGCAGTTCAGTTTCTCTCATTCTCCCCCTCATCCATCCCACCTGCAAGGCAACTTTAATCCCTGTAGAGATTCCTTACACACTAGAAGATACACATTCTCTTCATACTACAAGGTCTTTGTGCATACATATGTCCCTGGAAAACAGAAGACTAACAGCTTGGGGGAAGAGTTAAGATTTTTTTCTGTTTTCATAAGGCTACAGTCTGGTTTCAGGTTTTGTAAGTCTCCAGGACTAATAAAAGCACAAAAAACCCCCCCAAAACTTGTTCTAATACTCTGAGAAGTCAAATTCATAAGATTTCTCCACCCAACCTCTTTCTGCCTTTGAAGGTAGGCTTGCTAGTTTCCAAACACACCACCTTTAACTACAGCATGAAAGGAGCAAGGCCAATAGACAGCACTTATCCTTCAAAAAAAAAAATAATCACATCTGTTCTGGTAAGACAGATTTCCTCAGTAAAAAAGACATCCAGCAAAATCAGTCTGCAACACTTCTGTTTATTATGAGTGATTGGTACATACACACACGTAGGTAAATCTACCTCTAGCTCAGCTTGAAGAAGAAAGATCTCAAGAAGAAAAAAGACAACACCACTTTACAGAGTATCCATTTCTAGACATAGGAATTTTTCTATCATCCTACACTACCTTCTTTCAGTCTCCTCTTTGCCACACAACTCAATTATTTTGCAATGCTCAAAAAGTGATCGAAACAAGCAACTACAGATCACTTAAACTTATTACAGCCTCAACTCCACAGAAGTATTTTCTGTTAATATAGGGAAGAAAGGTAGATCGAGACACTAACCTCTTGCTGACAGTTTTTTGGTGTTGATGATTTTTGCAGCATATTCCTGTGAAGAATTTTTCTTTACACATCTACGGACCACAGAGAAGGCTCCCCTGGAAGAAAAATAAAGAGGGTAGGTGCTATGGAACTGAAAATGTGAATATAGTGGCGACAACTCCTGTCCCCGGAGTGGACCAGATTAAGGATAGGGCAGAAGACATACAGAAGAGAGAAACAACACATGAGAATCTGATGAACAGTGCATGCTATCTGATCAGCAAATAAACTTCGTCTACATGGTACTCAAGCCTCCTGACAAGCCCCCTCAGAGAGAGCGCAGTAAGAAGAGCACCCTGTGCAGGGAGAGAGAGACCATACAGGCACAGAAACAGGACATGAAGGGATTGATAAGCAGGAGACAAACAGCCCAGAACAGTGCTGTGAACACTGGCCGATAAGTTCATCTCCAAAAGACAGTATCCTTAGCAGTTACATCACATCGGACTTGTGTCTCCCATGTTCAAGTGCCAGCCCGGTCACAAAATCGCTGCAACACTTTGCAGAAGTTATTAATTCTTTTATATCCCTCAACCCACCTGCAAAATGGGGATAAGCATGTACCTATTCATGAAGCGAGTAGGAAGCTATGAGGCTTTGTACATTTTTTCAAGCTGAAACTATTGATATTATTACAACTATTTCAAAGAGAAGTCCTCTTTGAGAAGGGGTCTGAGAGAGAGGGAAGAAGGATTTCTGTGAGGAAAAAAGAGAGAATACAACAGAGACAAAGGTGAAAAGATAGGGACTCAAAGTCTACAGGACTACACAATGAGCGCTTGAAAACAGCATCTTATTTTTTAAAAACAACAACAAAACAGGGTAGGAAAAGAATAACAACCTGCTCTAAGAAAAGACCTGAAAAGGGGAAAACGAAAAATGTGAGAAAACTAGCAGAAAATTCCAAGTCCTTCAGAGCAGGACTGCATTTGTCTAGGGACAAATGTACACATTTAAACTATAAGAAAGGGGGACAGAAGCTGCACAAGAGCCCCACATATAGTTAACACGACAGGCAGCCTAAAATAGCTTGAATCCTCCCAATACTGCAGAGTCCTGCCTTTTTATCCCCTTCCTCAACCTCTACATACAAACCAATAAGCATCAAGGTGAGCACTAGCACCGGGACCCGGGCCTGGTGACACACAGCTGCAGCAGTGTTGGGAGGGACGGGGACACCAGGCTGGAGAGAAGAGATGCAGCAGAGCCAGGCAGTTGGTGCAGGAAGGGAGGGAGAGAGCAGCAGCACCCACGAAAGCACTGTCCTCATAATCCTACCCTGGCCCTTGCTACGCTGCTCTCCTGCCCAATGGTGTCCCCTGCAAAGCCCTGTCCTAGGGTGCAGCTGCAGGTCTGCCAATGCGGAGACAAGTGCGGAGAGAGGGAGGGAAGGAGAAGCGCGGTGCAGCAGCACCTGGTCCTTTCACAGGGACAAGGAAGTGAGGACTGAAGCATCGCAGAGTGGCTGTAACAGTGTCGCGTCCCAGCGCAGAAACAGTTGCAAGGAACGGCAACGCGTAGCTGGGAAACGGTTCGGGGCAGCCAGGTCGTGAGGAAGGCAAGGAGGGAAGAGAGGAAATCTCGGGGTGCAACAGGAGCGCGCAGCACGAGGCAGGCTATGGGGACACCCGCTGCGGCGAGGCGACCCAGAGGGGCAGGAACACTTTTCCCTCCGGCGGCGGTGCCGCTGGAGTGGACAGGGGGTTGGAGAGCAGGATTACAAACGCGACAGCTAATCCTTCTCCGGCTCCCGAGGGAGCCGGGTGGCCGGCACAGGGCTCCCGGCAGCGCCGGCGGGTCCCGGGGCGGGCGGCGGGGCGCGGCGCGGGGCGCGCAGCGGGCTCCGTACTTGCCAAGCTCCTCGTAGAGCTGGTACTCGTCGGTGAAGCGGGTGCACGTTGCCGTGGTGGCCATGTTCGGGCTGCGGGAGGCTCAGCGCCGCTGGGGCATGGGGCACGGCGGCGGGGACGGGCCGGGCGGGAGGGCTGCTCGGCGGCCTTTCCTCCTGGCTCGGCGGGGCGGCGCGGGCTCCCCCCGCGCCCGGCTCGGCGCTCCCCGCTCCGCCGTGCACAGTCACCGCTCGCTGGGGAGGGGAAGGAGGCTGAGCCTGGCCAGCACCGCGAGAACTGGCTCGGAGACACCCCGCGCCGGCCCCCTCCCTCCGCCGGCCCCGGCCCGCCGCGGGGTGTGGCCGCCGGGGGCGCTCCCGGGGCGCCCGCAGCGCCGCCGCCCGCCGGGGGCTGCAGCCGGGGCGCGGCCGCTCCCCCCGCCCGCGGCCCCGGCGCTGGCACTGCAGTGAGCGACCCGCCCCGCGCCAAGGGCGGGCGGACTGCGGTGGGCGCGCCCCCTCCCCAGCGCTCCGTGGGCGGCCGGGAGCAGACCCCGGCCGGGGGCACGGCGGGTATTTCTCTTAATTCCCCCCGCGGGGGGCGCCGCGCCAGCCGCGGCCGGATAAGCTTCCTGCGTGCAGTGGGAGGGGAGGGAAGCGGGAGCTGCTGCCGCCGCCGCCCTCCCCCGGGCGCACGTCAGCGGGGCGAACACCGTGCCACCGGGCCCCTGCGACCCGCAGCCCGCAGGCAGCAGCCGTCCTGCTTGCCCCGGCCGCTCCGTGTGCGGGGAGGAAGCAGCCGCAGTCCGAGCCCGACGCCAAGCGCAGGGGACCCGGTCCGCAAGCGGGGCCTTAAGCCCTTCTCCGGATCCACCTCAAAGTTGGGCCCGGCGCTCCCGAGCGCTGTCGGGCTGCCCGACCTTGGGGGCGCGTGTGGGAGTCCCCGAGGAAATGAACCATCTGGTGCAGAGGTAAAGCGGTAACACGGGAGATGTCTTGCAACTGTTAAAAGAGTGAGACCCGGCATTCGCACACGCGGGTGGTTTATGGTGACGAGACTTGGACGCAGAAGACAAACAGAAATCATCAGTCTCCAACTATAAAAGAAAACAAACCGGCCTCTGTGCCGTCTCTACTAGCATACCATCTGAGAGTGCTGCTACAGTGACTTTATAAACAAGTTTGTTTTCACCTTTTACTTAAGTGAGTCTGTCTCTGTCTGAACAATTGCCAAATCTGCTTAATATGCTGATTTATATAGGGCAGTCACTGATCCAGCCAGAGAGGGAAGGGCTGCACTGGCCTCTCCTGCGTGACTGGGAGTGAAAGCTGTGTTAAGAACATTCGGAGAGACAGATGAGTGTACCATAAGCCAGGAGTAGCATTAAACTGATCTGAAAATTAAGAGCACTGTACGAGTGCCATATATTCCTGCACTGTGTCTGGACTATGAAATCAACATGTTATTCAATCATATGAAAAGCAGTGACAGCATATCCCCTCCACTCTGCGTCTCCGGGTTAAGTGCAGCCAGCCCAGTGCTGCAAAGTCTACACCAAAGTGATGCAGTGGGCAAAAAATCCCTCAGCCTATGCAGAAAGTAGATAGCAAAAGTAGGACAACATAACAGTAGCATTACAACAAAGCAATACCTCTAGAAAGTGATTATGAAACAACAGCATTCTGTGTCTTACACCATACCAGCATTTAAACCTGGAAACCCGCTGACACAGCAGAATAATTCAAAGAACCAACAAATGATTTATCCAACAGGTATCAGTCGATCAGCCTCCTACCAAGCTAAAACTGTTCCAACAGCCTCATTTTGTGGTCCCCCAGTTTCTTTAACAGAACAGCTGCCACCAAGGAGTAAAGCAGTTGACAACCCATGGTCCTTACCAGAGGCATCGGCTGATAACATGAAACTCAAGTGAAAGATTATAAATGCAAAGGTGGACAATGTATCTGATACACAACCTGCAGTGCACTTCCACCATCCGAAATGACATTAGATGTCCTTTAGGCAAGAAAGGTGATCTGTTAAGTTTGTGCTGTGGTTGTGCTAGGCAATGTCATCAGGATACATGCAATCCAGTCCCAATATTAAAATGTACAGAGCAACTTGAACAGGGCTTCATTCCACAACACAAAAACTGAGAGTGGATGTTTAGGACCAAATTTTAGCATGTTGTGCTGAATGAGCAGCTAGAGGGAGAGAATCTGACTTCTATGCAGAGGAAAGTGGTATGAGCCATGACAAAGAAATACAGCAACAGGAGAGGTTTACCCAAAGCTGTGTATTAAACTGAGAGATTCTGCAGTTGAAACTTTTAACTGGACTCAAGGAGTTGTTCTGTGCCCTGCACAAAGCACCTCATAGTATTTAAGACGTTCTGATTGCAGTGGTCTCATAAAAAACCATGAGGAACATAGAAAGAGGGAGACAGAAGAGGAAGTTTCTCATCTTCTAGTGTTACAAGGAAAAGTGAGGTCTGGAAATCAGAAAGGGAACAGAGTAGCAAGTGTGTAAAGAAAAGCTAACCGTGTGTTATGCATAGCAAGTGCTACAGAAACAGATTGCTAACCGAGAAACTTGAGTTAAGCGAGAAGTGGGATATAAATTGAGTGACAGACTTGATTAAACCAAGTACTGAGTGGGAGACTAAATTATGGGAGTAGAGTTTTCAAAAGGAATGTAGACAAAATGAAGCAGGAGGAGGGGTGGCAATATGGATAAGAGTATTGTGTCAACAGAAAGAAATATTGATGCTCTGGCTGACATAGCAGCCTACTTGTACTGAGAGCAAAACTGCAAACAGAGGTGAATCTGAACTCTGCCTGCTCAGAATAATGTTGTAGGGACCAGAAAATATCTGAACAGTAAGAAATGGTTTTGACAGCCTGTGCACTAGTAATGGGAGATTCAGCAAATGAACAGTAAGTGACATCCTAACCTCAGTTATGCAGGATTGAAGTCTGGAAGTAATGCCTTGCTTTTAGTATTAGGCAGCTGCAGAGTTCACATTAGCAGAGTAGCAGTTTTGGTCTCTATCTTTTGAAGCAGCACAGTTTGGCTTATACAGTACACCGATCTGTCAGGGATCTCTGAGGTATTAATCTGATTTTAATAACTGGAGCTGAGTAAGAGGCACTAAAGAAAGTAAGTAAAATGCAAGGGATTTAATGCAAAGCCTATGGGCGTAAATGGACATTTCCTCTGATGTTAATGGACTTCGGATCAGGCCCCATCTGTCCACGGAGCCTAAGGTCAGCTTTAGTATGTCGAAGAATGCCTGTAGGAAGGCAGTAACACAAAAGTGTCAGTCTTTAGTGAAGCAGAGGGAAGGAATACAAAATTAGTTCAGAGAAACTAACTGGAATTCAACCCACTGTGGAAAATGGGAAGGGTGCTGGAGAAGATGCATGATATCATCTTTCCAACAAGGTTGAATAAGACCAAGGGCAGCATGTATCAGTGTGCTGAGTGGAGTAGTGCTGGCTACTGCCAGATATGAAGAGAATGTGTTAGCAAAATTAAAGGACTTCGGAAGGGTAAGAATTGGTGGAGTTAGAAATCAGCCTGGGAGGGTGAAGGCAAGAAGCAAAAGAGAAGTAAGCAGTAATGAAAATGAGTAGGCATATTTTTAAAATAGACAATGTTTGGGTTTCTGCTATTAACTTGGGGTCCCACAGAGAATTAGTAAATTTTCATCTCTATGCCTCCACTCTCCAGCCTGTCTCTTTAGAATGAGAAACTCCTGGTAGGTCTTATCTCTCACAAGGGCTTTACAGGGAATAAAGTTCAACCTGCCCTGCTATTCTGTGGGGCTTCCTGGCACTACTTCAATACAGTAGCAAATTAAAATGCAAAACAAAACATCCAAACATCTAAAATTGTGTGAAATATTGCATCATCTTAAAATGAGGAACTTTTTGGCAGGTGAAGAAAAGTTTTGAAATTCTTAACTATTATTTTGCTTCTGACTCTACAAAGAAAAATGCAAAGAGTTACCTCAATCAAGCACCATTTTTTCATGACTGTCCATAGACTCACTGTCATGTACACAGAAAAAACCCCCCTTATTCTCATAGGTGACTATTTATGTTGGTTATAGAGGATCTCTCAAAATTTTTTTTACTTAAGCTGTTGTTGAGTATCTACCAAGAAAATCAGTTTCCTTTAATGTGCCTGGTTGTTCTCTTCCTTCTCCCAAACTGACATTCATTTGCTGCCTCTGAGAAGAGAGGCTGATAAAAGTAAGTAAGTGAGGCTGATAAAAATAAAAAGCATAGAAAGAATGTTCGTAATGGAGGAACTTTTTAGTGAATGAATATAAAATTTATATTCGAAATAAACTATAGAGTTCTGGAGAGAAGCAAATATTAAATTATCCTATTAGTAGGGACTATTCAGCCATCCATCTAGTTTAGTGTCTTGTCTTCAGTAGTGACCTATTCCAAATGATAAATGTGATAGAAGGGGAAGAGGAGAGGATGAAAGGAAGACAGAAGAAAAAGGGATAGGAATCAAAACGGGCCAATAAAAGAGATCTGTATAACTGTGACCCACATGCATATTGTGCTACTTGATTAGAGAGTGGCTTTCCTTCTGACCCCAAGCTGATGATCAAAATATGCTGAAGCATAAGGATTGGTGGCCCCTGTAATTTTGATCCTAGCTTGTGTCAGTGCACATGCTATTCTGTTTCATGTCAGTGCCTAATCCTTTTTGATACTTACTAAGCTATTTAAGTCAATAATATCCCATGGCTCTGAGTGTTGCATGTTAATTATATGGCTCATAAAACATATAACCTGATCTCATTGCAAATTTGTTCTATTTTAATGTCTCTGAGTGCTTTCTGCTGTTATGAGACAGGGTCAGTAGGTAGTATGTCCAAGTGGCCAGCCTTGTTCTATACATCTCTGCTCTTCGGCGCTGTGGGTCTCTGCCCCAAGGAGTTCAGCCAAAGGAGGGGCAGCTGTGGTCTGACAAGGTCTCAGTGCCCGGGTGCCTCTGGGCGGGCTCTGGGTACCTGCTGGCCTGCCTGGTTCCCCAGCTCCCCTAGTGATTCATGGGGACACATGCCTTTCCCTGGGATTTTTCCAAGTCACCTAGACATGAGCTATTTTGCTCTCAGCTTAAAGTGCTTGTGACTTTGGATTTCAGAGGAACAGGTTGGGTCCCCACCAAGGGAAGCATTTGGTACACATCCAGCTCATTTAACTGCCATAAGCTCACTCCACACAATCTTTTCTCTAGACCCTTATCTTAATGAGGGATCAATGCCAGGTTTATTGACTGATTTCACAGGCTGTTCTGGATTCCTGTACAACTACACATGACATAGGCAAAGCCTGGTGGAAGATAACATACGGCCAGTCTTGAAGAGCCGAGTCCTTCACCCACAGAGCCATTCAGAAGGGGCTGCAGCAGCATGGTCTTATGTTTCTCATCTCATGAAAATCCAAGTCCCTCCAATACTAGCTTGAGCTCTAGGTTAGAAACTGAGTGAGCTCCAGAAGAGTAGCCTTTCCAGATTCCTCTTGGAAGCTTTCTTTGCTAGAAAGGTATCTCCAAACAATTTCTGAATGCTGAGCTGCAACATCTACTAGCTGCTCTCTTAACTGATCAGTTTTACAACGTGTTTTTGCTGTTATCACATCTTAACAATCCTTTGAAATGTGTCCACAAGATCCTACAGAAAACACCAGTGAGGATTATGGAAGTCAGACAAATATTGTGAACAATAAGAAGAATTTTCTCTAGTTCTGTATCTATAGCCATATTAATAATACTGCATTAAAAAATTACATGTTTTCACTTCTATCTTCT
>JAWWLV010000180.1:14501247-14533268 GCA_035041135.1 Platyrinchus mystaceus | reverse complement strand
TTTCTATTGCCTCCCTTAGTGGGTGGACAACAAAGAAGCAGATTTTCCTGCCTACCAGAGCAAGTGAACAGATCTGTGTGCCCAGTGCCCAGTGTAGCTTAATAGTGGCTCTGGACAGCTCTGCTGTCACTGAAGGGTTACTGTGTGGGTATACGATAGTGGGGAAACATCTTGAACATTCATTTGAATATGGCCATCGCAGTGGAATGTTCAGGGACTATTTTAAGATTCACACTGTTTGTTTAAACTAGATGGCATGACTCAATGACTGTTACGTAAAGGATGAACACAGATTTCTCCCTATATCCCAGACATCTCCACCAACTTAAAATATTGTGTGGAATTATACATATGCCATGCTGAATTTTATTGATTACTGAATGAATAATGAAAGCTAATGCCACATCCTGGAATGGAGACTTCCTCTTTTTTAAATAAGGTCTCTGTCAAAGGAAAGGCTAATAGTGCAAAAAAATATGATGGATGGACGGTCCTTATGAGCTGAATGCTGTTTTCCAGCGTGTTGAGAAGAATATGAACAAGTAACTCCCTCATTGCTGTGGGTCACTCATAACCAAAAGGAAGGAGAAAGGAGCAGTTTGGTTTCTGTGGATCAGTCATTGTGATCTATTGCTACCGCTGAAAGAAAAGACTTCCATTTAGTGCCAGCTACAATAAATTTTGTTTCTTTGCTTTTTAAAATGAAGAACAGATCCCTGGGAAAATCTCTAGTTTAACTCTCACCACCAAAGTCATCACAACATTTAGCCATTACTAGCTCTGTTTGAATTCAACTCAAATTAAGATAAACTTACGTATCTCACGCTATACATCTTCCATTCTTTCCTCTTGTCATCTCAGTTGAATTTAAGGCACAGTCCTTGGGGAAATACTAAAATTTTCCCACTGAGTTTTCTGCTAAGTCTTGATTTAAATTGCTGTGGATTATTGTCCCAGAATAAGACTGCTAGACACCAAACCTGCACTGAAGTGTATGCAGACACCTGAGATTACAAGGAGACCAAGTAATTTCCTTGGGGAATCTGCTGTCATGTAGTAGCTTGAAGGTTCAGTCTCAAAATGCAGTTTCTTCAGAATAAGGCATCTGTCTGGTCTTGTTTGGTAAAATACTGTGCATGTCTGGTAGCATGTGATCAGTTTTAACTGCATCATCTCTCAAATCATAGCACCCTACCAATTAAACATCAAACTAAGATGAGTTATTTATTGTTATCACAAGAAGAGAATGCTTTTTAAAAAACCCCAACTTAAATATGACTTAATAGCATTACATATAGCTTGATTATTTTTTTCAAACTTGCAGTTTGAAAGTTTTTGGTTTCAACAAGGAGCACTCTGTGCTCCTTGCCCACGTGAGAGTGCTTTATTGTAATATACAAAATGACAGAATCATCCAGCACTGGGATTCTCAATCCTTTTTCTCCCGAGAGATTACTCTGAATCTGGGAGACCTCTCAAGCAACATTTAATCATGAAAGCCTCCTGGTCCTTTATAAATCATGAAGCACTGTACTTCCACAGCACAAACGTCATTGCCATAATTGGCACGAATGGCCCCGCCTGGCAGTCTCAGGAAGTCAACGTTTACAGAGCCTGTGCTTTCCTGTCATCACCAGGCAGAAGTCCTTTCAAATTTAGGACTAAGGCAGGAAGGGTGTATTTTCACTAACAATGTCCAGAGTACAAGTACAAAGAGTAGATGCAGAAGCAGTGTCTCCAGAGTATTTCACCATCACTTTCACCAGCACTAAACTCTGAAATGACACCTGTTAGCAGAAAATACTGGTTTTCATTTTTTCATCCCTGAAACCTCTTGGTCCAGTGTTTCATCTCCTCAGTTTAAACAGTAACTCTTTAAAGATGACCTTGACATTTTTAGAGGAGCCTGTAAAACCTCTCCACTGTAAAACATCCAGATTAACATTTATGCATCGTTAAAAAAAAAATAAACATTTTAACCAAAATTGCCTGAATGTTTATGCAAGGGGAGAGATGGCTCACAGGACTCTTCAAAGAACATTGGCAGCAATTTCCTACCCAGAGTAAAATAAATTAATTAACACACACATCCTCTTTCACATCAAAAGAAAATCTGGCTCCAAGGAACAATCTACAGGAGAGGATCTGTGAGTGTTTACAAACACAGCCTGAGCCAACAAGAGCAGCAAGAAGGTATTTGGGAACCACAGCAAAAACTCCATCCAGTAGCTGGACTCTCCAGCTTCTTCAGGTTTCATTTCTGCCTGTGTGTGATGCACAAAGAACACACAGTGAGAAAGATAGGCCTGATTTCCCAGGAAGAGCAATAGTAAAATGATTTACACTCCCCATTAAAGCCACAAAACCTGTGGGAATAAGTGAAGTAAATCATGTTTTACAATGAGAGAAATGAGGCAGAGAGTGGGATAGTGACTCTCTCATGACCTCATGAGAGTGCAGCTGCTATGGAAAGGCAGAACTGAGGCCGCTCCTCCAACATGAACAGATACAAACGCTTTCCTGTTGATCTTGATTTTGGGTGAAGATAATGCAGTGCCCCTCTGAATTAAATGTGCATCTCTCACCAGATACCTCCCCAAAATTATACCTCAGCATGAAGTGTCATTCAAAATTAAAAACTCACTAAACATTTTTTATGTTTCTGCGACTCTTTTCTGTGGAGTGGCTGCGAATATTACTGCTTTCTATGCTTCCATCCGAGTGTACTTTGTTCCTTGTATCTTGTTAATAAAAATAAAATGCAAAAGAAAAAAAGATGGCTCTTGACAGGTTAAAAGAATTACACCCAACATCTGTCAGTTTGGGTTGGGATCCCCATTAGGAATCCAGTACTGTGAGTCTGCAGTGACAGAGACTTCCTGCCTTTCAAGGGCAGGAGGCAAACACACCTGACTGTGCGGAAACACAAATATTTGCACATTCAGAAACCTCAAGTGTCTAAAGGAATTTCTATACTGCAGATGAGGGTATTATTTCTATGTTTAATGACCTTGTGTTACATTTGAGAAGTACCAGTGGAAAAAATACATCAGAGCAGCAGAATAAGATGCTAGCTCGCAGCTGTTTGTTTCTTGAATACTTGCAAATCACAGAAGTGCATGCAAATGCATGAAGCAGAGCTGAGATTCTGGTCACAGAGATGTGGATAAGGTGACTCATGCTGAGGTGTGCATGTGTACATGCAACTGGATGGTGCATAGGGCCAGGTGTGTGTATGTACTACAGTCCCATAAATGGGAACAAAAGCAGAGAGATACCATAAACTGTGCAAGCAAAGACAAAGGGCATTTTTACATATATATTCCAAGCCACAAAAGAAGTTATGTGTTAAGGCCAAGGATCCGGAGACAACTGGGAGGAACTGACTTCCAGTAAGCATCCTTCAGCAAAGAAGGATAATCTAGTGAGTGTGTCAGAGAAAGTAACCTGTCATTTTTACATGAGAAAATAAATGCTGTCAATAGAATTAAGAGCCAAACTCCATTTAGCTTTTGCTTTTGAGTGAGTTTGGAAGAGGATGTGCACTCGGTGATCCCGTGCAGCTGTAACATTTGTCTGTCATTCTTAAGGGAAAAGCAAGCTCCCGGTGGAAATGACACCTGCTGCCTATAACTAAAATCCACAGAGCTAACATCTGTCTCAGCTTTGACATCTGTCTCCATTCCTAGACAGGCATGAAGGTAGGTGAAAGGACAATCTGGACTGTATAAGAAACATTGTGATGGATGCAGTTTTGAGGTATGATTACCATACAGCTGATTTATAGATGCAGTGTCCTTACAGACACCACGCACACTTAGTGCATTAAATTTATTTGTACTTGTTTGTCTCTGTCCACCTGCTAACAGGCCAAACCTCACAGAACTTACCTGAATGTCGGAGACTAGGATCTAGCCTCCTGTGTTTGCAACACCTTCCTCAAGGTAAAACTTTGTTAATTATAAAGTGTATAGCCAATAGAACTATAGCAAATGTTCTATTAAGTGAAAAGGATACATATCATCAGTGTTTTCTGGCTGCTTCAAGTCTACCTTTGCACCACCTGCTTTTCTGAAACACACAACACGTGGCTGCTCTGACCTTCAGCTGGTACAAACACAAGGCCCAGCAACAGCAACACTCATAATTCAAGTTTCCAGCAGAACTTCTCCAAACTCCAGGCTGACAGTCATCAGCATGTGGCATGTGCTGAGCTTGTATGCCACCCTGTCCATGTGTGTTGTTCCTGGGACTATTTTTGCTTTTGAAACTCTTTTAGGAACAGGAGCAGAAGACAAGTGACATTCAGGACTTGTCTGTGGCTTTCAGCACCACCTCGGAAGCATGCGTGACCTTTGACAATGATGCTTGTGGGGACCCATCCTCATGTAAGTCCACCCAGTGCAACTGAAAGGGAAGAGAAGCACTGCTGAGTACTTACTACATATGTATTGTTTTTTGGAAATTTTGGAATAGTAGATATTTAAGAAGCAGCAGGGAAAAATATGCAAGTTGCCTATAGTGGAAACAGATGTGGGACATCTGAGTGAAAAGTGAGGAAGAGAAATAGTTTCAGTGACTAGCACTACAGCTACTAGAGTCTCATAAGAAAAAGGAGATCACTGTGAGAGAAATAGCAATCCACTGCAATGCAATTAGCAATATATAGAACAAGCATCAGTATGGCAAGATCGCAAGACTTACAAACAGTGGCAGTGAAAAGAGATCACAGTACATAAACCCAAGAAAGACAGTCCGAACCAAATGGCTTCAAATTTTTTTCCCTAACAGTCAAAAAAAGCTAGTAGAAAAAGAGGAGAGCCTCGGCTGAGCTGCGTACTGGGCTGGAAGAATTTTGATCACCAGGCAGGAACTTGAGATACTCAGACGTCCTCAAGAAAGCATCGGCGAGAGACACCTCGCGGCAGCGGCCACCCTCGCCCTGCGGAGCTGCTGCCGAGCCTGCCCGCGAGTGCCGCGGGACATCGACGGCAAAGGTACCTGAGCGGCACCCCCGGGTGAGCTGCGTCACTGAACACACGGATCTCGCCCAGGTAAAGACTCCAGCTGTCAAGATCTCTAGGCTGCCCGAGGATTAAAACCACATCCACAACAATAATTTTAACTCCGTGGTTTAAGTAGCTTAACTTAAACTTCCACTTTAAGGAGTTATGAATTACCCATATGGCAAAACTACGTTCCTTTCAATCAGCTTCAGCTGTGTGTGTGTCTGAGCTATTCTTGACATCACAACTGCTTTTGTTGTCCTCTGTGCCTGTAAAACTCTCTTTGTGCTCATTTGTCAGTGTTCCCTTGTCAAAGTCTAACCTTGCAATAGGATCTTGAAGCAGATGACTCTGCCTTCTGATCATAAACAATTTCCTCTTCTGAATGGTTATTGTGCCTTCTTGGATGTAAACAGAGCTCTTTGGAGATGGGCTTCTTATTTGCACAGGTCAGCAAGTATTTACATAGTGATGTACAGCAATACAATGAGATAAGAAGAGAGTTGCAGTCAATCATGTCTGGACATCATTAGAGGCAGAACTCCTAATCAAGGCAAAAAACTATTTAGAGAAAGGACCTGAAAAAAAATTCTCTCTCCATTTTCTGGGTTGTTTACCTCAGTGAAGAAATCAAAACCCATCATTCAGATTCAGTTTAGTGGGTTTAAAGAGATTTTTGGCACTTATGAGGTTATCTTTATCACTTGGTATTTTTTAACTATTTAGAGGAGAATTGACAAATATCCATGAATATGTTTGAGGAAAATACCTGATTTATACACGATGTATTTTCACATTTAATTTCTAAGAATCTATTTAAAACTGTTTAAATCTATTTAAAAATCTATTTAATATTACATATAAAAAGGAGTGGGGAAAACACAAGAACAAATGTAGAAGCATACCCCGTGATGCCATCATAATTCACTTAAGTAATTTTTCCTGAAAATTACTGCGCATTTAACATCAGGCTATATACACAGTAACAGGAGAAATCAAAGACCCCAAAGCCCATCTTTCAGCACCCATAAGTCTAATATGAATTAGGATTTTCCAGACTGAATGTGCCACTTGCTTCTGTCACACTTCAGGTGGGAGCACCTCTGTCCACTGGCTTTAACAGCTTGCAGCAGCATCTTTACTGAAACCCCAGACTCCACAAAGGGTATCTCCGTAGGATCCCTCCAAAAAAGCCCTCTACTAGGAGGGAGTAATAAGGGAAAAATCAACATGCCTACATACTGATTAAAAATATATATTCCAAAGGTATTTTAAATAAAAAGAGACAAAACTCTGGGAACTGGAGATGTGGGAAGGGGAAAGATTTGCTTAACTACTCAAGTAATGGCCCTGTCATTAATGAGTAAAGGAGGTGTAAAGAGATCCTATGGGGATCCCAATACGTCCTATGGGGAGGTAGTTCCAGCATGAGAGGAATTCCTGAAACAACCTCCACACACTCTTTGCGCTTGAGAAATACAGCTGCTCACAGTTACGGTAATTTCACAAGCACACACTGCCCCCAGGAGGCAACATCCCACACTGTTCCACTCTTGTTGCTTTTTTCTGCTCCTTCTCACTCGCCTGACTAACATTTATTGCAGATAAATGTCAAGTGATGCTCAAGGAAAAGAAAATTCCATCTTCCTGTATGAAACTATGGACTCTGAGCTGATCATTGCTATTCATAAGTAAGAAGGGCACCAAGGACAGTGAAATACATCGAATGCCACCCCTGCAGAGAAAAGTAAGTAAACTGGGATTCTTCAGATTAGAAAGGAAACAAATTAAAGTGATGTGAAATTTGCATATAAAATAATAAGGGGATTTGGAGAAAGAAAGAAGAGAAACTGCTAAATGCCATAAACATGTACTTTCCATTAAGCAGCTAGTCCTGGTATTATTCCCTGAAATTCACTAAGCCAGGTAGCTTTAGGCTTGTTAGGTGAATATCAGGCTAGTGGGTCTTACAACATCAGGGTGACATGGTCCTCTGTTGTTCCTCACATTGCTGCTGCCACCCTGGGCTCCCCAAAAGTACATCAGGGCCAGCAGAAACACACTCCTCCCCAGGTGGTCAGCCCTGACCTCCACGCATTCATAAGCAACACTCCCTACCTCACAGCCTGAGCCTCGGCACGGACTGGGCTGAACTGAGCTGGTATTTCCTGAAGGAGTTGGGCAACACCTCTTGATCCCGAGCAAGGTTCTGAACGCTCCCTCTGGCTGTCAGCTGGACCTGCACAAATAGATCACAGCCCTCAGCAGGGGTCTGCAGAGCTTGAGAGAGCCAAGGGAACCCATCCTAGGATATCAAAGTGGCTGCCACCTTCAGAGCAATGTTTTCCACAGTTTTCTCACTTGGTTTATATTTAGAGATACTCTTTTTCTCTGAAGCCTGAAAGAGCTTTAAAGGCTTTTCCAAACTTCTCCTCTGCAGAACACACACACACCCACCCCTGCAGTAACGTAATTCCCTTTACCATTTCCTAACAGATTTAAAATATTAAATTCTGGTCCCGCAGGACACTTTGCTGTAAACCAGCCTCGATGTTTCATAAATCCACTTTGAGCAACATCACAAGCAGCACTCTTGGAACCGCAGAGGGGAGTGATGATCCCGCAGAGGGATGCCTGGCACAGGTGAGCCGGGAGAGATAAAGACTAGAGCAATCTGGGGAGCTCAACAGCAAGTGCATTTTATACACCTGGAAGAGTGATGGAAACACTCAGGTGCGAAACCCTCCTGACAGCAGACAGCAGGACAACACGGCAGTGGGGCGGGAGGATCGCGGCCGTGACGAGGCGGGCGGTGACCGCCAGAGGGCCACCCCGGCCGGTGCCACCCCGCTGGCTGGGCGTGGGGCATCCCGGGGCATCCCGGGGCATCCCGGTACCGCAGGGTCACGGCCGGGCAGCCGCCACCGGGACCACGCGGCCCGCTGCCTGAGCTGGCCCGCGGGCTGCCCACTGTCTGCTGCTCGGCTGCGGCCAAAGACACTACAGCAGTTATCTTTATGCGTAAGGTGTTCAAAATGTGACAAGGCTGAGACTTTTTTTTTTGAGACGTATTTTGTGTCCTTATGAGTCTGAAATTCTACTCAAAGATTTTAAGGACAGAACCTGTTCGAACTCATTAAAAAATTTACACTGACAGAAACATTTCAAGTAGATCGATGGGTTTATGCAGGCTGTAGAAATTGCCTTGGTTTGGGTTATTGGCTATCCTAACAGCAGCTCAAGATTCCTGTAAATCTAAAATCCAAGCTTTGCCTCAGTTCAACCCCAAGCACAGACCGCAGCACAGGTGATGAAATTCTGCACCTTCCCACACTGTAAGGCTTGCTTTGGCTCTGAGGTGTGTAAGGGAATGGCTGGGTGTGGTGCTTACCCTCCTCGAACAAATCACCCTTCTTTAGTCTAATTCCTGCAATGCCCCAAAAAGTAATCAACAAATCAAATTAAAATTGGGAATCTTGTACAAGATGCTTAATTGCAAACTCAACAAGAATAAGGAGTTGATCAAAGAGCAAAGGGATAATACAACATGAGACACATTTCTGTGGCAATATCCAGTATAAACTTATCAGAAGCTGTGGGAGCTTGTCATTCTTGAACAGTTATTTTCAAATACAGGATCTCTTCGTGGACTAAGGCACCTCGCAGGAGTTGTGACCAGTAAGAAAAGGTGAATGCCATCAGACAATTGTCAGATTTTCAGTTGCTGGCTTCACAGTAGCCTCAGATGAACCCTACACTTCTTTCTTTAATCTCTTTATTTGCAAGATGATGATAGCACTTATCTCACCTATAAATGACATACAAGGCTATGACTGACAACTGGTATATAAAGAATGAAGGCTTGTTAATAGTCACTGAAGTTGTGCCAACTAACAACCCCGCAAATTCATTCTGTCTGGCTGTGGTTGTATTCATTTAGCTAATGAATATCAGTGTGTGGGATTAACCAGATAAACCTGTAGCTAGTGAGAAACGAATACTCTGCAGGGTGTGCATCCCTCTCAGTAATCCATGATTAATTCTTGTTTCTACTAGAGTCTATGCTTTTCATAAACTCCAGAATAATAAGCCCCAGTTTGCTGAGGGGACTTAATTTTTCTAAATGCAGTACTCTGGAGGTTGTGGCTCTCCAGGTGGCTTACAAAGGACAAACAAAAAAATTGGGAGAAAAATCACTTTTGCTGTGTTGAACCTAAATGTGCATTCCCATCGCAGACAGGAGGAGGAGCTGTTGTTTGCAGTTTAGAGTTCCAAGGGCTGTTTGCCATGGCCAAGGGAAATGTTTACTACAGCTGTAATATGTTATGTGCTGTTGATTTTAATTGCTTTTCAAAATGTGAAGACAATTGTGGTATTTGGAAGAGACTGGTGAGCTGCACTAAAAAGCTCTGCTGTGCAGCAGATTCAGTTCACACAGTACTTTGCAGGCTTCTCTGCGAAATTTTGTCAGTATCCTGGGGAGCGGGGAAGGAAAGGAAGGATCTTAGGCATGCCCTACCCAGCCAAAGAAGTGAGCCTGGTTCATTCATTATCCTGGAGCTGTACCAACAGAGGCCCATGTCCTTCCTTACAAGACCCTACAACGAAAGCAAGTAGCACTGGAGCTGTGGGGCTACTGCATTAAGTCTTATAGTGAGTAAAAGCAACACTGAACATCAGATTTGGCACAAGTTAATTGGTCCAATTTAGAACTATCTTGGGAATTAGTGACATAGTGCTTGAGTTAGAAATGGGTAGCCATGGTTGAGGGCTCAAAGAGGTTCCTCAGATATTTGGGAACACTCCAGTTCCAGGCTAATGTCCATCTGGAGACTGTTCCCAGGAGGTTTCAGACCCTGGTCCCAGCTGGTGACATATGAAAGAAATTCTTTGCTTCCTTCTACTAGGTAATTGGTATTCTGGGATTTTGACTCACCTAGAACTAGGTTGGAGGTGCGGGGGGGGGGGGGTGCTGGTTACAGCTGGGTGCTCTTGAGTGATGGGAAATGGTGCAATTTGCTTCATTCAGCTCCTTGGAATCCAAGTGCGTAGGCTTCTTTCTGGGGCTTGTGTAGAGTCTCAGTTCCAAATGTGTAGTGCATTTTTCACTAGCAAGAGATGAGCCAGGGGACAATGACATGTCAGAGGGTTAAGAAGCTTTGCCTCAGCAAAGCTGTATTGTAGAGACCCCACAGACAACTTTTCTTTTGGAGCTGTGAGCTGGAAAAATCAGAAAATGAGAAAAAAGACATCAGCCAGGCAACTAGTGTAAACTGGCAGATTCAAACAGAGCAATGGAGCAAAGCTACTGCTCTCATCCTGGCACGCCCAGATAACTGGATGCTTTATAATAAAACTGGATGTAAATGTGATTTTCAATCATGGATCCCAGTTTCTAATCCTCCATAAGAGCTGGGTGTGAATACTCTGTATGCAAGGTGCTTGGCTTAAACTGCTGCTCCAGAAGTTACCTGTCTATTTAGAAGTAAAAATGGGTGACACTGATTTTCAGAAATGCTTGAGTTCCTGGTAATTTCAAAGCAAGCTATGGATGTTTGGTATCTCTGGGGAAAAATAAAAAAAACCCAAACCAACAGTTTGCTTTCATGTGCCAAATAATTCTTGGAAGACTGACCTCACACATGCTGGCTCATCTCTTGTTTGACCTTGCTGAGACCTGTTTTCCTCCTCTGGATTACATAAATAATAATGATATCTCTCCTTATAATTTATGAAAATAATGCTATGTAAATACTAGATATTATTAACTGCTATCCTCCTCACGCATCAGGAATAGGCAAATTGGTAACTTAACCTTTTCTAAAGATTTTGGCTTTTGAACTATTTTAATTTGACAAATAAGCTGTACTGAAAACCCTGAACACTTGCAGTTACACACCTTGTCGAAATCAAAGACAAAGCCATAGCCTTACTGACACAAATGATGTCTGAAAATAAATGGGCGCTTCAGATTTCTTTGCATGAACAATGAGGCGCATGTCTGAACAGAGACAAGTCCATGCCAGCCACCTTCACCACCCACTCCCAGGTGCCAGAGCAACATGGGGCTGTGGAAGTTCTACCTGCCAGCGCCCTGCCCACACCTCCCCTGCCCCGGGGTTCATATGTCTGTGCTCCAGGTCTGGGCTAATAGTGCTCGGCTGCAATCTGGATTCAGGTTGGGAAACTGGGGTCTGTCCTGCTTTTGCTGAGGAGTGGTGCTGAAGCCAAGATGCTCAGCCTCGATCCTCGCCCAAGCTGTGTGGAGGGTAGGGACATCCTGGTCTCGTACTTCCCTGCCCCGCTGCCCCCCTGCTCTGACCTCCGGCGTGCCCCCACAGGCTCACCTGGCAGCCGGCGCTTGGCTGAGGCTGCTTCCCATCCCTGCCCCCGCTCGCCCACTGCGGGCCAGCCGGTGTGGGCACAGCCCTGCCTGCCCCGGGAGGAGTCCCCACTGCCAGCTCGCCTCCCCATGGGAGAACCCGCCCTGCTGCTCCCTGGCACCCCCACTCCCTTCTCACAAAAGTATCAGAGGTGTAAGAAAAAGGTTTCCTTATTGTATTTCATTATATTGGTCACACAAATATAATTTATTTGACTGCTTTAGGTAAGCAGAAGCCCCTTCATACTTCTGTGCCTATGGTGACCTAGCTTAAACTGTATTGTGAATTGATAAAAAAATTTCTTTGGATGTAAAGTTTTCCCAGAAACTCTTCTCTTACAAGACAGGTGCCTAGCTCAGCCTCACAAGTGAACCAGATCTATCTGGAAAATGCACACCAAAACTTCCTGTAATTTAAAATGGAGACCGCTGAGTGCTTTCAGCACACACACATCAACAGCTCCTTGCCACATGCAGGTAGCTGGTGTGCTGAGGAGGTCTATAGAGGTGCAGTGTGTACAACCCCTGACTCTCTGAGAGAGTCCAACTCAGTCTGAGACAAACCTGCCTTGCCCGGGGCACTGGCAGGGCTCAGAGTAATGAACACATCGTGCTGCCATGTGGGCCATGTTGGCCTCCCTTTGCTGAGGCAGATGAAACAATGGTAGTGTTTCATTCACCAACATTCACCTTGTGTCATCCAAAGCAAAAAATGCTATTTCAGGCTCCTGGTACCTGTAAGACACTTGAAATTATCTCAGTTGCATGATGATTGATTGCTGAGATTTTCCATACAATTAGTTTTGCTCTGATTTATTGATTTTCTATATTTATTTTTTATAACACATTTTGGTATTTCTGAGGCCAAACATTTTGTTTCTGGTGTCTTCTCTAACTAGCAATAGTTGAATGACACAACCAATTAAAAAGAGATTACATTGCATAAGGTATTTCCATTATGTCTGCAGCCTGTGCCTAATAGCACTGTTTTTCTTACTACAAAATATTTTGGTTTCCTTGAAGAAGTCCAGTGACAGAGATGAAAACAAAGATTAAATTATCCAAACACAGATGCTCAAAAGCAAACATGCAAGAACCCCACTATAGGGATCCTTAGAAAAGTAATGCTTTAATTTGCTAGAGAACAAATATTAAGAATATCAGATTAACAGGACATGCTGAGCCTCACATTTGAAGGAAGGCATTTCATAACATCCTGTTTCTTAAAATGACAATTTTTCTCTGTGAAACAGTGACATGCTTTTTGCTTCATTTCATGATTTGTGAAGGTGCTCCAGACCAATAGCTGTGATTGTCAGAGAACTTCAGTTTTCAGCCCAAACATACTTACAACCAGTGGACACAGTCTGTACAGTCTGTTCCGGGGGTTCCCCTAAGTGACATTTCTTTCATAAATAGCTTTTGTCATGTAAGTGCCAATGGAGATTCATCAGGCATGTGCAAAGGAAGGAAGGAAGGAAACCTCCTCCCACACTACAGCTGTATGCTAGGCCTTCATCCTCTTCCCATTGAGGTGAAGCTGCAGATGACATGGCACATGAGCAGAGTTCAGCTGGGGAAGAGATCTTCAACTCAACAGACTGATACTTGTTTAGCCTGACAGACAGCTAAGTATTCTGACTATCAATGGAATTTGGAGGTACTTCCATTTAAAGAACATATTTTAAGATGTTGGTTCAGGGAATTAATCTGAATATATTTGAAAAGATTTGATTGTCACTGAAAATAGATAAATAACAACTCTTCAAAGTATCACAAGAATCATAGGAACAGACAAGCTTTAAATGAGTGGGATGGACATTTTAAATAATTCAACAGTAATGAAGGTTCATACAGCCAATGTGTGAGTCAGTGGCAGAGCTGGTACTAAAACTTAGCTTTGCATCTCATGAATCAAGGGTCCCTCCAAGCCACAAAACTGTTTTACTGTTTTCTACAGTAAAGCAGCTTATGTGTGTTTTCATGGTGACAGAAGAGACTGGAAACCGTGCTGATCACCTAACTCTCAGTTACCAGCCAGGTCAAAAGGCAGGATGCCAAATTGGATAGATGAAATATGTATCTATGATGACATTGCTAAGAGCATGTGAAATATATAAGTGTCTTAACAGATTCTGTAGTGGACTAGACCTCTTGTTATCCAGGCAACTCAAGTAGGTGCATCATTTAGAACTACTTACCAGTGAATTTCTCAGTTGATCAAAAGCAGTATTTTTATAAGCTCCTCAGCATTCCCTCATTCTTGTCTTAGCCTGAAGAACAGGAAAACTCCACACTGACATGAGAGAGCAAGAAAATAGACACAACGAAAAGCACGGCATTGCTTAATGAATTGGGAAAGAAATCAGAATACCTGTCTTGTAGCTTTTTGTGTACAAGGTCCTTCCCCCAACATCACTTAGGGAGTATGTACTTGCCCTGCTTTTCCAATTATCACACAAAGTAACCAAGAAGTAGATTCAATCCAGAAGCTTAAAGGGTAATTTTTAATGTCCATTCTGTGCTTATCAATAGGATCTACATACCATGTTTTGTCTAACTATAAGCTAAATTGTCACTTGTAGGTATAAGCTAACTTTGTATAAATCAGATTTAAAGTGACTGAATCCATTTACATTTGAAGCTGCAGCAGCTTTATTAAATGGGTTCATCATTCAACTACACTACCTGTACCTTTCTGCTTACAGTCCTTCTCCGATACTGATACCCTGCAATAAAGTAAAGCACCAGAAATTTAAAATGATTGAATGCAGTGAGTCTGTTCTTCCCATACCCATGTCCTAAGGCAATTTCTGCCTTAGGAAAAGAAAAAAAAAGAACTGAAAAATACTTCACAAATCATTAGACATTAAAGAATTTCAATTACTCACTAGTTTTAGGAATATGATCTACATATGGTTGGTCAAATAGGTAGGCATTCCTTCTCAAAGGCTGATATGATATGAAAAATTACTTGATCATACTAAAGTGGCTTCTGAATGCAACTTTTTTTTCAGCAGCCCATAATCTTCCATTAGTTCTATAGAAATGTGCTACCCTTACCACAAACACAAGGCCTGAAAATGAGTGTAAGGATAAATTACTTAAGTAAATAAAATTTTAAGTAGCTGATCCATTGAGCATAGAGGACTGTGGTTTCTCTGGAATCACGTACCCAAGCCACTGTCAGTAACAAAACTGTAATGCAATATCACATAGTATGTGAATCAGCACCTTCAAACACATTCACCTCTACACTGACAGTTGTGTACAAAGGCAGTAGCCTGCAGCCAGAGCTTCTCAGTCTCTGCAGAAGAAAAGGAATCATTCATTGCTTTACTCCTTAGAGATACCCTTCCCTTATAACATTCAGACTCAAATTTCAATTTCAGACACACTAAAACACAAAGAGTGTTGATGTGTCTGAGTTCTTTTCATTACAACTCCAATTTGAGTTTGCAGGAATAGATCATATAATCATAGAATCATAGAATCAGATGGGTTGGATAGGACCTCTGAGATCATCAAATCCAACCCTTAATCAAACACCGCTGTGGTTACTAGACCATGGCACTCAGTTCCACACCCAGTCTCATCTTAAAAACTTCCAAGGACAGAGAATCCACCACCTCCTTGGACAGCCCATTCCGATGCCTGATTACCCTCTCTGTAAAGATTTAATTATCTGCCCCACCAACATTATTTCCAGCAGGTGGGAGTAGAATTAGTCTTCTGGTTGGTTTCCATCCACAGAACATATTGAGAGCCCCAAACACAGTTGGGACACTACAAGGTATTCAGCGTATTACGATATACTCCTAGTCCATATTCATCAAATACCAAAAAAGAGTGTACTTCCCATCTGCAAGAAACTAGCTCCTTGAAGGTTAAGCACTATTCAAGGGAGGAAGGAGATGAGCCATCCTATAAGGGAAGTCTGTAATCAGCAATCAATACAATAAAGGAAAATATCATCATGTTGGAAAGCAATGTGAAAGGAAACATGGAACCATTTCCTCCTAAAACCACACACTCACTGTGCTATTTATTCCCTGCTGATAAGAGTCACATTATCAGTCACATTATAAGGTGAGATCAACCCCTACTGTTTCCCCTGGAACTCATGTGAAAACTTGATAGAAAACAAACAAAAGGCAGAGATATTGCAAAGTTATCAGAGAGTTTCCAAAGATGCATCTTCATTTGTGTGCTTTTTTCCTGAGCAGTACTCATGCCATAGACAATAGAAACCTATGCAAACAAGGTAAGGCCACTTTGCCAATTATTTCTGTGAGTGGTGCCAGTGAATTGAGCAGGAAATACAGTGAGAACTGGCAGGAGGAAAGGCCATCTTCCTGTTTAATAAGAATGCTGACTGACAAACACTTCATTCAAGAGCCTCATGGCTGCAGAGATTAAAATGCCCCAGAGACGGAAGGACACTGAATAATTTAGGGTTTGGCAAATCCACCTCCTGAATGTTGTTGGTTGCCAAGAAAATTCACCCTGACTCACATGTAGCCATATGTATTGTTCCACGAAAGGATATGAATATATGTAACATTGGTGGCCCATAAAAGCAGTTAAAAAAAATCCAGCGGTTTTAATAGATTTCTATCTGGTCTGAAGAATAGTTCTGGTCTGCAGACCTCCTCAGGCTTGCTGAATGGCACTTGTCCAAAACGACCGGGCGGGTGGCCTGCCTGGGAAAAAGAGAGCACAAGGAGGGAAGCGGAGGTGACCTGGTAATGTGTCAGCAAGGAGTGGCAGGCCTGAAAAAGATTGTATGGAGCCAAAATGGGATAGAGACATATAATCAAAGGCTACTTTGCTACAACAGTTCTGCCCTGCAGAGCTTTTTTTTTTAAATCCTGTGCAGCATGAACCCTGAGGGAACATCACCTGACTTTCCCAGGACTGATGCTTGGTGATGGACAGTGCTGTTGACACAACTGTCAGGTTATTTCATCACAAAATTTGGCCCCTTAATTGCTAAATTTAGTTCTGAATTATTTCAGAGAATGGCTGACTCTAAAGAGTTCCATGTTTGTCGAAAAGATTTACAAAGGGAGCAAAAGCAAGCCATAGTATTTCAGATGTTTAGACTCTCCTCTGTTAAAAACACTTTTGGCTTTGCACATCTCTAAGATCTTCTATCTTGGACAGCAGCATGTTTTTCACGAAGTCACTAGTCAAACAGCACAGCATGTCTAGGTGGCCACTGAGGTTTATAGTCCATTAAATGGATATGTCAGTGAGAAACTGAAAAATTCTGACTCATCTAAAGCAACAAAACAAGATAATAGCAAACAATTCAGATCTAGATGATAACATATTTCTACTTTGCTTGATGTTACTCTTTTAGGTTAACTAGCAGAACTTTTCAACTCTATTTTCAAAAATAAATCTCTTCATTCCATACATGTGGGATCTTCCCATTCTACAAAGACCAGGTTTCTTGCCATTAAAAAACTGCTACACTTCATAAACTTGTCTGCAAGTCACAAGTTTCTATCTTCACTAGTTTTATGTTTTTAATGAAATTTTAAAATCCCATCCAGTGAGGATATATCCCTTGCCTCTGATAACTTATCACTTCCCTAGGGTCTACATTCCAGCTGTTGATGACTGCCAGCATATGGACTCAAGCATGCTAAGAGTATTTGAAAGGGAGAACAGACAAATGAAAAGACACACCATAAACAGCCAAGATACACCAATATAAAGTAGGGATAAAGGAGGTATCTACATCCCTTCGAAAGCTGGAACAGAGAAAAGATTTAAGAGCCCTTTTTTCTTACTGGCATGGGCACCAAGGCAGGATCTGGAGCCCAGAAACGCTGTTGTTCTTTGTAAGTAAAGGACCTCAGTCTAATTTTTTGCTGAGAAATCACTATTTGTTTTAATGTCCCCACAAACTACTTGGCAGTGGCACAAAGGTTTCTTCAGACAGCTGTGGGATGTTACTGAGCACTTCGTGCTCCTACAATGCAATAATTCCTTAACCATTGTATAATTAAGGGCTTTGTTGAGGTCCAGTGACACATTTGCACACTTGAAGTGCTGCACCTTGTTTCATAGGTCAGATTGTCATGCACCCAGAAAAAAGCCAAATTTCTAGCCAATATTTTATCTGCAAAGGTGGATTCTTTAACAGCCCTTCATAGCTGGTGGAGGTGTAGTCCATTCCCAACCTGCTCCACTTGTCCTCCTCCTGGAACATAACCATTCTCTGCATTTGTTTTTAGTCAACATTAAAGCCCCAGTGCTCCGAGAACTGACTTAGATTTCTCGAGGTCGGAGCAGCTAAACAATGAGCCTTTTGTTCTCAACATCCAATGAAAGGAGAACAAAAATCCTGATTGGATGATTCTATCTTATTTGAACATAGTTTATAATTTCTTCCTTTGTTTCCTGTCATAGACTTCCCTGGGAAAGAAAAGAAGAAGCTTTCCCTGCCTGGTGCATGATTTCCCTGCCCTTCTGCTGACAAGCCAAATGGCTGCTGCTGACTGGTGATAATATTACACTCTATGCAAGAGGCAAAGGGGAAATGACCTGTCAGCACTCAAATAATAAAACCTGCAACTGCCACATTTCACTGCTGATGACTTACTTGTATTTGTCTCTTTAGAGCCTTTTTCACCCTGGAAAATCCTAAAAAAAAAAAAAAAAAAGAAAGTAAAATACATTAAGGAATTAAAGGCTGATTCCTTTTTCAGGCAGGTTTTCATGAAAATCTGCTGTAAAATCATGGGGATGATGCATACGAATGAGTGCAGAGGCAGGCATTGTTCTTCTGTTCTAAGTGAATGTACTGAGTACACCACATGGCAAGATGGGAAGTTACATCTCTAGAACAGGCATTCAGAGAGCTGATAAAAATTTTTAACAACTTGAGTGTCAAACACGGGTCACCTTCAGTTGCCTAACTTTTTGTTGTAAGTGCCATTTCATGTTTCATGTCCCAGAAATGTAAAGATATGAGAACTAATTGAGATGTTATAAATCTTCTGCATTTTTCCAGTTCAGCACTATCTGTTCCTTTCATGTACAGGTATTTCAGATGATTTAAGAAATTCTGGCTCAACCTTTGATATATGTAGACAGAAAGATAAAGCATTGTCTGAAAGGATTTTAGATGAGTTTTCCAAAAATCTCACATATAGAAAAAAAAAAAAGGAAAAAATAAGAAAACCATTTTGTAATTAAAGACCAGTATGTTAAATAAAATTAAAAAGGCAGTATAATAGACAAGTGGTATTCTGGGCAAGTATGGGCATTCCAACCTGCTGGTACAGTAGAAACTATAGACTGACTTCTCTACGGTGACTAAAACCCCTTAAGGCTTAATATAATTCAGCCTGCTTTTCTTAAGGAAGTATGTTCAATGTAGGTTTTGGCAACATTTTGTTTTTCACACATGATGAAATAACCAGCAAAACATCCTGCCCTTTCTCACACAGATGATATAAACCGTATTATTTTCCATGAGAGTTTTTCTACTCAATAGAAGACTAAAAAAAGGAAAACACAGAGCAGACTAAGCTCTGTTGAAAAAACAATGTTTGGTAGAATATTCATTTTTACAGGAACTGGAATGAGTGGGATTTTTCATATCCATTGTACCTGCAATGTGGGGTGCTTTTTATAACCAAAAGTGCCCCCACAGACTAGGGTGACTTAAAGACTTCAGTCACACTACTCCATGTCTTTCTGGCCTGTAAAGGAGGTTGGTTAAGAAAGACACAGGGCTGAAACTCATAGCATTCCCAGACAACACTTCTGATCCTCTCACAGATACTCTGCAAGGCATGAGGCAAGTCAGTGTTAACCTGCTGCAAAATATAACTCTGGATTTGGTTTATGCATCACCTTTCCATTTATAGAAGAGGGACTTTTTAGAATAGAAAGTCTTCAGGGCAGGGAAGGTGACTTAGCAAGTAGTTGTAAATTCTCTGGCAGGTTGGAGCCCTGATTTCAGCCCTGGCCTCCAGGCAAAACCTTAAAGGTAACGCAAGAGATAATAATAAACTTTGCTGCAGCTTCCTTGTGAAGCACCTGGGTGCCATCAGAGATCATTCTCTGACTCCCTTCTCTGTCTGATGGCTACTGCATTCCTTGCAAAGTGCTAAGAGTTAAATCTAATGGTGGTAGTTTCATATTCCCACATGAAAAAAGTAAAAAATTTCAGCTGTCAAAGGCCTCACACATCTTTAGTGTTTTAAGGTAATTTAAATCCTCTAGATGCATAAGTATTTACAATAAGGAATTTTTTCTGGGTCCTTATACCAACAAAAAATCACAGCTCTGTTCCAAACAGGTTGTTTGGAAGTGGTCAGGCAGAATGAAGCTGGAAGAAAAATGATGCCTGGAACTGTAGGTTGAAAACACCTTTGAAACATGGTTGTACCCAGAAAGAAAAAACTTGGGGACTGTTACTCAAATAACAAGATCTGGAGAGATCTGGAAAAAAAAGACCATATATATGACTAGTTCTGAATAAGTTGTTCTAAAACATGTATTTCTATCATATGCAAGAATGTAATTTTATCTTCATGTCTGTAATATTGCTTCTTCTAAATCCATGTATATAAAATCTACTGGTGTTCTAGCTTAAAATTTAAGTATGTAATACTATTTTAAACTACCTGTATCTAACATCAGTGTTCACATTCTCTGCCATCCACCTTCAAAACAGATATGGCATATCCTCTGAAGTGCAAGGAATCACAGACTGCTGAGTAGATAATAATCTCAACATGAATGTGCTTGTAGCAGCAAAACCAGTTTCTACAGGGAGATGGACATTCTGTGGGTGCTGCCACTGAATATTTTAATTTTCATGCGATTGCTAACTTGGGAGTCTCCCCACCCTCTGGCTGCTTGCTGAAAATTGGTGTCACATGATACTCAAGACAGTTGATTTTTTAACTTCTATTTTATTTCATGATATCTCCCCTAGTTCAAGTCTGGGCCAAAAGGTAATAAACACCATGTATTTTCCGATTTAGGAAATTAGTATGCTTTATCTTCCACTATGGAAGCTGCTTTCTGTATGACTTCTTCACACATCTCAGTGATCAGGTTCCAGAAATATGAGGCCCAATTTAATTCCTATCCTCTTTTGGTGACAGTACCACCTGCAAGCTGTGATGGTCATGCCTTTTCTGGAGTCACTGAAAGAGAAAGCCTTGTTATCTGAGCCTTCACTGATGATGGTACTGTACCCACACATATGCTTGTGTTTATATTTCTTCCCTTAAGCCTTGGAAGTGCTAATGGGAAGCTAAAGTGGTGTGCCCCAGACAAGGTATAAACTACAAAGATTTCACATTCTAAGTAAGAAAGAAAAAGTAAAGAAAGCAGTGGGTGATTGGTAGCCCAATTTGATAGATGACAATCAATTTGAGGAGACATAAAGTTTCAAGAGGTACATATGCATGGCAAGACCTGCAGATGTAGGTAGACTATTTAAACTGTTGAACTATTACTGAATAAGTTACCTGTGGGTAGGGTCAAGTTCCAAAACACAGTCCCTTTTCATCCCTAACTGGAAGTCAGGTCTGAGGCAGGTTAAAATCAGAACAAATCTCTTGTACCTGTGACAAGCAGCAGCTTAATACAGTAATTGGCTTTGGAGACTGCTATTTGGTGTTCAGACTGGCTTTTTCTGTACAGCAAATACTCCAGCTGGTTAATTCTCTCGAGCTGCACTAAGCCACATCTTTTGCAGGACACACCATTCTCTTCCTGGAGAAGACCCAGTATCTTTCCTCCTAAAGCTTTAGCAAGCTACAGTTTTATTACCAGAAAACATCTGGGTCTGTGTGTATTACAGCATTGTTGCTATAAGGTAGCTAGTCAAACCAATATACAGTCAAAATGAGATCAGCAGAAGTCTATTTTTTGGCTATTTTTATGTTTGTTGAGTTCAGGTATGAATCTTTCCAGGTTCAAAGATGGAAAATCCTAGGCACTCTGGAATCCCTTGAAACTCTCAGCTTTCAATTCCTTGTCTTATTAATTCTTGTATTGGATAACTTTTTCTTGCCTCCCTAACATCCTATAGGTACTGGGTATTAGCTGCAGCCACAGCTCTACAACTGTGGGTCAGTCTGACTGCCTTGACACCTTGCAAGAAGTCAGTGGGAGAGTCTGCCTGCCTCTTTGCAGCAGGCTCTTCTATCTCTGTACCACACCACCCACGAGTTCTGTTTCCCAGGGTGGCACCAACTGACTTGCCTTATATTTAGCTACTACCAGTCTCATGATGTTTCAGAATATCCTCAGGTAAATTTACTAACTCCTCTGTCATGAGTCAAGGCAGACAGCTCCTATTGTCTCACATGTTTAACAAGGTTAGTCCTCAACAGTCTTTTTCGATCAGAAAACCCTGTGTATTAGATGAGACAATGGCATGTAACTTAACACATCTGCTCACTTGAGCTTTTCTCAACCAAACAGCCAATAAGCCTCCAACAACCTAGGGAGAGAAACAAATGTTCCCACACAAAGCTGCAATACTCTACACTGCAAAGAGAAAGTGGATTATGAGGCCTCTCCTTTAGCAAGATCTCAGGACACAGGATAGACAGCCAAAAATTCAGAACTACTTTCTCATTGCTGGGGTGCCTTCCACAGACAGCCAGAGCTGGAAGAAGAGCTACAATCCCAACAGGTTGTCAAGATATATCAGGAAAGAATGTGGGATTTCTGTCTAGTTTCCATTATGTTGCCATTGTCTCCTCTCCCCAGAACTCTGTAATCTCAGTTCTCATCACAGAGATATGGGTAAAGATAGTGAGTAACTTATCTTGAAGGTGCTGGCTTGGATGTTGCCAGGATCAAATATCCGCTTGGCTGAGCCATATGGGCATCTAAGAGAGATCTGCTAAAAGGCAGCTGCAGCTGGGAAAGAGTTAACATTCAGTAGCAAACAAACCCATGAGAAGTAGCTATAAAACTAAGATATGACATAGAAATATAGGAAGGTGAATTTCCTCTCTACTGGATGTGAATCCCAACTCATTTGTTGTTTTCCCTTCAGCTGTACCTTGTCCATTTGCACGGTCCTTCCTCACAACCGTGAAGGAGGTGGGGGCTCATGAAAGGCAGGGTACATGGGGTACTGGAGAAATATAGTGAAGTGTCTGTAGAGCAAGACAGAGGATAAGACCGTTTCCCTCTTTGATGGATAATCCCACTTGCTACCCCTCTCACTCCACGTACTCCTTAGGGAGCTGGCTGGTGTGTCTGTATCCAGAGCTGCACGAGCAGCTTTCTGCAAACTGCTGTCCTGTTTTGTGTATGCGTCACCAAACTCTGCTTTCATCACAGCCCACTTTCTTTCCAAAGAGCTCTCAGTCCCTCCAGCCCTCAGAGGAGATGATGATCTGCACTTTCCTCTGCTCATGCTCTCAGGATGTCTTCAGATTCCCAAACCTCTTCAGCCCGCACATAGAGCCTTTGAGGGGTCCTTCCTGGAAGTTCACACTGCTTATATACTGCACCCACCTCACCTGGGTACAGGGCATGTCTGCATTAATATATGCTCATTAGTTTATTATTTGCTTTCCTATTTTACCCATAGTCTTCAAAATGTTTCTGAAAGATCTGGCATCTCTATTCCCTGTCTACCTTAATGGGGACTTCGACCTGTGATGCTCAAACAGGCAAAAACCCCTTATAAGACCCAGGCAATGCTTTCACAATCATTCTGCCTGCCTGGAGGGCGTGTTAGGAAACATCTCAACTACTGTATACAGAAGTGCCCTGTAAGAGCAAACAACTCCCCACCTTTCTTTAGTGTGTTAATAGGTTACTAAAGTTGTAAAAGGGAAAAAGCTCAACAGGAAAGGCAGACCTGACCAGTTCCTTCCTTAGACAGTTTCACTGACTTCAGCTCTGCCACTCTGAGCCAGCAACGGCAATGGGGAAGGGAATTCAGGGGAAGTAAAGTGGGGCAATGAGCTGCACAATACAAGTACAACTTAAATGTTGCAGAACAAGACACAGGCCCAGGCAAGTCAGAGCATCACTCAGACCTATGAACAGCAACTGGGTGTTGCCAAAATCCAAAAGCAACTGCAGGCAGGTCTGCAGTGGTCACAGAATGGCAACTCAAATTTCTTAATGGCAAAGATGGTATTGAATCAATGAGTCTGTGAAATATTGTGAAAAAAAGGTCAAGTATGCGGGACACTTTCAGAAAAAGAATTGCTACAACACTGAAAAAAGTGTCTATAACAGAGTGGTAATCATTAAAAACTTCACACGGCATCTTGGGTTAAAAGAGAATATGGATTTTAGCCAAAAACCAAAAACCTATAATAACCATTTGCCAAATACTTGTGGTCTGCACTTGAAGACTTACTCAAAGGAAGGTTCCACTGGACACCTTTGGACAAAGCCGATGCCTCTGTAGTGCTAACAACATATTAAGGTATTTCAGAAAACACCTACATCAGCCATATTATCAATTGTCCATTGTCTTACATTATGGGACCACTGATGTGTATTCATGAGTTACTTGGTACAGCCAAGCGCCCTCTAGCTTGCCAGCATCCTTTATCAGAAGTCTGGAATCAGAATCCCTATTTCAATTTTGTTTCTTTGTTTAAAGGGCACAAAAATATGAAAAGGGCTTCAGTGGTTTCAAAAGTGTTTCTTAACCAGCTGGCGATGACCACCAGTGGTCCTGCTGATAACTCAGAACCAGAGTTCCACTTAGTTTCAAAGGACCTGTGCTTTACTGAATCGAAACATAGACCCAAAGACTGAGACTTTGACCTTGCTTTGACATACTCATTGCACCTGTAAAGGAAATAAATTTCCTTCAGATTTGCAAACCCAGAAATAAGTGCTTTGCATAGCTATTTGCTTAACTAATCCAGCCAAAAGAAAAACTTGCCTGAAGGAACATGTCAGCAGTTTGCTGAACAAAGGCTATGTATGTTCCAGATGAATTTCCAGCCTTTTTCTGATTAAATCCCTGACAAATACTCCACAGACTAACTTCAGTTTGTGAAACAGGTTCTGACTATGATGGTTCATCATTATTTCTATGTAAGAGCTGAGAACATGCAGTACGTAATTGGACTTTCCTTTTCCACAAGTTTTGTGTTTATTTGACCACAAAACATTCATTAAAGGTCACTTTCATAAGCATGATGAAAAAAATCCTTGTATCTCATCTAACTCAGAGTTATATGACAATGTTGTGGCCAAAATCATAATGGTGATTTGTTATTTTTGTTGCCACATGACAGATGCCAATCCAGATGCTCTGTTCTCCCTCCCCTCCCCCCATGCCACCAGGAGGAGATGAGACATACAGGGGAGATGAATATTGTAGGCAAAAAATCTGCTGGGAGTCAGATACTTTGGTCCCCCAAGTTTGCAGAGCACTTGTGAGTGAGAGGTATCCAGATACTGCCTTTGTATGAGCAGAACAAAGTCACAAAAGCAGCTCTGACCTCTTGTGCACTGGAATCATTCCTTTCTGTATATAAAAAGAAACAGCGAATGAGTCAGAAATGAGGAGAGAGAATATGGGAAAAAGGCAGTCATGTTTCAGACCAGGAAAAGGATGGGGATGGAACACAACTGTGTAGACCCGAGCAGCTAGTTCAGCTGACCTTTCACTGCCACCCCAGCAGCACGAGCTGAAATGGTTTCCTGCAGCACACAACTAGAAGCCAGAAAGGCACTCTGAGAGCATTGGAGTGAATGGTAGAATTACACCCCAAAGTTGCAGTGAAAAGAAGCAAATTCTTAATCACTGCTTGTCAGTTATCCCAACTTGCCTCACCCTTCCTTACTTAATATCACCTCAGGATTCTGGTAAGGAAATAAAAAACAAACAAACAAACAAACAAACAAAAGCTTCCTGTACTAACTACAAGTACTGTAGTACACCCAAATCCCAGGTATAATCTTTTGTACTTGATTCTGTATATAATAAAATGTATTTGTAAATGTTAAAATCTGTTTTTACTCACTCCTTCTGAACTTTGAAATGAAATATTTGTTTAAGTGTTTGTTTGGGGTTTTTTGTCATCCATTCACACTGGCATATTATTGTAGAAGAGCAGGCAAATGCTGAGCTGAGAACATTGGTTTGCCATCATCCTTATGGTCACAAAGTGCTGAGTTTTGCACAAAATAACTTCTTGCTTTAAAGTTTCTCAGATGTGAGTTGTTTGCACAGGTTTGCTATTCTAGGGTTGCTCACAAGTGCTGAACTATACTAATGTTTGTTATTATATTAAAGACATCAAGTGCTAGAAGGTTGTTTGGGTTTTTTTGTTGGCTTTGGTTGGTTTGTTATTGGGGTTTTTTTTAGGTATCAATTGTACTGAAAAAAATCCAACAATTAACCAAACCCTAAACCCCCCATTAAAGCTAATGCCTTAATTAATCATCTCTTTAATTTCCCTACTTCCTTGTGGCAAACATTAGAGTTGTAAAACCAAGTTATGCCATTTCCATCTAAACTGCTAGGCAGGGTAAAAGAGTGGAATTACAACCATCATATGTTAAATCTTTAATGAACAAATTTTTAAACTATTGACAATTAACTACATAAAAATCTTACAAGTGATAGTATTCATATATATATATATTATAATCTTAGAAGTGATAGTATTTTTTTTTGGATGAAAAAATATATCTCTGTTGTGCCTCAAGTGCAGGTATATTCTACTCCCATTTGCACCGTGTAAAAAAAGTAGCTCCATTTAATTAAATCCTGTGGTATCCTGAGGACCATACTTTGCCAGTCAATTAAAAGAGATGAAAATTATAGACCAGATGCAAGTCTGTATCATATTACTTTATGGAAAGGCTCTCATCCTGAAAAAAGGGAAGATCCAGCACCCTTTATGCTCTGTTAGACATGTCAACAAGCACAGTCTTTGCCTTCCTCATTTTTAATGTCCTCCAAATAACACGAGAAACAGAACAGGAATATACAGATGAGAAGCTTCATTTTGGATCTTTTGAACATAAGAGATACTAATAGAGGCAACAGTTTTTACAGAACGGTGTGCTCTGGCCCTAAGGCATTTCAATGCAACTTGGGCATTTAAATCCCCAAGTACATATTAAAATATCAAATTTAAATAAGAAAAGAGCAGCCTAAGAATTATTTACCTCAAGGGTGATTACATAAAGGAGTACAGTTACAACTGACATAAAAGAGGCAGAGTACTCCTATGGCAAAGTTCTTGGAATTCCTCTATAAAATTACAAAATATTTTGAAAAATAGGATTTGAAAGTATTGCTCCTTAATGGACAGATACATGCCTATGGAGAAGCCCTGTCTTATACATGGACATGAGCTCTCAAAGGGATATTTTAGAATTACGAATGCTGAGTTAGTCCCTTCTATATATGCAAAGTCCTATCTTATAGTGAAGCCTTAGAATATAGAATTTTATTCTTTCCTTTAGAAGTATTTAATTACTTTGCATTACTCTGCATTACTCAAAACTACAAGACCTGAGGATTTTCCAAATAAAGATGATGTTGTACTAGCACCGTCAACAAGAAATTGCTGCCTCTATGCTGTTTTCAATTACTGTACAGTTGGAATTAATTATTATGACATCTGGTTGGTCCAATCTGTGAGATTCACTGAGTTCACTGTCTGGCAATTTGGTGGTCAAGCTCGGAGCAGCCAGCCTGTGAATGGGCACCACACCATAACATTTGCCCTTTGACTGGTTTTGCAGCTAAGCTCTTTCTTTGCCACTGTCTCTTTTCAGTAATCCTCTTCCTACTGGCCAGTCTCATCTCTTTTCATGGGCTGTGCAGCTTCTGGTACATCGCTGTTCAGTGAATGCATTCTCACTATATGTTTTCACATTGCTCTTTTTCTTTTAACATTTTCATGGAATGATGCTTGAAATATTGTGGTCTTTCCGCAGCATTTGTGAAACACATTTCACCCAATTCCTAGTGGGAAGTGAGCTTGGATATGAGCAAACAGAATGTAACCAACCCTTCATATCATTCTCGTAGTTTACATCAAACTTCTGCCAACTCCAAACACATGTCTGCAACATACAAAGTATTTGTCCATCATTTTAGAAATATTTACAAGAGGAAGTGATAGGTCAGGGAGAAAGGGACCTACAGAGAAAGATAAGTCTGCCATTTAGATAGTTGATCTAGGACGCTCCCTCCCTCACTGTATGGTAAGAAAAGCTCTGTAGAAGAACAGCTGGTTGAACTGCAACTGCACAACCTGTCTGACAGCCCCCTCTGGCTGTGTTCATAACTGTCCTTAACTTGGAAAGCATAAGGATAACACTAGCTATTGTTGGTGATAGAGCACTGGTCATTATGCTCAGGACTGTAAAGATTCTGTTGTTGCTGGTGGGAGCCTCTGCTTTTAAGTTCATATGGCATCTCATTAAACTTCAGCCTGTGGGGCAACTTCTGAGGATAGTCTGTGTGTTCCTACTAGTACCCACCATCCAGGGCCATGTCCCTCCCTTTGGTGTAGTGAAGCTGACAGTCAGAGTGTACCCTCTCCTTGTGGCAGAGTGAAACCTGACCCCATTGTTACAATCCCGTGCACTACAAGTAGGTCAGTGACTCACATTGTGACTCACTGTGGTGCCTGTTGATTATAAGCACTCCAGTGGACGCCTGTTCTTGAAAAACATTGCTGCAGAGGCCAGCACTTCACAAAACATAGTTACATGAAGTTGGTGGTATTGAACTTTAAATGCAATATAAAAAAAAAAATACCCCAAATCCATAGAAAAGCAGATTCATTCCTCTCAGCTCGTTCTTTGGCTCTATTGACCAATGTCCAAGAGAGAAAGGCAAGACACTAGTTCAAATTTGCAATCTTCAGCTGGCAAGAGTTTGCATCATTACTTTATCATCACATGGCATTACCCTGCTGTAATATAGTGTTTCATAAATTTCATCAAGCAGGACCCTGATAATGATCACAGGAAGCAAAATTCTCACCTCAAATGCTTTAAAGGAAGATTTTGCTTAAATTACTGACATTTTCAAAATACAGTATCTTATGGGTCCTACGATTTCCTATCTGAAGCCATGCTTCAAGCCTTTTTCCAGTGATCAGGAAGGTAAACAAATATAACTGAGATTCTCCACTGCTTTGATACACCGAGGAATCCTGAAGTAATAAAGCAACCATAGAAAGTCTTGCCACGAAGTTATGAAATTTGGGAATACTGACAAACTGGAGGGTGACTTGCTGCTCCCTTATAATTAGCTCATAGGAGTGTCCAGCCAGGAGAGGACACTGAGTTGCTGCACAGACTCCTCTGGGTCCACTTCGTGACATGGTGTCTATGTAACAACTCAAATGTTTCCATGATTTTATTAAACATGATGACCAGCCTTTGACCCAGCATGAAGTCAAAATTCCTGGTTTTTTTGCTTTCTTTATCGCAACTTTCACAATTTCTGAAATGAAAATCTGTTTTTCTTCCTTGTAGTGTCCCCTGAATCTATGGTGCTGGGGTGGGGGTGGGGGTGCAACATTGCTGGGCAGCTAACTTTAGGAATTCTTCAAATTCTGTATATTCAGCCTCAGAAGAAAGGAGTGGCTTGCATGATTTGATTGTGACTCCTTTACCTGGTTTGGGATTAGCACCTCTGACTTTCCTATGCAAGTAAGAATTGTGACATATTCAGAAGTAAAGACCAAATAAAGGCATTCTGAGCAATGTGGAGAAGTTCTGATCTGCCAGCTGCAGTCCTCACAGCTGGCCTCAAACTCTGCTAGTCAAATCCTTGGACTTTCAAACTTGTGACAGACACATCACTTCCCCTGCAGACCACTTCCACTTATTAACAACAGGAAATGGTGTCTGAGAGAGACACATGATTTGCCTGGAGCGCCAGCTTGGGTAGCCTGTAGGAAGGAACACTTCATCTTGACATCAGAGCTCTTCAATATTGTGCTCTGCCATGCTGGTTGTTCTCTTTTTTGACCACTGTATCTCCTTCCCACTGCAAATAACCAGCACTAAGACAGGCCCATTGTTGTAACATTCACTTGAGAAACAAAAAAACAAAGCCCTCTAAACCATTAAAACGCAACATATATATCAGTGTCTCCTTTGGAGCTACACTGAACTTGCCGGCATTTGTCAGTAACTGGTTCTTTATTAGTGTGTCCTCCACTACACTGTCACCAAGGGGCTACGGCAACATTAACCCATCTATGCAGTGGCCCTGTTGCAGTGTCTGCACAATGTGAATTCCTCTCAGGAATACAGTGATGTCAGAACCAATAATGACCAGTACTGCCTGGGCAATGGTTTGGATGACAAAACTTAGGTCGAGCAAATTTGGCATATTCTCTTGCTAAACGTACAGACTTGTTTGTACATGGGAGGACACACGGTCCCCTAAAGGGCACATTCCCTAAGCCTCATCCCAAAGCTCTTTACTAGCAGTGAAATAACAAAACAATTACTTAGCAGCACCACCTACAACACCACTTGTGGCCTCATATTACGTTTGACAGCTGCATTGCTATTACGATGGCTTGTTTTTACGTACTGGGTTTTCTTGGCCAAGGTCTGATTCAAGCCATAGGGAAAGGAAAAACTCTAAAAACTCTGAAATGCTGCCAGCTCTTTCTGTAAAAATATGTTCTCATGGGACGGGGAGGGGGTTCAGATGTGTAGTGATTTGACCTCTTCCCACTTCTGTGAAAAGAAGTGACAGTCTGTGACTAAGGAGATCAAGAAATAGAGAAAAGATGGTGGGGCAATATTTGGAAGTAAGTGAGCGATGATACAATGTCTGTTCTCAAAAGAACAGGTGGCTGGAAAGTGACAAGTGGTTTTTTGAACAACTTGAATAGAAAGCTTGAATATGGACCTGGACGTATGACTTAGAAAAATTTTACCCATTCTTCATTAAGCTTTTTTATTGTCTCACCTCCTGTTTTTCTTAGCTATCATGAGTGTGAGAGGATATATGGAAGAAGGCAACAAAAATTTCCCCCAATACAAACCCTCTGCACTACATGTGTTGCTCACTACATTGCAGCCACTCCACAATAAATTACTTTTACCTGAATGTCTGGCTGCCCTAATGTCACTGAAGTGCTGGTACTTCTCCATCTGTTGCAGCATCAGCAGCCCAGCTCCATGGTATTTATGTTCAGGAGTTCTGACAACTTTATCCTCTAGATTTGCATGGTTGTGTAGGCAAACTGCTAAAAATAAACAAATTGTTTCCACTCTACCACAGGCAATATGTGATAAACAAAAATTCAAGGAGAAATTTCTAAAACTGACAGGGTTACACAGTATCATGATGAAGTATAAACACCACAGATTTTTTTTTCCAAATAGAACACTCTAAATGCATAAACTTTGGCTCAGAAATGCATTTAAGCAGATTTTTCATTTCCAACAGATATGACTTACAGGCAGGTCTGAAAAGACATGATTTCTTGAATCAAGACAATATGCATTTTAATTACACAGCACATTCCTACCATACTGATTTGATTACAAAGTAATCTCAAATTTAACACTATGTTTCATTCTGGAAGGTTGGAGATGAAAAAGAATAGTGATGAACTTTTCTCCATCTTTAGTGGTAGGGAAAACAAGAAGTAAGTATAAGACGCAGAAGCTGAGGGTTAGTACAAACACTGCATTAATAAGAAAAAAAGCTCTTAAAGAAGTTAGCTGGGAAGGTTTTAAGTCTCATTCACCAGAGATTTGAACACAAATATGTCTCAGGAATTTAAGACTAATACTACCTCAGTGAGGAGATTACATGACTTCTCAAAGCTCCCTTTCATTTTCACATTTCTGGATCATTTTAGTCATATAGGCGAATAAAAGCACAGAAGTATTATAACTTCCCTAAGCTGAGAGAGACTAGAAAGAGCCAAGAGTGAACACAGATCACTGGATTTCAATTTCTTTGCTATAAGAGAAATCCCCACTATGCACACAGCACTACACAAATTGAGATGCGTTTCCAAAACTCTCAGGGGAATTCCCAGCTTTCCCCTCCTTCTTAAACATCATAAACTGAGTGTTAAGACTGGTGACTTAATGGTACTGAACATCAGATGAACTATGGTAATAATGCTAAACAGTCTCACATTTTTGATAGGGGTTATGGATAGAGAATGTGAGGCTGCCAAGGACATGTATTCCTTTGTGGTACTTGTACACTGATGAAAGGATACGTGACTCCTCTGTGTCAACATTTATAACCCAGTCTGCCCACCATGAAGAGAAGAGTCATCACAGCAGTGGCAATCTAGAGCAAGGGTCCCCAAACTACGGCCCGCGGGCCGGGTCCGGCCCGGGGGCGTCCCTTATCCGGCCCGCTCCCCCTCACCCCCCCCCCAAAGGTTGGGGGCGGAAACCAAGCAGCCCCGTCCTCCTCCTCCTCCTCTGCAATGCCCAGCAGGCGAGAGGTGGGGGCGTCTCCTCTGCTGGGCAAACAGTGTCGGCAGCCTCTGGACTGTGAGCTCCAGCCAGCTCGGGCGAATTGCCAGAGCTCCAGCGTGGCAAAGTCCCTTCAGTCCCTTCTGGCCCCCCCTCCGGACTGCGCGGCTGGGCTGAGGAGGGGGGCGGCGGCATCAGCGAGGTGGGCGGCT
>JAWWLV010000180.1:14484372-14501147 GCA_035041135.1 Platyrinchus mystaceus | reverse complement strand
GACTCAGAGTGCAGGGTATTCCAAGAATAGTTCACATTGAAATATTATTTGTTTTTGTTGATTACAACTGTTCTTCACTTTAAATATTGCATTCTTTTTCCTGTTTTTGTGCACTACTACAAATAAAATATGTGCAGCTTGCATAGGAATTCATTCATTTTTTTCCAAACTATAGTCCAGCCCCCCACAGTGTCTGAGGGACAGGAAACCGGCCCCCTGTTTGAAAAGTTTGGGGACCCCTGATCTAGAGCCATACCTAAATTTCACTTTGGGCAGGGAGGCTGCTCTTTGCATTCCTTTTCTCAGTCCTGGAGAGCCTCTGCAGGCAGGCCTGCATGGTAGACAAGAAGCAGATTTCTTATCGTGGCACACTAAATGTTCTTCAGAGCAAACCAGAGGAACCTGTTTTTTGGTTTTTGTTTTAATTGCCATAAAGTTGACATGGGCTAGGGTTTCACTGGGTGGGGTTTTAAAAATTAGTTTGCCCTTGACCCAGGATGGTTCAATATTTCCAAAACAGCAAGAAGGGTGGAATAGACATTATCATTATTGAACAGGCAGGGCTCAAATGCTGGTGAAGATCAGGTTAGAATTTTGGCAATTTTGGCAAACTAGAAAAAAAACTTTAAAACACCCGTAAATCTCTTCTGGCAAATACAAATGAATGAGCTTCAGTGAGGAGATGGCAATGGCTGGGATACTACTGTCTCAGTAGCAGATCTGTGGGAATAGATCTCAGGGTTATAATCATTCAAAGAGTCAACAGTGTCATGGTGCCTGGAAAAAAGCAGGCATTGCACTGAATGCCAACATTTGAGCATGGCCTGGACAACACCAGAAATAATCCTGCTTCACTCTCCACCCTGGCACTTGTAAAGCCTCAGCTAAAACACTGAGGGTGGTTTTAAGTGCCAAGAAAGGCACAGACCAGCAAGAGACAAAAGTAACCCAACTAATGCATTTAAGCATTCAGGAAACACTGCATGTGAACAGAGACCAGACACACTGCATCAGTCACAGGCAAAGGCAGGACAGGGGATGCCAGAGAAGTCTTAGAATACATGAGGAGTGTAGAAATAAAATGTTTAAATGGCTGTGGTGGACAGGACAGGACAAGAACTAATGGATTTCATTTGCAGTGACTGCAATCCAAATTGATGAGGAGCATACACTGTCTCTATTAACACTGTTTTTTTAAAAGAGGTGAACAATGTCACAGTAGAGTGACCCTCCCATCAGAGAGAGTGATGAACCTAAGGTTCCTTTGAATATGATTTGGTTTATAATTTAATGAAAGAAAGAGTAACACAGGACATTGTATTGTAGATGGCTCATTCCTGAGCTTAAGACTTTAAAAGAACACTAATCTAAAAATTTGTGTACAACCCTCTGCCTCTCAGACGACATCATTCTCACAAGACCATGAGGATGTGAATGTTACCAATTCCTGTTATGATATGTAGAAATATAAAAATACTAACACAGGAAAAAAGAACCTCAAGCAAATCATCCTCTTCCTCTTTAATCTTTAACACAAGTTCTTTCTGTTCAACAATAAAAAAAAAATCCTCTGGTTTATGCCTGTTATGGAAATGGAAAAGTCTTTGACACAGTAACTGCAAATCTTTCTAACAAACATTACTCCGTCCAGAAGTTAATTCCTTGTCCAACATTATAATCCATTACGCAGCCCGAAGCCTTGGTGAGACACATTGCCTTCAGGTACCAGGAATTAGTTAATCTTTTTAATTTGCTGTGACTGAAGGCTTATCTCATTTTCCTATGCCTCAGCCCCTGTTTCCTGGGAATATTGAAGGTCAAAACTGTTACTATCAAAGAAAAGTCACTAAACAGATACATCACAATATACTCAAAACAGTCCTTCTCTTGCCAATACATAAAAAAGTAGGGAATAGGCTCGATAGTACATCGGCTTGAATGCATATCAACTATTACTATTACATGCAGCTTTTTAAAATAACAATATTTTATCAGCATTTTATTTTGGTATAATTTGGAAGATGCTTCTAGTAGTCATAAAATCTCAAAAAGTTCTGATAACTAGGAAATGCACCACTCGTTGCTTTCTTTCATTTAATGAAAATGGCTGTTACAATTGCTAAAATATCTTCAATGACTTGCATAAGGTAAGAGATATTTAGATTCAATAAACACATTTTCCACATGAAAACATTTGAAAAATCCATTTTCACAGCTTGAAGTATTACTATAATGAAGATCCTTATGGAGGGCATTCCAATGCTTGTTGAGGATTCAAAATAAGAAAGAAATAAAGTATATATAAATCTCATCCAGATTCAGGGTTCAAGATACTGGGATCAAGGGATTGAACCTCATTAACTGATTAAAATCCTGCAAAAAGCATGACGCAGGAGAAAAGGAAACTAACATTCCCCCCATCTGCTAAGAAACTGGATTTACACAGTGCAAGCACTACAAGGAGTAGGAGAACTTGCATTCTGACAGGTAATATGGACATAATCCTGCAGCCTGGAATCTCTTGGGTGCTTGGGTGGACAAGAGAGACAACAAGAACAGGGCTTCTACTGCCTAGAAAAATCTGTCTGACAGTGATACTTCATTTGATTTGAAGACAGTTGTAAGACACAAAATACTGGTGTGATAACATGATGACCTTTGCTCACCTTTCTGCTTCTGAAATAACCGCTTTGAATTAACTTTCCTATTTGCCTCTTCAGATCAAAGAAAGCTTATTAACATAGAAGATATTTCAAACATATGCTGTGTACTTAAATGTAAGGATATTATTAGACAAATTGCCAAATAGTAATGGTTTTCTAGACAAGGCCTCCAAAGTAATAAAACACAGAAATCCAGAGGTTACAGAGAACAGACCCAGCAACCTCACTTCTGAAAACAGTGCCAAGAACAACACGGGGGATATTGACTCATGGAGAGCTGTTTAAAATCTCAAGTAAACTACTGCACATCTGCATTATATCCTGGTGAAAAAAACAGACTTGGAGATTTTATCATCTTTGATGAAACTCCTTAAAATTACTCTTAGGCAATCTCAGATAGATAACATGCAACAGAGTTTAGGAAATGCAGGACTGCATTGGCTAATGTGGTTGAACTAAGATGAAGGCAGGCAACTTAAAAGCATGCCAGCTTCAGCCCACTAGCCATTTGCACCTCTTAACCAAAGTTCATTTGACAAAGACAAGTTGCTTCACCCGTACAGAAGTTCAACCAGTAAAATTCAGATTTGTCTCAGACTCAAGAGCACACCTTAACTTTTGACACTGTATTCCCAAACGCCCCTCTCAATGCAAAAGCCTTTTGGAATAGAGTCCTGCCTGAAACATCTATTTTTTCAGTATATTACCAGTATCTGAGAACAAAGGACATCATAGGGTGGTTTATCATATTAACTGTAACAATGGCTACCACAAAAATCCCCTGCTTTTGCATTCAGCAAGAAGTCTATTACAGCCCAGTAAAGGAGAGACTGCACTGTAAATGGGTTTGGTTGTAACATTCTGAAGGCTTTTTTGGTTTGCAGATATTTCATGAGTCACTTCTGATTTCTTCTGGTCTAGCCAATGGGCCATATAAACATACCATAACATTTTCACAAATACCTGAAAATTATTTGAATGAGATCTCACAAACAATTGTGCTTCTATGTGTTACAATATTTGCAATGTTGAATCAAAAAACTCCATTTGTTCTCTTCAACACATTTTTTCTCTAGCATATTGTGATAATAATAAATTTACATTAAGTAATGCCAGAATTAATTGCACTCAAGATGGTTCAAACTACCACACTATACTTAATATAGTAGAGAGAAAGTCCTGTATGATCAATACTATTGAACTTTTAAAACTAGAAAAAAACCCAACATGACAGCCTTCTCCATAAACTCACAATTTATGGGAGGATTATTTTATTTCCTGGGTTAGGCTATGTCTCTGAACATGTCTCCAGATTATGCAGCTTTTCCATTAATTCCATAAAAAATTAACAGAAAAACCAACAGCTGAAACCAAATCTGGGAGAAACACTATTTCCATGACAGAACAAACCCTTATAATCATGCTTTAGTTCCACATTAATGCTATGAGGATAACCATGCCTGTATGAGAGAAGAACAACAGAAGGTCCACAAAGCTATTTATTTTTTTCCATTCCAAATATTTTTTTCAAACTGTGGGATCATGTAATTCAAGATATTAAAATCAAATTTTTAAAACATAAAGCTATATCATCTGTTTCATATTCATTCCTCATTCTAGTGACATATTCAAAGAATTCTCAAATAAGAGAAGAAAGATTTACCCTTGCAAAACCTGTATTCTTTCATACTCTGAAAACATCATCTTCCAATGCTCCCTCTATTTCAGCTACAGTTTCAAAAAACTGTTGGGAATAAAGGTAAGGTTTTGTGGTATAAAATGCTGAGGAATTAACCTTGGAATATTTTTCAACACAGAAGCGATACTTACTAATTCTGATCCTCTTCAGCAGCAATATTATTTGAAAGGCAGCGTTTTTAACATTCCTGTACTTCATATGAAAGCTCATTCAGAAGTTTCAGATGCTGCTTACCTGCTAGCAGCACTACTTCTTTCCAAACCACTACTTTGATCAGGAACCCCTTTTTTTGATATCTCATTTTTTGGTATATAATACAATGAGAAAGCCTGTCTAAGACAGGTGTATCTCCAAAATTAACAGAGAAGATAGACACACCATGTTGGTTTGCAGTCACAGAAATTGTCTAATGTGTTTCCTAATGTGCTTCCTAACATCTCATGATCCACTAGGCTCAAATCAATCATGGGCTAGTCTTTTCCAATAAAGGTAAGGTGGCACATGATTCTTTTGTTTGATTTTATAGCATTAAACACTTTCTGAATTATTTGTAATATCTTCCCTCTTAACTCCTGTCATAATTTATATTTCAGTTTACTGATTTCATCCGTCAAAGACTTCTGCGTGGTTTTAGTGGCTTTTCAAACCTCACCATGTAATCAAAATAATTCTTTGGAACCGAATGGAGCAAGTTTTTTCAAACTTCTATATTTTGCTCCAATTCCTTTTAAAGAAATTTAAATTAACTGAAATTGAGCACATATGGATACAGGATCAAATACCATCCATCATACCAATGCAATGCCTCTTTGAAACAGCACAAGTGTCAAATAAATCAGGCTTCAATGCCATAAAAGTGGGGCACCAAAAAGGGCAGGCCAGATGGAAAACACAAGAAACAAAATTACAAGGTTCATAAAGGAATGCAGATGTATCAATCAAGACCTGAGTTGTAAATTCAAAGGAAAGAGAAAATGCAATTTGGCTGGTGATTAATGGTCATTAACAAACTGCAAACAACAGACTGAGACCTCAATGTACGGTATGCAGTACCTATGCAGAGGAAATGAATAAAGATGATCCTACAAGGCTGACAGTATGTTCGGTCTTAAATGGTATTTAAGTCACATCCTACTTCGTTTGGAAATGCAGCCCACAGTTATGTAATGCGAGACAGACTTAGCGTCAAGTCATGATTGCATAAACTTATTTACAATAGTGTAAATAAAGGAAGCAGCGTGAAAAATATGTTGAAAATCTGACTGATTCTGTTCTCTTGCTCATGCTATTGCAATCACTTCGCTCCTGTGGTGATCAGCAAAGTCACATAGGGACAGATATGTCTAAAAATTGTTCCTTGCCATCAAAAATGATGAATATGCAAAGAAAGTTTATTTCTATGTTGCAGGCATCTGGCCTATGCTCTTCTGTGGACTCAAATTCAGATAAGGAGACACCTGAGAAGAAGCAGTATGGTATGTTTTCCAAGGAGATACACTAACCTGACTCAGGAGAGCTGTGCTGTTTCCTATATATTTGAAATGTCAAGAAGTACATTAAAGGGGAACCTTATTCTTCAGATCCTGTGTTTGGTACAATTAAATCAATTAATATTTCACTCATCTAAGACTTGGATTTTGAATTCTATGATAACTGGATGGAAAACTTAGTCAGTTCTTGCTCTGGCAGCAGTACCATCAGAAGAGGCACATCTCTTGATTTTTATTATCACTGCCCACTTGGGGAAGGTTGCACACCAAGCTGTCCTTGCATGATATTAAAACCAATTTTCTTTTCCAGATCTGGCCTATCATGAAGTCTATAGGTAAAACAGGCACTTTAGGACCCGATTTACATGCCCCTTGACATCAATAGAAACACTGGTACTAAAAGATGCTGCACAGCAGACTCTCACTATACATTTAGATACCTATGAAACATCAAAAAAAATTCATTCAAGGACATCATCTAAATACTGTTTTAAGAGGTTCTTTCCCCACTTGATATTACTGAATTTCAGAAATTAATTCTGACTTTCTGAAATTAATTTATATATAATAAATTCGAATGTAGAGTTTAAGGTATGCATTTAAGAACAAAAACCCTTGAAAGATTTTGGGTAGGTAAACATCACACAGCTGTGTGGCTGCAAGTGTCACATTGTATTTGTGCATGTCAGCAACAACAAAAAAATCCTATAGACTCAAGCTCATTCAAGTCACTTGAAATAAGCATAAAGCACTAATGCAAGCAGTGTGATAATTTTATCTTCTGAGTCTCTATCTTTAACTGTACCATTTCCATACATGCTGAACAGTCTTTTGTGTGAAATACGTGGGATCTGTGAAATAGCACACAGGGAGAAATGTAAAATTATCGGTACTGACCAATCCTGCTTCAAAGAAAAGGCCAGCTTTTGATCTGGTAGGGATATTAGTCATAGGAAGGAAATCCTTACCAGCAGTGGAAGAAGGAGTATCTTTCTCAGCCAAACAGCAAACACAGTATCTTATTATTTTCTCATATTAAAATTAACATCTCCAGAGAAGTGGAAGTTTGATTCAGAATTTCTACAGATTTTTAATGACTAAACAAGTCAGGAAAAGTGATTGGTGATACCAAAAGTATCTACTTTTCATGTTCCTATGGCTTGGACAGGATATATAGACAGAATAATGGACAGCAGAACACTGAAAGAAAAGGGAAATGGGCTTTATGTGAGAGGCAATGGGGTCGCTGGCAGTGTGTGCCTGCAGCACAGAAAGCCAGTTGTCCCCCAGGCTGCATCCAGAGCAGCATGGCCAGCAGGTCAAGGGAGGGGATTCTGCCCCTCTGTTCTGCTCTGGTGAGACCCCATCTGCAGCACTGTGTTCAGCTCTGGGGTCCTTGGCAGAGGAGGAACATTGACCTGTTTGAGTGAGTCCAGAGGAGACCACCAAGATGATTAGAGGGATGGAGCCTCTCCAACAAGGAAAGGCTGAGAGAATTGGGATTGTTTAGCCTAGAAAAGACAAGGCTTTGGGGTGACCTAATCACAGCCTTCCAGTACCCGAAGGGAGCCTGCAAGAAGAGTAGAGACTTTTTACAAGGGCATGTAGTAACAGAACAAGGGGGAATGGCTTCACACTGAGAATAGATTTAGATAGATGTTAGGAAGAAATTCTTTACTGTGAGGGTGGTGAGGCCCTGGCACAGGTTGCCAAGAGAAGCTGTGGCTGCCTCATCCCTGGGAGTGTTCAAGGCCAGGTTGGATGGGGCTCTGAGCAATCTGGTCTAGTGAAAGGTGTCCCTGCCCATGGCAGAGGGGTTGGAACTAGATGATCTTATAGGTCCCTTCCAACACAAACCATTCTATGGTTCTATGATGTAATGAGTACCAGAAGCAAGCAGTTCATTGTGGAAGAAGAGCAAATACTATTTTGATCAGGGAGGAAAGCAGATAGCATAATTTCAAATTATGTTTAACTTCATTCTGACAAAATCATAAAGATTCTAAAAGTTAGTACTCAACCTCCATGGACCAAAATGTCTGAGCATTTATTCAAACTTCAGAATGATGTTGTTTTTATCAAAATTAAACTACTTTCTCCCAGTAGGCCCCAAACATACCTCTCTACTGTTTTTAGCAGGCACTAGCATCTCCATTGTAGCTCTGCTTGTCCCAGTATGACATGATATTTGTTTTTTCCCACATTCCTCTCGTAATCCCTACTGACTTAGAGTAGTCTTTTTGCATCTAGAGTAAACTCCTCCATTTATTTCTCCTAATTATCCTTGTGTTACCCTTGTGAGGTGCCTGGGGAAGTATGTTTTCTTCTCAAAGAAAATCACATTGGAATTAATTTAATATTCCCTCTTAGTATCAAATGAGTTTTGCCCTTAAGGCATGAAAATATGCAGTCTTCAGTCATCTACACTTTGAGGGCAAGAGAAAAACTAGCAGATCCTTAGACTTTTCTCCTTCCCTTGCAAGACCTATAAAAATGAAAATGACTGACTTATGGCAAAAGAATTGCTGAAATCTTTCCATCCCTTTGGATATTTGGCACATCAGAGATCTTCATTAAATTAACTTTATATAGGTTTAAAGGTATAACGATAGACATTCATGTACAGGAAAAAGTTCTTTATATCCGTGTCTCCAGCTCAGGGCCAGGAATTTTACAGAAGTTCTACAGAAATTCTACAGAAGTTTAGGGGGTTTTGCTGCTGAATCACAACATCTATCATCATAAACCAGCGCATGAAGACACTTGTGATTTTCTTAAAACATGAGTCTTGCTTACTCTAACATCTGTATTCCATGGTAGTCCTTATTCCAAATAGTTGAAATTACACATTTGTTCTTCATTTCACAGTGATCAGATCAAGACTCTGTCACCATTACCAGCTGTTGAATTTTGTCTTCAACACAAGAACCTGTTTTTCCTAACAGGGCTCTTATTTTAGGACACTTCAACTTAAATTGAACAACATTGTGCTTGAAAAACGTAGAATCTGTAAAATATCTGACTAGAAAGAGTATAAAATTATCAGTACTGACTGACTGCAGTTCAAAGAACAGTAGTCCAGCTTTTCATCTGGTGGAGAAGTTAATGACAGTAACTGACAAGTGATGGTTAATACTGCTGAAGCTGGGGAGCAGCAGATGGGAATTCTCCTGTTAAGTATGCTTTTTTTTTTTTTAAGTCTGAAGTTTCATTTCCCAAGTGTCATGCTCTCTAAAGAACTAGCATATAAATATATTTTTGGCAGCCAGTAAACATTCCAGCTGAAATGCCAATACCATGTGTCAGTGGAAAGTAAACAACTCCTGTTTTAACTCAGTTAAGAATATTAACTCGGTTAATATAATGGACAATCAAACACAAATCTCTGATCTCCACAGAAATTACCACCATATCATACCATAGCAAAGACTGTTTCTGAAAGATATGTTGTCTTTAAGATTGAAGATCACAATTTGTCAATATTTCAATGCACCTCTCCTGATATCTATTAGGTAGGCAGATGTCTGTGAGCAATATTAACTTTAAGAGAATAGAGATGCACAAGAACTGACTTTGCAGCTTATGGAAATGATTTGGGGAATCTTTATTTTACTGCCATTGATTCCTCTTTCTACATGTCAATTTTATGACCTTGCTCTGCCAGCTGAACTTTCCATACCTTAGTTTCTCATATGCTTTCCTACCAAATTATGGTGTATTAGTTGAATTGTGAATTTTTTGAAAGCATGACTTTCTATGCATTTATAAAATGCTTAGAACAAAATCCTGTTCTGTTGTAGGCTTTTGAAAGACCAACAAAAGAAAATCTGTGTAGATTGCAATAGCTTTCAAAAAATGCCTGAAAAAAAAAGTTTTGGGGTGATCAACTTAAGATACTGATGTCAACTTCAAACAAGTGTCAACTCAAAAAAATCTTTAAAAGGGGTGAACTGAAGCACCCATTAAAAAAACCTCAGCACTGTAATGTACTCAAGGAAATTCCATACACTTCATGGGCTTGAATCACCTGTTAGCACGGCACGTGAGTTTCGCTGGCTTTTTTTACTGTAAATATAGAACACACATATCGAGGTCCTTTATGTAATCTTAAAAATCACTCCACACCCGAACCAAACTAATCTACCACGAATGACCCAGAACTCCTCTGACTGCATTAGAGACAGCAGGCACGCGAGGAAATGCGATGTCCCAAGTGCTGTGGGAGAACTGTACACTTTGGCCTGACAGGCCACTTTATTTCAAACTTCATGAATAAACAAATCTGTTCCAATTAGTAAGTACTAAGGATTCCTGTAATAGCTTGTATTTACAAACTGGAACACATTAAATGCCATGAAAGAATGTGGAGTATGCAGCAACATGAAAATACAAATATTTATATTTTTTTTTTTAAATTACAAGGGCAATATTTTCAAGGAAAGGTTGATGCAGGAGTCAGAGAAATATGAGCATCATTCCTATTTTAAAGGAATTCGTTGTTATTAATTTTTTCAAAACTACTCTGTCTTTAGAACAGGAAGCTATTTTTCTTAATATTTTCTGAAAGACAGAAATAGTAGTTGAGGGGATTTACCACTGTGGAGCCATTAAAAATGCAAATAATGAAACCAAAAACATCATGCACAGTCACACCCACTGCCCTGGGGGCACTTCAATGTTCACATAATTTCACCAAAGATATCTGTAAGTAGACCCCTGGAATGGAACTCAACACTTAAATTTGCACCCTGTTTTCCCACTGGCCTATAAACAATGTAATTTAAACTTTTGGTGCCTCCTACTGCAGCTAACCCATTTATTCAAACAATTCTTGTATCCAGAATACCAGATGCAATTTCCAGCTGGTATCCCCCACAAATGTAGTATGTTTATCAGGGGTTTAAGTCTAGATCATGTGTTAAGGAAATTTAACTTTGAAACTATTCAGGAGAACTTTAAAACTTTGCATGGAGGTTTTGTCTTACATTTCCGAGTGGGATGGGTTTTGATGCAGGTGAAAGTGCAGTTGCCTAGAGCAGGTGATTTCTAGGGCACAACTGGAAGTGAGTAATGACCAGAGCTGCAAGCAATCAAATATGCTCCTGTCTTTAGAGGAAGGATCAGGGTGTGGCAGATGCTATACCAGTCTCTGCCATGGCTTTCCTTCCACCTCTACATACACTTGGGAGCAGCAAAAGCAGCAAGTTGGTCTCTTCTCCATTTTTAAACTGAGTATGCCTGTTTTATGGATGTGGGTTTTATTTTGTCTCTTCTTATTAAAAAGGGCAAAACAAGAGCTGACTTGCTAGCTAGGAAGCATTTCAGTACTTTTTTTACTCATTTTGCTTAATGAGAAAGGCAAATAAAATTCTAGTTTTACTTGTATTTTTAGTAGTAGAAATTTTTAATGGACTGATGGAAAACCTGTTTGAAACTTGGATGAGATTCTTCCCAGTTCATCTCAAGTGGCTAAAAATAGTTGGCCATCTACCTTACAAAAAAAAAAAAGAATAAATTAACCCCTGTTGACCAAAGCACTACAGAAAAGTATTTGGTGGCTGTGACTATTAGTGCTACTGTTTCCTTCTAACTGTATTATTAAAATCAGAGCTCTTACTCTTATAGCTAATGATTCTGTAAAAGGAGCATACAATAGAACCACCATTACATTTCCTAATTGCATCACTAGTAGCTATGAATACAACTGTTTGAAGGTCACAAACTGTGACGTCAGTGGCAGTGTAAGGGTGTAGCTAAGGGACATATTTTGACTCACTATTTGTAAATGACCGATCTAAATGACCAGCCCGAAACTGAGCTACTTCATCACAGTGGAATATGTTTACTATTTTTCTAGATATTTTTCTAATTATTTGTCACATTCATACCTTAGTAAGAAAAATGCAATGCTGCTTTCTTCCCGTACGCACTGAATAGTTTACTTTTAAAGCACAGTGTGACAAGCACGATATTTGGCAGTGCCACGGTATCTTTTCAAAATTGCAGTCAGCTGTCAAGATGGCACAGCTCTAGGCTATATCTTTGCTCATAGGAAAAAATAAGAAGGAACTTGCAGATTAACTGGCTGAATTGCTTTTGAAACACTTGAAAGTTAAAAAGGTAAGCTGATAATATACTTTTAATCACAAGTTTTGGTTGAGTCTATGAAACAATTTAAGACTGTGGACAATGTGACAGCTTCCTTAGTCCATCTGTGAATATTGATTTCTCACTGAAATGCTATCTGGGGACTGGGTACTATGTCAAAAGCTTTGGTGTTCCTGAGTTTTCATCCCAGTTGGTAATGTGAGCCATTTCAGAGTTCCACCTCTACTTCAGCAGTTAAAAAAAAACAGCAGCAAGAGTTCTCATTATATCTATTCAAGAGAACTACACTGGTTATTGACTGCAGAGTTATCATCAGATAGAAATGTTCAGGCATAGATGGAAACCAAGACACATAGGAAGCCTTAACTGTTCCAAATTCTTTTGTAATTTGAGAGAGAATAGTAACTTGACTTACAAAACCAGGCTGAAGGGTGTCTGCTAAGCTTGCAATTTGTGATCCCCTCACTCTAACAGTCTCTCTCTACTGTGAATAAATTAATGGGTCACATACCCAAATCATTAGCATTTAACATATAGCTTGGAAATAAGTAAAGGATACCCTTCCTTTTTGCCCTGTCCTTGTGGAGTGACACAACTTTCCAGTCACAGCTCCACACAGCAGTAAGAGCAGAACAACCACAAGTAGCAAACAATTTGAGGAGAGGAGGGAAACAAAAACCATTAGAGATGGGGGGAGCTGATGAAAGGGGAGTTGGGTTAACGGTGTCTGCTGGGAATGACTCTGATGGTACAGGAGTATCTTTGGAGGAGCATATTCTGGCCCGTCCAGGAAAAGATTGCCCACAATTAGATAATTGGGAAAAACAGTTGAACATGGTAAGATAACAGCCCATAGGACAGTAGGTAGAAGGGAAGTGTACAAGTCATCAACACCTTTCACACAAATTTCACAGAGAACTGTACCCACAGACATCTATCTTAGGAACACATCCTACTGTAAATATGACATTCTACAGTAAATATGACTAATTCATAGTCCTCCATCAGTCAGCTACTTTGCTCATACTAGCTGGCTTTTCCTTTTCTAGGTTAGTGATTCAATGAAGAGCTTCCTGCACTATAAAGCCAACAAGCAAGTTTATGACAGACCTGTATGTTACACGCACCTCAGCAAACAGAACGGCAGAAGCACGTACAGCTTGACTAACATCAGGACCGAGAGACAAAAATTACGTAGGACAAGAAAACACACACACGATAGGTGAGAACATAATCTGTCCCACTACCTTCATGCCTGGAAGCTGGATCAATACATCACTGACTTGGCGCTTGAGTGGACAGCAGGATAGGGCTACAAGCCTTGGCATAAGGGAGGTGCTAGAGAACTGGAGTTCAACAAGATATGCTCTATGTATTTGAGACAGTGGAGCAGCCCACAGAAAAGCAGCTTGGAAATGGTTGTAACTTGGATGCCTGTGCAATAGAGATTTGAGCAGGGTTCACAATTCTGATTTTCTGATCTGTCTACAGTGCAATCCAGTGGCACTGCAACTTGCGTAAACATATCCCAAGAAGCTTTAAGCACAAGTCTTCAGTGCTGCCAGCATACCTGTGGCAGCTTGAGCTCTACACATCCCAAAGGGATTGGAGGTCTAATGTTGAAACCCACGTGTCCCCGCAGCTCCCCTTGATGTAGAGCAAAGTTAGAAAGTGTAAAAGTACCTTAGGATTACCAACATCAACTGTGCTTCCCACCTGAACTACAGGAAATTTCAGGTACAGTTTGCAGGGAGTTAGCTAGCTCTTTTAAAGTTCTGTCCTAAAATATCTGTGTTCCTTAATGTGTGTCAAATCCAGCAAGACCTGGACATGGTGCATGACTGCTACAAATCTTTCTTCCACAGGCTGCTTGTTTTATTGTTTTTCACAATAATTAAGAGGATACTTGCCTCAATCTTTCCATATTTAAATGGTCACTATGGCTATTCAGCTACTAATTAAAGAATTTTAAGAATTCTTTTGTTTGCTACTATTTTATTTCAAAAATATAAAAAAGCCAGCCCAAACCTTACTCTTTCCTTTTTAGCCAAGAAGTTATCTTAATTAATTTCAGCTGTGTTTGCATATTTTTTGTCAGTATCAATTCTAGATTACAAGATAAGCCAACAATGACTTTGAACTCCACAGGGAATTTATTACAACACACTGGAGGATTCTTATCGTACTTTAAAAATCTTTAAAAACCAAACAAAACTATCCAGCCCCCTCTTGTTTATACACAATGGGTTCAAATATGACGTGACCAAATGCCCATGCAATGTCAGGCAGGATGCACTGGTGAGTTCTGAGATGTTGCGGATTGGCTGTGAGAAATTCATACTGCTAGCATTCCCTGAAACATATCTCTTTGCAAATTCTGGCTCATTTGGAAGGGTGGAAATAAAGTTTCCATAACAGGAGAGAAAAGAGTACGTTGTACCCCTTGCCTTTTATTACAGCATCAGGTAATTAAGTCCCTTGCTTTAAAATTTGACAATTTTTTATTCTGTTATCACAGACCACTTTCAAACATATTACAGAAACATTTCTCTCTGCCTGTCTTTAGAGTAACACAGGATTTCTTCCCTGTGAGGACGTGACGTAATTTCAATCCATGACCCCATCATGTCAGATAACTTCTAGAATTATATGGGAAAGATAAACTTCTTTCATTTATGGTTGCTTATGTGGCAATACTCAGCTATACCTTACTTTCAGGTGATAGCTGTTTTATTGATCTATCTGGAAGTTCAAGAAAAGATACTTCCTCCCACACAATTCCCACTGGCAATAGATTCAGCTCCTATCCCACCAGACCAGTGCAGTGGAGAGCCTTCCTTCATGGAACCGTTTCTCTTTACATCTTTTCTATGTGTGCCAGATACTTTTGATCTTTGTGGAATAGTACTTTGTGGAACATTCTGCTACCATTTGTTTTTCTTAGAAGGTCTTCTCAAAATTATTTCCAAGGAAGAAGTAATGATTTTTTTTTTATTGAAAGCAATAAAATTTATTTATTAATTGTGCAGGCAAAATAATTCACTTTACAGGCAGAGAGAATTGAAGCAGACTACAATTTCATAATGTAAAACTCATTCCTGCCTGGTCACCTCCAAAACTGAACAGGTTTCATGATGTCTGGTACATTCTAGTTCTTCCAGGGTCAAAACTACCAACTTTTTGTTCTTGTGCTTTGAAACTGACTGTTCATAAGCATTTAAAAATGAAACTTGGAAACAGAACTCAATTCTGTCAGGTCAGAGAAAAAGATCAAAACTGGACTTTCATTTCTAACGTCTTATTTTGAAACAAGAACAGTGTAAAGGAACTACATTTGTATGAAATTCGCTTAGAGACAATGAAATTGTCTTAACTTTTAATATCATCCATTCTAAATTATTTGATTTTTTGTCCATGAAACACATACAAAAAAACCTCTTCAGAAATATCCTGATGGAGTGAATCACACCTCAATAGGGGGCTTGTCCTACATTACCTTCTCTCATAGCTGTCAACATACGCCTAGCTCTCATTCACAACCTACCTACCAACCCATGGGATCTCAAAAAAGTAGCAGAGAAGTCAAGTAATTGATATTAATAAATGGCTGTAATGTTAAAGATATGGTTTGTTCCAGCACCAGCCTTTGCTCTCTCTACTATTCCTGATAATTGCTGATGGATAGATACATTGACCCAGTGGGCCTGGAAATTACCTCTCCCCTGAATTCTGGAGAGGAGATGGTTGAACTTTTCTTCTTTGTTTGCTCTGTATGTTTTCACATTGGTAGATGTCAAAAGGTTTTAGGTTTGTTTTTGAGGCCACTGGAAACAGCTGACTGAGGACTCATAATAATAACCCAGCCCTTTTCAGGGAGCAGTTTGGGAAACCTCTGGCTTAAAACTCAAGCACTTGAATAATGGGCAGGTCTCTGTCCTACTCTTCAATCTGACTGCTTACAACCTTGAAAAACTTCCTTTACTTTCCCCCAGCGTTTATAGATAAGAATTTAAGGCAAATAAATATGTGAGGCAGAGACTGGCAAGGTGCTCCTCTATGAGCTTCTTCAGCTAGACAAAAAGTAATATGCAGGTCTACCAAGGTTTGCATCTGACAGAGGTCTTCATCTGGCAACTATGCCTGCTGCCACACACTTCAGAAGGAAATCTCATGGCTGGAAAGGAAACTGTGAAAATGTAATGTCTTCATCTTGTACCTACAAACAACTCCATTATCTGCTTTCAGAGGATGACCTGACAATCATTTCTCACCAGGCTGAACCACTGGAGAACAATCTTTTAGCAGAGGTTTGTTTGTTACAGGCCAATAATAATAATAATAAAAAAGTACTTTCCCAGGAAGTGAAAGAAACAGAAATTTCCTGCTGTCACTAAACATGATGTTCTTGTTTATGTGTGAAGGAAATGGGGAAGTTGCCTCACTACACCTAAAAAGACCTGTGGGTACAAGACATGTTTCTTTTCAATATTTGACCTTCGGTCTCTCTTAATCGTCATCCCAGAGTGCTGTGTGTACCCTGGCTACAACTCTTACAGTTAGGTGAGACAGCACCTAATTTTTGATTGCTGGCAGACTGGATAAAGCAAAGAGGTCCAGTGTAAGCAAATGAGTTGTATAAGAGCAATGTAAGTAGACATCAAGGAGTGGTGCCATCTTACCTGTTCTTAGCCGTTTTATCATCAACCTGCATTCTAGTGGTTAAGATGCGGCGCTCTCATCGCCGTGGTCGCAGGTTCGATTCCCGATCCTGCTTCAGGGACACTCCCCCGGGTAGATGGAGCTCGTCAGCCCCTA
>JAWWLV010000180.1:14457773-14481454 GCA_035041135.1 Platyrinchus mystaceus | reverse complement strand
AAATGGTCCAAAACACATTACCTGCTACAAAATTCAACCCATTTATATGTAGCTAGTAATGATTTTAACCAAAATGTTAGCAAGTCCAAAACAAGAGTTACCAAGAGTCCTACTAAAATTTCTCTTAGGTCAAATGCAGGTAGGTATTATTTCATAATTACAAAAAATGAAAATTGGAAAAAGGACAAAAAGATTTCTGTGAACAATTAACATGAAAATATTTACAGTTCTAAGCACTATTTCATCAACTACATGCAGGGTCACAGCACTTACACTGCCTTTTGGACGACTTAGATTTGTAATTGTGATTTTTCACAGCAACTGCTGGTATTATTTTACTGCCCCAAAACTTCACATAAATTAGTGACATTAGACACCTGTTTTGAAGACTTATTTTTTTTTAAATTTTAAAGTCTGTATAACGATGGGATTTAAAAAAAAATTAGAAAACATACTGAGTAGAGAACAATTCTGTACTGCACATGTGAAAACCAGTAGGAAAGATCACATGTGGAGCATCTTCAGTTTAAACTTAGCTGAGGTTTGTTCAGTTTCTATCCATGAATTAAGACTTTCTTTAGAAAAGGCTCTTCTGAGTCACTGTGCATATCTACTGGGTCACGAGCCTGAAGAGGAAATACACTGCAAATGTCTCAGTGCATCCCTTCAGCTGCAAAGCTGAATTAGCTGGAAAAGCTCTAACAAGTTACAGTGTCGGCGTCTGTTGAAGTTTCCAATTGGGGTAAGTCATGAGATTGCAAAACTGCAGGTGCCACACCTGGCATTTCCAGCAGTGCCCACATAAAGACAGACTGCACATCTGGGTTGTGGTGCTCATCCTTCCAACATGCCTAGAGGATGGTGATCTGCTAAGCGCAGAAAAATGGTACAGGGCTTAGAGAAAATGAGAATTATTCTCCCAGTGAAGTAAGTGGGGGAAAGTTGTAATTATCCCTGTCTGGAATCTGGGATGTTGCGGTTAATATCACTGTTCTCGTCAATAGTTCAGTGAATTTCCCAGTGGCCACAACAGTCATGACTTCAGTTTTATATTCCACACTCTAGAAACACATTTGGATCCTGGCTCAACACTGACTCAGTGGGCAAGGTGCCGCTGACTGAATCACAAATACCACTTCCTGAGGGACTCTTGCTGCCTGTAGTATTTCGAAGGACTGCTTGGCTGGTTAGCTGAAAATCAGTCCCACAACTTAGGACAACAAAGTTGGAGAACACACACAGTTTGTATAGCATTTGTTCAAAATACACTATTCTGTCCTAAAGTCTTTGAATGAGTTTATTCAAATACAGTAGCATTTGATATATGTTATATGATATTCTTTTTCTCTAGGAAGATAAAATAAGAGTTTTATTCCAATTAAAACTCAGAAAGCATGTCTATGCTTCTCTTGCTTTATGTCCTTCTTCAATAGCACTGCAAAGCACTTCCTTATAAGAAAATGGACATCTTATTGAATAGGATGATTTTTCTTTATCAGGAACTCATGATAGCTCAAACTTTCTGAGAGTCAGACTTCCATATCTTAGGCTGTACAGCAGTTTTAGAAACAGACAAAACCAAAACAAGCAACTCTTAGGTCACTGTAATGTTACACATCTTCAAAACAAATAAAGTACTGGTGGGGGAATTTTACATGGTACTATTATCAGAAATTACAGAAATTAGCTCATAAATTCATTGCTAAGTCTCTGGTCAATAATGCCGATAAATGGACTTGCCCTACACAAAAGAAAGATAACAGACTCTTCCTCTTGGTGGTAGGCTGTTGGCTGCAAGTAGCTAAATGATCAATTCCTATTGAGGATCTGTGAGTTTATCATGAGGTTATGCTTGCATGCCAGTCCTAACACTTCAGCTGTACAGGGACAGCAGAGCTGCTTCTGCAACCCTGCCAAGCCTTGGCACTCGCCTACAGTTTTGTGACTCTCCTGCTATGATTTTCATTAGCTCATTTTGGCAAGTTGTACTTAGATGTTTGTCAAGGAATATGCATGAAATAAAGCTATAAGTCAAGGATACTTCTGTTTAGATTTCTCATTGTTAACCCAGTTGTAAGTTCTCCTTTGAGAGCTTATATAAAATATATATGACTACTTGCATGTTCACCAAAGCAGCCAATATTTCACATCTTCTTTAGCAGGCACTCAGCAGTAAGTCACTTCTCATTCTAAAAGGGACTGAAGATTTAACTAGTCTGGAGCCTCAGTTAATTAGATTTCTGAAAAAGTTTGTCCACAAAGGAGACTAGTGGAATGAGAAGACAACTGTATAAGCCTAACCATGAACTACTAACACATTCAGATTTCTTTCTGAAGTTTAGTGCAGAAAAGAACTGGAACATTATTTTGCTGGTTGAGTAATAGCACTGGCCTCTTATCTCATACCTGAATGATGGAAACAAGAACCACTGGTAAGCTTGAAAATTTAAATTAGAAACTCTCAGGTGACATAAGGCAGGCTGCATATGTGCCAGGCACTAAGAGTTTACCCAAATCTTTTGCAGTTGATATAATTTTAGCTTATACAGGCAGCCCAAATAGATAATAGCATTCACAATATTCCTATACACCCAAAACTTCAGGTTCTAAGTATTTATTGTGGAATAGCTACAACCCAACATGGTGCTGCTGTGGAATACAGGTTTCAGTAGAGGTGAGATGGCAATAATACTATATCAGAATTCAGGAGTTTACTGTTTCTTTCTTGCATAATCTTGCATAAGATCTACCATTCCAAGGCTTTAAACAGAGTAACAGGTAAGGACACACTCCTATCGTTAAACATCTGTTTAAAAGCAGTGCTTATAAACACTTATTTAATCAAGAGCTAAAAAGAAAGTATGATGTTGACTTCCAGCTGCTCAGCTCTTTGCCTCCTTTTCCTAGAAAAACATATTTAAAATAAGTGTTTCTATTGTTTCAGAAGGTAAATTTCACATCAGGATTCAGAGAACTACCTGTCAAATCAAAGGTGCCTCAGCACTCCTGATGAGTCACAACTTCTGGACTCTACTGGCTCTGATAGCATTGGTCCAGTTAACGTCTGAAGAAATCCTTTCACGACATGAAAGTCATATTGGATATTTACATATCTACTCTTATTTTCACTCTTACTAAATTTTTGTAAAATTTCCATGTAATTTGTTAACAACTAAAATATAGTTTGTAGTATTTCTCTTGCCTTTTCAATTGTCTATAGTACATACATATGTATTAGAGCTTATATTTATATTTTAATAGTTTTTTTGAAGATACTAAAGGTAAAGTTTGCCTGTGTCTAGTCTCAAGTTGAAACACAAGCTGTTTCAAGTTACAATACTTGATATATGCTTGCACAGACTTGAATGTCACATGCTCAAACTGTGGTTTCCTTATGTTCCTTAAATGATTTTGTCTTTCCTCTTTTTCTGTATTTTCTCATTTAATGGGTTTTTTTTAGGAATCAGTCTCCTCAGTACTTATCACAGACAGGGAGAAAATGTCAAATGTGCCTGTAGAAGTCAATGCAGAGAAACACAGAGGTCCAAGTGTGCCGAATTATCTTGCTACAGAACTGAGAGCTGTGAAACCATAACTGGGCAGCACTGTCAGTTTAATAAACATCACTTTCAGGAATTATCTCGTGTTAATGTAGTGACATGTTTTGGGGATCAAAGCAAACACCTCTGCCTGGCACTGAATACTATTGTGGAATCACCTACTAATATATCACCATACTGTGCAAGACAGCATAAATTCCTTTTTCATTATGAATCACACGTGGGGGGAAGAACAAAAGGCAGATGAATAGCAATTAATCAGCTGCAAGTCTCTGAAGCAAGCAAGTGACCTAGTAGCCTACATTGCCTTTATTGGACTTTAAGTTGAAAATAATCACTCTTATGAGCTTAATTTCCACATGTATCAAATTTAGGCATGGAAACATTTAAAGAAAGAGAGGTTCTTGGCCTGGTTCAGAATGCCTAAGGTAGACATTTGATGTCCTTATGTCCCATGAGAACACCCCCTAAAAAAATTTAACAGGTCCCTTATTTGTAGAACCATTGCCAAATGGCATTCAGTACCGGCATTAGAAACTGTTTTCCTCCTCTGAAGACCTAACAAGTTATCTTCTAAGACCAGGAACTTGACAAAAGAGTCAGCGGTAGCAGCACTCACTTTTTGCAGTTACCCTGAAAGGAAAGATTGGGATTCCAGACTCTTGTCAGCTTAAGGCATGAATTTCTAGCTTTTGTGAAAAGGGTAGTGTAGGGCAGGAGTCATTCTTCACCTTTTTCTGATGAGAATGAGGCCCTGAAGAGAGAGAAACAGAGATCTAAGGCCCAACAGCTTTCAGGAAAAGCTGTTGCAGTGGAACATATGTTCTACAGTGGGCTTTTTCTATAATTTGGAGGATACAAGAAAACAGTGATGACTTATTACGGGCAAAATGCTGATTCCTGTTAGAGCAATATAAAGACGTTAGAGAGCAACTGAGCTTATAGACATGTTTCAGAAGAGAGTTTGGGTCTCTGATTTAGTAGGTATTTTGGTCCCCGGACCTATTCCATTGAAATGAACAGGAAACAAGTATCTCCCCAAGCTAGCTTTCTTTTAAATAATATTCATTGCAGAGCAAGGTGATTTTAAGTAATATTCAGTATAGCATAATACAATAGCCTAGGATTTGTCCTGATGTTCCTGACTCCCACTGAGTAATTCTTATTCATAGAAGTAGTTCCATATAATGAATTGTATTACACAGACCATGTTAGAAATTTCCATTTATCTCAGGGGAATTCACATGGGCTGCAAAAGCTTTCCTATTGGACTGCAACATGAATGTTCCTCACCAGGTGCCATAAGGGGAAATCCAGTTCTTTCCTATAGTAAGTGTTACCTTAACAATATCCCACTATATACACTACTTGCAACTCTGTCACATAATGATCCCTTCAGAGCTCTCCAAATACAAACTTAACAGTGGAGTTTCTCCTCCAACTCCAGTTAAGATTTCTTCCAATCTTCACCTGTCCTTTGCATGGAGTACAAGCTATTCTCAACAGGACTGCTCAGGGGCAAAGTTCTGTCCTTGTTTTTCTGGGCTTGGGAAGCTACCTTTACCCATCACTGGCCAAGTTCCACAACTCTCTTCTTCACTGACTCTCTTCATACTCCTCTAACTCAACACTTTTCTGCTTTAAAATGGCTCTCTTTCGGTTTCCTTTTTTCCTTCATTTTACTCACTTGGAAACACCAACTAATTTGCCATCCCTATGTGGGTGATGTTACACCTCTACTGCAAATTCCTGTAAACTCTGGCAAAGATCAAATTCACATCTCTCTGGGCTCACTTTTCTGTAAGACCTTTCATGAGACCAAAATCAATTATAACAGAGTTCCATTTTTCCTGGTCCTTTTGAGTTTAAGACCAGAGTCCTCCACCTTCTTTGGCTGTCATTGAAAGCAATACAACTTTTCTGCCGGCCAGAAACCTTGAAAAATGCAATGATGATTCTCTTGTCTGCACTCAGAAAAGCTCCTGCAAAGGCATCTCTTGTGGAATTCCCTTTGATCAAGTCATCCTGTATCATCTGCCTGTTCCTCACTGAGTCAACTACACATAATTTGTTTTCACTCTCAGAGCACCTCATAACCTATGCCCTCTAGGCCTATCCTCTCACATTCATCCTTTGGATGCCGACTCCTCCTCAGTAATCTGTGTGGCCAGTCTCCCCTGCCCACATAGGAACTTTTCTGATATTAAGCCCACGGATAAATATCTTTCAGCCTTTTCCAGCAATGTGTTCAGCTTCCATTTCTGACAACACTTTTTTCTTGCCCTTTTCCTGGCAAACAACATTTAATGCTGCCTCTTTCCCCTATCTCCCCACTTTCCTCCCTACCTTTCTGATCATGATTACAGCAGCACCACCTTTCAGCCTAAGATGCTGAACCTTACAGATTTATTAGCATGGAGTCTGCTCTATACCTTGCCTTCTCCATCTTCCCTGTAAATGCCTGTCTCACTCACTGCTTGGCCTGCAGAAAGAAGTGAGCATAGTCCTGACGCCTCTTGAGGAACAGAGGGAAGATGCACTCCAAAAATTCCCCATGATGGAGGATTTGTTGTATCTCAATTTGAGATATTTTGGTCAAATACAGACATACATTTCAAAAGAAAGAAAACACTGTCATTTCCAACAGTTCTAACCAAAACCACAGAATGGCATAAGGGGTCAGCATGGCCAAGGAAAAGCCATGGAGACAGAAAGTAAGTATTTCTGTTTTCTGGCAGGAATACCTATGGTAGTACTGATGATAGGTCACTATATGCCAGAACATCCTTCTGGAAGACATTGTACAGGGATGAAAAAAAGGCCTATTTTGCAAACAAAACATATTTTTAAAAGTTTTGGTTTTCTGTTGAGCTTATCATATATGAGAAGGCTCTGTAATCTCTCTTTTTCTATTTTTTTTTCTTGGTCCTATTTGATTTGTCCATAAAAGCTGCAATGCTAGGATAGGATAGGTGTTCAAGTTCCTGCAGGAGAGCTAGCACAACTTGCTTTAGAGATGTATTTACTCAAAGTCTACAAACTTTAAAAATCAATCAGCAAACTAAGATTAGGGAAAGTAGCACAGTGTCTATACTACGAATAAGTTACAGGAAGCTAGCTAGAAAAAATGGAAGAATGCAGCCAAAACATGCGAAGGAGTGGTGGTGGGGAAGATAAGTACTGTTATTAGAGCACCCAAGACAGATGCTATTATTAGAGTACCCAAGCTAATTCTGTTTCTCCTTTCTTCTCAGCACAGTTTCTTTATGAGCTTATGCAGGAAGAATGCTGTTGTTCAACAGTACCCAGGAAACAATTTATTTTTTCTTTATCCAAGCTGTTTACTTGCAAGTGTATTGAGACTCTGCCTGACACACTGGGCAGTAATGCCCTATGGGGTTTCTACACTTCCATTTTTCTGTATTTGGTAACCCTTATTCATCAGCTGTAAATTCAGAGCTGATGGATTTTTCTCTTCAGGGCTTCTTCAGTACTTCATAGAACATTACTAATGTCAATAAGGTTAAGATTTCAGAGTTATTTTTTCTCTAGCTTGTATTTATTTAGATAAGTAATGCTTTAGACATTGGTAGTGCAGCCCACCATGGTGGCACTTGGATATTTACAGCCAAAGCAATCCTGCATTTTAAGGATTGTAGCACAATTCTGTGCCACGGCTACAAGCGATCTGCATCTCTGGTGAGCAAGGGATACCCTCAGCCCAGCTGCTGCCCCTGGGCAGACAGGGCTCCCTGCCACTGATCCTGCACCTCTGGATTCCATCTGAGAGGTGAGAGACCTGCAAAACCTGCTGTGCTCTCCCCAGAGACCAAGCTGATAACAGCAGGCGGTGTCACACCCTACTGAGGGCAGCACAATAAGTTGTCTCTCCACTAAGAAATCTGTTACAGCATTAGTGCTGCTTGGCAGGGCAGCTGGTTCCTTCATGAGTAGGAAAGCCAAAGACAGAGGAGGAGGAAGTAGAAGCCTAAACGATCTTTCAAGGCAACCTTTCCCAGAGATGAACAGTGCCAATTTTCTTGTTGGGTTGTATTGCAGAGGGGATTTAGGATATGCTGCTTCCTTGGACATGCTATTGCTGGGATAGCTTGCAGAACTCAACACCCAAAATTTGCTTTCTCCCCCCCCAGATTTGAGCAAATCTTTTCTCTCCACAAGTATGCCAACTGGAATGCTTTCGGTTTGTTGGTTTCCTGTGGAATGTGAATCTGATTGACACACTGCAGAAATAATAGTCCAAATCAGCTGTTTCTGTACATTTCCAATGTTAGATTTCAATGTGCTATTCCAGACCAGTAAATGGTAGGTAGACAAAGGATTTCCTTGAAAAATATCCTACTTCAGGATTTAAGATCACCAAATGAAGCACAACTTAATCCCTAAAAGAACCTGTATTTGCTTTCTGCCTTCTCACTTCACTCAGAAATCATCTTTTCTGTGTTTTCCCCAGTGCTATTCAACTATTTCAGTGCTTTTTCAACTATTTAGGATCTGGATGCAAGATCTGTAGCTCAGACTATTTTTGCTTTAGATATTAGTTGTCCCAACAGGGCAATTTGAACAAATATCAAAGAGATTGCTGATTTTCATAACCAATGAATGCTAAATGAAATAGCAGAGTTTAAAAGCATACCAAAAACTAAAGCATAGTTTAAAAGCAGGTGCACATCAAGCTGATGAAGAAATCCTCAGATGTGATCACTGCTGTTCAAAAAAATTCCGTATCCAGACAGCTCACTGAAACAACAAACATTGCACATGAAAAAAGAACACTTGTCAAGTAGCTGCTCGCTGTGCAGGAATGGAATGGGCCCAGTGACCGGGGATTTCACAGGCACTCAAGGTGACACTGGCTTAGTTCAGAGATAAACACCGGCTGCTCCTGCTGCTTACAAAGCAACAAGCAGTGCCAACGAGCATCCCAGGGAGTCCAGTGGCTCTCAAGAGATAATTGCTACTTCTACCCGCAGAGATAACACAGAGAAGAGGAAAAGCAGTAAGCAGCAAGGAAAAGGAACAGAATTTTAAATAAAGAAACCTGAGCAGCTGAATTGTACCTAAAGGAAATGAGATCACCATTTGCTTCAGATTCCAACCACAAACAACTGACAAGTAATCAAGAGTCATTAAAGTAGAAGAATTTTTATGAATCACATCCAACTTAAAATCAGCTACTCTGGAAATTCCTGGGACTCATACAAACTGTAATTTAAGAGAATAAGATTAAAGAGTGAGCTTTATATTTTTAACTTTACGAATGGTGATAATGTAACATTTGAAATATTTTTGTTTACATTTCAAAATCTAATGGTTTATTTGGTCATTCCTTTTATTATCTCAAGAGCGAGAAGTAAATTGATTAAAAAATATAACTTGACTAACGTCAGAGAGAGAATACAAAATGATTTACTGTAAAAGTACCCATGTTTTTCAAAAGGAAGATAGAATAATCTAAAACAACTTTATACTGGAACATTTTCCTCAATCTTGTAACACATTTTCTGACTGCCTTAAAATCCTTTCTGCTGTAATCCAAAATTAACTGTAACCCAATACAATTTGATTTTGAAGCTGCAATCCAATACACAGAGGAGTTGTAAATGTTCTTTAAATTCTAAACCCAGCTGGGGCTACTTAAAAAAAAAAACCAAACAACAAGAAGCTATTATCATTATGGACGTGACAAGTCATGTCAATCTTTTGGCATGACTTCTAGTTGTTTTCTTAGCTTTTGTATTGTTAATCACTAACCAAATACTGAATGTGTGGCTTAACCCATCTTTAATGTGAGATGACAGAGGCTTAAGCACACATAACTGCTCATATGTAAATTTAGACTTCTCCATTCCTAATGTACCATGAGTAGAGAGGACTTGCAAATGATTATTCTATTTCATGGTAAGCCATGTTGGCAAAACAGACATTCTACTAGTCAAAGGACTAATTGTGATGTTACTTACACTTAACACAAACCAGAACATGATACAAACTACAACAACCACCAGACTTAAGGCAATATAAAGCCTCAGGCATATCTGAGCTCAGACTCTGCAAGTGCCATGTACAGTGCCCCTGCACTGTGACCCATTACTTTTGGTAGGAGCTTGCACAGGTGCCTGTTCACAGAGCCAGGATCTCAGATTTAGGGTAGATTTCCAAGAATGCAATTTTAAGCATGTGGAAATTCCTATTAGGCTAATGAATGTCTGTGACTGAGAATATCAATATGGAATATCAGGGTACCGCAGTGAGGGATATTTTTCCTTATAGAACAGCACTTCTGTAGCAGTTCTCGTTACTAATATTTATAGCATTATTTAACCCTCTGTGAGTTCTAGTCTTTTGGGGTTTACTGATGGACCACCAGAGTGAATATGTGGTGGATGGTATTTTTCTTTAGTTTTAATATTTTATCATCAGCTGTGAAAATAAACATTGAAACTAATAATACCTCCACCCTAGAGCAACTTCTGCAGAATAATGCAAACCTCACAATCTCTTTCAGTGCACCATGATGTGATAAAACCCCTGTATTTCTTTAAGAGGGTCAGTGTCATCATCTAGTTTGAATGGAATGTTATCTTTTTTAAATTTGCTAGGTCAGGCTAGCTGATTAGTCTGAAACATTCAAGTTACTTCAACTATAAATTAAAAGAATCAGCATGATTTTTTTTGGGAACTGAAAACCGAAACAAAGAATCACAGTAACCCAAGAACTGCCTGACTGTGGGTCTGATCCTACTTGCTGTGCAGGGTTGGATCCACTGCATCTGGCCTCTGTTTTAGAGAAGTGCTATCTGACCGCAGGGGGTTCACAGACTGGAATCACGTGAGCAGCTCATAATAGATGTATACATTTTCTTTACTCTGTGCTATAATCCAGGTGCAGAAAAGAGAAATACATAAAGCCCTGTTGTTAACAGCCCTGACTACACAATACTCTCGAGATTTTGTGAATAATATTTTCTCGTTTAGATGATCTACTCCTACTGAGCAAGTAAAATGTCTTCTACAAGGTCATCTGTACCACTTCCTAGACCACCTCTTTCCTTCACAAGTCTTTTCCCCTTCCTTCCTACCCTTCTGCCAAATTCTGGTAAGAGATCAAAGTGATGAAACCACAGACACATATAAGGAAAAGGAAATAAACAGTGGGAAGCACAAAGTGGCTCTCAAAATACAAAACTTGTTCATGAGTCTGTACAAGAGTTTCTCTCTTAAGACCCATAGCTAGTCGTTAATCAGTATCTACTGGGTAAATAAGTTCCACCGAGAGTCTTGCAGTAGGCATTTCATTTTATTCACTGTTCTTAAAAAAAACCTTTTGATTTTGAGTTATAAAGACCTGATTTTCCTCCGTCCTATCACAATCCTATTCTGGAGAAATAAAATGGCTTGTAACAGGGCCCTTCTAAATCCTTGAGACATGCAGTAGTGAACAAATGTTGACCCTGAAGCTACCAGAAGTCCCTTGGTAGCAGAACCAGTCCAGTTTCATCCCTCCCACTCCTTGTGCCTGAGCATTTCCTATCTGTGCAGGCAGGTCCAGCTTCGAGGTCAGATGGAGGTCATGGCAGAAATGCCAGGCTACAGATTTTCCAAGGTCTCTGCCTTAAAACAGGGCACTCAACAAGGGTCCAAGGGTTTCTTTCAGCTGAAACCTTATTTTAGATCTTGTGCCAGCCATCAGCCAGCTCAGTGAACTCAGGCACTGGAAATCATTTAATGCGTTTCTGCTTCCCTAGGAGTCACTTAATGCTCATAGAGATCATGCAGCCTTGTTTGCTGTGAAATTATTTGGAATAGCAAAACAAACTCATTTGCAGCCAGCTTAGATATCTCTCTACTAAACCACAGTTTCAGTTCAGTCATTCAACTATAATTCATTCACCTATCCAGGTGCAAATATTCAGACCAAAGGAATTTGATGGCACTAAAGTGGCACTGCAAACATGAGAGAATTTCTGATCAGTAACTGTCACCGGTCTGGCTGAAACAAAGTGACACCACAGCCCAAGTCACTTCTTCCGGTGACCTTCTGGATATATTTAAGTAATACGGTATATCAGTAAAACTTAAATACATGACAAATGGTAGAAAAAGGGAGTTTTGTATCTTGCTGTACCTTGTGTCAGAGTGAAGACAACAATAGTTTTTGGCTGTTGGTCCTGGGAAATGAGTATGAACTCTCAGGTTTTAGGGGGAAAATGAGGAACAGGGGACACCTACACACCTTGGTCAAAGGTTCAGTGAGTAGATAACTGCTCACACTTCTACAGCACTTCTCAGGGAACAACAAATGTGAAAGAGGAAAGCAGGTTGCTCTAGAGTTGACTCTTCTTCCAGGAGAGTTTGACGAAGACACCAAGGCCTGGCAGCTCTTCCTTGGGAGCAAGGAGGAGAAAGGAGAGGTGCTGTCCAGGCCTGGGGAGCCCTCTTCTTCCTGCATCTTGTCCTTTCCCTGCTTTTCCTGCTGAATCAAACCATGACCCATTTCTTCATTTATTATGTGTAAGGTTGGTGTACTAAAATTCATTGAGTAAAGATTACAGACTACTTTTTAAATCTGAATTATTCCTCCTTCTCTGGAATTAATTCTCTAAGATAAGTTTACTTGATAACCACTCCTGTGAAGTGAACAGAGTGCCACCTTCATATTTTCTTCCCTGTTTCTTTGAAGATCTAATTGCTTGTGATGTTGATATATTAAGCCACCACAGAATTGCTCTCCTGAAATTCAGAAAGGTTTGTTCCTTACCTATATTCACTTTTGGACTTTCAGCTTCAGCTGTTTCTCTTAACTCAGTTCCTGCCATTCAGTGAAGTAAACTCAGTGTGCTTTCAGCAAACATGAGCTCTGTTCTGATGTGAGCCTGAAGATCTGAACAGAAAGGAATAGAGAACGTAAGCAGACAGTACCTTAATAAAGGCATGGTTATACTCCAGACTTGACACAAATAGAAGGTGGGGAGAGAAGAAGAAAGAAGAAGAAAGCTGACTAGTCATTACATATCAAACATAGAAGGGTGGTCTCCCTAAGCCCTGAATCGTCCAGTTATGAAAACATTTTTTTGAGGGAAGTTCAGGTCAACTCCTGCTCTGACCTGACCTCTGAAGAAACTGCACTTCATCAGCTACAAAGCCTATGGAGACCTACCTCTGCTTAGTCACCTGAGCTACCTGAAGCTAAACTCTATGAATATACCCACAAATATTATGTATTGGTTTGCAGTTATTCACTGCATTGCTCTACCATCACAGTATAATGTGAAAAAAATCGCATTTGACTGGTCCAGGAAAGACTATCCTTTTTGCTGGGCCTGCATTCTTAGAGAGACATCTGTCAGTTTGTATCTCCATCCTCATCTTGTGAAATGAACATGCTTTGAATACTTCTTTGGAAGACAGAAATTATAAGAAAACGGTGACCAATTTCTCATGAGCAGAAGATTGCTCAGGGACGAGGCAGCTGTAAGCAACTTTGGAGACGATTAGTTTAGCACCTGCTGTGAGCCCCGTGTCCTAAAAGATTGCAGCTAGCATGAAGAATGCTCCCTGCTCGCCCCATTGTTCTGCGTTTCTGCTGGAGACAGCTCTCTGAAAACACACCCAGTGCTTCAGGCACGCATTCTGACCCAATACTCCCTCCCAGCGGGCTGTGTTTAACCCACACCTGAAAGAATTTAATCCTCTATTAATTAATAAATCACTTGTGCTTCTCTTATTAGGGGTAGCATCACATGAATAAAATACACCACATTTGCTTGTATCTCTAGACATGCTTATTGACAATCTATGTTTATCACTAATGTATATCCATAAACGTTCTCATTCTGTGTCATGTCTCCGGGCACGTTTCTCGTCGTCCTTCTCATAGCTCTCACATTTCTCTTTTGGTTTTATAAATGCCTCTAAGCAATTGCTGTCCGCCGCGGGGAAGCCAGGGAGCTCCTTCCAGAAATCTTGCTCTCAACAAAGCTGCCCTCCCTGACCGTACCCCCTTTCCCCGAAACTAAGGAGCAGCATTAAAAATTTCCCCCTTGAGTCACTCCAGCAGCTTTTGTCTGCAGAGAGGTAAGTGCCGCGGCGCTGGATGGCTCCCAGGCGATGGGGCGGTGCGCACCCGCCCCGAGAGGCCGCGGCGGGGCGGGTCCGGCCCGGCCCGGCCCTTTATAGCGCCCGTGCCGCGCTGCGCCCCGACAGGCACTGCTGCAGCTCTGCCGTCGGCACCCAGCGATACCTGCCGCTCCCTGAGCTCCGCCGCCGGTAAGTGCTGTGCTTTCAAAACCCCGTTGTCATGTACGGGCAGAAGTGCCGGGTCTAAGTTGAGCGGAATGAAGCTGCTCTTTAAGTTAAATTTTAAAAGAAAAGTATCTGATGTGATGCAGTATTGCAGCAGCGGGGAAGGTCAGTTCTACGTGCTGCATTATGTCAGAATTTTGACGAGGAATCAGCAGTACTGCTAGTTGTGATGTGAAGGTCGGGCCTGAGAAAATGGTTATGGTAACAAACGATAAGTTACTTGCTGCCAGAAATGCTAAAAATAATTATCTTAATTATGTTCAAGGGAAACTATATCTGCTGAAATCACATCTGAATCTGGAAAGCATGCACAGCCAAGAACCTGAGGCATGATTTAGCTTCTTGCATTATGAAACCTGCTTACAAGCAAAGGGTGTGTCTACATTAGCACTTTGATTTTCATAATGTTTATTTTCCAAATGAATCCAGTGAGCTTGATTCCCCATGTTTTGGTTCACGCCACAGAGTGTGTGAACTTCAGTGTGTGCACTAATGAGGTTTACTTGCACTCCACTTCTCCCCAGTAAAACCAAACTGGAAGGTACAATCCACATATTATCAGGCACTCAGTCTGCAGGACCAAATAGAATTAGTCCAATGTAGAAACGTCTGAAGCAGGTACAGTGTGGAGAGTGTCTTCAGCATCAACTTAGTTCTGTACATCCTCTTCTATTGCAGTGCTTGCCAAGGTAAATATAACTAAGATTCCCATGGAATCTTTTAAACATCAAGTTTCATGGTTTTCTAGAGCCGAGGATGCTTTTTTTAAAAAAAAAAAAAATCATCCCATGACTTGCATTGCAATTCAAAAAAGAGAAAAAGATATATTGCTACTTTACTGTACCCTCCCTTGTTGCTACAAGGTAATTATTTACAGGTCCCTCTTGGTGAGATTGCTATACATGCTTGGCTACAAGAGCCAGCTGCATATAAGAGATCAAGACAGAATGTGTTGTAAGCCTCTAATACTGTAAATAAGTGAGGTAACATCACAAGCAGACTTTCAAGAGTTTGCAGTGGTCAGAGGCACTCAGTGAGGTGGCCAGGCTTACGTAAGTGCTGGGCATCAACAAGATGCAGCAGGTAACTACAGAGGTACTGAAAAGAGCTTTCCCATTCATTCCCTGAAGTTGGATGTTCAGTGCTTTTGTTGTAAGGTAGTAATGATTAATTAGATAGGTACAAACAGCTGGATAGAAGCTAAATAAATCTGCCGAATTCCAACTCTTAGTCCACAATGCAATAACTGAGTATGGATTTTTCCAATTTCCCTTTCCCTGCTTCATTTCATTTTTTTCTAAAATCGGCTATATTGCTGAGAGTACAAGAAAAAAGCTTCAAACAATAATCTCTAATTTAATATGTGGAAATAATAAGCAGATATTCCACAGCAAGTTAATACATAAGTCTTCACCAGTTGTGTTGTGACTTATTCTGAAACCAACTGAGGACAACAGAAGCAAGAAAACTGACACTGCAAGTTATAGCATAACACTAAGTTCCTCTTTTATTTTCAGAATCAAATACTACAGATAGAAGTGAGAAGTTAACGACATGAAGTTACTCATCTTTCTCACAGTAGCCTTTGTCACAGGACTAGATTCTGTAAGTTTTGAAACAAATGGGGGGTTGGTTTGCTTGGAACCTCTTCTGGGTTCGATTACACTTTCTGCTTTGGATACTTTAGCAGGCTTTTGCCTTGAATTCTATTTTGCTGCCTTTGCATGTACATATATACTGTTGTGCATATACCTCAAAAACCCCCTGTTTTGAGTCCTTTGGTTTTTCTCCCAATTCTGTTCCACCTTAAGACATCTGCTACCATTCAAATAGTGAAAACATTTAATAATCAAGAAATATAGCTTTTTTATTTTTCTCTTAAAGCAATTTAGATCTGGAGACTGAGCACCAAGATCTTGCTGGTCTTCTGTGGAGGTGGATATTGGGTCTTAAATAAATTTTCCTCTCCCCTACTTGAAAGTGTGATGCTAAAAAAGGAGCAATAGATACTAATTTGAGTATTTTTGACTATGAACTTCTATGACAGTTGGTGCCTATCAGCAAAGCCATTCACCAACATAATGGAACTATATTGTTACCATTACTTGTTTTAGCTCAAGCAAGCCCACTTGACCTCTGGAAGAAATATAGTGAAAGCCTAATTTTATTTAATTTCATGGAGAGAGAAATATCCAGACTGCAAAGCAGAGGCAGGGCCTTGAAAGACAGAGCAAGAATCTATTGTTGTATAGATCTACTGGCTTTTATTCTGTAGCCCAAACTTGAAGCACCAAGGTCACTAAAATGACAGAAGCAGCTGGTGAATGTTGTATCTTTGCTGCAGTGCTTGGTGGAGGAGGAGAAGCTTCCTTCACTGTTTTAGGGACACTGACCATTAAGAGCTGCCTGGGTTCGTACAGCATAAATGTAATGTTGCCCTGATGCAGTGGCCCAGCTTGGAGGGGCTTTTCTGAGGGTTTTTTTGCATTATGTGGGATTTTTCTTTCCTTCTCCATACTGCTTTGCTCAAGTAGTTCAAATCCTCTTTTTCTTTTCCCTTAGGGTTATAGCTGGAAGTACTACAACCTGCTATATAAACGCAGATCAGATCACAAGGGTAAGTATCTGCCTGTTCTACTTGAACCTAAAAACTTATTATCCTGCAATTACATTTTCATACAAGAAGGAAGGCTCTTAATGACACTTAAATGCCTAAAACTAGTTTGCGATTACATTTCACCTCATCATTCAAATGTTTTTGCCTATAATTAGCAATGTCTTTTACTTACAGAATGCTCTTGTTTGAATGGAGGAACTTGCATTACCTATTACCTCTTTAGTGGAATTAGTCGTTGCATATGCCCAGAAGGATACACTGGGATTCACTGTGAACTAGGTAGAGTATCTGTCTTCCTTAATACCAGCTAAATTGATTGAAAAGGTCTAAAAGGATAGTCGAATAATTAAAATGAAGTGCCAAGTGAAAGTATTACCCATAAATGGGGCTGGATAGTCTTTAGCACTTTAGGCTAACAGAATAAGTGAGGAGAAACAACTAAATGTTGGTGCAACGTTTACTCAGGATCTTTTTCTTGTCTGCCTCTTCAATAAGGTTGATTACGTCAATCTTTCTTTTTCATTTGTGGTGAAAAAACTGAACTTGTTTGTGAGATTTCAGAAGCAGAACTGATTGTATTGTGAAATTCACTGAAACTATTAAAGAATTAATATCCATGCTTTAAAATGTGAGATACTTGATGCTCAAATTCATACAGGACAAATGTAATAAAAATATATAATGAGTCTAGATTTTGCATCATCTGTTTTTGATTGTATTGCAAGAACTTTTTCCTCGTTAAAAGCCTTTATCCATGTCTGTCACAGAACAGTTATAAACAAGAACGTACTGTTGATAAAATATTTCTTTTTTCAGACACTGACAGCATCTGCTATACTCAAAATGGGGAGAACTACAGAGGGATGGCAACAGAAGATGAATGTCTGCCATGGAACTCACCCTCACTGTTCAGGAGGGGTGTTTACAATGCTTACTTGGAGAATGCTTTGCAGCTTGGACTGGGCAAACACAGCTACTGCAGGTATGAAAAGCATCACACTCACTGGGATGACTTCTGTTGTCACAGCCCTAGAGGTGCTCAGTGAGGAACATGTTTTTAAAAAATAACAATATTACAGAGATGATTTTTGACTAAAAATATTTGGAATGTGACTCTCTGAAGTGTCTGTAGAGTTCTTCACTGAAGCTGACTGTACTGCAAAATTCACAGTATATAAGAGTAATAGTTGCTAATTATTTTCTCTGGTGTGTCTTGTAAAAAAACACTTGTTTTTTCAGGACACTTAATATTAAGATATTATCATTTTTTAAAAATTGTTTTTATGAAAAGAACATTTTTATTTGTCTTTTAGAAACCCAAATGGAAGGAACCAGCCCTGGTGTTACACCAAAAAGGGACGTGCCATTCAAGAAATGCCCTGTAACATAGAGAAATGTGGTAAGTAACATTAATTTCAAAACAACTGGGTTTTCTTTTTCTTTTTATTTTTAATAGCACAAGGTTGTTGTTTAGTTGTAAGAACATCTGAACAAAATTTGTCCTTTCACAGGGCCGTCATGTGGTCAAAGGAGCATGAGCAAGAACTTCAAGATCGTTGGTGGAAGGCGGGCAGAGGTTGAGTCTCAGCCTTGGGTAGCCGGTATCTTCCAAAACATCAGGGGCACGGACCACTTCCTGTGCGGTGGCAGCCTCGTCGACCCCTGCTGGGTGCTGACAGCAGCACACTGCTTCCACACCCTGTAAGTGCACAGTCCCCTGTGCTTCTGATTTGCAACTGATTTCTTTGTGTGATGCTCACTGAGCACCCCTTCCAAATGTACCACAGTAAGAAGGTTCTGTTGATCAAACAGAACAAGAAGAGCAGGCAGAAACATTAAGCCTCTGGGAGTCCACATCCAGCAGATTGAGCTAGCAAGATGTGAACCGTTTGATGATGCAATTTTAAACAACTTAGCCTATACTGGAGCCAGGGTTTCATTTTTACCTTAGCTGTTCCCAAACCTTAGTAATTGTACCGATGGTTATGACCTGTATGAACAATACATCTATGGGTATTTTTTGTTGGTTTTGCTGTGGAAAGCTGATCCTTTTGGCATCCTGCAAGGGGTTGGTAATGCTAACACCTTGCATTAGTAGCAACTACATAGATGTGCATTTCAGAATGTCTGAACATCTAAATTAATCCCTTCAAATGGAAAATCAGAACGCTTTCCTTTAGAATATTGATCAACTTTCAAAGCTGACTAAATTTTTGGGTTTTATTAACATCAAAGTAAATGTGAAACAGAAGCAGGAGTGCATCTAAACTGTTGACCTCACTGTCAGAAATCAGTACTCTTCAGCAATCTCTTTATTCTCTCAGGTCAAGAAGACCACTAAACAAATCCGTCTATAAAGTCTTCCTTGGAAAGTCCATACTGAATGTTACTGATGATAAGGAACAAGTATTCATGGTTGATGACATCATATCTCATCCTGATTTTACAGATGACACAGGTGGCAATGAGAATGATATCGGTAAGTGTCATCTTAAAGAGCCTTTAAAACTTTTAGCATAGATGAAGGCTACATAATTGTGGCATACATCTTCTAAAAGAAGTAGAACCAGAGATGAGATGAAAGGGAACAGGAACAGCCTGAAAACTAGGCCTGTGCTGAGCACAGGTTTTTCCACTTGTATGAATTTGGTTCGTGGCACGTATCAGATGTATTACCTGTCAGACAGTCAACCATAAGCCTGTTTTATCTCTGGACCTGTGCAAGATGTGGCTTTTCTTATAAGCATTTTTGGCAGCATTCCATTTTCTACCATCTTACTCTGAGTCTACAGAGATCCCACTATGTATAGCAATTGACAAAAAAATGCACGCATGGTAGATGCCATCATGTCATATGGGAATGCCATATCAGGCACCACATCAGCTGAAGGTTATCCTGAATTAATCCTGACTTCTATAAGTCTCTGAATTTCACAAGTCTACTCCTAGAGCAACAAAGTCAGAGATGGGTTTTTGCAACTTGCACAGAACAGACTTGCCACTCTTGCACTTGACACTTAGAACTCTACCACCCCGTCCAGATTCCTCCTCCTGCTGCTAAAATAGCAGTCAGGAAGCTGAGGTTTTAAAACATCTAAAGATACACTTGCAGAAGACTCTCTTCTCTGAGCTATCAGCCACTATCCTTCCAGGAAGGAAGTTCAAATTGGAACACTTGCCAATTTTAGTGCTGGGAAATTAATTTTGTTAGCAAATAATGACTGTCATTCCAAAAGCAAAGAGGGGAACTATATGTAACTAAAATTAAATATAATTGCAACTATTCCAAATAACTCTACCAAATACTCCTACTGTCAGAGAACTTGAGGGGAAAAACTTGCTTTACAGATCTAACTGTATCTTCTCTGACTTGTTTCATAGCTTTGATAAGGATAAGGACAACTTCTGGACAGTGTGCAGTAGAATCCAAATATGTCAGAACAGTCTGCCTGCCAGAGAGGAACCTTTACTTACAAGACAATACCCCTTGTGAAATAGCTGGCTATGGAAAACAAGATTTTTGTAAGTGAATGATTTTCCTTTCCAAAGTTGTACTTCCACAGTGTGGGAACTTGATGTTTTTCACACCATGATCTGTAAAGTATTAAAAGAAGTTTCTATTCCATGTACTCCATGTGCATCTCTCAAAGGTGATCTTTGCTGGCATCTTCTCTAGTTGTCTGTGGCATATTCTTATCTGATGCTTCTCGTGCTTATCAACCAGACAGAGTAAGCCAAGATGTAAAGCACAATTTTTTTCATTCCTGATGTGGTGAGGGATAGAAAAAAAATTGCAGCCATGTGAGAGTATTAGCAAAGGATTGCATTTGTGCAGAATATCCTTCAAAAACCATCAAACTTTCTCTCTAAAAAGGAAACTTTATATTTTGCATTTGGAATACTTGTTCTTCTCTCTGAAACTTAATATATTAACAGTAAAAGCTCACTAATACTGCATAAACTGGAAATAAGAACCTCAATGCAGAACTGGAAGGTTATGCTAATTTTAAGTGCTAAAAGTGTGTTACATGGGGATTTTCTTGTTTTGTGGGAGTGTTTTTTGGAGTTTTTTTGTCTTGGATGGTGAAAATAGTGAAATATTCTTTTGGTTGCAGATGACATCTTCTATGCTCAAAGACTGATGTCAGCCACTGTGAACTTAGTATCACAGAAAAAATGCAAATATGAATACTATGACAATATCAGAGTTACTGACAACATGGTCTGTGCTGGAGATCCCACATGGCAGACTGATGCATGCAAGGTAAAACTGGTTTACCTTCTAAATAATTCTAAATGCATGTACAGTATATGGATAAGTTGGTGATGTCTTGTAATTCTACTCGTCACAAGAGTCTCTCTTTATGTAGCAGGAATTCTGTATATCCAGTGGTGGTGATCTGTAGTGTGGCCAAATATATGGAATAAGGTTGGAACCTAGAGTTAGGTATTGCCCCTCTCAACACCTTCCTTTGGAAGCCCAAGAAGTACAGTATTTTTAGCCATTTTTTATCTCAAGGCCTTATTTACGGTGTATTCAAGCAAAGGCTGATAGGCATCAGAGGAATACAGCAACTTTTCTAATCTCAGCTTGCGCTTTAACTATAGCTTTGCAAGGGATAAGAGGTAAATTACAGGGGGCAATGAGCTCCCCCAGGTTCCTCAAAATAGACTTACTTCCCTGCACCCCTACGGGGCAGAGTGGCCATAGGAGTCACTAAAAAGAACAAGTGTCCTCAGGTATACTTCCAAAGTACCTTATGGACAGGGAGACAACTGGTTCTGTGAAGAATTGGGCATGCTGGCTTTGGCCTTAGATCTGTGATTATAAACTTAGGATGAAGGGTTTTTTGCAAGGTAACTATTCTCTCTGTATCCTGGTATGGGGAACTAAAACAGTCTCCATAGGTAAGGAGTTCTCAAGTCACAACGGATGCCAAACCTTCTGTCCCATCTAAGCAATGTTCTCAAAGATCAAAGCTTTAGCTTTTGAGGGTGTTTACTAGGGTATTTAACTCTAGAAAAGCAAGAACCACATTTTCTCTGTTTACAAAGGCTCCCTCTGCAGAAAATGGCCTAATATGTTCTCTTTCTGTTGTCAGGGAGACTCCGGTGGCCCCATGGTCTGTGAACACAATGGCAGGATGATGGTTTATGGGATTGTCAGCTGGGGAGATGGCTGTGCAAAGAAAAACAAGCCTGGTGTTTACACCAGAGTTACTCAATACCTTAACTGGATTGACTCCAATATGAATGGGGTGCTTGCCAAGAGTAATTTTCTTCCTGAACCAAAGTGACCTTTTTTCTACAGCTGGAGCGAAATGAACAAGATTCAGCCTGTACTGACACCAGGACAGTAAAGACCTGAATGTCATAAGAGGCTTTAATTTTAAATGCTTGTGTGGTCTGCCACTCACATCAGTGTTCCTGAGGCATGAGGCAGAGAAACGGTTGATGTATTATCTTACTACTCTGAATTACCTGAAAACCACTCAGTGGGAAGCTAAAATATTTAACATTTAAATGAGTATTCCCATGCACGATACTATGCATAACAAGTTATCTGTTTACTTCATTTATGAACCAGCATTTGGTCTGGAAATATTGGTACAGTTTTAACTTAAGTATTCATTTTCTACATGACCTGAGACTAAAATCTCTCCTCATTCTACTGAATAATACTAAGACTCAAGTGCTACAAACCTAACCAGTTAAGACCAGTAATGAGAGAGTGATCAGACTTTGCATCAGAAAGTGGAAAAAAAAAATGTAGTAGCTGTGTCAGTATTACAAATTCTTAATGTATTCCACTTAAGAACTCTGCTGTAAGAAGGCGTATTGGAAAGTTGTTTGACTTCCAGGTCACATCTGAAGGTGTCTAGGTGCCTTGGAATATGTGATTTTGTAACCTCTCATTACATGTACATATGTAATGAGGAAAAGATTTAAGGACTTGGCACACATTGAATGCTGCAGGTGTCAAAAGTCAGAAATTTATTTCCATTGATTTAACTGATATTATATAGAAATTACCCCCCACACACACCTGACTTACATGTGGTTTTATTTTTAAACTTCTCTTTGTTTTATAGATCTGAATTGTTTTATAAATTTGCATTATTTGTATGAGGGCTGGCACCTCAAGCTTTATTTAATTATTTTTACTGTTTAACTTATTGTTTGTATTATGGATTGTAAAATTTTATTAAAAAAAACAACTTGTTCTTATGTGTCTGTTCTTTGTCTGTTGAAAGGCGAAGGGTATGACTCAGAACTGCCATTATTACTTTATGCTAAAGTTCCTTGGTAAAACATAAATGTTTGAGCTTACTGATTATTAAACTATTTGATATGCAAAAGCTAAATTCTCTTTTCAAAAAGCACAGGGGTATTAGTGAGAAGCATGCTCCATCTTGTACTTTATTGTAGTCTGGGTATGTGAATCTTGCACACTGGTGATGGAATGATAGGAATAAGAATCCTAATGAAGTCTTGTCCTTGAGGTTTGTAATGGTTTGAGAGTTCCAAAATCCAATTCCTGAGTTCAAGCCTCCCTCCCTTATCTCAACCTTGTGCGAGATGGGTTTTCCAGACACCACATGAGATTCAAAATGGGGGGAAGGGAATATATTACAAGACTGTACAACAAATAAATATTATAATACATTATACACATAATCTTAACTATCTCTACAATGATACATCAGTATTTATAATGGATCAAATCTCTTCTCTCCAAAATAAAAGTCTAGGAGGGAAGAAGGAAAAGATTTTTTCTACTCTCAGAGCAGCAGTCTTTCTAGGGCAGCAGTTTCTCTCCATCCATGCAGCAGCTGTAGCTGGAACTTTGCCAATACACATGAGAGGGGTCTCCAAGCCCCTCTTGGCCCTTCGACTCCAGGCGAGGGTCTTCTCTTCTGTGGGCTGCGTTTACCAGGACAAGGTCGCTTCACCACGTCATATCACAAAGTGCAAGTGGCCTTCATGACTGTCCTTCAGGGGATTCAAGCCCCTTGCAGAGTTTTTGTGCTCTGTCTCAAGCTGGCTGCTAGCTTAGCAGCAGTGGGAGGGCAAAACCCTCCTCCACATTCTGTCTGCTGTCCTCATCCAGCTCCGGGACGCCTTGAGCTCCTCAGCTCCTCTCTTTGCAGTGCATGCTGCATTTTAGGACTTCCATTCAG
>JAWWLV010000180.1:14438892-14457673 GCA_035041135.1 Platyrinchus mystaceus | reverse complement strand
CGCCTTGAGCTCCTCAGCTCCTCTCTTTGCAGTGCATGCTGCATTTTAGGACTTCCATTCAGTAGGAGTCCACCCCCTCCATTTTAGGAGGGATCTCAAGGGAGTTTGGGTTTTTGGTGTTTTTTTGGTGTTTTTTTGTTTGGTTTGTTTTTTTTTTTTGGTTTTAATTCTTACCCCAACTCTCCTTGCAAGGAATTTTTCTCTGCCTCTCTTGGCTGCAATGCTGGCTCTGCTGCTTCTTCCTTATCTCTTGGCTCTGTGCCATTCTCCTATTCTCCTCGGTAGTGCTGTCCCGCTGCCGCGTCCTTCACTGCTCCCGGTGTAGAAGCTTCCCCCAGCTCTCAGCTGCAGAACTCGGCCCAGTCCACACTGTTCCAAGTCCCTGTAGCCCCTCAGCTGGGGTTCCTGCCCCTTGCTCCTCGTGGCTTAGAATATGGCTACTTCTACCAACAACAAACTACAACTAACCCTTCTTTTCTGTTTATATTTTGCAGGAGCGCTGATTGGGTTAATCTCAAGGGTCACCACCCGCTGGGGTTTACCATTTTCTCAGCTTCAGGGGGAAAACTGTTTTCCCCCACCACAAGGTTCAAGACTGGAGCAGGCACCATCTCCACTATTTCCAGCTGTGTTGTTAAGTCACGTGTCTTTTTATTTCCATACCCTTTCTATAAGACAGAGACAATGGTACTTCCATTCTCCCCCAGAGCTGCCTGGGTATGAGTTGTCAGGTGGAGGGGGAGTTGACCACTGTGTGAATGTTCTGTGACTGAGGCCCTGACACCCCAGTCTTGTACAGGGACACCAAGCACCACTGAAACAAAATGATTACTGATGGTGCTGGATTGCCAATTGTTAGGCAATACAACTTCTGGTTGTGTTCTGCAAACAGAAATTTGTTAGCAGAGGTAACCACTGTGTGTGGTAGAGTTACTTGGCACAAGTGTGCTGTTTGTGCACTGCTGATTAAAGTTTGTGCAGGGAGTTAGTTAAAATTGCATTGTTTCTAGACAATGAGTTGGACATGTCCTGTGAGAGACTGGAGACTGCAAGAAGAGAAGGAAGGCACCTCTTTACTGCTTTTCTAGACAGCAAATAATAGAACAGCTTGACCAGAGTTAGCAGAGAATGTTTCAGGCACAAAGTGAGCAATGATAATAAAGTTTTAGACTATGTTTTAAGCATTCTAATACACTATGTTTTAAGCATGTCTTTTGGCATGCTACAAATTTCTCACCTCAGTATTCCGTTTAAACAGTTATCAAAGTACTAAAATCAACAAATCTCCAACAAGTGGAGAATATAAATATCTTCAGGGTAATTGCATGTGATTCTCATTGCAATGAATGGCATGTTTGCCATTGACTTCTCTGGGCTTTTTCTATGTATGAAGTCAATACAATTTAAATTTCAACTTATTCCCATCATTATGAATATAAGTAAGAATGAAAAAGGAGTAATAAACAAAAGTTGTATTTAGGTCTCTTTAAAATCTACGAAGCTCTGGAGAAAGTATGAATAAAGACAGAACCTTGAAAGCAGAGGACATTTCAATGCTGTTTCGGTGTGCAGTATTATTTGTTCTTTAATTTATGTTGGATAAACTGCCCCAACAAAAATTAAGTCTTTAAACAAACACACAGTGTATATATATATATATATCTGCCCTGGCTGCTGTGTAACTTCATATTTTCTCTTTCAATGTTCTCTGCATGACTTTGGCCCCAGAGTTACAATATCATCTGGTTGACTAATTATCAGACCCCGGGAAAATGAAAGAAAGAAGATGAGAGCACAGTTTTGCAAAACTTCCTCTTCCTGAAACAGAATCCACAGGAAACATTTTCTTTCACTCTTACGGAGAGTGAGCAGATGTAGATCCAGGTTGAGGTGCTGGGGAAGATGAGAGATGAGATGTTTGGCAAACACCACTGCAAAATGACAAGACAAATAGCACAGAGAGGATGTTTTTGAAAGATATTAGATATCTGGTGGGCACAGACATACATGCCATACAAATTTTGACATCATAAAGCTTCTCTTAAGTATATCATTCATTGATTTCAGGCATGTGGCAGGCAACAGAAAGGAGTAGAATAGGGGTCCAACAAGTATTTAGAAACAGCTGAGAGGTTGGCATCAGCCAAAGTGGAGAGATCATACTCTCAAAAGCCTTAAAAGCATAATTAACATAAACTCCTGTTCCTACTTATCTTCAATACTTCCACAGAATAAACATATTAAGCAATGAGGATAAAGCAGTATCTGATGTGTTCAAAGCATAGGAAACTCATTTAATCTGTCAGCTCTTAGAAGGAAGTGATGCATCCTGAATGGACAGACCACTTGACCTTATGTAGCTGAAGCTTTCTTCATGGAAGTGAAACTAAAATGTGACTCAAAGAACTTAAAAATAAAATCTGTCTTAAATAAACTAAGGTGTGGCGAAACATCATACATAGTCACCTATTTATTGCATATGCTACACTACTTGCATGTGGAATTGTATGCATGAGAGGATTTTATTTGTGCATATTGAAACCTGAACTAAAAAAACCCAATATGACTATTTGGTCACCAAGCCTTTGGGTCACTTCTGACACTTAACCACAGCTCTTGCTTTAGGGCAAATGAGTACAGAATTTATCTATCAAAAGAGAATTAAACCTTTCTGCATTCATCAGTGTTTGTAATTTCAAGTTTCAGATACATTCATCTCAAGCTGAAGTAAAAAAAAAGTAAGTTACATACTTGGAAAAAAACATATTCATTAAAGAACAAATCTGGGTTAAAACTTCATCTGGCAAATCCAAATCCATCACATCTCAAGCAGTATACAAAGGAGCAATCTGAGCAGAATTTGCATTGTGTTGTTTAATCTTTTGGCAAGTGAAGGAAGTGGAACTTTAGTGGAAATGCATGAAGTTGAAGGAACAAGGACTATCTATTTCATGAGCAGTGAAATGAGATGTAAACGCATAAGTCAAGCATGAGAACACATGCACACATGGGCAGTATGCTCAATTCCTCTGTCCTGTTCCATAGCTGCAGCCAAGTTGATTCATTCATATCTAGGCTGCATCTGTCTGGTAGGATACACTAATGATCTTTGAAGCTGGAAAGGACTGTGAGTATCCCAGCATCCAAACTGAATTCAGAGTGAATTTAGCAATCCAGAGTTATAAAAAATGAACAAGCTAACAAAGACAAACAGGAATAACCAAACACAGAAGTAGATGAATGGTGACTAGTCTTAAAACAGATCCAGAAGGCATAGCAGACAACAGTACTGAATAACAAAAATGTAAATATACTGACACATACACCAGATCACAGTTTGTAAAACTAGGGAGACACTCAGCTGTGTCTTGTTTTGAGTGTCATTCTTCTTGAGGAGAACACAACAATAATAATCAATGGTTCAGAACAGACAAGGAGAAAAGCCTGAAAATATTTGGTTTATTTTATCCAGAGAAGCAAAATCTACAAGGGGCATTTTCTTCAAAGGGGAAAAGGCTGCAGCAGAGAAGGGAACAAACTGTCCTCTGTGTCTTCAGAAGTTGGGGTGAAAAGTAATAAACCTGGTTGCAGGAAGAGAGTGAAGTGAATATTATGAAATTATGCTACTGGTATGAGTAGTGAAGCACAACAGTAAATGGCATTAGATGTTGTTGAACCTCATCCAGTGGAATTTTTCAGAACACTTCAAACAGAGATAAAACAGTTGGTTTGGGCTCTCCCAATGAAATTGGAAGATATTTTGAGAAATCATCTAATCTCAGGTTCCCTGTTGTATTATGAAATCAATGAACATGCTCAGTGACTGAGATGACTACATGAAAGTACAGATATTACAGGGAAGTTTAGAAATAGTGTTACACAATTTACCCATCTTTTTTAAAAGTGGCTTTAAATTGTGTACTCTGAGAAAAAATGGTCTGGATTTTTGAATTAAGAATTAAAGGCAAACCTCTTAATGGTAGACGAATAACTATGAAGAGTTTTGAGCAGCCCTTTCAGTGACTTTTGACAAAATAGCATTCCAGAAAGGACTAGAATCAAATTGCTTCCTTGTCCCACTGGGATGCAATGAGTAACATGTGCAACTGGCAAGAAAGTAAAATTATTATCCCCCATTGGAGAGTGGAAATGTTATTTTTCTACCAAGTAACTGGGAAGTGGTTTGTATGTAATGCTATGACTTGCATCCTATGCGTGAATTACCTCAGTATGGTTTGAGCTGGAGGCCTCTGGGTGTGATAAAATCTTCCAAAGCACAGTATTATCACAAGGAGGCAATCACGAAAGAAGCTGAAAATCACAGGCAAACACCAGGCTTTGCCAGTCACTGACTTACGCATTGGAGGATCTGATGCCTGTTTGGTGACAGTATAATTCCAGAAAACCAGATGGAGACATTTACACATCCTCAGGCAGTTTCATGTTTATTAGAAATGAAGCAAAATATCTCTGCTAGTCACAGCTCAGATGTTCTAAGTCCAGTAAATTCAGAACATCAACAGTAGTAGTTAAAAGTTACCTACCACTTAACTAATTCTTCCCTAGATTTTCTTGCCTTGTGGCACAAAACTTTAGCCTAAGTTAAAACAAAGCATCCCCAAATGACTAAAATCAGAACATCACCACAGCTGTTGAAGTTGCAGCTGTTCCATGAAGATCACAGCATGTACTTGGCATTACTACGGCATGTCAGTACCAAGGATAAAAAAATCTTCACTGATGTTCCAACTCCTTCATCTTCAAATGCACCTGCAAAGTCTGACATGTCACAAATTTGTGTGGTTGGGTAACTTTTTTATATTTGAACATGCTTACACGTTATTAACAGCAGCCCCAGCCACGTGAAGAACTGCCTCGAACAGGTACCCGTGACCATCTCTGTCAAATTCTGCTCTGAGCCAACACTGCAGGACAGCAAGAGGCTTTAAGGAGCTGCCATTCAAAATTGAATTGATTTGTCTCAGAAGTTATTCCAAGTAATAATCTTTCAGAAAAATGAGAGAAACTATCTGACTTAAATCAGCATCAGAATTCAAGTGCTATCACTCAAGTGGGAAGACATTTTACTTCCTTATGTGGTTGACAGATTCTGCTTGATTTCTGGAAGGATCTTAGCTGTCATTTTGCAATTTTGCTTCTTCACAGAACATGTCCTAAGCATCCTTGCCTTGGGTGTTTGACTTAGCTTTGAGTGTCAAGTGGGGTATGGGAGGTGGAAACTGAGGTGGAAGAATGCCTTAAAAATGTGGGTAAAATTCTCAGTGAATCTGTCACATGAAGACTGAGCACAACAAATAAAGTACTCAGTGTTATAGAAGATTTCTGGAGAGACCGAATCTAAGCTTGGCTGTTTCATTTCCCTTAGATACCTTGCATTTGGGATCAGGTGTATTTGGATATCACATTTCTATGTATCTTCTTCAAGAACAACCAATTCCTAATTTCATTTCAAACTAGATATAAATGGATAAATTTGAAATCTTTTCCAGAACAATCCAATTTCATCTGAAATAACTGCAATTAGGTTTATCATTCATATTAAATCTTTTGCCATCTAAGGACACATCTGTCTTATATTGACTGTATCCTCTATTTACAATGGGCTTGTCTGAATACACACAATAGCAAGAGTTCTTTTGTTTATTACCTGGGGAGACAAATCAAAGAAATTTATTACATTGTGTAGCTGAAACCAGGCTACAGAAATGTTTTCTGATGGTAACCTTGACTCAACCTTAAAACTACATTAAAAGGGCTTTTAGAACATTCAGGGAGAAACTTACATAAGCTACTAGCTTTATTCTAAAAAATTTGGAAACATTTTTATGTTTACAGTCATATTCTAGCCATAAAATACACATATGTCCTCCTAAAGCATGAAAACAATCATATGGACAGAAACAATACTGACTGTTCAGAGGCAACAGAGCTGTTAAACATAAATTGATAAATGGTGGAAGGACATAGAGAAAGTGGATTTCAGTCTCCCAGGGATATTAGCTTGTGAGTGCTTTCAACTGCAAAGCTTAAAAACAAAGTTTGTCACCTGACTGTGATCTATGTCAGCAGTCTTTTAGATCAACAAACTTGCAATAATAATTAAAAGATTTATTATTAATCACAGCATTGAAAATGTCAGGAGGCAGCAATGTTTAAATAACCTCTCTGGAACTAGATACAGAATCTCAATGAAAATACACAAGACCACAGGGCCAGGCTATACACACCTGTGCTGGCACTTATGCTGATAGACTTCATGTCTACATAAGAAAAGAGATAAGTATACAAGTATATAATGAAATTTTATAGTTTTCACTACATTAGTTTAAATAAGTTATTCATCTTTGCCTGACTGACAATTTTACAGATAGAAAGACTGTAGTAAAAAGTTCCAGATTTCACAAATACAAGAGCTTTTCTGCTATGCTTTTTCCTACTAAACATTCATGACAAGGGCTGAAGTTTTTATAGATATGTATAATATCTTTCACCAACTTAACCCCAAAGGATCTCATACACTTGCTTGGACACTACAACTAAAAAACTGTAGGCTATTCCAATGGCAAAGAGCATTCCTGTAGGAGCTTTCTTGCTTAGAAGGTTACCAGCAATCCAAACATGTTCTTGGTATCACTGCACAGGAGCCAATGGCTCAGTTTTCTTATTAAAAAAACCACTGCCAAACAGAACGTTTAGTATTTAGTTACAGAATCTTGCTATGAAAACAAAAATGAATCAAGACAGGCTTTATACAGATTCAGCAGCAGAAAAGAAATTTAAAAGTCTTCAGATCAAAGATATGGATAATTACATCAATTTGGGAACTTATGAGCTTCTAGAGAAATAAAGTTCTGAAGGGACAATGTAAATACAGCATTGACAAAGAAGCCTTTATTACCGAATGATCTACAAGAGCAATTGAATTGTTATTTCCAGTTAGTTCTAGTTGTTTGGTACAGCCTCATCTCTTGTTTTACACAAAACTATCTCATACCTACAAAACTCCCAGCAGACAAGGCAGCTTCCCTGATTTAAATGCCAGTCTCCTCTATTAAAAATTTTATGAACATCTAAAGAAAAAGTAAATATGTCTTTTATTGATCGGCCTTGATACTCTCAAACTTTGATGAGCTGCACTTGCTTTTGTTCAAATATATGTGTAAATTATGTGCCTGCAACCTCTAAGTGGGGCAGTGAGGCGCCAGCAGCTCCACTCCTCTCCCGGCACCCGCCGCTAGATGGGGGAGCAGCCTCGGGAAAGGCGATGCCGTCGCTCGCAGACAATGCACAGGCAATTACTGAGCACGTAAATCACATTGAAGAGCTTTTATTTATAGCACAACCTTTACTCCCCTTCCACCCCCAGCGCTTATAAAAAGGTGAGCAAGGGATAAAAAGTAAGTGCTCAGCCGTCTACGTTTATAACCCGGCACTTCTGACTGTGACCCTGCCAAGCAAGACTGTGATTCCTCACTGACATTTATAATCTTGCGTTTTCCTGACCTATCTAGATTTCAGGCAATGCCAGCACACTTTCCAGCAGCAGAATGTCCAGAATGCTGCCCTTATGGGAACCCTTTGTCACAACAAAGCCAGTTATTTCATGAAAAAAACTCCAAACCAAACAACAAAAACCACAAACAAAACAACCAAAACATAGTAAAAAAAAGCAAGTTATTTAATGTCACGCTCAGAGGAAGGCATGGAAGGCATGGAAACAGCGGGAAAAGTGTTTAAGGGGAACCTGCAAAAGCGTAGTTCACCACATAACCGTTTTCCTCCTACAACGCACGAGTTCGACTGAAATAGCACAGGAAAAGATAAACTGGCACACAGACCACGAGCTAACGCGGCAATTCTAAATCTTACCTAAGAAGAGTTACGGTTATAATTGTTTTAAGTGGGAGCCATGACAGTGATCCTCCCTGAGCCGCTCTAAAGCCCTCGATCATTAAAATGTGCCCGCCAACTGCAGCCGCTCCAGAGCATTTTCTGGGAGCATCTCCCTGCGCGTCCCGGCCGGCGGCGGCTCCGTCGGGGGCGCCTGCCCTGCGCGGCAGCGGGGCCGGCTGTGTTCGAATACAAACCACACGGGGAAGGGATGGATACTGCCTTCCCCCCGGGGCACCCCAGGCACCCGCAGTGATGCGAGGCTGTAACTCCCGCTCATGAATATACTAATTTTCATATTGTTATGGAAACACTAACCTCAGGCCGTGTGGCCGCGTCCATGAGCCAGCTCGTTGCTCTGGCCTGAGAGCTGCGGAGTGTTACTGCTCCCGGGACGGAGAGACAAGAGGAGGCATCGCAACACGGCACCTTCCTGGCACTAAGTCTCGGCCAGTCTTCTCCAGACCGCCTCTGTTGCATGCTACACAGAGACAAGGACTTTGCTGTACCCCAGTTAGAACAACATAACACAATTTGCTCTAAATTGGTTCCCATCTCTTGGATGCTCGAAGTTTTAACTTCAAGACAACACCACAATGTTTCTACAAGTGCTTCGGGAACTCACTCCTTAACTGCTTTTTGAAGTACAGCAAAGTACAGTCAAGTAACTTCTGACAACGTGACCAGGAGCTGCATCAATATTTTCAGAACACAATTGAACTTACATTGATTAATTACTGTGATCTGTTCAGGCATCAATGTACAGCTAAAATGACAAATCTCATCAATATGTTCAAGAAGTTGTCCCATTCTGAAAGTAAAATGGCATTACAATATCAAAGTAGGTGTAACACTTAGATTAACAGAACATCAAACCAGAGAGCACTTGCATGTGCCTAACAAATAAGCCTCCACACTCCTTCGCTACAGTTGTCTGATTTGTATTATCACTTGATGGAAATTTTAGGAAGCCCACGACCTAAACATTATCATTCTGGATATTGGAAATAAGAAACTCCTAAAGCACCCATGACGAAAATTGTAAAGTCAAGCAACTTTTTCAGGCTCTAATTTATCAAATTAACATGTTACATTGCTATAAAAGAAATATTAAATGTATGGCAAAGATAAAGAATCCTAGTTCATCATTCCATTAAAGAGCGCTTTAAAGATTATTTTCTTCTTGACACATGAAGAGAACTCATTATTGCTTATAGAAGCAAATGCTCCTTTTCCAGAACAAAACTGAACACTTATTTCATCTCATTCTGCAGATGTCAAACAAACATGACATCAGTCAGAATGCCTGAGATATTCTGCATTTTTTACAAATTACCCACCCCATTAGAAAATGATTTTGTGACATTTAAATAGGTTTGTTACATACTCTGTTAGACTATTATAAGGGCACAGCACATAAAAATTACCCAGTTTCTGGGTTACTACTGATCTTCCTTACATTCTAAAATGATGCCAAATCCCCCATTACTTTTATATTCATTTCTGCCACAAGTATCTGATATACCATGTTTTGAAAGCAAATGAGACCAAGCTGTGGCAATCAGCATTGATTCAGAAGTTAAAAGAGGAGGTAAATAATTGTCATAATCTTCACTGATTTCAAAAAATATTTCTGGAATTGATATCTTTGGCAAAAATTGGTGATCTAAATGCCAAGAATAAGTCAATAGAAATTTTTTGCTTAAAGGAAAAATTCTAGCTGAGCATATGAAGATAATTCAGCATAGAAGAAATCTTCCTAAAGCATTCAGTTATGAATTAAAGGAAAGGTAACAGTCAAGTAATTAATTTCTTCAATAAGATTCATTTGACCTATTAACATATGCTACATAAACTCAAGATTGCATTACACAGGAAAAATCTCCTCCATGCAAAAGATGGGAATTAAATGGCTGTCATTTCCAGGTCCTGCTGGAGAAGGGAGTTTAATGAAGAAGCTCCTATTGTTACTGCCCAGGCTGCACTGTGCGTGGCAGCCTTCCAGCTCCTGCAGGAAGGTCATTAAAGCCACAGCCATGGGAGGTATTTCACATGTGTTGCTCGAGTAAACAGGGTTCAGAGAACTGGTATATTCTAGAATATGTATGAAAACAGAATTCTACATCTTAGTGCAAACACACATTGGCCTCCATTAGTTAATTCTTCTATCAGTGCCTTTCATCAAGGACAGCTCCTGATTTTTCAGTTCTCTGAGACCAAAGTTTATTGTGCCTTTCATGGCACTGACATAACTGATAACTTCTTCAGATCTTTTGCAACACAGTGCAGATACATCACTATTCAGTTATCAAACATTCAGTTCTAAAATCTCAGTGTCAGATGTTCTAAGAGTAGTTACAGACAATGCAAGAGCCACGGGTGTTCTCCTGCACTCTTTGGATGCACTCCTGCTCTCTTCACCACAGAATCTACTCTAACCTGTGTGTCCCCTTCCTGCTTCAGTGTTTGTCTATCTTTAAAAAAAGGTTTTACCAGTTGCAACATTTCTCTAGTCACTAGATGTCTACTCAGTTCAAATGTGTCCATATGCCAGTGTTTGGCCTGGCACAGAATTTAAGAAGTAAAGAAGTGGAATGGGAACACTATCAAACCCCAGACCTGAGGCACTGAAGCCACTTTGTAAAGTAACTGGGCAGACAATATAAGAAAAAGGACAGGGGACTCAGAGGTAGCAGTTACAGAGCTAAACTTTGGCATAAACCTTTCAAGAATGGGTGAAAATTTTGCTCTGCCAAAAAAATGATGGGGTGCTTAAAATATCTTGTTTTGTGGGATGCGATAAACACACACATGGAATTCTGACCAAGATTTACAGAGAAATTCTTTAATTTATAGTTATTGTAGATACTTTTTTAGGTGTAGGAAGGAATCCATAACCTATGGATGTTTCTTTTCTTTTCCTGACTCTCTGCAGAAGGAGAGTACAAGGCAAGGATTACTTTCCAGAAGCTTTAATGGGACTTCTGAATGGTTGAGACCCTACTTCTAAACCAGGTATAAACTAGCACAAACTTGAAGAAATAATCAGTTCTAAGATTATATTTCAGTATTTACTAGACAGACTGGTTAGCTAAGGAAGAAAATGTTTTTAGGAACAGAAATTAATATCAAACCAAGCAAACCAAGACATAGAAGAATATTCACAGCGCATAGGCCCAGTTCTCTAAAGATCCATATGTATTCATTGAAGGAGAAGTTTTTACATTTGCAACAAAAAAAAAAGGAAAGTCAGTGCATTCACAGCTTAATAAGAGGAAAAGTGATTATCCAGTCATATCTTCTGTTTTGATGCAATTTATTCCCACTGTTCCAGCAAGGTGTAGATGTGTGTCTAAATAAAGTCTTTACTACCCTACAGGACACTTTTTGATTTGGTCCATAAATATTACAATTATGTCAGTTGAAAAAGAACATAGAAAGCACTTGAATTTTGTCAAAAAAACATGTCACAGCTTTATTTTAGCTGTTGTAAAGGGGTTAAACTCTGCTAAAGAGGAAAGCAGTGCTTCAGCAAATGAACCCAATTTTCTTTCCTAACTATACAAACTGTTGCATATATTTTCCCCTCTAGCAATCTCATTTTCGTTGAATAGTAATTTGGCTGCGAATAATTCCCCTCATCATAATGCAGATGTCAACACCAAATGATAGAGGCACATGCTACAGTGTATGCAGCAGCTCTGCATTAAATGCAGACTCTTGTAGGCAGAGCCAGTGGACCATGTGGTTTTTATTTTTCCGCTGTTTCCAACAGATTGAAAATTCCACAGGCGACAGAGCTTTGAATAATTTAGAATGTTGTTTGGAAATCTTCGTAGCTAGAAAAGTTCATAAAGAGGGGGAGAAATCACCGCATTTTAGTTTGCTGGATAGATCTGATTCCTAAATAGTACTGTCTTCCGAGGGAGGAGAGACTAAGACCATAAAACATGCCACTTTAGGAGAACATATTGATTCACTTTATTAATGAGACTCAAAAGTAATTTCATCTTTGAGCAACACCAGCAGCAGGGCTATTTCTCTGCCTCTGTGACAGGAGAGAAATAAAACTAAGCTGTGGACTTGCTTGACTACTCAGAACTGACAAAATTCAGGTAGGTGTAGAATAGATTAGCCTGCAAAAGCTTTATCAGCACAGTTAACCAAACACCACGACAGTTGTTAGAAGGAAATGGATAAACATATTTATTCAAATGCACTTGTGATTTAAGTTAAATTTGTAAAAAATTTAAGTTAAATGTTTTAAAAGTCTAATATTTACAGGCCTCTCTTGAGTTATAGAGCATGCACTCAGCAAGGGAGTAGGTTAAGGTCAGATTTCTCATTATGCATGTTTTTCTGTCTCCTCTGGTTGTGTCTCCCTCAGCTGGAGCCAAATTCAGAAATGGTATTTATGTTGCATTTTTCAACCAACTATTTTACCAATATAAAATACATGCTAAAGAATCTCACATAAAATAAAAATTAAAATCCTCTGCAAATCCTGTTTGTCTAGATTATGTCCTAATGAATAAAACAGCAGGACTTGAACTTGTTTTTCAGAGTCAAGCCCAAATATTCAGCCCTGACCTCAATACCAGCAGCTCCCATTGAATCTGACAGGCACCAAGTACTCATTCCAGAGGCAGAATCTGCCAACTTTCTTTTACCCTAAAGTCCAGTTTGTCATATTGAAGTGAGATCAAATGCTTGCAAAGACAACTCTCAGACAAGAGATTCAAGTTACAAAATGAACAAATATGAACTTCCTATACAGTTTATATCTTGCAAATGTTTGCAAGTCATAATTTCAAGGCTAGGCTGCAGCTCTAGCAAGAGGCTCACAAGGAACTGAACTGCAGTAGCAATAGCGTTCTTTCTCCTAAGAGCCCCTCTGGGCCTTTCCTCACTTAGACCTGTCAGGTCTCATTGCTCTGAGCTGATGAGTCACTCAATGAAACCTCAGCTTTCACACTTCTGCCACAGTCTGCAGCCCATGTACTTGCAGTGCTGGGATTCTCCTTGACATCTTTGCTGTGCCTTGTTCATGGTGTTTCAGAAGGAACAAACATGGCAGCAGTGCACATTTTCTGGGCAGCTGTCTAGCAGCTCTGGCCTTTCCCACAAACACGTGGATCCATGACATGACCTTGAGCATGCCAGATGCACGACCTTCTCCCCCATCGGCTACAGTCCCGTGAGTCAGCATCCGTATCTGCTAAAAGATTTATGCTCCGAGCATCGACCAAGTGAACAAAGGGAATATAATTCAACAAATCTCTTCATGTCTAATTAGAGAGTGCTTGCACTCAAAGTGGAGCCTACCAGAAGCAAACAGCCAACACTGCCAGATTCATGCGGACTGGTAACTATTCACCAACCTGACTGCAACTTTCCCCTCCTCCAAGCAATGAATGGAGCTCGATCACTGACCGAGGGAGGAATGCCTGCGGTTCCACCTTTGCTTCCGAGACTGATGTGTGCAGAGGGTGGGAGCCCTACAGATCATGCAAAAGCCAGATAACTCATCTCCTCTTTCTCAGAGCCATGACAGAATCAACGGACTGCATCTTGAATAGATTCTTGGCTTTAGTCGTATTTCGACTTGACTCCCATTTCAAGGCATAGTGGAAGACTATTCAATAAGAACAAATCATACTTACAACTCACATCCTTTATTGACTGTAATTACACAACTTAAGCATTAGCTTCTTGCATTGGACCTTCATGCTGGGTGTTACTTAATTTTGTGACACATTCCTAGGACTAATGAAAATAAAAATAAAAAATAAAAAAAGCTGAAAACCGTAAACTCAGGGAAGCCACATTAATTTATGCATCCACCTGCTAAGTGCTGTCATTGTTTTTCGCATAGTACATAGCAGAAGATACTTATTTTCTATGGCTCAAACAGCTTCATTATTTTATTAGCACTTACACTAATAAATTAAAGTGACGTGAAAAAGTATCAAAGCATAACTTCTATTAAATAGGGAGTTTATTATCATCAACACAGCCCAAAATTGATGCCTTGATTGAATGTGCTGCAAAAGATGCACTGCCTATCCAAATGAACAACATTGCAATGTCATGTATTCTGTACCTAGATGGCTGCTTGTATGTTCAGAAGGAACCTAAGCTCTGTGGTGTATGAAGACAAAACTCTTCAGGCATTTAGACTAATTAAAGCAGGTAATTCAAGCACAGAGGAAAGGGCAATGAGATGAGTCTGTATTTGGAATCTCTAAGGGCAGTTAATATGTTAAAAATGTCATATTGCTTGTGAAGAGAGATGTTCATACAAAGATATTCTGACATTCAGTTAGCCATTAGTAATTTACTTTGTTTTCATTCAGAAACAAGCTAAAACCTATATAAACCAAAAGGAATGAGGAATTTAGATTTTCATGACTGATTGTCTTCATGTAGGGACTACAAGCCTTTCTAACAACAATCAAAGCAACCTCTGACTGTGAAAGCTGACTTTACTCTTCCTTGGGCTGACATTGATCTCAGTGGACTTAGAAGGAGAGTAATGACAGCTTTGAGAAATGGCTGTGATGCAAACCTGCATGCTTACAGAACAGGTAAATATTGATGGCAGAAGATGATATGCAGCAAATAGGTGTTCTTTTTCTTTTCCTATTCTCTGTGTACAAAGAGGCCTTCGTGTGCTTCCTAATATAACTTTATGAGGGTGTGACCAAGCTGCTAAATGCTTATTATCATACTGGGAAAGATCATGGCACAGCTATTAAATCAACTGAATTATGTTTCTCACCGGGGGCTGCGTGTCAAATATAGAAAATAAATTTAAAATTCAGTCCCCATTTTGAACCTGCAATGTTCAAATTGTGGTCACATATAAGACTTGATTTAAAACAAGCAGCCTAGCCAACAAGAATTCTGTACTGCAGAACAAGCTAAATAGTTTTTTTTGGTGAAGCACCAATAGTATTTAACAATGTCTTTAGTTAGAAATAATATCACTTGGGACAACAAAAGCTATGAGAACTTGTAATCATAATTGCTGTTTTGCTCAAAGCCCAGAGTCAAGGGATTCAAGCTTTCCTTCACAAGAAAAATTGTATCCCTCATGGTTGGAGAAAGGAATATCATGACTCAGGTGTTTCCTTAAACAAAACAAATAAATAAATGAACTCCCCCTCCCCTCCATGGATCATGCCCTGATTTTACAGGATGGTGGAGAAGGGGAGAAAAGGGATACAGACACTGCACAATATTGAATACTTGAACTCTGTATAACTGTATTTGTAGTGCAATGTATTTTAAAGATCATCCACAGGGAAGCCTAAGCAAACAGAAAACAAATCTGAGTGGCTTTAAGACTGCAATTCACTTTCACATGCTGCACCAACATAAGAAAAACACAGAATTAGACCAACATATCTTAATTCTGTCCTGCAGAATCTTTCAAGCTCCCAAAATTAGTGTCATTTTCCCTCTGCAACGAAAACAGGCCAAGACGTTCAATCCTCTTTCAACAATGGAAGGGTTCAGGCAATCTGATACAAATCTGCTCTAATATTTGAATATGGATTATGAGTATTTACTGTGAATTTTCATCCTACACGATTCTAAATCAGGGATAGTGTGGTTTTAAATGGGATTTTTCACACACCATGTGAGTAGCCCTACTTTTCAAGCTGTAGTCAGGCTGTAACTCAGTCTTTAAATATCACCTGCCTATTTCTAAGAATTTTCACATTAGCCAATAATTTTCCCAAGGAACTAATTTCCACAAACTAAGCTTATATATTATCCAGCCATGTTGCTGCTGTCTCTTAAGAACCTTTTTTCTTCATATGGAAGCAAATTTTAAGTCTTAGAAGAAAAGCTTATTTTCTAGGCCTGTGTGTAGCAAAAAGGATGTATTGAAAAGCCAGCTGGGAAGGACCCGATACCCAATCACCAGAATTCACCAGGATAACACATGAAAGTATGAAAGACCAATGTAATTTCTTTCCTCTTGTTGGCTAGGCAGCATTTCATTTGACTGACACTCATTCAGAATGTCCAAGCCAAACAAGAGGCTGAGAATTTTAGCTAAGGTGAAGGCACACAGGTTCATGTAACTGTGCTGCTTCCAACAACCAAGCTAAACTGCTCAGACTCAGCAGGGCACCTCCACGCTGCACTGCACAGGACTGGGTGTGCATCGACTAAGAACCAGTGTAGAGGGAAAAAACCACTTAGAAAAATCATCCTCTTACAACAACCTCACTTGCTCATGACAGAGTGGCTGAAATAGCCTTTGCAGTTAGATGGGGCAGGATGAATGTCTTTGGTGGTTTTGGGCACACAGTCAAAGTATTCTGAAAATGTAGCAAACATGAAAGGTTACCTTGAAAGCAAACAGAAGGAGCGAGTCCACTACTAAGCCACAAAAGTACATCCATTAAGGATCTTGTAATGTCTTATTTGGGAAAGCTGGTAAGTGCCAAATCAATTAAGATATAATTTTAGATCACTGAGTAAGAATGCAGCAAATATAGTCTAGCCATTTTTGAAAAAAACAGACCTACTCATAGAACTAGGAAAAAAGCACTGTCTACTGTTTTATACCAGGATGCCACTTTGAATAATTTATTTACAGCATTAGGTCATAGAGGATTCAATAATTTTACAATGAACACGAAGGAGAAGCTGAAAGCAGAGAAATTAAATATAAGTCCTTGTCACAGCACTAAAGTAAATATACATATATACATATACATGAGGGGTCTTTCCTCTTTCCTGGCCCTGCAGAAGAGAGCAAGAAGACTGGGCATCACTAGCCTCCACAAACTTCTCCCAGAGAAATCCCAAATGGACTTCACAGAACCATTGTCTGCCCTTGCTCTTCTCTTCAAGCCAGAAGATTGTTCTTAGCTAAGGTAAAACAGATCAACTCCTCTGGCACAACTGAAACAACTGAGGGATAGATCTTTGTGATTTCCTGACCTCAGTCCTGGTTTTCCCATCATCAGATGGACCAGCTTTAGGGTTACTCTGACTGGCATTATGTGAGACAGCCCAAAATGTTTTTTACAGCTTCCAGATAAGCACTTTGCCTTATCGTGGCACAGCCATTGTGTCAGTATCTGAGAAAGCTGTGATGTAGAGCTGACTGTTGTTTTTGCAGCAGTAACATTTGCCAATATTTACTCAAGGAAGAGGAGTGGCAGATGGTTACAAATGAGTCATTGGTAAATAATGCAAGAATATTTTTTAGCTAACCCTGAAGAAATCCCTTGGGATTGCTGAAGATCCCTATGAGACACACAACACCGATTTCATGGATGTAGCTTTAAGGAGAGGCTAGTTACAAACACAGAGGTAGAATGTTGATTTGAAGTAAATTTCATAGTGCTCCTTTGTCTTGTCACTATCTATGCTTCCAAATAATTGTTTATTAACTACATTTGCAAATGTTTGTAGTCTTTGAAGTCAGAGAGTGTTCCTGGAAGCTCAAATCCAGCTCCACAGTATTATTACCTCATAAATAATTTTCTATATGTGAGTGTAATGCTTTTTTCCCCTAAATTAGACATTGCAATGCATGCATACTCAAAATCAGACCTAATAGCAGCTGAACCACTGAGCTGAGCAAATAATTGTGTCAATGTGGGGTGACTCATATCTTAAATAAGAAAATTCTCATAAGGGCCAGTATTCTTGTCTATTGAAGTATATTCATTTTCTTTCCTCCACTGCCACTGTGTAGCTATTGCTTATGGATTCAGCCTTTAAAGCAGCACAAGCAAAAAATCAGAAAATTTAAAACAAATTTATGTGAGTCAACAAGGAGTGGATTTTACTGGGAGCCGCCATTCCCTGTGACAGAAAGATTTCAAAATGAAGGCAAGTGAAGGCAAGGTTATACAAACAGAATGTCAATTATGATTCCTTTTTAGCAATACAATATATCTCATGAACATGCCTTCATTCTGTTTCCTGCAGTGGATTAACATATATTGCCCTTGACTTTTAAGGCCCAGCCACAATGGGCTCAGCACTATGTTATACTTCTGTAAACTTCCCTCCAGCAGTACCATCTTTAACCACAGCAATCAACTGGCCACCATGTGGCTTAGTCATTTCCTTGCAAGCTTGTGCCCTATCCCCAGTATAGATCCACACAACAGAAGCAGCTGCGGAAATTTTCAGAACCAACAGAAAAACCATTTGAGCTAATTGATCACTGAAGGAGCCAGAGAAAGGTTCAGACTTCCACTCCTCACTTGTGCTTCAGACAGTACAGGTTTAGATCTGAAATGTGGTGGTGCTGCTGCCTAGCATCATGTACACAAGGCAGCAACAAAAAGTTCTGCTGGTGCCTAGAAAGGCCCAGCACAGCATAAAGTCATTGTAAACTTAGCTCGATGAGCTAGCATTGCTCATCATTCACCCAGACTTTGCATTACACTGCTGAGTGGCTTAAAAACACAATGGCCCATTCCCAGACAAAATATAAAATCAGAGGTGACTATTAGAACCCTGCTCTTTTCCTACGATCAGAACGGAAACATTATATCCTACGGGTCATAAGCTGCACCAGTACTCTGAGAACATCCAACAACTAAAGGGCTATAGCAACTCTATTCTTTTTTGCTAGGACTAACACCTGACACAGCAAGAAATCTTTAGCCACTGGTGAACAACAAAAATAATTAAGAAAACAAACTGCAGCTCTCTTTCACTGTTAGTTGTTTTTTGTTAGTCATATTTACTGACCTTATGTAAAGGTTGTAACGTGGCCAGTCTTCGCGAACGAAGATCTGGGAAAGGTGTTTTGACCTTTCAAGCCTGCACAATGGATTTTTTAGGTGAGACACAGCCTGCGCTGAACTGAGCCCACCCTTTAATC
>JAWWLV010000180.1:14408782-14438792 GCA_035041135.1 Platyrinchus mystaceus | reverse complement strand
GAGTGACCTTCTCTTAGATGGATGGCCTTAGGGGCTGACGAGCTCCATCTGCCTGGGGGAGTGTCCCTGAACCCGGTGCGGGAATCGAACCGGGGTCATGGTGGTGAGAGCGCCGCATCTTAACCACTAGACCACCAGGGGTCCCCACTGACCTTATACATGTACTTTAATTTGACATCGGTGTACAGGCACATCTCAAGCACCACACACACTTACATGCTGTCTGATGCTTGAGTTCCTGCATGAAATGGAAGTAGAGATCCTTCTACAAGCACCAAGCATTTCCTCAGACAATAACCACTTCATAACTTGATTCTGAGGATCTGGAAGACAATGTCACTTCTTATAGTTATTGTGTCATATCACAAATGTAAAAAACAGTATCTTCTAATCAAGATAAAAATGTATTTCATGAACTATGCATTTTTTTATTTTAAAATATTTCAGCTTACAATGACTAAGTGCACTCAGTTTTCTCACCCCAGAATCAGTCTCCTTATTGGTAATTGCATCTTTCTCCAGATGGCTAGGAAATTACAGCTTACTGGGTGCAGAAGCAAATTACTGTGCAGATAGTGTTCTGGTTGAAGAGAGAGAAATAGTGATGTATTTGCTTTAGAGTTGGCTGGCACTTGCCATTGACCATGTAAATCTTCCACCTTGACAGGCTGATTAGTGTGCTCTATAATTTATCAGCCAGATGTTCCGGGTTGGAATTCTGTGCCTTGTAACCTGTGCTCTAAAAATGCTGTATTTAACTGCTTTTGTTACCTACTAGACTATAGTTTGAGACTTTTAAGTGCAGAAAGCTCCTAGATCATCAAGAGCAAGCAAAGATGATATCATTAATTTAAAAATGTGCCTATTTAAACATACATTCCTAAAAAGCAAAATGTTGCTGAAATTTCTAGATACTAATGATCATAAAGCCACGTGTGCTACACCCTATTTTTTGAGACTCCAGCAGAAGTTCTTTACAAAGCGTCCCTGACAGCCCAGCAGCATCACCAGTACAGTTTACAAGGGCATTAGATTAGAAAAAGCTACAATCTGTGGTAAGCAGGTGCAACAGAATGATGCCAGTTCCCCATCACCACAGCAAACCCACCCAACTGCAGCAGTGCTTGTCAAAATGAGGATCCTGAATCTGACTTTGAATAGAAACCTAAGAAATTTGGGCTAGTGTGTATCCTGCCTGTTCTCTTTTTCCTTCTGTTTAATTGGTGTGAGAGAGAAACAAGCAGCGATGCTGTGGCCTGCAACAATAACTAACATAAGAGTGGCACTTCTGATGCAAGTAATTTTATAGTACAATGAGAACAGCCATGTGCAAGAGAATAGTCTTGCACAGACAATATTTAGCAATTTTGACCTTTTTGGTTTGCTTTTCAGCAGTGATCCAGCTTGCATAATTCTCTTTACAACTCTAACCTTATAACGCTTTGGCATCAATAATCTTCAGATTTTGCATCCTCACTGACTTCAGGTCAGATATTGTGAAGTACTGTGCAAAGAGAAGTTACACTAGTGAAAAAGTTTAGGAAAAGGATATGGTCAGAGTTCTATGAAGAAGAGAATAGTTCAAGAAAAACAAAAATAAAAAAAAGATTGTTATGTGCTGTTACAGTCTGAGTACTAGAAACCACCACACATATGAGAGGCAAAAGTGAGAATGGCCAATAAATCAAAATTTTTCCTTTATTACAATTAATTTCTAAGACTTATCTCTTGGTCTGACATAACAGGCTCTTGAATTGAAAGTTTGTAAGATTAAATATGTATTTCAAAGCTGTCCATCACTATGGCATTTGGACGGTTTTTGAGAAACGCACCATTAAAGCAAAATCACCACTCTGGCCACGGCCTTCCTGGTGTGTTCAACTGTCACAGCCATCAGCAGAGAACACACAGGGCCTGAAACAGCAGAAAGACTCTCTTTAAGAGAGAAAAAGATACACCTGAACAGTCGATACACAGTGTCACACAGCCAACACCTTGCCATATGCTGAATATTACCTCCAGGACAGAGGAAAGCTAATTGAAGACAAACATTTAAAGTAACAATTAAACCAAAACTAGTCATAACTAGATGGTGGGCAGCTTGATAGATCTGCAGTAATTAAAATACTGAAGAGTTTTAGTTCTTAAGCTTTTAACAGTGGGAAAATGGAAGACTTGAGTTCCTGGGTGGGCCAGACAACTGGTGAAATTTAACATATATGGTAATTTAATTGTAAAATTACTATGAGTGTGGAGAAAAGAGTCCTGGAAAAGACTTTGCTTCACTAGAAAAGACAGAAAAAAACATTTCAGTGTAGTTTTGACCAGAGGAACCACTACTTCCCTGCCATCCTTCCCCTGGCTACATTCTGTTTTCTAAGAATTACAAAGATTAAAAAAAAGAAAGAGGAACTGAACAACTAAAAACAAGTTTGTGGTTGGTTACTATTTAAAATATCAGTATGTCTAGATCTATTCATTCAGAATGGCCTCAAACCTAAAGGACTGGTTCTTGTTTCTGTAGTTCATGTTTACAAAACATCAAGATTTCCCAGTTGTATCACAACGACTTCTAGGCAGGATTACACCAAAAAGTCCTTTGATTCTTGACTCTGCAACTGCATCATAATAAAGACTCTCATTTGTTATCCACAAAACTGTGTTATCAGGGTTTTACACTAACTGGAGTTTGAAATAAAGTAAACAAGATATGAAAGATATTTCTGGGCATTTATGTGATCAGGTCATCACAGCAAACAACTGAGCTTGTACATCGCTTGCAACGTGAGCCTGAGACTGCTGCTTTGGAGCCCAGGAGTGAGGATGCACTCTCTGATGCTGACAGAGGTTGCTGGCTGTGCCAGTGCATGCATTCAGAGCATCTTAGTGGCTTTCCCAGAGTTTAGCCTTCTATTGGAGACACTGAAAAAATTACCTTATCCTTTCTGTCGAGTGAGTCACCTACACAGTGTATACCTCCACACTGCTCTCTGTGCCCTGGACTGAGCAATATCTCACTGTGCCTGCTCTGACACGATGCAGTCTGAAGGCAAGAGGAAGCACTGGCACTGGCAGGGCAACACTAATCAGCTCAAACCTTCTGCCTCTTGTTTCCAAGCCACCAGCCCTTCTATTTCTGTACAAGCTTCATGATCTCTGATGGCTTAACGTAGTTGTGGTGCCTTGCTTGGATCTCCAGATGCTCCGTATCTGTGGTCTGCCTGTTACACTGACTAACAACCCCTTTCCTCACCTAACTTAGGGTGACCTGATGAAAATACACATATTGGGCGATATAGGCAGTAGCATTATATGCTCACATTAGAATTTGCCCTCTTGTGATCATATATATCCTGGATTTTAAAAAAGCATTATACTTTGCTTGAATAGGATATTTCATAAGTTGGCTATCATAAACAGTGATGTTTGATAGGTGCTTCTCATTTGCAAAATGAAATATGTAGTACTGCATTTAGAATTATATTTATAGTAGTAGCTAAAAAGAGTGCAAAACTCAGACTCCAATGTATTATTGGCACTCAGCAACCATATGGAAGTTTAAAAGAGTATTATTATTCATATAACATCATTGCAGAGGCATGCAACACACTGGAAATAGAAGAAGAAGTCTATACTATTTTATTCCACATTCAGTCACAAGAAGCAGAGAAAAACAGACCTTCTTGTTTAGAATTTAAAGCATCCTTCACGTACTACCAAAGAATTCTCTACTAGCCAATGTGCTTTACAGAAGGATATTCTACAGCATCAAAGTGTAGACTTATTTTCCTATGCTGTTACAGTAGGCCTCCTAACTCCCTGCCCTGGCCCAGGAGCACCTTGCATACAATGTTCTCTCTTTTTGGGCTGCTTTAGGAGTGACACACAAAAAAGGACAAATATATTTCTGCTTGTGATTTCCTGATAAATGCTGCCTGCATTCATATGACACTGTACTTGCACAGTAAAGTCACCTGCTTTTAGGACATGCCAGAATTACTGTGCATGCATAGCTGTTTTACTCAACATTTTCCAGAATGCCTCTGACAATGAGCATGCCCAGGGTTTTTGGAAGTCCAAACCTGGATCAGAGCTGTTGGGCACTTATAGCAGCGTTCACCTCAGGAATTTCATATATAGTTGCATTTTGCTTATTTGGGAAAACAAAAATAGGACAGAGTTGTTGTCATATTTTTAATTGTGTGTTAGCTTCAGTCAAAACTAGAATTACCATTTTTATCTATATATTTCATCCACACACAAAGCTCAGAGTTTTACATACAGTCAGAGCCATTGCATACAGATGATATTATTCTCAGTGCTGGAATATTTATTTACTTGTGGGCCTTCTTGTTTACATTAGTTTCAAATCAGCTGAAAAAAAAGAAAAGTAAAAGAAAATAGCCAATAGTCTAAGTAAAAGAAAACTAAGAGAGACTTTCAAGAAATTCTGAGGCACACAGCAAGACAGTGCCAATGTTTGAGTCCTAAGACTCAGCAGTTTTTTGATTTGGAGCTCCCACCTCAAGAAGAATATGCTTTTATCTCTCAGCTCAAAAAACTACAGATTCAATTCAAAGTAATTCATTTTGTCCTCTACCTATTATCAGGCTTCTTGAGTTGTTCAAAGATTTGTAATAACCTAGCTTTCTTAGCAGTGATTCATAAAAGCAACAAGAAATATCATAAATAGCAACAATTATGGTTGATATCATTTGGCACTTATGCCAGGGGGAGGCTGCCTGCCAAGGCGAACATTCCTTGCACGTTAGTCCTACAACGTGCTGGCAGCCAGCAGTGCCTGGAACGAATCCGATGCTCTGCTTAGTCGGGCTGCCCCCAGGGCACCAGCAAGACAGGGCAACAGGGGGTGTTCCAGGGAGCCCCCCGGCGTGCATGGAAACGAGGGCATTCCCTCTTCATCTGCACAAGGGAGGCTTTGTGATACATGGAAACATTTTACCAAAGCTTGTGGTGTAAAGCACAGGAAGAAAAGATCACACTAGGGAGGTCAGGCTCTGCTTCTCATTTGTTTGCATCTGTTAGCAAGCCTTAAACGGAACTATTTTATTTAAAATACTGTGTTTCACAATGAGGAAAGTGTCAAGAGTTTTAGCAACCATCTCCATGACAGAGTTGATAGCTAGCACACAGGATTGTTTTAGGATGTAAAGCATATTGTAGCTTTTGGACCTGCAAGCATCAGATTTTGCATTCTGCAGTTAGAGGGGCAATTTTCAGAGAAGAGATTTAAAACAAAAGCAAGTCCATGTTAAGTGCAGTTCTATCTGGAATCCAAAAGGTTAAGGGTAATTTCTTTAAATCCTCAATTTCCATCAGAGAGAAGTTCAGGCCAACTGTTGAGGGCTGAATTGCCTCTCCATTTCTGAGTACGGCATTTCCTGAAACCTTTTTTATATCTGGTATAGGAATGTGTTTACCTAGTAACTTAGGACCAGATTACCATGGTGGATGCTACCACCATGCCACCTTACCAGAGTACAGCACTGGTACTGTAATGTAAGTACTGTACTGTAAGCACTGGTACTTACAGAGTACACATATGAGTGTCTTAAAACACTTTCTGTGAGTGTCTTAAAACACTTTCTGAAGTTCAGAAAAAATTAAGTAACTTCCATCTTCTGCTGTTCATAGTAGCTGTGAACATTTTTATTGCACACTAAGCAAGTACAGAGTTCCTTATTCTGACAAGTTCAGACAGTTTCAGATTCTCTCAGATTCCATTTCCAGGATGATTGATTACATTTGACTCTTTGTGACCTTAAAAGAGTATTCTAAGAGCAATTTCCATGAGAAATTGAAAGTTGCAATTTGTTCAGTAAAAGATGGCAACTTCTGCTGTTGAGAACTTAATGGAAACATATATCCATAGTTCTGCAATGTACTTAACTAAAATGAAACACCCTCCCCCAAATTAGAAAAAAATCCCTTTTATGTCAATATCTATCTTTCTTAAAATTCACCAGAGTTAATGATCACCATCTTAATTCCACAAGCTTTAAAAGAGAGATGGGGGACACTTTTGTCAGAACACACTAAGTATCACTGAAGCTCTACAGGACTTCACAGATTTAATAACCATACTTACACTTTCTCTATTTACAATTTTTTAGCTGTTAAAATCATCAAAGGTCTTGGTTTCAAACTGACACTAAATAAGAACTGAAAACAGAAAGAAAAAAATAAACAGAGAAGTAATTTTTGAGAAGTTTAGACACTTTATTGCTTGAAGTAGCTTGATTCAGGGAACTTTCACTTCTCTCCAGTATGATAGCATTAGAAATATGAAGCATTGACTATTCTGAACTCAGGTACATTATTCCATTTCATTGCTATTGTCCTGTATTTCAATCTCTAGTTATGTTACCTTGAAAATCATGAAATGATTTCCTGGCCCCTTTCTTGAAAGGAGATTTTGTGATGTTTTATTGATGAAGAATTTTTTTAAGCAAGACATCAGATAACCTGACTACATTTCATGTTTTTTCCTAGAAAAGATTATTTTAAAATATGCTAACAATGTGCTTTAGTTAATTAAGCTCATCTATATCTAGATAAAAAAGGCTACTGTCTGCTGGCTGATGTTGCAAATTTTTTGCTTAAAAAATTTTTTTTCAGTCTTCAGCATTATCTTACATACAGGAAGAGCCTTGAAATGAGTTTTTAAGTCCTGAAAACAACATTGAAAGTGTCTGGATGGAGATGTAACCTTTTTAAGCCTAAAAAAAAAAGAGGATTTAAGAGGACTGAATAGCTCAAAGGATTAGCAATGAAAGACAGACACTTTCACATATAAACTTGTCTGAGTTCATCCAAATTCAACAGCAACTTAGGTCATCAAATTAAAAGAAGCTTTGGTGGTTCACTGGAAGCAAGTCTGTGGCTCTCAGCCCAGTTTCTAGAGAAAAGATACTCATCAGAAACATGCCTCTATTTGGCATTCTGGCATACTGGAGGTTTCAGAAAAGACAAAGCAATGGAATATACAGAGCAGTTTTCTTACAATAAGAGATAGTAGTGGCCCAGATAGAAGAGCATGTGGGGAGCACAATCTCCCTTTTTTCAATTGTGGATACACAATACATAATCCATAATCCAATAACAGCAGATTTTTATAGTATTACTAATGCAGAATTTTCTAAAAACACATGATGTATTCAGTAAGTGGGAAGGAGAGTTCATGTGATTCACCACTGAATTCCTCATTCCTAAACCTAAACTCTGTTTATACCATAGTGTGACTTACCATTTTACATTTTCGTCATGGGCTTTCTACAGTCTTTCTCCACAGAACTTGACCCTGATAAAGCTGGACTCCTTTCTCTTAGGGACACATCAGGAATGCATCCTGCTTTCACAAGGCATTGCTGTCCTAGACACACAGGGGACACTGGTGGGCCTCAAGTACTTCAGCAGACTGTGGTGTCAAAGGCACTGAAGCCGCTGCGATGAGTCACAAGCAGAGCTGCCAGGCCGGGGGAGATGCAGGTCACTGCCCGTCCACTCGGGCTGAGACAGTGGGAATTCCACAAGCAACAAGTCTCCTTCTTCCTCAGCTAAGCAGTCATCAGGCAAGACTATTGCATCCAATTACCAGCTCAAGTTTCTTCACAAGTGTTATTCAGTTTCATGAGCAAGCATGTTTCTCCAAGTGTAAAAAACCAAAGCTAGACACTAGGAAAAAATTTTCTGAGAAGATACAAATTAATAATCTTTCCTCAAGCAAAAAAGGGATAGAGGCAGAAAAATCTTTTTCCTTAGATGATTTCCTATATATAGGCATATGAAATTCTAGATACGTTTATGTGGCTGTAAACTTATTGTCATCAATAACCTTACAAAGACAAGCTGCATTTTCATTCAAGATATTTCTGTACATTTCTTTTCATCAAAGCACCTATGGAACTTGGTATTTGATTCTGTCTATTCCCAACCCAGTTCTCTGTCTAAGTGATCAAATTAATTCTGTGCCTAGAAATCAAATAATGTCCTTATGTAGGTGTTATGAATACACAAATGCTTACACATTATCACACTGTTTGCCTCTTCTGCTTTAAAAATGAGGAGGGACAGGTCCAGAGCTCTCCAGCTATAAATGCTTTCTGTGTATCATTGCATGGCACACTTGCACTCACCAAACTCAGGCTGGTGGTAAAAATAACCCTCTCTTTAAGAGCAGACGTTAAGTTATCTACTAGAGCTTCCACCTGTTAACATTTTTCAGAGAGGGGCCCTGTCTGGAAATAACTCTGTATTTCGTGATGAACTCTATGTGCTTTACTGGACAGAACCAAGATGTGACTCATTGCTCTGAGCTGTGTAAAGATTACATCTCTTTCAGCCATGGAGGCTGAGATGTCCAATAATAGACAGATATCAGAGGTAGAGCTGGAAGGAGACAACAAAAATCTGGACTCTTAAGGTTTCTATTTTACCTCAAATAAATGTTTGTGCTCTCTGAGTAATCTCAAGAAATATGTCACTATAAGGAAGACATCATAGAATAGGAGCATCAGGCTCTGCTTTCTAGAAGATAAGAAAGTGTTTGTATCAGTTTCTATGTTTAAGCCAAGCTTCTCTCCCCTGCTGGTCACAAGACCATAACAGTGATCACTGGAACAGTCACACTTGCTGATCACTGTGTGATTGACTCGTGTTCTTGCATTACAAGCCCTGCTCTCAGGTTATTCTCAAGTTACCGGCAAGAGTTCTGTGAGAGATTTCAAGATGTGCCAGGGAGGGAATGGACATATATCGGGATATTATTTATTAAAGGATGCTCCTATTGCTCTGACTATCATGATAATAAATCATCATATGAAGTTAAGCAGATGGCTGATTACAGAAACAAGTCAACTGCTCCTGTACTGTGCTCCTGGTTCTTGCCTGTCTTATCAAGCTTTTATGAATTTACAATTTTTAAATTGAATGAAATAACATTTTTAAATTTACATGAGGTATATGTATATATATAGAACATTCTCTGTCTTTTTTCAGCATTATGTCATGAGATTCTAGAATTCCTTGAGTGAAACGTATCTGAGTTTAAGCATTGTTTGGCTATTGGGGTCATAAAATCATGCATTTATATACCAGGAAACGTACTAACAACAGTGATTCTGTTTAATGTAGAAATTGCCATTATCATTGAGAGATAAGATAGACAAAGTAATTACAATATTTTGGAAAACTGTGCACTAGCATTGTTCTGCAAGAATGAGGAAAAAAAGTGCAGTATAAGATAAGCATCACATGATGAGGTCTTGCTCCTGCCCTTATAACACTGAAGGTAAGTGAAACGTATGTATATAGAAAAAGAGACACAGCAGTATATAACCACCCATTTATGAGATATGCTATGAAAAGTAATTGAAAATGTTTTGGTTTTTACATAAAATATTCCCTATCAGAGAGGATACAGTAGGGCTGGATAGTGGGAAGAATAATTTTTTATCTTAGGAGTGTGGCAGCTCAAGAAAATTTCCCAGCAGTGTACGACAGCAAGAATCAAAAAATCACTAGAGAGAGTGTAGTTTAGCTGTCCACAATACAGTGAGGAAGACAGAAAACAAGGTGGAGGGCAGTTTTGACTGTTAATTCAGAAACTACACCACAACAAAGTGAAGACTGCACCAATACATGGGCTCATCCCTACTCCTCATATGCATGTTACCTACAGTTCCAAGCACTATGACCTCCTCAACATTTCCTCAGCTTGATCCCCAGCAGTATAACTGCTGAGTTATCTTCAAGGGCCCTGATTGCTGTACCAACCAAGACATACTTTTCTAGGAATTTTAACAGATGACCCACTTTCCCACCTTTCATTTTCTCCCCCAAAATAAGAAATAACCTGCAACCACTGACACACAGTGGCGTCAAGACAGAAACGCTTCCTGAACTAGTCTTTGACATTGTAGGGAAAAAATTAGCAAGTAAAACCTCAGAAATAATTCAGTACTGATATAGATACTCTTTCACAGGGGCAGAACATATCAGCACAACAACAAACCCTGGTGAAGCTTCTTTAATAGATTAGCCTAAGAGAGATACAAGCATAATATTTTTGTCAACAGATAAAGGAAAACAGAATCAACCCAAAATTTTAATATCTCTAGCAGCTCTTCCCCGAAGGCTTTCCTCAGGGACAGGACAGTCCATTTAGGCATGTGCCAGTTACACAGCCAGTGACAAAAGAATGAAACGGAGCAAGGAAAAGGGATTATTCTCCATGTAGCTATCACATTCTGAAGAATTTTCTTCTTGTATGACACACATAGACAAAACAACAGAAATCCAGGTCTTTCCAAATAAATAGTGCAAAAAGTCTGACTCAAGGAACTCTGAATCTGCATTTAGTTTCCCACAGAAAAACAGCAGCTTTATACTTCCGGTCTGCATGTCTTATTTTAGATTACAGAAAGTATTTTCACAGATCACTTTGTGGGGTGAAAAGTTAGGATTTGCTGCTACAAGATCCCAAATCTGTTTTTTCGACTAAAGAGGGCCTGTCACTGAGAGCTATGAACTGTTCCTGCATTTCTGAACAGATTAAAGGTGATCAGTTTTAAAAGGGGATTTTAAATTAGCTTTCATGCACCTGATTTTTACTCCTTTTTTAAAATTTTGAATCCCTATAAAAATTTTGAACTGAGAGCTCTTGTCTCGTTCACAATGAGTTTCACACCTCGGGGTGTTGCTCTTTGTGTCACAGCTCGTGTTGCAATGCTGCAGACCATTTGAAATCTCTGGCACTATCTCGTCTGGAAACCACAGTGGCCCCTCCTGGCGCTCCTGCACAAGGCAAACTCACAAGAAAAGGGGACAAAAGGTCGTGTGAGCAGCGATTAACTAGGATTGAGAAAAGCACCTGTTTGCTGTCTCTCCTACAAAACTGGAAGTTTCCTCTACCTCAGTGTCTGCAGGCCTAATTCCAAATAAAGACAAGGCCTTTGTGTCTTTGCAGATGACAACACGCAAATATAACAACAGTTTACACCACCTTACTGACTTTTTCATGGTAACTATATACAATTTCTACTGCAAGAAGAAATATTTGTCTTTCTGCTCATCTTCTGTGCACTGCTTGGTATGTCCAATTCTTCAGCAAATAGAAAATTAATATTGTCCCACGGGAAGTGGGCAGACTATTCCCAGAATTACTAGGAGAGAGGGCATAAATGATGTGCTAGGAAAAGTTTACAGCTCTCCTCTGTACATTGTGACTACTCTATAAACTGTTAACAAATGGGCTGTACTGCCCTCAACTGCAGTTGAGGCACTTCCTATCAGGGATTTAAAGATAACCAAGGGAATATGCTCACCTCTCAAGAGAATGCTAATAGCAGTTTTGTAATAATAATATCACAGACTACATAAATTCTATCTGAGAGGCCCATATGAGCTGCTTGTGATCTCCCCGAGTGTCTGAAAGCTCTGCAGACTCTTGAAGACATTTTGGAAGATGTTAAAACTTATCAGCAACACTCCTGACTGAATGGATATTCCCCAACTTCCATCCCAGTTATAAAGCCTCCTACACATTACTTATTTATTTGTGGATTGTTGCAAAGGTACCTCATGCACACCAAGCCCTGTGCAGTTTGCTAACCAGAGAGACTGTGCACTATGTCTACCATCTCACTATTCATTGTGGTCAGACACTGTTGATCATATCTATTGCTGAGCTACTATCTTGAACTTCTACAGCAAAAGAAATTTATTTGCTTCAAGAAGTTGAATTTAGTTTTAAACAGACTAAGCAATGTTCAGAATGTTTATGTACACAGTCCTAGGGTAGTTCCAGCACTGCCTCACAGCTCCCTTTGAAATATCCAGGAGCACTTCTGGACTTCCAAGAGTGTTTAAATCTAGACTGAATGTGTTTGGGAAAAATGTGCCCATAGCTAAAAATACAATTCAGATGCATTAATTCTGGTAATGATAAAACAAGGAAAAAGGGAAAAGAGACTTTTTTCCAGGTCAAATAAGTTCTTTGAAGTTCAGGAGTAAATTCCTTGCTCTATTAATATAGGTGTGCATTCTATTACTTAATTCAGTGACATGAGAATTTCGGCAAAGATATTTCTTTGTGTATAAGTTCCACCTTTTTCTGGTCTTGTTTGTATGTACAACTAGTGTCTTATATTAAGTATTCTCCCACATGTTCAAATATTCCTATAAACATTTGAGAGATATCCAGAAGTCTTACAATGGTATAATTTACAGAGTAAATAAATCACCCCATGTAAGAAAGCTGTAACTATGCCAAACATTTCAAGAATGGGAGCATGGAGAAAAAGAGATTGCCAAGACATAAGTAGTATCACATCATCTCTATCTGAAATCTAACTCCTAAAGTTAAGAATTCAAGAGAATGGATTCTCAGCTGTGTATATTGCTGGAGCTAGAGAAGTCAAAAGAATTAGCTTAGAATACCCAGAATCGGCAGGATAGAACTAACGGTGTACTCTGGTGCTAATTCAGAGCTGTATCCAAGACCACTGGCTAAAACCCATAATAGCATTGAACTGGGAAACTAATTGTGAGACCACCTCGTAACACCTCTGAGTCTGTTAACACTCAATTGTGTAATTACTGTGTTCTTGTCAAATCACATAACATAAAAGCACATAGAAACAGTGCTCTCAAATAGCTCAAAAAGAGGCAGCCACAGACTAAGCCTAAAAATACAGTTTAGCAACTTCCAGGCACTACTAAAGAATGAAAAAATGTTTATTTATTTTCAGACAGTCTCAGTTCCTTCTTTTCTAAAATAAGGACTTCTTATTCCATGCCAACCTCAGAAGAGAGAACTACACATAAGCTAATATCTAACCCATCCTTTGAAAAATACAATGCTGAAGGGACTTGCAAAAAGCATCAATACATATAAGTAATACCATTATGTGTAGAGAAAACAGATCATCCACAACCATCCAGCAGATAAATTGATATTACTATTCTACTAAAGAATACCTTCAGTTACTTGATAACAGTAATTTTTGGCAGCAAAAAGATAGGAGTATTTACTGTTGGTAATCTCAAATAATTATGTGTTATATCTGTATTATGTGTTATATCTCTATTTCTTGCAGACTACAACAGGAGTTTTGTGAGCTCAGCAGTTTTGTAAGTCCAAATACTTATGAATGTCATTTTGCCAGTATGTGAATTGTGGCCTGTAAAATCCCACCCTAGTGGGATTTTCTTGTCTAGGGGAATCCATACATCTAAATTCTGACCCAGCACTATTTCATGTCCAAAATGTGTTACAGGTTACAAAAAAAGTCAGGAGAAATTCACTGCCACATTACTGGGGTGAAACAAACCTTGGGTAAGAATTCTAAGTAGGGTTTCTTACATCTTCTTCTGAAAGTGTCAGGACTGGCCACAATCTGATTGCACTTGAACAGGGCAGTGGTCTGATCTGTATGACAGCAGCTACCTTCCTGTGATAAGTCTAAGTATTTGTGCTCCTAGGAAAATGTAAATAGGAAGTACTTGCTATTTCTTGTGTCAAATGAAAGTATCTTTCTCTGCTTCTGGAATACTAACAAGTCTGAATTTAGTGTGGCTGTAGGGTGTTAGCTGGGAATGAACAATGAGAAAGGAGAACCATCCTGGAGATTTTCATGAAGCTCTGGAGCATTCCATGCATATGGAAACATTTGCAGTAGCAGTAGCAGTAGCGCCAAATTACCTCTCCTCACTGTAAAAGCTACATTCTGACCACAGCAACTAAAAGAAAACACATTTCTAAGGTGTCAGCTGCCACCTGTTTAATTTTGCAGGCCAGGGGGCAGTGACATCTTGTTTCATACGTATTGCCTTGCTGAAAATTCAGTCTATAGAGAGCAGAAGGGGAAACAGCACAGCAGAAAGAAACAAAACTCCTTTGATTTTGGATGAGGTGGGAAAGCCACACACTGGATGTAGAGCAAAGAAGCACAGTTCTCCATTCTGCAGTTATTATCAGGTGCATGGATAATTCCCTGGAATGCTTCTACAATGTCTGTACATTCAAATGTACTGCAAGTAAACCATAACTTAGGAATATTTAACATGTTTTGTTGCAGGCTCAAAGCTGACTGTAGGCCATTAGCACCATTTTAAATATAACTCAGTTTATCTTTGCATGTACTTTTAAACTAAATTGTTATCAGAAAAAACCCAAATTATTTTATCATAATGGCTATTTCTTTCCTTCCTCTGTGAGAGAGTTGAACCTTTCCTAAATGACTCTTTCCAAATGAATACCATCATTATCACTGTCGTCTCTTTTCTCTTCTTTATTTTTTCTTCTCTCTTCTTCTTCTATTTTTTCTTCTCCTTCTTTTCGCTTGTTTTTCTTGTTTTTAATTTTTTTCCCTCTCTTTTTTTCCCTAATATATTTTGGCAGTGTTAGATGTTATTACAGAACAACCAAGCCTGGGACACTATGGACAGGTGCTGGGCAAGATTCTTTACATAGCTCTTCTGTGACAAGGCACCTCAACCTTTGGCCTCTGTCAGCTGCTGTTCTTCTGGTCCTGCATCTACCAGTGATTTCTCTCTTTGCTCCCTGCATGTCCACACTACCTCTTGTTCTGCTCCTGGACCTCACAAGTTCTTGCCTTTATGCAGCTTCTGCAATTACAATCCTATACTGGAGAGACCCTAAGCAGAAGCTAAACTATGCAGATTCAACATATTGGGCTGTTTATGGGTTAGGTGGACTATGCTTTTTCTGTTTGTTTGTGGGTTGGGTTTGGTTGGGGTTTTTTTTCTTGGTTTTTTTTGGTTTGTTTGTGTGGTTTCTTTTTTAGTTTTACTTATCTTAGTGTTTTCTTAGAGACATAAGGCAAGGTCAGGTCTAGGTTGCAACTCTACTCCTTCCTATTTTGCAGGTGATGAGGAGAGCAGAATGGCAGCAGTCAGGATGGAGTACCCTTCCTCCTTCCCTCTGCAGGGGTTCAGACTGCTGCACTGTTCAATGTGATCTGCTGGATTTCAATGCACAGGCCATGGTCCCCCTCTCATACAGCACCTCTGTGCTCATCTGCTTGCATGCACTAAAGGCTTTGTGAAAAAGGGACACAGGTCCCTCACTACTACAATCAGCATATCTGCTTTGCATTTTTGTATCTGTGATATTATTATTTCTTAAAAATATATTCATGGGGCTTTTTTGTACTCAGGGTTTTTTTTGTTTCGAAGAAGACTAATGATGCTTGTTTGTTAGTGTGTAATGGGACATAAATTTTCTTAAAGTCTAAAGACAAATCCACAAATCCAAAGACTGTGTTATCTGCTGTGTTACCCTGTTGATCAGTGTCATTGGACATAACCATCTCTCTTTTACAATCTGTGTAAGCAAGATGTCACGCAATGCCATCGGTTCCTGCACTGGCAGGTCTATTTGCGAGACGTGACAATTAACATTTATACCTCAGCTTGGCATTGGACATCTCAGATGCGATCAAAGGGGTCCCCAGAGTGTTGGAGTTCTTTCTACAGCCACCTGAAAGGTACTCACTTTTGGGGTTTGAGCCTTGCAAATCCATGAACCATAATTCTCTTGCGACTTCAGATATTAAACCAACATTGATCCTTGTGTACCTACTGAAGGTTACTGTGATTTTCTCAACTGCAAGATTTGGAAACCAACTGTGCCACAGTGATACACCTTGTAACCATCAAGAGCCACAGCTAGTCCTCAGAAACACATTGCCTGTACAGAGCCTTCCTGACAACAGCTAGTGCAGCAAACGGCCTTCCCTGCTGATACTCACATTTGGAAATACACTTAGTGGTATTATTTTTAACTCTTCCTGAAAGTTATAGAAGTATTGGTTTCCTACAGCAGCAGAAGGAAGCTGACATCCCAAGGGTTTTGTGCTGTGGACACAGGAACTCTATAAACTCAGATGTGTGTGTATGTAAATTTGTTAAAATGTTTTGCTTCAGTTTAAACCCACATTTTTCATCTCCTTTAAGAGTAATTTGAAATTAAAATACAGATGGCATGTTTTCTTTGCTAAAAGACGGTCTATGCTCATCGTCATTTCATGGACTAAATAAAATCTCCTTTCATGAAATCTCTCAGATACACAAAGTAGTCAGTAGAATGCTTAGGTGATGTTTCCAAATAAATTTTCTCCCTGTCTCAGTCCTTTGTTCAGAATCTGTTTTCTTTATCTCATTCTCAGATCTAATTTTCCCAGGGTTTCTATTGCATTACGTTCTCTCTGCCCTCGCTCCCAGTCTCCAAGAGAAATGCAAACCTAATTAAAGACACACGGCATTTTTAGCCTATGTTAGTTAAAGACATTTAGATTGAAAATAGACTTTCATGAAGCCATGGGAAGTTGTTTCCAGGCTTGGTTTGTTGGAAGAGAATTGCCACAAGCGTACTCCCAGCTTACATGAAGGAGATGTAAGGAAAATATTTCATAGAGAGTGCCATAATTACTGTCACCAGTACAGGCTGGGATCTGACCTGCTGGAAAGTAAGTTTGCAGAGAAGGACCTGGCGGTCCTGGCGGACAACAAACTGTCCATGAGCCAGCAGGGCCCTTGTGGCCAAGAGGGCCAATGGTATCCTGGTGTGCATCAGGAAGAGCATTGCCAGAAGGTCGAGGGAGGTGACCCTGCTCCTCTATTCAGCCCTAGTGAGGCCATATCTGGAGTGCTGTGTCCAGATCTGGGCTCCTCAGTACAAGGGACATGGAGCTCCTGGAGAGGTCCAGTGGAGGGTGACAAGGATGATCAGTGGATTGAAGTGTCTCTCTTACAAGGACAGGCTGAGGGAGCTGGGCCTTGCTTATCCTCGAGATGACTGAGAGGGGACCTCCTCGACATACAGAAGTATCTGAAGGGAGGGTGCCAAGAGGATGGACCAGGCTCTTCTTGGTGGTGCCCAGCTATAGGACAAGAGGCCATGGGCAGAAACTGATGCACAGGAAGTTCCACCTGAACATGAGGAAAAATTGCTTCACTGTGAGGATGACTGCACTGGAACAGATTATCCAGAGAGATTGCTAATGGTGTAATGTAGTAGCACTCCTACTAATCTTTCACTGATCACACAGTAGCTGAATCACTATGACTCAATTTTAACATTACACTCCTAATTTGAGACTTGTGACTTGAAATCTAGGAATCCTTCCCACTACAGCTTGCACATGGTATCTTTATTTTGGCAGTAGTAGTAGAGGAAAGGCATGAAAGCACACAAGAAGTTGTTTAGAACCTGAAAAGTGTTGATGCTTTTACCTAATGAGATATAAATAATGGTCTCATATATACCACTATACCACCTTAAAGAAACTCAAATTCAATTGTTGTTCAGACAGCAGAGTCAGTTCAAGAAGTTTAAAACACAATACAATCAAATCTCTTTTGCTAACAGAACATGGGATACTTCCTTTAGGCAATTTGAAAAGAATAATAGAATCTATTACCCCCACCTTCACCTTACCAGTGTCCCAGGACAAGCACCCTGCCTCTTTCACAGCCATTCTTGCCTGACCTGTTCTAGAAAATTCATAGCTCTTTCCCAATGAGTAGGGAAAGTAGCCTACAAGTTATTTTCCTTAATAAAAAGCCCACATCCATAAGAGGGCTTTTCTCATGGCATTTCAATTTATAAGACATTAGCTTAATTTTCCTTGTTTGTTACTAAAAGCCAGATTTATCCTCATGCTAATGAAAGGTCCTAAACTCTGTCTGTAACGTAGCCAACAAAGACACCATTTACAAAGAATTCTGTAAACAGTGGCCCACTAGAGATGTGAACCACTTTGTACCCCTCTACTCTGTCAGAGTTGCCCTTGCTGGTTTGACTCTGTACTCCTTTGGCCTGTAGGCCACTGCTTCTCTACGTGTCTGGCTGATACACAGCTACTGCAGTCCATGGAAATCAGAAGCCTCAAAAATCTGCAACAGCTAAACAAAATTGAATCTACCAGCTAGCAGAATCTTTTGAACCTCTACTTTCTTGAGGCAACGGTAAGTGTATATTAATAGCTCTTCCTTTGAATAAGAATTTGCAGAATGTGGGGTCTAAATATTGATGAATTTATTTCTGTTGAGAGAAACTGTTCGGGCAGAATTTCAAACAGACCTGGCGCTGAGCCACGCTAATCTTCTTATTAACGTTCTTCTTATGAATCTTCCTGATAAAACTGTGAACCCAACAGATTAGTATTAGAGTCTGGGTACACATTTAAATTTGGAGTGAGTGCACTATTACATGCTGAAAAATAGAACTAAAAAAATAGCTGCACTTCTGTTGTTCAGGCAGCCCTGGACAGTTAACATACAACAGTGCTTCTTTCTGCTATCACAGTATTTGTATTTCATTCCCTCACTCAAACTCAAGCATTACAGCAGTTATCCTCTGAACAAATTCCAAAAAGCTCATGTACTCCCAACTATTTTGTCCCTTGCTGTGCTGAGGATGGCTTCCCAGGCTACTATGGCTGCTCCTCTTCTCCCGTATTTGGAAGTTGGCCTTCAGCATGTAGATCCCTTGTGGGTTGCTGTTTAAATTCCAGAGTCACTGTTGCACATTACCATTTCCTTCAGCTGATGTAAATCAAATACAGTATGAGTGAAAAATGTGAGTATAAGCTTGGCTAACTGCTTTGTGAGGGGAACTGTGAGGGATGCAGGAAGTTTGCCTCAGGACAAATCGTTTCACAAGCACAGTGTGCTTTGCACAGGGGGACATTTCTGAGGCCATTGCCCCTCCTTTGGCAGCAGTTTGCACACACTTTACCGTGTACCACATTGAACTGGCAGTGCTGGCACAGTCTGCAACTGTAAAGAATGACACACTCGCATGGAAAATATTGTTGCCTGGCATCAGGGACCTTCTTCTATACACAGAGCCCAGAACGTACACAGGAATTTCATTTCACCCCTGACATTTTAGGGCATCTGCAGCAAACTTATTAGCCCTCAATTTTTGCTTCTTATCTTCCTGCAGCTCCAAGACAGCAGAACCCAAACATCTCCTAGTTTCAAGAAATGTTAATATTTTAATTAATCAACTGTTGGTTTTTGTAAGTGGACTGAAAACATGATATTATATGGAACATAATACCTTAAATAGGAATGATTTTGAAATATTTTAACAGAACTAATAGTTTATAGCTAAGTTCCTTTAGGATAGGATTAATGAACTTCTCATTCCTATCTCTGAATACTTGCATGGCAATGTCACCTGTGCAATGGGCAAAATGGGAGTCTGCTGACACTCGATTCCTACAAAAAGGCAAGGCAAAGCACAGAGATCTTCTCTATGGGTAAGAGATTTACAATTTAATAGTTAATAGCTATGAATCTGACTATAGAGGATACTTTAGAGAAAGATGAGCATGTTTTCAGTACACTTCGAAAAGATTCCAAAACAAATCTTAGGGACATAACGTGTAATGAGGACAGTTTTTTTCAAGCCCAGAAGCGTAGCATGAATTGATGTAGTTTTGGATTCTTCCCTTTGCTACAGGATAAACCCCTCACTACAATCCTAATGATCTTTAAACTTATCAGTGGCACAATGTTGAATACACAGTGTCCTTTCTGTGACACCACTGCATTTTATGAGGAACAGAGAACAAAAAGATTCACAGAGCAATCTTACAATGAGTGCTACTGAATTTTCTGCAAGTACAAGGTGCAATTATATGAAAATAACTGCAAGTTCAGGATCTGGGGGCAGGAAGAAGGAATTATTTTTGCATTAGGTTAACTGTCTTTATTGTAATTACTTGAAGCTCCTCTGGGACACTTAAAGAGTTTTAGTCAAGATGTAACAATGAATATGACACAGACAAGACACTATATGTAAGAAAAAGTATATTTTTTCTGTGGATTTATATTTCCACTGTATTTGGAGGGAATTTATAAGTATATACAAAATTTCAGTGCTGTCTAGCAACTTAGAAGATAAGTTTTGTCTAATTTGGCCATTTAGTACTTGTTGATGTCAGTAAACTCCTATATGTACTAATACATGACTACAAATCCTTAGCATGCATACTAAATCAGATAATTATATCAGCCATAAAGAATCGATGACAATGATAAAGATCTTCATGATAATCCAGTTAAAAGGCAAATACATACAGGCATATATTCAAAGTGTTTATTATTACTAGATATAGTACTATTTAATTTTAGCCAATTTTGGCCAGTCTTGGCTTTGGTTTTCTAGTGAGTTTGAACATATACAAAATTGCTAAGACCCCTCAGCCTGTTCATTCTGCTGTAGGGAAATAAATAACTTATGGGACTCCAAACAAAACACTTAAAATTTCTGACTAATCTTACACTTACCAATACACACACGCTTTAATATTTTAGTAAATCAAATCTAATATGAGGAACTATTAGGAAAGGAGTTGATACTTACAAGCATCTGATATTACAGACAAGAAAAAAGCCTACAGAGGCACTGATAAACATGTAGCCAAAAAAAAAAAAAAAAAGGCTGGTATTTCACAGGTCATCTTACAGGCTGATTTGGATACAGGGGTCCTTGAAATGGAATTGAACATAATTGCATGCAAAAATACTTAACCAAGAACTGACTATCAAGATGTGTTCTTGCAAAGCAGACAAAAAATCGTGAGACCTTACTTATCTCAGTTGAGATATCTGTCCATTTCAGTGCAAAGTAAAATAGGGAAAGCTTAAACTGAGCAACAAGAGTAATTAAAATCAGCCTTTCCCTTTTTTAAAAAAAATGCATGAAGACCATACAAAAAGGTAGTTGCCACATCTCAGCTGGTAGATGCAGCAGCTCTGTAAGATGCTTGATGACAAGAGTTTTACTGCTCTCAGAGAGCATTTTCTTGGAAAGGAATCATGGTGCAGCAAAGGCCATTTAAGGCTGAATGACAGCCTCCACATGAGGCTTAATAATCCTAACTTTCAATTTCCCTGTGTCTGTGTGTAGAAAGGATCAGAAATATTAATCAAAATCATTATTGATAAAATGAATGTTTAGACTATTAAGATGGTAGCCTACTGTGAATAAAGCACTTGGATTGTTTACCAGGTAGTTAATTATATTGTCAAGCTCTGAGCCAGTATACATATACTCAGAACACAAGTATACATCTCCCATTGCCTAAAAATGTTATTGTAAAGAACATTGCCATAAACACCATGATTCCTAGTGGGATTTACAGGAATAGCTTTTTCAATTTTTTTTTTTCTGTAGTGGAACTCATCTATCATAGAGTCAAGCTCCTGAAAACTACCTTTTGTTTTGTGAAAAACAAAGTCTATTGTAGGTTCATAGTAATGCTAGCATAACAGTGGACAGACTTTTTGTTTGCATTTACTGTGAATAGACTGTATAATTTTAACTGCAATACACATCATATATGCTTTCCATATACATGATAATACATTTTTGTTTGTAATTTTTCAGAAGTTGGAAAATCGGGTTTCTTGAACCTTATCCATAATTAGCAATTTATAGAATAAATACAGACATATATATTTAATATGCTTACCTGTCTTTCCTACATGTTTCACATTCTTAAAATCATTTTAAAATTTTGTTGCTACAACTGTTGTGATACTCCACAATAAACCACTTCAGAATGCACTGCAGTTAATCAAATGTTTTGGGTTCAGAGCAGTTGACACAGTAACTGAGAAGACGGCAAAAATAAACTACATTTGCACTCTTGGTTTCCCAGCAGAACTTCTAGCAAGAAACCCCTTCAAGGAAACAGTGAACAGGTAGCAGCAGGCTCTGCAGATCTAAGCCCCACTATGTTTTAACAACAGAACAAAACTATAGAAGGGCAGCTAGGAACCAAGTGGTGGTGTGTAATGAAACAAAGTTCATATTCAGGAGAAGGCCGACAATTGTGATTTGAATTTTCCAGTTGTAATAGGCTGCTCCCATCTAGCTCAGACAGTGACTGGCAATGAGTCAGTGTATAAAAATTCTGAAGTGTTGGTCTCGTGGCAGTTCCTAGAACACAGTCAGCCAAAGCACAGAACTAAAGAGAACCTAACCCAGTTTAATGGCAGAAGTAATCTTTAAAATGATAAGGCACATTGACAGGCTGTCCCGGTGAAGTTACACTGCCATAACATCTTAGTAATCTGCTCTATCTTTCCCCTGGATTGTCATGTCTGAGGTGTGAAATTTATTCCATCTGCACCAATCACTTACACACTAGAGCTATCAGTGTAGTAATACCTTTCTAAAACAAATCCATGACAAATTTAAAGTTTATGTTTAAGGTAGACATTACCACAGAAAGAAAAAAACCTCTTTTTTTAAAAAACTTCAGTCATCTATTGCTTCCTCCTCAGATTACCCAAAGTTAATGCTAGAGAAGAGGGAAGTGCAGAACATTCACTGATCAACAGCAGCCTCCAGTCCTCCCGAAGATGATAAAAGAGACTTTAAACCTTAAATTTCAACATATGCTTACATCTTCGCAGGACCAAGACACTAATACAATCCAGTTTATGCAATCTATGAATACAACATTCCTGTAAATTTTCTCAGGCATCTAATTAGCTTTTACTCAGAAAAATTAGAAAGTGGTGTAGTAAAGGAACAATATCAGGTCATTCCAGAGAAAAGTAATTAATCAAAGCCAAGTGTATTTGCCTAGAAAACATAATTCTTCTCTGCTGAGGTATCTAATACTGAGAATAACTACTGTAAAATGGAGGCTAGTGCTAACTAGACACATGCACTTCAATGAAGTATTAATACTAGCCAAACACCTTATAATTACAGAGCTGCAAGTTCATGAAGCTCTTTGCAAATAGGTCTGTTCCACTGCTCCTGCCACTTGTAGCTGCAGTGCCACGTCCCCTGAGCACAGGATACAGGACTCTCCAAAAGATACTGTGGCAGAGGCTGCATTGCAGCTCCACTTTTTGTAAGCACACCGTGTCCTCCCTTTTTCTACCAAAGTCTATTACTTCTGTATTCATACATCTCACTCACTTCAGTGCAAGTAAAGAAAGGATTTCTTTCCTTTGTTAAAAGACATGTGAGAAAAGGAGAATTTATTTACCTGGTCATCAGGGACAGAGTGACATTATGGCCCTAAAGACAGTGGAGATTTTCATAAGCAGAAAAGTCTGCAGAAATGGGTTTACCTGGACTCACCTGAGTTCTTATGAAATACTAAAGGACATGGAAAGAGTGTCTTAAAAGCTAATCCTTTAATTCAAACCATATTAACTTATTTGAGATGCTGGTCACCATTGTCACGCTAGTAATAGATGCTGCTTCTTAGCAGCACTACGATTTTGAGTGTGTGAAAAGGAAAGGAAGTTCGGCATTTCTTTTTTTTCTTTCTCAGTGGGGAATCCATTGTTGCATCTGTAATACCATACTGGAAGAGGACAAAAGAAATCACACATTTCCACCTTGGATTCAATAAATGGAAAATATCAAATCTATCATTACTTTCTAACCATCTATCAGGACCTGATGAATTAATGAAACTGTATAACCTGGGGAAGCAATCTCACAGTCACAGCAAAAGTAATGTATAATTACAGACTGAACTGCGCAAAGAGCAAAAGAAACTGAACTTTTAAAAAAAGTACCTGCCTCAAAGCTGCTATTCATGTGACATCAATGTGACAGTTGTGAATACTGCAAAGGAAGAAGAAAACACTGTAAAGGTAGTACTTGAGAAGAAAAAAAAAGCCATGTTACAAGTGTGACAATGTATTGCTGTTAATTGCATGGAATTTTGCTGGATGTGGCTTCACAAATTAGGCAGCCACAGCAACAGCATGCAGGAAATTTCAGTGATGGGCCTGCAGTACAGTCACATAGTGCAGGCAATAAAATTTGATTTTTGTATAGGCAAAAATGTCACTATTATAACCCAAATACCAACACATCCCAAATACAAGCACGTATTTTGGCCCTATAGGTAAGCAAAGTTTCAGAAGGCCACCAAAACGTTCCATCTGTTCTATATTGTATTTTACCTGTAGTAACTGTAAGTATTTGAGCCACCCAGTCAGCCTTTTACAGTGATCGGATATCACATTTTTCTTAAGGACATTTGCATACCCATGCATATTTCAGGCAGAGGTCAGTACACTTGATCCTAAACCTAAAGCAATTTTATTTAATCAAAGAACTTAGCTTATGTGCAAGTCCCACAAATTGCTAAATATATGGTTTATTAGGTCTGCATAGTTCCACAAAACAGAATTTAAGAGATTATTATTTCATGACATGGACTAATTTGATTTTTGTAATTCCCAGCTCTAGCACACTGCTATCTAGAAGGATTTTTATCTGTGCTCATTATTACTGATCCATACTATGCAAAAGAGGCAGTGCTGAGAATGCATATACTAGAAATGGAAATACCTGCTGTATAGGCAATGGCAAACAACATAAAACTACTCTTATAGTGCACAGTTCAAGTAACTTAATACACTCAAGACTGCTGAGAGGCTGATATTCCAAGTATATTTTGCATGCCAATAGCATAATTTGATTATGCTATCAAGCCTACAGGTATACCTCTTTCTGAACAAAATGAGATTGTACAACAAGGAAATTAGTAATATGACTTCTACCATTGCAGATTCAATAAATATATACACATAAACACAATTCTAGCACACTAAAAGAGAACAATAAAAAAATCAGAGGTGTGGCTAAGATTTCTAACCCTGTACAAAATCTATTATTCTTAACTCTTTAGGCCTACAGCTTTTAACTGTCCCTGTAGCTCCAACTATGACAGCACTGGTATGAGAAGTTACAGAGACAGATCCTTGAACCCACACAAGCCTTACTGATTTAATTGCTCTTTTTATATGTCCCCATGTTTGCTGGTAGGACCAGCTGCATTCAAACACTGCACAGAAAGAACATTGTTTGCTCTGAAATATTTCGGAGTGAAACCTAACCTGACAGGAACATTGATTTATAGCTTAAAATAGCAGAACAAGGACGAAAACACCTAAAAGTCAGCAGTAACTTTTGAAATCTAATTCTGTGCTCGTGTTATCGAGGAAAGGAAAAAGTGCAGACTGCAGCCCTGTAACTCCTCACTCACATGCTTTATTCTATTACCATGAGCGCTGCCCGTGTCTCAAGGGACCCGTCGGAGGGCGGGCAGCGCAACGCTCTGTGAGGGCTCACCCGGAGCTGCGCCGGCTCTGGCGGCCGTGCTCCCACAGGGACCCTATGGGAAAGCGGGAATTTATGTTCCCCTCTGGCTACGGCTTATATTCCTTCCCCCGACGCCACGCCGCTCACCTAAGTGTATTTAAACGAGCTCCTGCGCCCGTGCCGCTGTTACCACCAGTTACAGGGGTAAAACCTAAGGCGAGGTTCTCTCTCCCCACTACGTGACGCCCCGGCTCGCCCCGCGGAGCCGCCGCCGCCTCAGCGCTGTCCCGCCGCGTCCCTTCAGCCTCAGACGGGACACTGCTCCTCACCTCAGGCGGGAAGGGAGCGGGACAGAGGGGACATCCCTCCCTATCTCAGGCGAGATGGGGGCGGGCAGGAGCGCCCGCCGCCTCTCCCCACTTTCCCTCAGTGGGGCGGAAGCGGTCGGGACCGCGCCCCGGGCGTTCCGCCCCGGGCCCGCTGCGGGCGCTGAGGGGAGAGCGGAGCGCTGCACGAAGGGGCGCGCCCTAAGCAGCGCCTGGGGACAGGGGTTGGGTCCGGTCCGGCCAGGGGCGTCACCTCTCCCCGGTCGTCCCCGTCCCGGTGGTGCCCAGCGCCAAACGCCCGGTTGGAAGGTTTCGCTCCGCCTCAGCCCAACGGAGCGAACTCGCGCCGGCGGGCGGGCGTGGCGCAGGAATCCCGGAATCCCACCGCCCCCCTCGGCCCCCGCTATCCCGGCACCCTGGCTTTAATCGTCTCCTTATATGGACACCAGAATGTCTGACGTCATCCCGACACTGGGAAACCAGCGCCCGCGCAGCCAAGCTTGGTTGGGAAGGCGGGTGGTGCGGGAAAGGCGGGGGGCGGAGAGGGAAGGAGGCTCTGGAATGTTGATGGACGTGGCCTTGCGCCACTGGGAGCGGCGGCCCCGGGTCGGCCATTGGGCGAAGAGGGCGGGGGCGGGAGTGGCGGGAGGGGCCGGTTGTGGCGGTTGAAAAGCCTCCGCCTGGCTGGGGAGCGGCGCCAGTGCGTGGTGGGCGCTGCTGGGGGGAGGCAGGAGCGGAGCGAGTTCGAGTCCCGCCTCCGCGAGTCTGAGCCGGGAGCTGCTTCTCCGAGCTGCCGCACTCCGCTCCGGGGCGAGGGGAGGTCGGAGTAGTCGTTTGGTTTCCTCTCTTTCCTCGTTTCCCTCTTGGCGCGGAGGCCGCGGCTCTCGCTGTGGGGCGCCAGCTCGAAGGGACAGAGTTTGCCAGGAGTTTGTGCGGACTTCGGGCCCCGGCCCCTCCCGCCCCGCCGCCGCCATGCCCGTCTTCCACACGCGCACCATCGAGAGCATCCTGGAGCCGGTGGCCCAGCAGATCTCCCACCTGGTCATCATGCACGAGGAGGGGGAGGTGGACGGCAAGGCCATCCCGGACCTCACCGCCCCCGTGTCGGCTGTGCAGGCCGCTGTCAGCAACCTGGTGCGGGTGAGTAGCGGCGGCCGGCACCTCCTCCGCTCCTCCTCCTCTCGGAGCCACTTTGGCCGCTGCGGCTAACTTGTGAGCCCGCTTTGGGCGATCACAGACAGGTGAGCCGGTCCCCGCCCCGTAAAGGACCGGCTCCCCGGCGGTGGTGGCCGGGAATGGGTTAAGTTGGGAGGCTGCCTGGACCTCTGCGGCTCCTGCCTGGAAGCCGGCTTGGGCTGTTCCCGCCCCGGCCGGCGAAGGAGCCGGGCGAGGCACGCTGCGGAGCAGTGAGTTGTCCCAGCAGAGAGTTGTTCGCCGTGTCCGAGCCAAGAAGCCTTTGCCCACCTGAGGAGCGGCATCGAGTTAAAGTGCAGCAAAGCGCGCTGCTTGCTGCTGTTCGTACCCGCCCCGAAACGCCGCGCAGATGGCTCTGATACGCTGTGGGGTTCCTCGCTGCCTTGGAAACTCTTATTTTAAGTGTGTGCACTATAAAAGGCAAAATACTTACTTGGCGTGAGCCTATCCTAAAAAAAAACAAAACAAAAAACCCAAACCAAACAAAAAAAAACCCCAACACACACACACACACAAAAACCACCAAATCCCGACAACTAAACCCCAGACTTCCCAGGCATTTGGTTTTGATTGTTAATTTGGTGAAGGCTGGCCTTTCATTATCAGCGCAGGAGTCGAGCCGGGACAGACCTGTGGTCTCCAGACAAAGTCTGGAGTTGTGAATTATTCTTGTTACGTAGCCTCGAGTGTGAGTTAATGATGGCTGGTGGGAAGCTGAAATTCCGCTTGAATCTCTCGATTTCTTGAGAGCAGCTATGCATAGCATGTCTCTTTAAGATCTGAGCAACTGCAGTATGGACATTTCAGTTAGAGAAGTGCAAGTGATTAATACGATTGAAGTGTTTTACTTGTAATTGTACTTTTATATCCCTCAAAAGAATAGCAAACTGTTGCAAGGCAGAAATATTTTGGTATAGAAAGCACTGTGATGTTGCATACTCTTTTATTGCATTTAGAATTACTCGGTAATACCTGACACTTCTGTTAAGTTCACTTACAGATACTGAATTAATTTTTGAACATCAGAGATTGCTTGCTCATTATTTGAATTGCATTTTTGCTCTGTAAAATTCTGAAGTAGTTTGTGGCAAGCAATACCCTTTGCCAGTAAACCTTACCTTAAAATGAGTAGCTGTGCACAGTTAAAGTACTGTGTCACTATTAACTGATGTATTAATGCACTGAAATTGTGAGGCTTGTGGGCATAAGAAACTGTCAAGATGACTAATGTATGCAATGTGTTTGTCATCTTTTGGCCTGTAGTACTTGCTACTGCTAGAATAACTTGCCACTTTGATATTCTGCAGTTTACTACAGGGTGACTGCATTTCTTCATCCCCATGACTGTGAATTTTACAGGTTGTGCTGTCTGGAATACTTGTGCTTCCTGCTGACTTTAGCATGAACTCTTGTTATTAAGAACAATTGGTCTGCAACAATGAACTGATGTAATAGGTGTATTGGCTGTGAGGGTGTGAAGCATGAGTGTATGAAATACTTCTCCTTGAAAGGAAGACTTTGGAATAACGCTTTGCTTCTCTGAGCTTAGCCTGTATCATTAGGTTATGTGACTGTTTTTCCCCACCTCACTTTCCTCTCAAAAGAAGCTTGATCTGATAAAGTCTCATTTATTGGAGAAATGCAGAAACAGAACTAGTTTCATTCTGCAGCTTGCTAATGCCTGCTCATTTTTCAATTTGGACTGTTTTGGAAGCCTCTAGTTTTCTTTTCTTGCCTGCTAGTTAGATAAAAGACTGTTGAATTATTTTCTTGTGTGTTAATTCACAAAGAGCAGATAGAAGTGATGTAATCTGAGGCAGTACTTATGAGGAAGATGCCCTGATGTGGTAGAATACAGCTTTAACTACATTAGGAAAAATACAGAATTAAAGTTCTGTTTCTATTCTGGAGCTGTGTTTTCAGTGCATCATTCCAAAGTGTAAACGGGATTTGTGAAACTGTGATTTTTTTCACTGGAGCAGGAGTATTTATGCAGACAAGTTATCGAATTATGAGCCTTCTGGTGTCATCACAGGTGACAGCAAAGATGGAGTTGTCAGTGCAACCAAGAGAGTAATGCCAGCGAGCTGCCAGCTCATTGTTTTGCTTGCTGTCTGCTCTGGGTTCTTCGTGTAGTGCAACTATCACAAAGTATTGAGGAGCAGAGAATTTCTTAGTGATAAATTGTCACACAGCAGCATTGTTTCCAGTTCCCAGCCTATAGTAAGGACTCCACAGTTTGGAAAACGCAACATTTACGTTTAACTGTTGCTTCTATAAGTAACTGCTGATGGCAGTGTTTGAATTCCTGAGACCCTTTTGTGCAAGGGCTAGGAGATGTGCTGTGTGGGGAAATGGGTTAGGAAATGACTGTATGGCTATGAGGAAGGACCCATTTTGCTGGTATTCCTGATATGGAGTTAGCACAATACACTAGACTCAAGATGGAACAGAGGTGATAGATATGAGTCTTAATTTAAGACTATTAGATAAATTAAAAGGGAGTCCTTCTCCTAAATACCTTGACTTGAGCCATGTATATAAGAACTCTTCCTTCAGTTTGCATTTAACATGCATTTCTGTATTTTCTGTCAGAAATGTTTATGCTGTATTTTAAGGTTTGCCTGAAGCCATCTTAAATTACATGGGCATTTTAACGTAAAGTTTGCACACCCAGGAGGACCTACTGTAGAGATGCTTCCTTGTCAGAACCTAGGTTCTGGGTAAGAGATAAGACAAGTCATTGTTGAAGTTAATGAAATAATTGAATCTTTACAAGTTAGTCTTTCCCATAGTAAATACTGAAGAAAGACTTGGTATTCTGTTTCCAATATGTGGGTTTGATTCTACTGCATCTTGAATATTCTGTTAGGACATAGCTTTTGCAGAACAATTCTCAAATTGTTTTGAAGTATTTTGATGAAGTTTCTTAACTGTGAGATAAAGTACTTGTTGCCCGTGCAAAAATTGAGCAGATGGAGGGAGGTAAGCATCAGAAGCTTTTCTGCACAGAAATAAGCTTTGACTGAAGCCAAGTATTTGAGGGAGAGGCTTCAGATACCACAAGATTATTAATGTACTAAATCTGTTCTTTTTCAATGGAAAGTCTTTGTTTTTATTGGCTTATATTTGTAGTGGATGTGTGCCTCTTATGGGAAGGTTGGTGCTTAGTATTAGCTGAAGACGTGATGCTGTAAGTTGGCAAAGTTCCTTCAGTCCCTTCTGGCCCCCCTCTCCGGACTGCGCAGCCGGGCTGAGGAGGGGGACGGCGGCATCAGCGAGGTGGGCGGCTCCCCTGTCTCTCCCTCCCTCCCTCCACCTCCCAGACAGGACAACCAAGCCA
>JAWWLV010000180.1:14397978-14408682 GCA_035041135.1 Platyrinchus mystaceus | reverse complement strand
TTGCATTCTTTTTCCTGTTTTTGTGCACTACTACAAATAAAATATGTGCAGTTTGCATAGGAATTCATTCATTTTTTCCCAAACTATAGTCCGGCCCCCCACAGTGTCTGAGGGACAGGGAACCGGCCCCCTGTTTGAAAAATGTGGGTACCCCTGCTGTAAGTCAACAGAAGTGGTGCTGGTGGTGGTAATAGTCAAGACCACCCCATGGGTAGGGAATAATTTTGAGCTTGCTAAATATAGTATTAGTTCAGTGGAGAGTAAAATGAAATTGAGTTCTTACTGGTCAAACATCCTAGGGAAGAAATTAACCATGTGGTGATTTTCTAGTTGTTTGGTTGGTGGGGTTTTTTTTTGGGTTGGTTTTTTTTTTTTTTTTTTTTGTAGTTGTTGGGAGGGTTTTGCCTTTTTTTTTTAACAATCATCAGACTTTTAGCCTATTTTTAAAAAGAGGGATTTCTGTCAGATGACTAATGATGATGCAGAAATCTTAAACCAATTGCACACATTATATAAATAGCTTCATTTCATGGAGGAGAAAAAACCCTACTTTCCATTAGTGAATTTACAAGCATTTGTGTTCAGACTAGTGTTATATTATAGCCAAACAGAGAAAGCAAATTGTGCTCTGTTTTAAACTCCATTCACTTACTGCCTTGTATGGATTGTGGCATTCTGTCAGTACAGGCATAGCCCCCTCTGGTCCCTTCTCTGCTGTTTTGGACAGAATTGCTTCAGAGCAGCCTTGCTGTTGCTGTGCCAATTACTGACAATACCATAGGTAAACCTGCTGAGTTTGACAGAATGGGAGACAATTCTCTGCATGGAAATTAAGGTAATAGAAGGGACTTGGGAAGTAAACATAATTTAAATACCGGAGCAGGCTCAGCAGCTCAAGGAGGTGTCAGGTTTTCAGGGGCTGGGTTGTTCAAGCAGGTCAATGGGTTAAAAGATCTGACCTGCTTTACCTTAGACCAGTTGCTTGACCGATTTACCCTGTTTTCGTGTCCTTAATTTTTATGGAGTTTGAGGCATCTGAGCAAAGTGATACTGCTGTGGAATGCTCATAATGAAAAATTTAAGACATGGTAACAAATGAAGTAACAGATCTTTTGGAACAGAGGTCTGCTCTGAAAAAACAATGCTTGTGCAGTTGATAATGCAGCTTCTGCCTTTCCATCTTCTGTGCTATAGGTGCTGTATTTCTGTATGTGAATCTATGTTTCACAAGTGTCTACATGCATCCAGTTTCTCTTTACATTATTTTTTAATGGGGAAAAATTGCTTTGCTCTCTATTAAATTGTTAACAATCATGTTTCTCAAGAATGAGTTCTTGTTGGATGCTGTGATATGCCTTTATTTGCCTCCTGATATTTGGAAGCTCATGGAACAGTACTGACATATTTCTGCATCTCAGTTACTAACTGTAACTAGCAGCTCAGACTAATTATCAGGATTATAAATTATCAGATTATAAATTATCAGATTATAAATATCCTGTCTCATAGTCATGGTTTATCAGATGTTTCCTTTAAGTAGTGCTGGGCCAAGCACTATTTTTAAATGTAAATAAACACAGTCTAGAGCAGGGGCCATCAAACTTTCTAAAGAGAGGGCCGTTTTACTGGCTCACAAACTGTGTGGGGGCCGGTTTGTAGCTGAGAGGCGTCCCCTGGAGGCAGGTGGAGAACGAGGCGCGGATTAAGTCATCGGGCTCAGGCCGGATTCAGCAGCCTCGGGGGCTGTTTCTGGCCCCCGGGCCGTAGTTTGGAGACCCCTGGTCTAGAGTAAGGTTAAGCTTAATTAGAGATTGTACTCGATGCAAACAGGACCCTATAGGACTGGATCAGTCAGTCATTTGCGTCTGAGGTTTTTGTCACTTCCTAAAGTTGTAAGGTCAGTCTCTTTAAACCACCACCAGCTGAAGCCCACCCCATCTAAGCACAATTAAAACCACCCAGATAACTCTTAAAACAGCTGAAACTTGATACCAGTACTTAGGCATTGAAATAATGTTTAAACTAAACAAAAAAGTTAACTGTAAGAGTTGCATTTAGTGTAGCTGTAGCAGCTGTCTTATCTCATCCTAGCAGATGAAGTAGTAATCACCTGAAGCCATTGGTGTGTTCTGTCTGCATAACCATGGGCCTCTCTTAGGTGAGAAGTTGGCTGGGGTTATAGGGCCATGTGGAAAGCATTGTGCATTTTCCCTGGACAAGCTGTAAATATCTACTAATGCCTGCAAATCACCAGCTTGGAAATCACCTATTTAAATGAATTTGTGAAAAATGCAGCCTGCCTTGAAATCATTGTCATGATTACAGCAAAATTCAAATACATGGATAAACACCTAGAATGAGGAGAAATGGTCTGATTGTTGTGGACAGTGGATAGTAAAACAGCTTTATCATCTCTAAGTTTTCTTCTGGCATAGCTGACTTGCCTGTAACCCAGGGTACACAAGGGAGGAGTGAGTTCTTGTGAGCAGCCTAATGTTTCTCTCTTTTTAGGGAAAAGTTAGCTTGCAATATTTGTTTATGTATTTATGTATCTTGAAAAAGGATGGAGAAAGGAAAAATATGAGCTTATTTTTTTCTTGCAGAATTTTCCACACAGTGCAAAAGATGGCTCTCAAGGGGGTTGTAGTTTCTCCATTTTTTTAACTGATGTTTGTAACTTGCCATGGGATATGTACAGATCTGTGCCTTCCCATCTCCAGTTTATTATATTGTTACATTTTGAAGCTCAAAGAAACAGTCACTGGAGCATCTGAACTCGACAGAACTCAGAATTAGTGACAAGTGAAGGAGAGTACCAGAACAGGCCTGATGAGCTCATGAGAGAGTGAGTATTTTCATTACAGGTTTCTAGGTCTTAGCTATGTGTAGTAGAAAACTGTGATTAGTGTTTTACAAATAATAAAAGTTTCCATCTTTTTTTGAAATAGAACATCCCACTTGAGTGTACCAGCAATTTCGACAGGGATTGTTTGGCATATTGTGGGAACTGTGGCCATGTGCTCTGAGAAAGTGGATAAACCCCATTAGGGTGTGTGTATGGGAGGGACTGGGAGAAGAGTGATTAATCAGACAGAAAGCAACTTTGTAATAACAAAAGCACATCATAAACTTCTTTCTTGCTCCTATCTGTTAGGAATTATCTTTACACAAGTGATAAATTAGATTCTGATTTGAATGGAATCATCTCTTTGTTCTGTTATTGTGTTTGGATACTTAATTTATACCAGTCTCCTCCATCAGCTTTAAAAGGGATCTTTTGTTCTCTCTTCCTATAAATGTGCATAGAGATGGTGAATGCCTCCATTAGTAATTACATGCAGCTTTTTGGGCATAAAAACAGATTATTGTGGAATGGATAGCCTTAAAGTGGCAGTTGGACTAAAAAGTTCCATATGCCAACAATCTGGAGGATACCACTCCTGCACTGGAAAACTTAATATATGCTTTCTGCTGCATAAGTGAATTACACCAGTGCAGGAGGAGTTGTTAAACCCATATTAAGTGCCAGTACTTTTAGAAATTTGTTCTTCCTGATGTCTTGTAAGTTTAGAGTGTTTTGTAGTTTTGCTTTGAAACAAGAAGATACTTTTCTCCACACAGTGGTATTAGACTGCAGACATGGAATCCCTTTTAGAGGTTAATAAAAAAAATGAACCAAACAAAACATAGTTCAGGAATGTGTAGCTTCAGAACATTATTGGAGTAATGTACAGGTGTTTTCCCCTTCCCAATGTAGTTGAAATTTGGATTGATGAAACAAACCTTGGAGAGGAATTGGGTGGGGGTGGATCCAAGCAGTATTTTTAAAGATGCATTAGCAAATGTGTTCTTAATGCTAGTTACTGGAAATGATACCAATTTTCCAAAGGAGAAGATAGGTCAGTCCTATTCAGTTTTTTCCTTGAGTGCTCCTTAATTTTGGTAGTGGCTTTGCATATAGCAGAGATTGGCTTTTTATCCCTGCCTCTCTGTGTAGCTTGTGTGTGTTGTTCCTAAGCTCTTGTTTCTGACTGTGTTGTCTTACTAAGTTTTATTGTCTTTGTATTTTTTCACCTTCAATATGAAGATGAAGTATCTACTCTTAGAAATGACAGCAGAGGATTGATATTACTCACACTGAAAAGAAAGTCAGACTGGCAAATTAAACTTCAAGAAACATTGCAATGTAATTTTTTTTTTTCATTGGTGACACTATTTATGTTCTATCACTTGCTCAGTCAAATGATATCACAAGCAGTTCTTGATATAGAACTTGCCTCTGCAGCCATGGTTCTTAATTTCTGCAAAGTGATAACTTTCCTGTCATTTATCTTTAAACACAACAATAGGAGCAGTTTTGCTGAATTTGACACTGAAGTGCTTTTGGTAACTATATAACTGTTAAAGGCTTATCCACTAAATTAATTGTAATCTTTAATCAACTTGTGTTGATGCATGGAAATAGACCACAGTGGTTATTGCAGCTACCTGGATTTCAGAAGATACTTTGTGGATACAAGATGACTTGCTGCATGGGAAGATGAAATGATGAAATAAAGGCTGGATCTTTTCAATTATAAATACTTCCCCAGTAAGTATCTCTTTTCAAAACACAAGCCCAGCATCCTTGCCTCTTGAAACCGATTGCGTTGGGAACGGAGGCGTGACCCCAAGTGCATAATATGTGGTGGTAGGTCTGGTTTGTCCCTGTAGTAATTTTAGGTCCTAGTGAATCTGTGAAAATATGAAATACTGCCTAGAGAATCAGTAGAGAGAACAAACCTTTCCTTTGCTTACTTTGCCTATTAATTAAAGTGTACTGAAGTATGACACCCTATCCTGAGACTAGAACCAAAGTTTTGTATCAAAATATACTGAACTCACTTTGGAACAAATCTCTTATTCAGAAGTAAATATTGTTCTGCTGCTTCAGAATAGCTATTGACAGCAGGAATAATAAACAATGGATACAATACCAGCTAATGAAAGGAAAAAGAAGAAAATCAAACCTCTTCATTATCAAAGGCTTTCCACAATGACTATAACTCTCAACTCATTGACTCTTAGTTGATAATGATTTCTAACTCCTTCTCTCACTGAGAAAATGTGTTGGAACAGTTTTCCAGTATCCTGACCTCAGGGGTTGGGTAGGAAACTGATGATTCATGGCAGGTTTCTCCAGTGAGGAGTGGAGAAAAGAAACAAGCTGTTTATCTTGATGTTAGCCTGGGATACTTATGAAGAGACCTATTGTAATAATGCTGCATTGCATTTTCCATCAATGGTTACACCCACAGCATAACAAATGTAACTGGGTCTTCTTTCACCAAATATAAATTTTCCTTGTGCCAAACTCTATGTGCATCCTGGGGACCTGGGATTGCTGAAGACACATATTCTGAGAAAAGACTGAGGTAAATAAGGCTTTAAGTACCTCATCTTTTGCTGTGTTGTGGTCAGCCCCCTGCCCCCACCCCCATTCCACAGTAGAACCACATTTTACCTAGTCTTTATCTTATTGGTATATTTACACAAGCATTTTTGTTTGTTGTCTTTCATGCCCCTCACTAGATTCAACTCTAGATAGACTTTGTGATGGACCCCATCCCTGCATGCTCAGCTACTGTGTCTTTGTTCTTCCTGGCAGGAATGTTCTGTTCATCCATGCAGGCCTCCTACCACCTTTGCTTGTCTTCCTGCTCATCTGAGTGACCTATCCTTGAGCTTGGAGTAGGTGATCCTTGAAAATCAACCAGCTTTCCAGAACCTCCCTTTATTCTAAGACTGTATCTCATGTGATTTCTCCAATTAGGTCCCAGAAGAGGCTGAATATTGTTCTGAACCCCAGGGTCTGATTTGTCTAGTTTCTTCCTTTTGGGATCCTTAATTCCACCATCTAATGGTCACTGCATCTGGCATTTGCATTCCCAACTGATTTTTATCCCGTTTCTGACAGCAGAGTGCCTCCTACCTTTGGCTCCTCAATCTGAAAGATGGTAATTAGAGCCCTACAGTCTGTGAAATTAAAAATACAGGCAAACGGTTTTCTTGTTAAACTGTTGGTTTTTGTGGTGGCCTAAAAAAGATTTGACTTGAGCAAGTATCATCCTTCATCTTTGTTCTCAAGTATATATAATGCATAAATGAAAAATGACAACTGAAAAAGTACTGCTCTGGTTAGTTTTACAAGCTTTATGCTCAGATATGTTCATGTGTGCAGCTTAAAATGTTAGGGTATGTTACAGCTGTTCTGGTCTCATTGCTCAATGTTTAACGTCTGTTTGTGGGTTAAAATGCAATGGTATTCAACTGGAACTGCATTTTAGTAGCTGAGTATTAGCATGAACTAGAGACAAGTGTGTCCCTCCTTGATTACCATAGCTAACAGTGTGAGAAATAACGGTGGTTATTTCTGCAACGCCTGAACCGATGAGAGGCACTGTGGTCACCTTAGCTAAGTCGCTGTATGATAGCAGACAGTAATGACTGTTCTGAGCCTTTCTTTTTGAACAGGTGCATCAAAAGGTGCTTATTAAAGGCTGAGCCAGGAAAGTCCACATGAACTTCCTTGCCCGTTCTAGTCCTTCAGTCATTTTCTGGGTATCAGCTCTCCAGTTTCAGACTCTTCCTGTCAAGCAGAGAAGATGTTACAAGCTATCATCTGGAACTTCAGTTATTCCAGCTGAGTTGCTTCCTCTGCTATTTTCAGACCTTTTCCTGAATTTGAAAGAGGCTGCATATTGCAACTGTTTTTGAGGGAAGCATTAATAAAACTTTCTTTTCTTATGCAGGCTTTGTTTTGTTTGCCTGCAGAAACAGACTTCAAGGAGACTGATAGTCAGTCAGTGCATGTGAGAGACAGATAACTAGTAAATTGCAAGAATTTCTTTGTGGGTTTGGTCCCTGCTGGCCACAAACTCAGTTACAGTTAGAACAAATGGACTTATTATAAATGAGTATAATACCTATGTGTGCATAGGCAATGAATGATTAAACTGTTCAGCTCAAAATGGGATATAGTAGTACATAAGGGGGAGGGAAACAATGCTAAATGTTAGTTGTATGCAGGCTGGTATGTTCAGCCTTCCAGTTTAAACTCTGGAAACCTTGTCAGTTGCTAACATACATGCATATAATCATCTCACTTAGGAGGGGTTTTGAATACTAAAGTGTGTGATATACTGAATATTTATCTAAAGAGTTATCATTGTAAAAAAAAAATTGCTGTGTCAAGCATATAGCTGGAAGTTACTGGAAGTTCACTTGCTTTTGTGTGTCTGTTTGCTATTAAAATCACAGGGTTTTTTGAAACTTTGTTCAAGACTGATCACAAAAGCTATTTCACACTTCAACCTCTGAATGTGTATATAGGTTCTATATATCCTTCACCTAAGTCTTCAATAGTTTATTTGGTCACAAACCCACTCAGTACTTGAAATAAAACTTATTATCAAGTGTAAAAGCACTTTCTCAAATTACTACGTAACTCTTAAAAATTTTTAGGTGAGATGTTAAACTGACTAGTGTTTAGACTACACTAAAAAAATCACTTTCATGAACCTAGCTGTCTTTGCAGCTTTTACAGCACAATAGTTGTGCTGAATAACAGAGATGAACAAATGAGGTTTCTCTCGAACTACAGAGAAGTAGCAAAAAGGTCACTTTTTATTTAGCTTGCCCTGATACAATGACAAAAAATGGATTGTGAAGGGCTGGTAACTGCCAAACCACTGACTTAAGTGTAGCAAGTGATGTGCAGTTTGAGTCTCTGCCACACCTATAAAATGCTCCTTTTTTCTCAAAAAGTCAAGAGGTGGGGAGTTGAAGCCTCAGTGAATTTTAGGGGAGGGGGAATACTGAAGTTTGACTTCAGTTTTTCTCCAAGGACAAAAAATGTAATAGCACGGCATTTCTTTGATTTCTCTTCAGTTAATCAGTTAATGGTGGAGAAAACCTGCATTCCTTAGCTCTCTGACTAGATTCTACTGGCACTTGAGCTGTCAGACCAGCTGAGCCCAGCCCACCCCTCATGCAGCAGAACAGAATGTATGTTTTCAGTTGATCTGATTTTTGGTTCCCTCCATTCCCCCCCATGCTTCTCAGCTTGACATCAGTGATTATTGTAGTTCAAAGCCATGGAATATAAAGTGTTTTATCTGTCAAGTGCAAGTAAATTTATTGCCTAACATCTTTGCTCTGGCAATTTGGGGTGGGAGGAGCTTGGGGGGGTATAATTGTAATACTCAGAGCAGTGCAACGCTAAAGATACTTGTGACCCTGAAGTGGTTATGAACCGCTAAAGTGTTGTTGTGGCAGATTTTTACGTAGTTGTCTTGCACTTTTATTGCTGCAAAGAGCAAGCTTTTTGTGTACATGGCTTCTTAGTTATCAGCATCACCAAAAATACTTATAATTAACTTGGTTACTGTGTGGCAGTGGAGATAGTAAGGCATTTGTAAACTTGATGGATTTGGCACTTGCTCTCACAACTGAGCACAATTCCTTCCTTCAGACAGGTTGTATTAGCTTGTTAGCTGGTACAACACCTTGTATTTTTATTTAATATGGAATAATGATTGTTCAGAAGAGTGGTTCTATTCTGTTGCTATTAAACTTGGAGCAACTTCCTCAAATAGGACAAAATGTTGGGAACAAGTGGAGCTTCCTGTTATAGGAGTTGCTTTTAGTTTGATTTGCAGCAGTGCTGATGTTTTTCTTCTCAACTACATTATTACACAGGTACTGTAACTTCATCTGTATTTCACAAAGATTTAAAGGCTTTTTCATTAAGAGGATTTTAACTGTTAGAAATGGATGGTCCTTTGATAAATGAGGAGTTGATTTGTCAACATTCTGTAATGTGACACAGCAATCGTTTACTGTTTTATGTGAACTGGATAATATGTGTTTGTACAATGCCTGGCACAATGGAGCTCTGAAATGCTAAGAAATCGTAGTGGAAAAAAAAGGCTCTTGTTTTAAAGGAGTTGACCTTTCTGATGTCTCTATGATTAAGTGTCAAATTTAAATATTAGTTTTTAAGACAAGTTTATAGGGGCTTTGCTTCTCTACAGCTTCCAAACTAACAGTGACTGTGATTATTCCTTTTGTATGCAAGAGGAGAACCCAGGCTTTGACCAGCTCTGCCAATCATGAGAACTTCATGAAAGAAGCAGTTTTGGCCTAGATATTTTGTATGGCACTGGACTATAACATTCGAGTTGCATGCTTATATTACCTAACTTTCTCTCATGATTTCAGCTGAAAATTGAGTGTAGCTCTAACATGATGCCACTACTGATAAAGTCTGTCCGTCCCATCAAGCTGCCTACAGTAACAGAGCCAATCCATTGGTATAAAGAAAATTGCCACAGATTTCAGTATTATGTGAACTAAGCCTTCCAGCAGAGACTGCAAGGGTAGGTGTAATGCTTTTATAATGCTTTAATTGGGTGAACATAGAGAAGTATAGTGTAATGCATATTAATGTTAGTCTGACACAGTGTTTTAGGAGTAGGGTGGCTTCAGCACTGATTTGGGTGGAAATAGGCTTTAATCGCTCAGTGTTGACTGTAAAAGTGGCTAAGAGTATAAATTCTACCTTAGATATCTGGAAAATAATAATTGTTCTGAGTGAGGAATTAGGTCTGCAGAATGAATTAAAAATCCTCAAAAGAATCAGTGACAATTAGGAACTGGATTATATCACTCTTAGTGATTGTCATCCCTTAGTAGAAGGTTTTGACTATACTGGTGACATTTACTGTTATGCCATAGTTTATTAGCTTTTACTACAGCAACAAAAACAAGCCCTTAATGTCTTCAAAAAATTTTTTTTTCAGTATGAGTCAAGAAATCAGTAGTAAATGCTACTGAAAATAATTGTTTTTAAAGCTTTATTAGATGTGATAGTGGTTTGTTACGTGACCATATAGTAAGCTTCAGATTTATTAAAAACTAATTTTAACAGCTGAATAAATCTTCGTCTAACTTGGAATTAATGCTGGATCAGACACTACTTCATTTGGTTTTTAATATTCTCTCTCAGTTATTTCTACAGAATGGCTGCTTTTTAATAGTTTGCAAATTTGTTGTGGTGACTCTGCAAATAAGTGGGTCATCTTCTACATGCCAAATTCCTTGCAGAGTTAGTATAAGTGGTCATGAGCACCGAAATCAAAATCAAACTGGAAAATAATCACATAATATCAAGTTTCTGACACATGTTTTTAATGGTACTGTAAATAAGCACTATCCCTTGGAAAACAGCCTACCATTTCTAGTTACAGTCTCTTTAATGTAACTGGATATTGTTGTGGCTGATTAAAAGATCACATTTAACATGTGAGCAATGATTTACACCAAGGGTCCTCAAACTATGTCCCTTATCTGGCCCGCCCCACCCCCCGCCAGGGGTTGGGGGCGGAAACCAAGCAGCCCTGTCCTCCTCCTCCTCCTCCTCCTCCTCTGCAATGCGCGGCAGGCGAGAGGCGGGGGCATCTCCTGTGCTGGGCAAGCAGTATCGGCAGCCTCTGGACTGCGAGCTCCAGCCAGCTCAGGTGAATTGCCAGAGCCCCGGCGCAGCAAAGTTCCTTCAGTCCCTTCTGGCCCCCCCTCCAGACTGCGCGGCCAGGCTGAGGAGGGGGGCGGCGGCATCAGCGAGGTGGGCGGCTCCCCTGTCTCTCCCTCCCTCCCTCCAGCTCC
>JAWWLV010000180.1:14362363-14397878 GCA_035041135.1 Platyrinchus mystaceus | reverse complement strand
CACCTAAAAAATCCATTGCGCAGGCTTGAAAGGTAAAAAGACCTTTCCCAAATCTTCGTTTGCGAAGACTGGCCACATTCTTGTAAGGTGAAGGTAGCTGGTTGCAGCTGTCAGCCTCATTTGTAGACTGTAGTTGCTGCATTTTATTTTTTCTGGTGAGTTTTGTATATGCCCAAAGGTAGGAGATGACTTAAGTTATTTGACTGAAGTGGAATTATAATGTCCTGCAATAGTTTTAATTGAAGTGCTGCATTGGAAGAAGAAACTCTTCTCTTGATAAAAACTAATTTCCAAATTATAATAGTTCTGTAAAAGTCTCACATAATCAGTATGTGTTTGTTTCCCTCCTGTTAAGCTAATCCTGTAATTAGCCAAACCATCCAGACCTCAGCTCTGTATAGTAACAGATTTAGTAGATAATAGTGGCATGAATAAGTCTTTTGGTACCCAAATGATGTCACTTTTTGTTTTCCATATGGTTCTTGTTTCATAGTTCTGTATTTTACTTGGACAGCAGGATTTTTTTTAGCCTCAAGCCAATTAAATTTTTCTTAATCACCAATGTAAACAGGTAGGTCAGTTTGCTGCTATTGGGGACCAGATGGCTGGAGTGTTCTAATTTATTTGCCAGATGACTTTGAAATTGTACCTTGCTATGCCTGGAATGCAGTCTCCAGGCAAATCATGAGCAAACCAGGAGTCTGTATACAGCTTCTGTGCTAACTGAAAGGCCAAGTGGAGAGGCTCTGATTCATCAGTCTCTTCAGTTTCATGCCTGGCTTCAAGGAAGAGTTGTGACTGATGCCACTGTGGTATATGTGCATTGTTCATTTGGTGTAAACTAAAAGCAGGAAGGGAATTTAGCTGCACATTTCCTTGGACTTACTTTTCAGTCTCTAATTGCATTGGCCTATTCCCCCCCAGAGAAGCAGAAAAACCTAAAGCTTCTTAAACCAGTGTTGAACTTGCTAATTGCAAGTGATATATCAATCACACTTATAATTCAAAGCAAGATGAGTAGAATGATGAAGAAATTGGAAATTTGCTTTAAATGCGTCTGAGAGCCTTTGAATGAACAACAAAAGTCTGTTTAAAAAAAAAAGTTATAGCTTAAGACTCACCTTTTCAGTCTTATTGAATGAGAAGGATTAAATTGTGAGGAGCGACCTGTAAACCTGTTCTCCTTGATTTTTCTGAAAACCTCTAAAATTACCTTTTTTTTTTTTCTGTTTACAATTTGCAGAAATTATGTCTTTACTGCAAGCTGTTTACATATGATATTATTTGAGTGACTTATACAATTTAGATGAGACCAAGAAGCTTCATGATGTACTCCAAAGCTGTTTGACTTGCATCTGACAGGGTTTGATGCTGGGCTCCTATGCCAGGGTGTATGCAAGTCTGTTTTGTCATGTTTGCCACATGGATTATGGTAGCTAAGGGTCAGGGCATGATAAAAACAGCTCCAACAGCTGTATTTCTAAAAGAGCTGAGAGAAATAGATCAAAATGCCAACAACTGGATCTACTTGACTGTAAATAAAACCAGAATGTGGGTTGCAATCAAAATACTGTGACAAGAACAAAGGTAAACAGCCAAGTTCTGTTTGGTTTTGGTTTTTTTTTGTTTGTTTGGGGTTTTTTGTTTGTTTTGTTTTGTTTTTTGGGGTTTTTTTTGTTTGTTTTTTTTTGCTGCCAGGGCTCCTTCCCAAGAGCTTTCCATGTAACTGGTCTCCAATGACCAGTTTCACAAAAGGAAAACCAAACAACTGTGAAGTAGTTACTGAGCCCTTGCCACTTCTGAACCCACTGAACTAAACTGCCTTTGGAATCACTGTGGGATAAAGGAACAGATTTCTAGGCCTTCAAGGGACAAGCCTTGTATGGAGGGGTGAACTCCAAAAGTCATAGGATTCACAACTGGATACTATTAATTTCAGTCATCACTTTCCTTATGTTGTAATGTGCAAGTATGTAACCTGAATTCAAAGTGCTTTCATGAAGATTTAATTCTGTCTGCCCATGCTGTATCTTTTAGTCTGGACTGAAATGTATTTTTTCTCTGCCAGCAAGGAGTAAGCATAAATTCGGTGTAACTTTGGCTTGCTTCTAGCTCTACTTGATGCCTTGTTCATTGTCATGAGATCTAGGCCAGTTTTACTTTCTTAAAATGCAGGGTGTAGGGAAAGCACTGGCAACTCCATTTTGAGATGGATTCTAGAAATGGCTATGCAGTGTAGAGGCTGTTGTTGCTGCAGAGTTAAAGCAAGTATGGAGGTTTATTTTTTCAGGACAGACATTTAAAGAAATCAGGAAAGAAGTTGCAGGGAACTTGATGGAACTGCACTGGTGTATAACACATTTTTGATGTCAGATTTAATGCTCCTACTACTGTCATGATCCTTCCTGAAAGCTGGCAAAACATGGAAGAATGCATAAGCCATCAACTGGATTTTTATGTGAGATGTCTTATGGTAAAGTTCCTTTTACAGCATACAGACTAGATCACTTTCTATGGCACTTGGATTTGTCAAGCAAAACTCATACTGGAGTTTATTTCTTGGGGGAAATGGGGGGCTCTGCTAGTGTAATAGTCAGGGCTGTTATGTGTTCACTGGATGATGATGAGGGGGGAATATTTTTAGGCTCCTTGCTAAAAGGACAGATGTTTTAAATTAGCTTCTGGAACACTGCAAGAACTAATTCTTCTAAGGTCATCTTCCCTTTTAACAGGGGAAATCATATAAGCTGCAAGGAAAATTTCATTTCCAACATTTGGCAAATTGTCAAACTGGTATTGTCAATATAGACATTCAGAAGAATCTTTGTTTAAAAAAATACAATGACCCTCAAACAATAAATTTTGGACTCTCATCTTAAATATTTGTGTTTTATTTGATATGATGCATGCAGTTTGTACTTTGAAACTTGTAGAAGTAAAAAGATCCAGATATTACTGGGTGCTTGTGGTGTTTTTGTTTAAACAAGGTCTTATAGAATTACAGAAGCTGAAGCTGTTTCCTCTTCTCACTGAACAGCTGTTTGCTATATGCAGCAGGCTAAAAAAAGTGGGAAAGGGACCTTGTGGGGTGCTCCATCAGGAAGCTTAAAGCACACTGATCTACTAATCAGTGGTAAATAGGAGTGCATTAGACCTACAAGGAAAGTTAAAAGCCAACAGCGGCAGGAAATCTCAATCTCTTCCTGCTGTTTATAGCTACATTTCCATAAGGCTCATATATGCCCTCTGACTTGTGTGTGTCCCATTTCCTTTAAATTTCTTGACTTGCCTGTCTCTTGCTCCCTGTTTTTTTGAGCAGGGAGCAAGCGGGAAAACAGCTCACTCTTTTTTCAACTGATTTGTTTTGTAATCTCCCCAAGAGTATGGAAATTAAGATGGATGGGTAGAAGTTGTAACTATGACATTGTCTCAGTAAGGTTTTCTTGAGAGCTTCCCTTACTCTGTAAGGCACAGTGTTGAAGTTATCCCTTTACTGTGTTAGCCAGGGCAGTTTCTTTGGAATCATGAGTCATTACCCCTTCAGCATTATATAAAAGCAGAAGCTTCTATATCATGGGGACTGTTGCTTCCCAGTTAGTTAAGGAAAGATTATTTTAGGAGGTAATAATATCTGAAACGCAAGTAAGAATCCTGTCATTTTTTCTATATGTGTACTGATGGATAAAAATAAAATACATGATTCTCAGATGATAGTTTTGTATTAGTGTGAAGCTTGACAAGCCTTCTGTCTGAAATAAAGAATGTGTAGATACTGCATCTTCAAGGAGAAAACTCTTCATCTGCTTGGTATTATAGCATGAAGAAGGTAGAGCTGAGTGATTCTCTACCTTGTGTTACATTGTACTGTGTCCAAAAATTGCTTAGGCCATGTAAAATCTGAAGAAACGGGATCTTATGAAAACTAACACAACAACAACAACAAAAACCCCTAACGACAAAGCTAGAAAGGAAAACCCACTAAACTTTTCTGAGGTTATAAATTTCTAGTCATGACTGTGTCTTCATGTTTTGAGACTTTGCCTGTTAAATGTCATGTAGAGTACATTTTGTTCTTTATGTGCCGTCTCTATATCTTGGCCACAAATGCAAAGAACAACTTCTGGAAAGGTGAAGTAAGAGCTATGTAAATAGGAAATGCTTTCCTTGGAGGAACAAGATTTTATATCTAAACAAATTCAGGGAGTGCATGCTGAATTGGTACATAAAATAAGGTTGAAAGTCCTTTTTACTAGAAAGGTAGTAGACCTTTTCCATTGAGGCATCATGGGAACTGCTGGAAATCTTGTCCTGTCTCTGTGCTATACACTGCTTAGAATATGGATGGGTTTGGAAGAGAAATGTTGGAGTTTAGGGCAGTTTTTTGAGGTTAAAACTCGCCACAAAAAAACCCCAAACAAAATGGGTGTGGACTCATATCCTATATGTTACATTCATTTGAAGACCAAAGATCCTAGCTAGTTATAGCAAAGAATGTCTAAATGCATAATAATAATGCTTCTGAGGCATTGCCTTGAAGTTTGGTAGTCAGAGAAACACTGCAATGCTATGCATGAAGAGGGAGCAGGATTGTTGGTGAACCTACAATGAACACAAGAAACAGAAACTTACCATAAAATTCAAGGCCTTTAACTTCTTTTTTGCTCTTCCTTCTTTACTTCTAAGTAACAATGTGAATAATTGTGAGTGTAGTACTAATATCTATTTTAAAAAAAAAAAGGTTAGGCTGAATCTGTGAAGCAAATAGAACACTAGGACCAATGTACTTCTGTAAAGTTCCTCTGAAAATAACCAGACCAAGGAGACATGGGTTTTGGCAAGCAGCAAAAATTTGCAAGGAAATGGTGCTTCTGGAAGGCTGTGCAGAATTAGAATTGGCAAGTGCTGTGCATACTGACACACTACATCTTCTGTCAAAAACCAGCAAATCTTTAAACACCAGCTGATCAGGGATTTTCAGGGCTATCTTGTCAGCTTGAGCAGGTCTGGCAGCTCTTAACACAAAATAGTGTCTGAGTTAAAGACCTTCTGCTTTGTGATGCCTTTGTGAATAGCTTATTCAGCTGGAAAACACAGCGAACAAAGGAGCTGGAAATATTTTGTCAAGTTGGTGATCTCACAGTTCAGAGAGTCAGCTACCAATTATAAAGACTCCTATTGTGTAACAGAAGAGCTAGTGTATAGAAAACTCCAGATCTTACTCTATCTCTTTTTTTATTAACTTCTGCATAATTTTTTCCCCAAAGGATGGTGTGAATTTGGATGTGGGGCGTATTCTCAGTAATTAAGTACATTTTTGTAATAGACTAAATTGAGTAGCAAAATGAGGGTAATTTTTTTTTAACTTTGAACTTGATTTCTGATTTGTGGGGACTAGGAGGGAGGGAAGCTTTCAGAGTTCAGTGATTAAGTTTTTGCAATTAAGTGCAGGAAAAAAAATCGTATTGTTTCTATGGAGAGTGGGAAGATGGAAAAGTGTCTTTGTCTGTCCCCGTTCAATTTAGTAGAGATGTTAGTAGGAAACAATTAATGATTTCTAAAACATTAGGGTAACCAGATGGTCTCAAAAGCAGACACAGCAACAAGAACCTAGTGAAAGGAATTATCATTAGTGCAAAGCATTTTTTTGTTGCTATTTTGCTATTGGCTTTCATCTGGCCTTTACAATGAAATTTTGATTCTGAAGTATGACTTCTTTCTCCTGCAGGTTGGAAAGGAGACTGTGCAGACAACAGAAGACCAGATCTTGAAAAGGGATATGCCACCAGCATTTATCAAGTAAACTCATTTTATTGTAAATCTTGTATTATAGGTAGAGGAAATCTGTTCTAATGGTAGATTACTATTACTCATTTCTGCTGTACAGGTTAGAAAATATTCTTATGTTTGAAAAGTTTTTAGGTGTCTTGAGGCTGACCTTTGTCAGGAACGACCTTTTGGGCAGCAGTGGCTTGCCCTGTTGCATTCTGTACATGTGGGTACATATATAGGGTATTTCTTCCTTTAAAAATAATAATAATAAAATAAATCAGATCAACAGTGGTACTTACCTGCATGGTGCTGTAGGCTTACCTAACAGTGTCAGAGATAATGTGATGTTATCAATCTCTTTTGTTTATTTGGTGGATGGAAAAGCGTGAATTTGTCAGTGTATGCAGCTGTTGCACGTGATATAACTGCTTGGAAATATAAGATACTTGAAAAGCAGTGGCTTACTGCAGACAGTCTAGTAGACAGTAACTCCACTTAGAGCAGACACTCTTAATTCTATGACTTGATGTCAAAAACAACTGACTTTCTCCTTCTCTTGCCTTAAGTCTTAAAAAAGATACCTCACACCTTGTTGTGGAATTCCCAAGCTGCTTATTGCCACCAAACAGACTTCTACTGAAGTGACTTTGCCCTCTTTAACCTCTCTGTTAGTGTTGTCTCGTGTATACAGAATGACTGACTATTTTCATGTGTTTCCAAACACCAAACAGGCAGTCAATACAAGAAAGCATTGAGGCAATTAAAGGAAATAATAACATGGAGAAGAGAGACAATGTCTAAAGAGAAAATTTATGGTAGGCAGTAAAAAAAGATTTAGTTTGTTGCATTGTAGGTTGACAAAATGAATAATTAAAATAATCCTTACGTCCGGGTAGTATTAGCATATGAGCTCAAGAATGAAATAGCTGAATTATTAGTGTAGTAGTCTGTCCCTTGATACCAGCAGTGTGTCAATCAATGAGATGCTACTGCCTGAAAAACTTCCTAGGGAAATCTGGGGAACAGGAGGTCTATAGGTCTGACATCCTTTTAGAGCAAAAGGCTAGAAATTCTGTATTAGAGAAGAGAATTCATAGATCCTAGATATATGTGGTGTGCTTTGGGTGAATTGACAGTGTTTCTGTGGAGGGAAATTCTGCCTTATAAATCTGTTGGTATTAGAAATATCACAGAGAAGGGAAAGGATAATCCAGGTAATACAGCACACACTGATTTCTAAACATTTTGGCAGAGTCTATAGGCTTTTAAGAAAATTAATTAGCCACAGGGTAACGTGAAAAATTCTTATATGGAAAAGACAAAATGGAAGGTGGAAGTCAAAATTAGACTTTTAACCCAGCCAGTGGCAGGAGGAAATCAGTACGGCTGCAGAGCTCTGTTGGGATTGTACTTTTCACCACATCAGGAAAAGCTCTGGAGATCAGACTGAGCTGTGAGGCAAAAGTACTTGCCAATGACCTCAAGTCTTATACAGGGTAGTGAGATTAATGGATGACTGAGAAATTACAGCATTACCTTATTAATTTAAGTGACTTGATATTAAGTGTGGATTAAATTATTTTGAAAGATCTAAAATGACGCGCACATGGGAGAGCAGCAGTTCTAGGGTCAGATAGGATGATTGACTGAACTGACCCTTACAAATTATGAGCAAGGTTCTTGGAGCTGTGATATGTTGGAGAGAGCATCTATTATATGCTCATAGTGGTCAAAAAGTAAATAAAATACTAGGTTTATCATCAAAGAACGAGAGACCAAAATGTCACTCTATATTTTACTCCCCACCTTGAATACTGCATGTACTGGTACTCCCACAATCTTAGGCTATAGGAGTGCTGGAAAAAGCTCATAGAAGGGCTTGGAGAACACAGGCATGGAGTTAGTTCTGTATAAGGCAAAGCTAAGTAGGCTGGAACTTTTCAGCGTGGGAAAGTGACAGAGGGGATTGAGGCCCTGACAACAGTCTAAAGCAGGGGTCCTCAAACTACGGCCTGTGGGCCGGATACGGCCTGCCAGGGTCCTCAATCCGGCCCGCCGGTATTTACAGAACCCCCCCTGCCCTCCCCACCGCAGATGACTTCCTGCCACTTTTTCCACACGCCGGCCGGGACTGGGCTGGAACCAGCGCCTCATCCTCCACCTGCCCCCAGGGGGCACCTCTCGGCTACAAACCGCGCTGCTGCCGTCCCATCCTCCTCCTAGCAGTGACAAATATGGAACCTAACATTGACCATCTCATTAGCCAAAAGCAGGCCCATAGTTCACATTGAAATATTATTTGTTTTTGTTGATTACAATTGTTCTTCATTTTAAATATTGCATTATTTTTCCTGTTTTTTGTGCACTACTACAAATAAAATATGTGCAGTTTGCATAGGAATTTGTTCATTTTTTTCCAAGCTATAGTCTGGCCCCTGACAGTGTCTGAGGGACAGGGAACCAGCTCCCTGTTTAAAAAGTTTGAGGGCCCCTGGTCTAAGGAAATACAAGTTGCATAGAGAAGATGGAAACTTGTACTTTTCCTGTGCAAGAATTTGATGGGGGAATTGCTTTAAATTAGTCATTTATAAACCAACAGGAGGGAGAGATTCTCCATACAGGTAATTGTATACTGTTAAAATTCTTTTATGGGTTTGGAGGTTAATAGCTAAGTACTTAGAATCCATTGTGGTTTATCAAATAGACAAACTGCAGGAAGTCCCAAGAACTGAAAATAGTTGGAGGATGGGAGAGTGCCCAGAGGAAGTACTTATCCTGTTCCAAACCTTCCTTAGGCATTTACTCTCAGCTACTTTTGGAGACAGACTACTGAGCTAAATGGGCCTTTGATACAGTCCGCTGTAGTGTTTATCATCCTGTGTTCCTGGTGTGTGATCTTGTTTGGCTGTAGAGGGGCTTGATTTTTTTTTGAGGGGAGTGTTTATTTGCTTCTTGATGAATTACAAACATGTAATTTTGATCGTGCTCATTTTCTAGATGTGTAGAGTTTTTAGTTAATTTCCATGTTCATTTAGTTAATTTCGAGCTTCTTTTTCACCTAGACAAGTAAGGGATTAAGGATAAGAGATTTTCTTAATTTCAGTGTTTGATCGACACTTAGCAGATTATGAAGACTTCAATAATTAAATTACTGTAGAAATGTGATACAAGCACTGCTGAGTAGTACTGCTTTATGCTAGGTGCAAGAACTCTTTCTGCAACAATTCGTGACTGTTTGAACTGTGATATAGTGAAAAATGGGAAACAAAGCTATGTGTCATAGTAATGAAACATAGTTCATCTAGTACTTACTATCCTAGATGCAGTAACATGGATTAGAAATGATCAGTGTCCTCTATGAATGATAACCTATTTAATTTGTTGGTTTGGTTTTTTTTTTTTTTAATCTGGAATTTATATTAAAATGAACTAGTACATGTTTACAGTTTCTGTTAACACTGTGGAGTGTATTGTCACAGATAGCTTGGTTGGGGAGACAAGTGATAGGAACAGATGAGCTGCAGTCTTACCTTTTCCTGCATTAAAGGACAGAATTTGGATGCAGGAAGTGAAACAGAGGAGGGTCTTCTTTTGTTTTTGTTTTCCTGAGAAAGCATTATTTCAGGAATTGGCATTCCTCTTCAAGGGAGTGCTCCAGCAGAATTTGTACACAGTACACATGTGCTAGCACTGCATTCCCTGTCCATATTTCCTCCATTCAAAAGGATCACCAGTCTTGAGGGGAGCAGTCTTGGAGGATAAAGGAGATCTCTTTATTCTTTTGAAAGACTTGAGACTGGCATTGAGGATTCACAGTGAATATCTATGATGCTAATCTGTAAAGCTTTTCAGTAGGAGTGTGATGGTGCAGCAAAATAACTTGCTGGCTGCTGAGATGCTATTATGCATCCATTTGCTTGCTACTGACATAAACCACATGGAAACTGTTGACTTAGAGTTAAAAAATGCTGTCTTCTTTATCTTAATTGTCTTAATCACCAGGGAGTATGAATAATGATTATAATGTACATCAGATGTTTTGCAATGTGTTCTTATTACTTGTTAAACTTCTCTTGTAAAGAAGTAAAGAACTGCAATGTCTAGGCAAAGAATAGGGTAACACCTATTTGTGTACACTGAGATAAAAAATTTGTGTTTCACTTGCGTGCACAAACTCATTTAACAAATCAAGCAGCAATGCTATCCTATACTAACATTATTTTGGTGGCCAGTTTGGAGCTGCATAGCTGGTAACTGTATTAACAAATTAATATTGATGTAAAGTATTTGCTTTATATTTCTAGAACTGCAAATAATCTAAATTGTAGTGAGTAAACTGGAAAATGACCTCTGGGAAAAGCACAGGTCAATCCTAAAATCTAAAAATGAAAATGGTAGTTCAGCATAAGCTACACTTATTTTCTCATATTTCATAAGGAATACACTTTACAGGGATGAAGCTGATTGACTACCAAAAGTTTGTTTGTGGCCAGTCTTCGCGACCAGTGTCTTCCTCACAAAGAATTCGGCTGGTGTTGCCATAACTTTATTGTAATCATGTCTTAAAAATAAATACACTTTTTGTATCAAGCTTTGTATTCTTAATGTTGCAGTACAATACAGAGATTAGAAATTTCACGATAGCAATGAACTACTATTCCAGACTTCTGAATGAGTTTGATTCTTGTGATAGAACAAGCAGTTCATTGCAGTGAATATTTTTAGTAGTTTTGCCTTGTTTGTGTTGTTGCTTTGTTTGATTGGGGTTTTTTTATGGGAGTAATTGAATACCTTTTTGTCCTGAATTCTAGTCCTTTGCTTTCTAGTATGTATGCTTTGCAAGGGTAGAAATGTGTCAAATTTTTTTGAACACCACTCTGCTTTTTTTTGTACATAGTTTACAATCCTGGAGTATTTAAAGTGCTTTGGGAAGTTTACACAAAATAGGCATTATATTAGTAAAATGAAAGGTTACCTTTGAGAGGTTCAACCCTAAAAGCTGTAAAAGAAAACTTTAAATCTTTAGAAATTTTCATTAATTATGGTGACTTCTGGTATAATACACATTTATCTTAATTCTTTTTTTTTACAAACAAAAAAGCCAGCCTGGAGATAATTATTCGTATTAAACAGATGACCATGAAATTAAACTGTAGAAAATTAAGTGTTTCTGAGCCTATAGCTCTGAGCTGGCTGAATAGGTGATTTGTTTAATCTCTTTCTTGGCAGAGTTGAAAAGAATAAATGTGAGAAGCAAGCGCGGAAATCTAATTTAGTGAAGTCAGTTGACTTTGATAATACAACCCAAGTGCATTGCATAGTAATGAGCAGACCATTCCCACTTTCTGCCTTGAAGTCCTTCTGCATTTTCTTACTCAGTTATGAGTTCCTGCTATCTGATACACTGAGCAGATGTCTCACAAACAGAGCAGGTTATGGTAATGCAGCTGCCCCAATTTGATCTACTCGAGGGAGCCATCAGCAGAAAACTTCACTTTCTGGAAAAAAGTGTGTTTTCCTGTAATAAGTGTCTTATTTCTACTGGTTAAATTTACATGTAACCATTAAGTTCTAATATTTGTGTTAGCAAAGAGCATAGAGGAAAAAATGGGATAACTGTAACTTTCCAAAAGTACTTAACTGGAAGTATGATAAAAGAGTGCATCCAAGCGGTCAGTAGAAAACAGGCTATGTGACACGCAGGAAAAAGTGGTGGTAAGAGGTAGCATTGCTGTAATAAAAGGGTTTAATGTTTGTTGGAACCTCATGTAATTTGAATGATCACATGGCACTCACATTCACGGCCCCAGTGTATTACACTGTACCCAAAGGAAATTGGAGAGAATGGAGGAAAGTCACAGCCAGTGTAGTCAATAACTACTGTTATGAGTAGCATAGCTAACATGAAAGTGAAGTCTGAATTTTGTATTTCCCTAAGGTGTCACGGAGTACTTACAACAAAAGAACAAAACCAAAACCTTTTTAGTCTTCCAATTTTTGATATTTTAAAGTTATTTTGCTAAATGGCTTGATGGAACCAAATTTCAGAGCTCATTTTCTTATTGTAGTACCTTCTGTGTTACTGTAATTACATACATAATATCTTGCCAAATCTCCTTTTTGTTTTGAAGTCTGGAATTGCAAACTGCATTCGATGATTGTACCTTACCACTAAATTTTGTGGTTATTTAAAATTTTATTTCTGTTGTGTTAACATTCTAAAGAGCTGGACTACAGCTTCAATGTGCAGGGAACAGTGTCTTGGTTTTCTTAATACTAAATTATTTTTTCTTAATGTGTGGTTATCATTTAATATTTATTAACAGCAATTGCAACTCAAATGACAATGCATATAAAAGGCTGATAAAAGTTAGCAATTGCTTCGATTGTAAAGTCCTAAAACAATAAGTGTTTTATTCCCCGCCCTTGTCCTGAAGATAGGTAAGGTATTTTGCTGGGCTGGGAACTCTCCTTAATGCCACTGTAGTGACTGCTGTACAAGGGGTGCTTCAAACATTCCCTACATGGGACTTCTAAAAAAACTGCATGGTGTGGTTGCTGGTTACTTTCTTGTTAAAGTAAATACAGTAAATACTCTTGCTTTTTAAACTATAGAGGTGTAGAATAATCAGTTTGCTTGCAGTGCTTCATGTAGTAAAGTTAAAAACAAATCCAACATTTTCTCGAGTCTGTCATATAGATAGAAGCTAATCAGCATGTTTTGTCTGATGACTTTCACAGAGTGGAGAATGCCTGCACTAAACTGGTTCGGGCAGCCCAGATGCTGCAAGCAGATCCTTATTCAGTACCAGCTCGTGACTATCTGATTGATGGATCAAGAGGCATCCTTTCTGGAACATCAGACCTGCTCCTAACATTCGATGAAGCCGAGGTAGGAATCCCAACATGACTGCCATAGGTATCTGCACAACAGTATTATTAACTAGAATATCCCCCTATCTGAGTTAGCTAACTTAACTATTGAGTGGATTAATGTGATATCAATAATTTTAGCTTGATTGGAAGCATATTTTTTTATTCCTTTCTTTAGAAGGAGCTTAGACTTGTTGCTCTGTTTTGTTCAGAGCATCTTTACATGACATAATGTTTAGGGGTTGCCTGTGATTATTGCTCAAAAAGGCCTGATCCCATCAACTGTCTTCCTGACACTTTTCTGTATTCCCTTCCCCATACCTATTACTGATTCTTATATTTTCTGTATCCCTTCACTAAAAAGCTCTAGGCCACTTCTTAAGCCTTTGGCTGACTCAGTAGCTGTGGCAATTTAGTTGGCCTTGGAGAGCAGAAGGTAATACAAATTCGACTGTCTGGGTGGGCAGGCAGAAGGTGTATCCTGATAAATCTTACAATTGCTATGTTTTGTCTGCTGCACAAGCCAAGGAATGGCTCAGATTTGCAGTTTGTCCATTGTCATACGGACAAAAAAAGCCATGGTTGCAAGGAATCTTAAAAAGGAGTCTTATGTTGGAAAATGGTTTTTTGTTATTAATCTTAGTTTTGGTGCTCTTTCTGGGTATGTGAAGTCTTGCTCATTTCTAATTAAGAAATAGCATGCTACAGTGAAGAAATGAAGCTCATGCTGTTAGAAATGCTGATGTCAATCCTAATTTTGCATCGATCTGTTAATCTATTGAATTGTGTTACTCTTCCCACTGTTCTGAGTAGTCTAACATGCCATCCTTGTCTCATTTAATCAGCTCATGCTACTGTTAGCATGCTTCTCTGACATGAGGAAAATGCTGTGGGATTTCTCTGTGGCAGTTGTGATTCTCATTATTTTAAGAGTTTCTTTGGTAGAAGTTTTACAGGAGAGAATTTCAAGGAAGTTAATATCTTTTAATCTCCCTGCTTCCAGTGTTTAGGAAATGAGTTGAGCTCTCTGAAGTTAATGCTTCATTGTACTAGTCTGACAACTGCATGTTAACCAGAGAAAGACATTAGTCTGGAATGATTGACTTGTCACAAATACAGAAGTTGGCATGTCTCTGTCCTACTGTCTTTCAATATGGACTCATGTTGGGACAAAGTGAAATGAGTTTCAGAGGAAACTTTGATCTATTCTAGGGACTGAACACTGCATGTGGTTGATACGAATCAAATGTTAATTAGCTCATTCTTCAGTAAGAATTGTATGTGCTGGTGTCAGAAGTAGTGTGGTTCAGGAGGTTAGAAGATTAACTGACAGAGAACTCTGTTTTGGAATCAAGTAGGAACTGAAAAAGTTAGGCTGAGGTGGACGTCCAGCGGTAAAGTACAGTCTTCATAGATTTTTCTCGAAAGTTTAAGATTTTGGATCTATTTTTTCCTGCTGAAATGCTGGATAATGTTTTATCCCCATGTAAAACTGTGTGGTGAATATTTCCTCTGAAAGCTTGAAGTCTACTTTCTATGTAGTTTTGCTTTCTGATTTAAGTTAAATATTTTTATTAATGAAATTGCAATGAAAAACTTCAAGCATGCCAGCATACCTAAATGTAGTTCCTTATAACCTCTTTTCTCAATGCTATCCTTCATTTACTGTACACAGTGAAAACACCGGAAGCAGGATTTTGCATTTCTGAGGAGTGGAAAGCTGATTAAATATTGGCTTGTCATTACAGCACTCAAGTAATGATATTTGGGTAACTTATTCAGTATCTCAGACCTTTGTGATTCCACATCCACCATGTTAGCAAATGCTATACCTATTCTGTCTAATAACAGGCTTGCATTTCTAATTCAGGTGTAACTTAGCTTCACCTAACAAACAGTGGAATGTTCCTCTTTTAGGTCCGTAAAATCATCCGTGTCTGCAAAGGAATATTGGAATATCTGACTGTGGCAGAAGTGGTAGAGACAATGGAGGATTTGGTGACATACACGAAGAATCTGGGGCCAGGTTTGATCTGCTACAGCCTTTCACAAATATACTAAATATGGTCCTTTCCACTACCTTATTTTCCCTGTAGTACCTTCTTCACCTGAATTTCGAGCAATGATATTTGGACAATGATAGAGCAGTTGCTTTGAAAGTGTCTGTTGGAAAGAGTTTTAAACTAGAGGGTGAATGATGACTATTTACTGATTCACATTCTCCTTTAAGAATGCAGAAGAATAAAAATGTTGATAAATTATACGTGGTACGTGGATGATACGTACTATATTTTTTCTACACTATGAGGGAAGTAAGCATGCATTAGTAAGGGTAAAACAAAATAGAAAGGAAAAAGCTCTGTAACTAAGCACTCACAGATACAAAATCCATTAAACTGATAAAATGTCTGTACTAGCTGAGATAGTTAGGCCTAGCAGGAATTTCTTGGAGTAGTATAAAAGTACATGTCATATATTAGCATCTTAATGAGGTTGCAGAAATAGCTGTCTTGCAGTATAATATAAAAGCCCCGCTGTTACAGAAATTCTTTGTTATTTGATGCTCCTTCACTACGTGTTACTTCAATGTGTTAACTCACACTTTCACTGGTGTAAGTGATTAGTACGTAGCTTCTGGCATGCTACAGACGCTCTGTTTTTGCCTAAGTGCTGCTCAACACTTGCAGCTCATGCCCACAAAACTTGTGCCTGTAGTCATTGTTCCCTTTAGATATATTAAGGGGCATCTGAACTTAACCATTAATGTGAGTACTATATAAATAACAGGAGTATGTGCAGGTACAGTTAAAATCAAAAAAGTGCTTATAGGTTTTATGCTGGAAGTAGAGAGAACATGATTACCTATTTAGGCTTTTGTCATTTGAAAGGAAATGACACAGCTCACCTCTCTGTGCTGTCAGTGTGAGGATTCTACTCCTTTTCAGTGATGTCATGAAAGCAGTGTTATATTAAGATGCTAACCAACAGAAAGGTAATTGAGCCAAAGAATGTACAGCTTCCTTCCAGTTTTGTCCCCTGTAGGAGGGTAGGACCACAACAGCACAAATTAAATAATCTTAAATTTTTATGAAGCTTTGTCTGAAGTTTCCATGTGTTCTGTGTAGTAAACCTCAAAACTCTTAGATATTGAAAATAGATCTGCTCTAAAATGAATTTAATTCTTTTCATACTTCTAGGGCACTGAAATATTTCTAGCATATCTGAAGTATAAATAAATACTGTTCTTGACCTCTGGTAGAACCTCAAGGCAAACGAACAAAACCCTGATGTTTCCTTTCTCTGTCATTTAAGGCACGGATCATGTCTTAATGGAATAGAAGAAAAAAACCACCCCATAAATTAGCTTCCAGAGTTCATGAAGTGACTTTATGTCCTAAAACAGTAATTTCAAGTATTTTCCAGTTTTATTGGTGGGATTTTAAATCAAGAATTTAGAGGAATCCATTCCACTTTACATAGTGGCTAGGTTTTGAATCAGTGACTTCTCTGAAGTGTCTGCAATGTGCTTTAAGTAACAGCTGCTAATATAAAAATTGTTTTAAACGTCAATATAGTTTTCATGTGCCTTGTTCATGTTTTGAAAACTCAACTGTTGCAATGTTCAATTGCTTAATCTTTAGGAATGACAAAGATGGCCAAAATGATTGACGAGAGACAACAGGAATTAACTCATCAGGAACATAGGGTTATGCTGGTGAACTCCATGAATACCGTGAAGGAGCTGTTGCCAGTACTTATTTCAGGTATTTTTTGCTTTATTTTCTAATACCACTCTGAGTTACTGTTTTGAACTGGAGTTCCAATGTCTTATATTTATTAAAAATAACCTTGACATTGCTTCTGCAATCATTGCAAATAACTGAGCTTCTTGTATTAAAACTACAATCTCTTTGAGATAAAATGGTCCATGCAAAAGAAAATGTACTATATAAATACTGTGGGTCACCTTGACCATTGATTGCAGTTACCTTTCTCTAATCTGTGGTATTTTCACAGCTATGAAGATTTTTGTAACCACGAAAAATTCTAAAAGCCAGGGAATAGAAGAGGCCTTGAAAAATCGCAATTTCACAGTAGAGAAAATGAGTGCTGAGATAAATGAAATAATCCGTGTATTGCAACTCACTTCCTGGGATGAAGATGCCTGGGCAAGCAAGGTATGTTTTATACCTACATTTTTTTATATATGTCTAATTTTTATCTGTTTTACCCTTATGAACTTATGCTTTTGACATTGTTGAAATATGTTATTTGTGCATCAGTTTTGTAACACCGTGTAATCACAACATATAACCTCTTCAAGGTCAAAGAATATCTTCAGAGATGAATATATTCATGTGTCTTTCAAAATTAGCTTTCTGTCAATAAGCAAAGTTAAAGTAGTGTGGCATTTGAAGGTGGCTCAATAGTTTACAGCAGAAGACAGATTTGTTCAGCTTAGTTTTGGCATCATTAGGAAATCCGGAATATAGTGTGTTCCTCTCAGAGAGGGATTTTTTCCTACGTATAGCATCTTTATAGCTAGGTATTCATAAGTGATATTAATTGAGATTTTTCTTCTAGGTGCTACTAGAAAATATAGGCAGCTGTCATATTTTTTGTGCAAAAGTCCTGGAGTTGAGCAATTTTAGTCAATTTTGGGAGATTACTCCTTGAACACCTTCCCCTTTTCTCCTGCCCTATTTTTTTTCCGGACCGGAGAGTAAATTTTGAGTGTTTGCCTTGTCTCAAAGAAATATGTTAGACTGAACAGCCTTTCTGGATAAGTATGATGTGTGTGAAGCTGGCATATGACAGGATTGGTTCTTTACAAATCAGTGTTAAGCTGTGTAAATGACTACAGCCACTTACCTGGAGTTCAGTGCTGCTCTTAAGTGCTACTGAAGATACTGAAATGTCTAGGAGACTGTAAAGCAGGTCTGACAGACAAAAATCTTAAAATGTTATGGGCTTACAAATGAATGTAACTGGAATTCCTGCAAATGTTTTTTTGAGCACTTGAAAGTAAATTGCTGAAGGGATTTTTTTTAAGGGTTAGTGCTATGAGCAAAGAGTAAGTGTAAATATCATTAAAGAATATATTGAGACCTGAAGCCAGCCTGGTTAGCAAATGAAATCTTACAGGAAATCTAACACTGATGTAACCTTGACATAAAATCACTTTGGCCTATGTTGTTTGGCACTTGACCTTTAGTTTGCCTCTTGAGTTATTTTGTCACATCACTTCCTTATTATGACTACTGTATGCATCTTTGTTTTTGTTGTCCTGTTTCTTACCCTTTTCTCACCTTTAGAAGGTAAGCTTTCTCCCACACCCTCCACCTTTACCTTGTACTAAAACCAAAGAAAGCATGTATGTGGGATTTTGTGCTGTGTGCAGAGCGTGTGCTGTGCAACTTCTTGTGTGCCAGCTGTGACACCGTACTTACGTACGTACACACAAAGTTTTAAAAGGATCTTAACAGCTCTGTCTGGCTGTCTGTGGAATTGGCTGTCACTAAGAGAATGGTAATTGCAAGGTGAACTGCATTAAGACTGTCTTTCTGAGTCTGATTAGAGTTAGGTCAAGATTTTACAGCACATTCTTGCTGAATGCTTTTGTGTTAATTTATGTTGCTCATCTTTGTAGCAGCAAATAAAGGATCCAGTCATGCAGGAATGAGCTTTCTGCATGGCCAGAGAGCTTTATTAAACCAGAAATTTTGTCTATTCCATAGTGTTTTACTAGCAACCTTCCTTCAGTTCAGATGGTTCATGTTCTTTAGGTCTAGGCCTAAAACTGCAGTTTTGTATGTGCACTTTTTCAATTCAGTTTTATTTTTTGATTTAAGCTTTGCTGTATTTTATGAAATGCAAATACAGTTTTATTTTACACAACAAATTTGGAAATGTTTGTGGTAAAGAAAAATGTCTGTTGCAAAAAGTTGGCAATTTAGCCTTAGGAAATTCTTACTCTTCTTGCTAATGAGGAAGATCAAGAAAGGATTTCATTATGAAAACATTTGATATATTAGCAGTATTTCCTAATGGAAAATATTGGTCATTATGCTTAATGTGTAAATATGTTATGTGGACTAGTATAATAAAAGTATCATTATGTTCTGAGTTGAGAACTTCTTAATTGTATTTTGGTTTTGAATTAAGGTACACTGATGATTTGGATCTGTAACACTGGGCATTAACCAAACAGTTAGGACAAAACATTCAAATTGAAAGATGCAGTGGGATGAAGAAGCAGGAACTAGTTTGCTCCTGGCCACTTGTTACAGACCTTACCCTGTATTTTCATATATATATATATATATATAATAGTTGACTTGCTCATTATTTTCCTGGAAAGGAGATGTAGGAGCTATTTAATTGCAGTTGAGGTTACTGTTGCATGCATTTTGCAGTTGGTGGTTAAGGGAAAGATACTTTCCCCATGTTTTTCTGGAGCAAAGTAAGGTGTTTGCAGCTGCACAGCCTTGAATTTTTAGCTGTGTGGTAAAGCTAGACACAGTGGAGAATGAACAGGTATGGAGCCAGAGTTGTAGGGGGTTTTGTAAACTATTCTGTTGGTCCTCTAGACTCTGGAATGCACGTTACTGTTACTGGATTCCAATAATCTCTACTTGCACCAACACTGCATTTTTTAAAATAGTATGCTGCTTTAGAATTGAAATACCATTCTATAACAAAATCTTGGGGGAAAAAAAAGTCTGTATTTCTTTCATTCAAAGCTTTGCACATTTTTTCATTGAATTTTTCATTTTACAGAGGAATTGAGTTTTCTCTTATATATGCTTAGTGTTTATTTTTAAATAAATTTTGAAGTAATACTCAATACAAACGTCTATTTCCATAGAAATGGAAGGAGTTAAAAGTTGTAAGAAGCTGAGAAGTATCTGCTATCTTGCAGGATTGAACCCTGAATGGTGACTAAGCTATTTGTCCTGCCAGGACAGGAGGCTGGCTTTGCCTATTTCCTTCAACATTGCCTTCTTTGGTAATGAAATGCAGATATCCCTAGACTAGACCACTTTATTGAGTCAGAGGTTGTGCTTTACATTCAGTCAGATTTATTTTGCTGTCTTTAAAGCAGAGCCAATACCACCTGCTCCTTGAATAAGGTCAACATTCATTGGTAGTAGTGGCAGAAGTGATGCATAAAAGTATCTTGAATAAGGGCTCATGTGCTTTAGGAACTACTTTGAAAAAAGGCCAACTTGCTCTTTTCCCTTCAGACAATGCTGCCTTAGCTGTTTAACTTGATTAACTGAAGTTCTTTATCTCTTCTGAAAAGGTAATAGTGCTGCTTTTGTTAATGAAATTCCTTTTGCCAACAGGGGAACTGCAGGGAGATGAGAGAATGAATCAATTTTTACTGATAAAACAACTTTTTTGCAGGCTAGCTATAGGATTGTTTTTTCCTTATTTGCAACTGATATTCTGCTGGCAAATCCCAAAAGAGTTAAGTTTTAAACAAAATTTGCTCTTTAGGAAGGAAGAAGGTATTTAAACAGGTACAGATATCAGGACAATCCACGATACTTTTACGCACTAAGATCTTGAGCAAGTTGCTGGGGCTTGTTTAAGCAGAATATTAAGCAGAGTATTTCTGCTTTTGTCTTCCTGCTTAATAGCCTGAATTGGAGGACAAATCCAGACCTTTTCCCTTGCCAAGTGTCTGACACCAGACACAGCTCTGGCAGAAACAGCAGTGCAGTATCAACAAACCTAGTTAACAAAGCATTGTAATTTTCTATTTGCATTACTCATCTTATTGCGGCAAAAACTCCTCATGAGGCTAAAGTTGAAAGGGATTCCTTGAGCTGTGAAGATGGGAAATTAGTGCTTTAAGATCAATTGTCTTGGAACACTTCAACTGCTACACCAGAGTTTCACCAGATTTTTTTTAAATAGGGAAAGGGGACAGTGTTTTGCAAATGTGAGTACAGAGACACACGGGATAGCAAGACTTACACTGCAGAGCAATAGCCTTCATATGACAGGGCAGATGGATCCTGTTACTGCTTAGGTAATTCTAGCAATTATCAATTCATGAGGGTAAAATCTAAAATACTCATGATTTTTTCCTCAGATATAAGCCTTTAGAGTCAGAGGCTTCTGTATAATTTTGCTGAAACTGCAACTCTGCAGGCAGCTGAGACAACACAAAAGCCTGTGTGAGTGAAAAGGGAGGGGCAAAGACAGTTTTCCCAACAGTTTCCTTTTCTCAGCCCACACCTATCATCTCATCAACACAATAAGCAACATCTGTTGCCTTTTTAAAAATTCAGTGGGTTCTTTGTTTCAGATTGTTTCTGGGTAGAGGGACCCACAGAAGACTATTCATTTCAAAGTGGTTTCAGCCCGTGTATAAAACATCAGAAAACTGTAACGCCTACTTTAATAGGTAGTAAGGTTTCTATATAGATTTGAAAACTCAAGTGAATATTTACTTATCTCATACAGTAGATGCACAATTCTTAAACTATAGAGAAGATTACTTTTAAGAGAATGTGCCCACCTCCCACCACTTAGCTGCATATCCTACCTTTTTGAAGTTTTTCCAAAGAGGTCCCAACTAAAATTTGAGATCCAATTTCTAGATTTGAGAACCAATCATCCAGCCAAAAATAATTCTGCTTTTGGTGCTCTCTCCCAGGCTGTGATTCAAGAGCCCTTAAAAATATTCAGCAGTGACGCAGGACGTTTTACAAAGTTGGTTGCTGACTTATATTATAGCACCTTATGAATAGCTGACAGACCAACATAACTGAATAAAAATGCCAAAATGTTTACAATGTTGTGTCTGTGAGATTAAGCATACAGAACGAACAGCTTCACAAAAACGTGGCATTTCTTTAGTGTTGTGAGGATACCACATGCTATACCAGATACTGATCATTGATGCTTGTAGGCTCTTCATAAGAATTGGACGTGGGCAGTCAAATTCAGATAATAAGGCAAGAGCCAGCCTTCTTTTTATCATCTGTATATTAATCATAGGATGTTAAATGCATTTCAAATTATTTCAATGACATGTGTGGTAAAAAACTATTTCGGCTTTTTTCCAACTTTTTACTTAAGGTACTTGTTTCTGCTTTCACTGTCCTTCCATTTGTGTAAGATGGAAAACTTGTGGCCTCTAGTGGAGGGATAGCACACGAACAATAAGCAGAGTATGTGGAGAAATCAGAATTGGGTGGTTTTATCTCCTGGAGTCAGGTGTTGGGTAATAGTGGCAGAATAGTGAAGGAAGCAGCAGCTTTGATGCTTCTGTCAGAGAGTTCAGAGTTTAAAACAACCACATGTAAATACATGTGTTTCTCTCTGAAGACATTAAACTCCATATCTGAGAATTTCAGGAATTAGCTGGTAATCTATTTTTTTGCAAACAGCAATTGTTTGACTTAAAGCAGCAGAGGAGGTGAAAAATGCAAATGTGCAGCCTCTTACACTGAAGCAAGTAGTAAAATTCACTGCCCAATTTCCATTCCTGAAAGGTTTACTCTAATTACATAACTGTTCTATGTGCCCTGATGTACAGTAAGGAAAAAAGGGAACTAAATCCAAGACGTATGCTTATCGTAGACGTATCCATATTTAGAAATTAAAACATTAGTAAATGAAGGAATAGAAAAGTCACTAAAATTGCATGCTTATCTTCTGCATTTTGAGTGAAATGAAAATGTCTGTCCTAATTGGAAAGAAATGATTATGACCTGCTAGTTTGAAAATGGGTTTTGAGCTGCTTATACGACTGTGTTTCTCTAAGTATACTCTGCTTTATAGAATCTTTGTCTGCTTTGGTTGTGTTGATTATTTGTACGTGGGGGTTTGTTTTTTTTTTTTGAGATTCATTTTGGTGGTTTCTTTTTTTGTAAAGGACACTGAAGCCATGAAAAGAGCATTAGCCTTAATAGATTCAAAGATGAATCAGGCAAAAGGTTGGCTGAGAGATCCAAATGCACCTCCAGGTAATATTAAAAAAAATGCCATAAAGTATTTTCATTTTTAAAGGTCCTAATATTTTTGTTGTTTAAAGGAAAATTGTATTTAAGCACTGTTAACTTATACATAGTGGATAATTCTGAAGGAGCCTGTATTTATTCCTTTATTGAACAGTACTTAATTGAAGTGGTTGGTAAGTTTTAAAATCCCTCCTTTATTATTTTCAAATTTGTATAACTTTAGATTTGCCTAACATGTTTTTATTTCAGTCTTGACATAAAATTTTTAACATGAAAATCTGCCATAAATACTCTAATTGTAATCATCTTTACTTATATGAGAGGTTTGCCTTTGTATGTATCTTTAAAGTAAATAAAACTGGATAGAGGCCTTTCCATTTGGACTTTGAAAGACATTGGAAAGACTTCCTCTGAAATCAAAGCCAAAATAATACAGTTTTAAAAGTTGGATGTAAATTGTTGGGTTTTGGTGTCTATCTCATGGTTTTTCAATAAATGTTTTGTCACAGCTGAACCCAACACAGTTAATGTGTAGTGACATGATGACTTTAGTAGTTTATTCATACATGTCAAGGAATGGCTTGTTTGTTGTACTAACTGACTCTGCACCTTAGGGGATGCTGGTGAGCAAGCAATAAGGCAGATCCTTGATGAAGCTGGAAAAGCAGGAGAACTGTGTGCAGGCAAAGAACGCAGAGAGATTCTGGGAACATGCAAAACCCTGGGGCAGATGACTGACCAACTGGCTGACCTGCGAGCCAGGTAGATCTGTTACTTTGAATGGACAGCTCTCCAGTACTATTAAAATATTTTTTTCTGAACTTGAGGTTTTGTCACTTCCTTATCTGTATTTTGCCTTTTTTACTTCAGTCTCTTCTGAATAGTATGTTTTAGTAAGGGAAATGTTCTTTATATAACATGATGATCAGAATTGCTCAGTTAGATAATTCAGAGTTTGCTTAATATCAAACCCATAACCTTCTTCCCCATTAGGCAGAAAAGAAGTTTTAAACTCTACTGTTAAGTCTGTCCTCTGAAGAGAGTATACCCCAATTACTGTAAGATACTTGAATGTTCTATTCTTTAGGTATTCATTGGGATGTTAGACCATATGTGATAGTTGTTGTTTATCAGTCACTGATAAATTCTGCTGCACTTCATGTGTCTTTCTTGCATAGAATTTTATTTAACCAGAGCCTTTCAATCAGCTTTCTGCTTCCTCATTAGAAATGGTTTTTCTTTCACAATGGTGTTTTTGAATTTCAGGGGTCTTGATTTTAGGCAATAGATGAATCTCTTTACATTTACTATATTTTTTTATACTGGGTACTATGGCCTTTTGTTCTTTTGCCAGAAAATAGGAAGTCTGACATTCCTTTGTGAAGGCATAATGACAAGGAGCTAAGAAATAACTCTTCCATGTAGTTTGATCACTATAACCCAGTTTCATTTGAGTGTAAGGAATTTTTGAGCTGCTTATCAACATAGTAAATTGTTAAACTAGAGTGCTCTAACATTGATTTCTTTATTTTGTTGTAACACTTCTCCCCACCCTGTAAAAGTACCACACCCAGAAACCCCAGAAAGCTATTCATTGTGATCCATTAAGGATACAGGTAATAGTTTAATGATATAATATTTCTCCTTAATGTTAATGAATCTTTCGAACTGTTTGAAAAAGCAACAGAAGTCAGGAGTGTTTTATTTAAAATAGAATTCAAATAATAATTTAAAAAAAGGTTTAAGGCCCCACTGAAGTGCAGGAAGTGAGCAAAAGCAAATCATTTGGATGGAGAGCTGTGTTTTGAGTCACTTCAAGAATGAGAATTCCCTGCTATCACTTTAAATCCATAGACTGCTCAGCTCTGAAGTGTTGCAATGATATCTACACAAGCTTGAAATAGTTTCCAGGAAGAATTGTTAGTTTGCTATATAAAAGCTAAAAAGGCCAAAATTCAGAAATACAGGTTAGGTTGTCATTGAAGTGATGTATATTAGGTGTAATAGTGGTAGTGGATAAGAAGCTTTAGTTTATCTTCTCTTGGATTCTCAGCTGACTGCCCTGAGAGAATTTAAGATCTGCTTTGCATCAGTTTTTGCACAGCGTTAGAAAATAGGCAAAACTCTTATTCTTCTTGCAAAGCAGTGGCTGGTGTCAGCTTTCTATGGTGTACAATTTTTGGAGGTAAAGGAAGAGACAGGATTTAGATTTACTAACAAATGAATTAGTTTATATACTGGTTTAATATGTAAATAAATTCAACTCAGCCTGTGAAAAATAAAGCATAAAGAAACATATCTTGAAACTCTGTCCTGACAGTGTAAATACACCTCAGCATCTCAACAGCTTGTCATCCTTCCACTTACTATAGTCTTTTAAAAGTTAGGAGTTTGATTAAGTTAATGTGCTAACAAAGCTTTCCAGTAGCCAGCTGATTTTGGAAGAGTATGAGATTTATCATGCAAGCAAACATACTGAGGCATATGGATCTCAATAATCTTTCTATCCGACTTCTAACTCCTAAGCATTTGAACAAACAGTGGCAGTGCTGTAAATTGTTTTCTACAGCCCTGTAAATTTGTCTTGCTAAGATGCTTCTCAGCATTTTAAGATCTCTTACCAATAGCCTGTAACCCTTAATCTACTTTGTCAACGTGATTGAGGCAGCTATTTTATTTTCAGTTACTGACTTGCTGTCCTTACTTAGGTGTGCTTTCTGACCCTTTGCAACAGCCTATAAAAGAGGAGATAAGAGACTTTGTCCTGTGTACTTTAATGCAACTGTATCCATAAATAACCTTACTCTGGGACACTTAAAAAATGTTTATTCTTCTGAATAAATATTCTTCTGAATGTCACATTCTGAAATAGGGAAAATAAACTTTGTCTCTTCTTGTTGTCATGTTATTTCTCAGTAATTTTTTGTTTTCTTAGGGGGGGAACCATCTGATTAAATACTGTATCTCTTGCAATAATAGCTGTGAGTGCTCATAAGCAGTTTTTGTTGCCTCTTTACTAGAAAAGAGCTTTTTTTCAGTCCTGAGCTGAGTCTGTGGTGCTCTTTTTGTCTCGGGCAGAGGACAGGGTGGCACACCCATGGCCCTGCAGAAAGCACAGCAGGTGTCCCAAGGTCTGGACTTGCTCACTGCAAAAGTGGAGAATGCAGCTCGCAAGCTGGAGGCCATGACAAACTCTAAGCAGGCAATTGCTAAGAAGATTGATGCTGCTCAGGTACCACCAGTGATTTAGTAAATACTTCAGAACATGATGACTCTACTGCTGTTAGAGCTGTTATTCTGAACTATTGTAGCTGTTTCCAAAACAAGACTTGATCAGAATAACGTATAAGGGGTACTTGTTTTAGCAACGAAGAATCTAAAATTCAGTAATTTACAGCGTGCTGTGAGTTTTGCTAAAGTTGATGAACTTTTTTGGTAACTTCTTTGGCATTACTAAAAATTATATGCATATAAACTAATCTTATTAAAGAAAAGAGTAGAGGAGTTTCAGACTGCACAGACTTATGGATAAAACTAGAGCCCTTTCTTTGGGTTCTGTTTTGAGAGTGGAATCTAGGACTTAGAACTTCATATTCATGACAAGAATGAAAAAATGTTAATGAAACTGCATTTTCTTTTAATTGAGCCTTTATTTTTGTAACTTAATATCCCTCAATGGTCAGTCTGTTACCCAGTGATGACTATGATGGTCATTAAAGAAACATGCTATATATACCTTATCTAAAGGTCTGTATGTGTATATAATTATCAATATATAAAGATACATTAATATTACATATTTATCAAATGAAATGCTAATGGAACACTTTAGGAAGAGGTCTGTAAACTGTGCCCCAGTAGGCTCAAGAGAATCTGTTTTCTTTTTTCTCTGAAAGCCAGATTATCAGTCTGTAAAGGCACTAGTTGAATTTTACTTCTGAAAATATTGCTGGCAGATGTTGAGGGGAGAGAGAATGTAAAGTCTTTGGGTAGATCTTATCTTATTTGACATCTTTTTCAAAACAGGAAAACTATCAGACCATAGAGTAACTTCATGGGATCTAATAAACAGAAATTGCTTTTGAGATTTATTTTCTCTTAAATAAAATTTTGAAAGCCATATTGTTTTTTTTTATTTTTTTAAAGCATCTATAGAAATAATATTATTGTTTGTCTTCACCTGTACACGGCTTCTTTGTATTAAGAATTGGCTTGCAGATCCTAATGGGGGCAGTGAAGGAGAAGAACATATCCGGGGCATTATGGCTGAAGCAAGGAAAGTTGCAGAACTGTGTGAGGAGCCTAAAGAAAGAGATGATATCCTTCGTTCCTTGGGGGAAATCTCTGCTCTGACAGCCAAGCTGTCCGATCTGCGGCGGCAGTACGTATTAGTTTTTATCACCATTAATTTATTTCAGTTACTATCATTTTCCTCTCACAATGCTGAGCAAGATCAGAATGTTGATGATTAATTGGATTAATGATGATTAAAATGAAAGAAAAAGCCTAGCTTGCACTAGCTTCTTCAAAAGAAAAAAAAAGAGTAACCAAAGATGTATTATCTAGAAATATTTTCTTTCTACTGGCTATGGAATATTTGACAAGCAAACTGATGCCAAAAGTGAGCTCATTTGTGCTGTCAAAACAACGAGCTAATGTGAAATTTAAGTTTGTTTATACAGGCAGATGTCATCCCTGTCTTTTGCGAAGCTGTTTACTAAATGTCAAGGTGGAGTATCTACCACTTCCATCAGTGTTTTAAGTTGTAGCTGCAAACTATATAAAAGACTTCCAGAAATTCTAGTTCTGTATCAATTCTACAAAGAGGTTGCTTGAGACTGGAAGAAGAGAAATAGTTATTGTATGAAACATGATCTTTATCTAAGGCCAGTTGCAATATGGAGATAAATATTTTTCTTGCTTCGTTAGTTAGATGCTTTACTTGAGTTTTTCTTGAGCTTTACTGCTGCAGGTCTTAATGTGCTACCTCTTGTCAAGTTTATATATAGCCTTCAGCCTGTGGCTGCTTACTTTTCTGCTTGTAACCTGTATGGCATTATTGCAGTTGCTCATAAGACAGCCATGGATACGGGAAATCAGGTCATACATCAGTTTTGGCAAGGACAGTACTATGGCTTCCTGCACCTTGGTGCTGTGTTGAACCACAGCAGGGAATTGCTCCTCAGAGTCTCAGCATAAGTGTCAAATTTAACCTTATTTAAAAAGTTGAAGTAACTTTCATTGTGTCTTCCTGCTGAATTTGAGACTATCTGTAAATGATCTTTTTACGAGTATACTTTTTTTTTTCTTTGTAATGCTTAGTGGCAAAGGTGACTCTCCTGAGGCCCGTGCATTGGCCAAGCAAATAGCTACATCCCTTCAGAATTTACAGTCCAAAACAAACAGGGCTGTGGCAAATACCAGGCCAGTTAAAGCAGCTGTCCATTTGGAGGGCAAGATTGAACAAGCTCAAAGGTGGATAGACAATCCCACAGTTGCTGATCGGGGAGTAGGTAAGTGTTTCCATGTGTTCTTCCCCCCAGTTTTACAATTAATTGTTAGTAATTTCTGTGGTGGAAGCAACTGTTCCTGAGATGCTGAGGTTGCATTGACTCTTCACTGATGTGGAGACTTGGAGGTTTTTAGCCAACTCCTGGCTGCAAAATTATAGAGTCAAGCTGGCCCATGATTCTCTTTGTGTTCTGGAAAGAACAACTTTCCTATTCATTCCTGAAGAATAGGAGAACTTGTGCTTTACAGCACACAAAGACTGACTGCTCCTTTCTCTTATTATGCAAATACAGTATCTTGAATTTCAATTTATACCTACTTCAGCAAATTGAGTAATTAAGTCCTTCAGAGAAGAGAAAAACATTCATAAACCTGACCTAAAAATATCACTTCTTGTATGGTTTCTGGGTTATCTGAGGAGAATGCTACTAATTAAAGGGGATCTGATAATCCGAGTATGCTATCAGTGAGTATATCACTGTGGTTCAGGAGTTGCTGTACTGAGAGCTTATTGTAAACCATTTCAGAAATTTCTTGTTTATCTTCTCCTGATGTTATTGCAAGTAGATAACGTGAAGGTTGAAAGCTGGATTGAGTAGTTTTTTCCAGTTGAGCAGTCCAGCTGATCCCAATGACTTATTAGAAATAGTATAACTGCAAACCTTTAATACCTCTTTCTCACACTTCTCCCCACCTGTCTAGATAACTTCTGTTGCATGAGAAACCAGTGACAGATTCTTGAACTAAAGATTGAATGGTGTTGATAGCTCGGACACTCGGGAAGTCTAAAGGAAACATTTTAAACAGAATAGTGGGGTTCCATGTTTTGGCACTTTCTGATGAGCAAGTTGCTACAGAATGAGATGAACGAGAAGGTGGTAGATAGGTCTTGTGAGATGTTTTGACAGTGGCTGAAAACCTTACTAATTTTGATCTTTCTTTTGAACATAATAACCTGTCAGGTGGTCAGCTCAAAAAAACCACAAAACCTAAACTTAATTTTTGTTGTTTTTAGTTGAAAACAAAGAGGTAACTTAAATCCCCTTTGAAGTCTGTAATGACTTAATAAATCATGAGGCTTGCATACATACTGGGGGATTGCTGGAGAATTGAAGTTTCTCAACAGTCAATTTAATCAAATGCTGGAGTAATACGTATGACAAAAATGTGTGTAGAGATGCAAGATGTGCATTAAAGTCCCATGACTTTAATGTTTGTAGTTTAAGAAAGAAAATTCTGGTTGTAACATGATGTCATTGTACATTTTTTTCATTTAAATGTCTTTCACTTGCAGTGGCACTTGGCAGGGTATATTAAGATATATTAAGAATGTAAATCAGATATGTTCTCTTTTCAGTCTGAACAGCACTTCTGGTAGAATTTGGTCCACTATTGCTATTGTAACGGTAAAATACTTCAGTGTTCTCTGCAGTAGTAGGGACCATGTTACAAATAAACTCATGGGTTTGCTGGTAACCCAGGGCAGTGCTTCAACACAAGCTGAACTCTTGAAATAAAATGAAGGCAGAATATGTATTTTATTTTGTAAACATGTGAGCCACTTGATTAGTGTTAGCTGCTACAAATATTGACTTGCACTCATATTCTGAATTACCTGAGCTAAGTGATGGCTGAAGTAGTAATAATTGGCACATACAAACTAGGCAGGATGTACTGAAATAGTAAACTGGTGTATGAAGGGTACTTGCTTGGCTGCACTTGACTTAGCAAAAGAGTAATCAGAAAACATCTTGGGACATTCCAACAGCACCAAACTTAGCTACTCTAATAAGTTTTCTAAAATGATGGTGGCAGTGCTGAGTGATTCTTGGACAGTTTGGTACCGTGACAACTTCCTAAGTAATTTTGAACTTGATCACAAAGTTGGATTACATTAGCTTAAATTCTTCAGTAGATCTTTGACGGACTTAATATATGATGAGTTCTTTTAAAAGAATACTGCTGTTGTATTATTGAAAGAGCAGAGAGTTACATTCCTATGAAATAGCAGGAAGCACCTTCAAGTGAATGAAGGGAATCACCTATGCTAAAAATGATTTTTTTGTTTTTAACATAAAAACTTTCAGTTCACTGCAGAATCTTTGTAAGGTGTTCCCTCCCTCCTCTGTCCCCTCTAATCCAGGATACTTGACCCTTCTTACCCATGGTTTCTGGAATTCTGGGAGGAGGCATTCTGCTTTTTTTATTTATGTTTTCTACTTGGCTTTAAATCTGACTTCTGCCTAATGATTTGGGGATGAATTGCAGTACTTGGAATTTGCAAGTGCTTTCTGTTGAAGTTAACAGATTAGTTATGTAGAAATACCTGACAACTGTCATGGTTAACTTTTGTCAGACCACCCTAGTTGAAAAGGATGCATCTCTAGCCAGATTTGCTGAATTTAGCAAAAAGAAACTGAAGAGAGTTGAATTCCTCAGTGGGTTTGAACTGCAATTACTCAATGATAAACTGCAGAAGATCTTTTCCACCACCTAGAAAGGTGTTCTTAAAAACCCAAGAATTCTGATGTGTGCACATATGTATCAATACTTCATGGTACATCTGATTTGTACATTCAGTGTGTTGTTCCACTGTATGCTGATGCGAGATGACTTGTTCCCCTGCAGGCCAGGCAGCAATCCGGGGTCTGGTTGCCGAAGGTCGCCGTTTGGCCAACGTCATGATGGGCCCTTACCGGCAGGACCTGCTTGCCAAGTGTGACCGTGTGGACCAGCTGGCTGCTCAGCTCGCTGACCTCGCTGTCAGAGGGGAAGGGGAGTCTCCTCAGGCCAGGGCAGTTGCTGCTCAGCTTCAGGACTCACTGAAGGTAACAGTCTGCTCTCGTGCAGGCAAGCACAGCATTTACTGAAGTACCTGCACTCCTCTGACCAAGCGCTTGTGTGTGGGAGGCGTCAATAAAAAGAAAAGTGCTCCAGGAAACCTTTTTGGTTAGCTGAGATGTTTAAACCAAACTTTCTACAAAGACCTTGTTATCATGCTGTAGGGGTTCATTCCAAATGAACAATTTAGTAGGAAAATGGAAGTGTCTTTTAAAAGAAAATAGTGTGCTAGCATTGAAAATGTGAGGGGCAAGATCTCAAATGGTGCTGTTCATAGCTTCTAATGCTGCTTCCAGGAATAGTATGTAACCTTTGTGTATTTCAAATTATATAAAATGTAATTAATCATGATTTTAAGGTTGTTTTATCCTAATGTCTGCTATTTGAATGGGCTTTTTTTTTTTTTACAAGAGGAGGATTTATGGAATTTGAATCCCTACAGACTTTATATCCCTGTATCATATGCCAATAATTTTCCTGTATTTTAAGGATCTTAAAACACGGATGCAAGAGGCAATGACACAGGAAGTTTCTGATGTCTTTAGTGACACCACAACTCCTATTAAACTGTTGGCGGTCGCAGCCACTGCTCCCTCTGATGCTCCCAACAGAGATGAGGCAAGTATGGTGGTCTTCTCCTTCCTATGTGAAACTTCGCTTATTGTTTGATTTTACCTGAATTGGTATTTTGAAAAATAAACCAGTGTTCTGAAAAATGAATTTTTTTTTTTTTCTCAGTTTTCTGATACATGTTTACTAATTCTGACAGCGTAATGATTACTATGCAAATCTCTCTCTGGACTCTTGGAGACTGTGAATTTTATATCCCTGGAAACTCTGTTGTCCCTGATGTCAGTAAATGGCAGAGATTTCTCCTTGGTATCACATTGCCTTCAGCTGGCTGAAAATTCTTGTGCAAAAATTGCTGACACACGAGTTAGTGGACTTTATATCTCAGCATTACATAAGCTGATGACAATAGTCACATCCATGCCAGGATTTATCAACAGATTCAACCTGTTATTTTCCTGGATATTGTTTCCTGTACTTCAAAGCTACTGGCTGCATGTGAAGTATCTAAAACTCTGTGTGTGGCAGCTCTGTTTGTCTAGGGTTTTTTAAACATGATTAAAATGATTCCCAAGGCCTTGGAGAATTCAGCTGTATGACAGGATAGCTTTTTGTCAAAGTATTCTGTTCCTTGAAAGGACTGTGAAAGGAGGGAATTTCTTTCCAAGGTGAAACTTCAATTTTTAGGGTAAACTCCTTTATTTATCTTTAAAATATAGTTACTTTTGGATTATGGGTTTGAAGATTAATCTCTATGAGCTAAAATAGTTTTAACATAGTATTTGTTGCAGCAGTAGTCATCAGGAATAATTGAACTTAATACCTCAAAGCTATAAAGTATATATGTATCCTTAGTTGCCCAACTGAGTTAGTAAAGAAGCGAGTCCAGTAATGTAGAGATAAAAAAAAATCAAACACCTTCAAAGCTTTTGTGTCCTCTTGCATCCTCACAGGATGAATTCAGTGTGGATGTATGAAGGTGTCTCTGACACTTTGAAGAAATTGTGCATTCTGTTAGGAAGGTTTGGGCTTTTTTAAAATGTGTTTTCTCTTCTGACAACTAGGTGTTTGATGAAAGAGCAGCAAACTTTGAAAACCACGCTGCTAAACTGGGAGCCACAGCAGAAAAAGCAGCTGCAGTTGGAACTGCAAATAAAACTACTGTGGAGGGCATTCAGGCAACGGTGAAATCAGCAAGGGAACTTACCCCACAGGTTGGCTTCTTTGGTCTGGAAGGGCTGTTAAAAGGGCTGGGGATGACTCCTGTGGAATTTTCCTTATGCTTCTCCTCTTGATGTTAATACCAGCAAGGAGCATAGCACTGACACTCTTAAAAGGGGAATGGCAAATATTTATATATACGATACCAAGTAGAACAAAATGATGAAATTACATGTCTTACTCTTCAAATTTTGACAGAAGTGTCTATGACTTAGACTTCAAACAAAATGATTTTGAGGCTTAGTAAAATATGTAAGTGGAAAAAAAAGCTCTAGCATGCACTTCCACCTAAAATTTTGGCAGTGTAATAAATGTTGTACTTTAGTGCTTTTAAGAGTTTTTTTAAGATATATTAGTATGTAATTGAAGTTCCAGAAAAAAGTATTTGTGCCAACGAATTCCAGAAGTATTGTAGAACTTCAAGCAGCTGGGCATTGCACTAGAATTTATGAACTAGTATTTCAAATGAGGAGCTACACATCCAGTCTTGAAAAAACAAATGCATCTTTAAGAATATGGGTGATGTTGATATATACTGATAATTAAAAATGTTTTCCATTGGCAGGTAGTATCAGCTGCTCGTATCCTCCTGAGAAATCCTGGAAATCAAGCTGCTTATGAACATTTTGAGACCATGAAAAACCAATGGATTGATAATGTAGAAAAAATGACGGGTAAAGTAGGAATTTTTGTTGAAGATCCTACCTGTGGCTAACTAGCTTGGATAGATTTTTCTTCATTCTGTTTGGACTGTTGAAACATTCATAAGAGTAATGACTGATTAAAAATAAGAGAAGTGGGATTGTGGTCTCTGACTTGAGGGATATGTATATGTTACAGCATATGCAAAATAGTTGGCTTCTTATGTGTTAATACTGAGCTGAGGGGAACAAATACCCCTTTAGTTCTTTTGTGGGAAAACCAGAATACCATTACTTTTTATTGCAATTGCTCTTCTAGCAGTATATCACTGTGACAACTTGAGGTTTTTTTCTGTATAATCTTGGCATGTTGAAATAGGACAGATAAGTGAGGGTAAGAAAACATGTTCAAAATGTTACAGTTTGATGAATGCAGTGAGTAAAGCAAAGCTACTGATCTGTTGAATCTTGCTGAGACACTGAAATGTTTCAGTCCTTCCCTAGTGCAGATCCTTTGCACTGATCTACTAAACACCTGGCTGTATGCTACCTCCTTCTCCACCCCAGTGATTAAACTGTGGGTATTGTAAATCTTACTGCTTTGTCACTATGCATCACCAGTCTGTAAAAGCACAGCAGAGGGATTTCCTTTTGAATGAATGGGAGAGGTACAAAAAGTACTGAATATGCTTAGGGAAATTTGGTGGGAGGAAGGAATCTGCTGCATATGCTGTATAAGGCATTTCTTGACCGAAACAACATTCCGTGGTAGATGAGTAAGAGCTTGGCATGTGATTAGCAAGCTTCACCATGGCTGCTGTGACAGGGGTACCACATAACCAGAAGAATAACAGCATTAGTACATTCAGTCTAATTTCCGTGCTCTCTTCTGTTCTTCCCCACACCCCAGTTTTAAAATACTTATTTTTCTGATTGTGAACTTCTATGGAATACCAAATATCCCTTTCCATAGATGAAACTAGAATATTGATGTGTTTAACTTTTATTTCAGGGTTGGTGGATGAAGCCATTGACACTAAATCTCTGTTGGATGCATCAGAAGAGGCTATTAAGAAAGATCTTGATAAATGTAAAGTTGCAATGGCCAACATGCAGCCTCAGATGTTGGTAGCTGGAGCCACCAGCATTGCAAGACGAGCAAACCGCATCCTGCTGGTGGCAAAGCGGGAGGTGGAAAATTCAGAAGACCCGAAATTTCGGGAGGCTGTTAAAGCAGCCTCTGATGAGCTAAGCAAAACTATATCACCAATGGTAATGGATGCTAAAGCTGTGGCAGGAAACATTTCTGATCCTGGTAAGGATTCAGTCAGCTAATTTAAAACGTACTTTTTACTGACTGAAGATGATGTGAACGAGTGCTCATTTTTTCTTATACAGCTGTGTATTCTCTTTTATGCAAATCTTGTATACATTTCAATTCACAGAATGATTAAATCAAGCTCACACCATTAACTGCTGAATCCTGCTCTTTTCAAATGCAGTCAAACGCATATTCAAGGGAAAAAGAATTCATCATTTTAGTTTGATATGTGATTTCATAATCTTAATTAGAAGTATTTGTTACTAGTTTTAAGTAGTACTACTTTATATGAGAAAATTTAGCATAATTTCTTTGATTATAAAACTTGTTCAGGGAATTACTTTTGCTATTGATAGTGAGTATTACTCAGCCTATTTTATACATGTTGCGTATGACACTAACATTTCAAATGTGCAAGTCCACTGTAAACAATTTGGTACTTTTTAAACACACATATAAGTGTACTTGGGCAGAGTACATTATAGAAGTAATTTTTGGGGGTAGTGTTCTGAATATTACCAAAAGGTATTAAACTGGTACTGGGCTTTTTGTTCAGGTTTGCAGAAGAGTTTCTTGGATTCTGGATACAGAATTCTGGGAGCTGTGGCCAAAGTCAGAGAAGCCTTTCAGCCTCAGGAACCAGATTTTCCCCCTCCTCCTCCTGATCTTGAGCACCTTCATGTAAGTGCAGCAGAGTTTGTAGTAAAATATATGGCCAGTCTTCGTGAACGAAGATCTGGGAAAGGTCTTTTTACCTTTCAAGCCTGCGCAATGGATTTTTTAGGTGA